>CM074578.1:45089488-46293181 GCA_037305975.1 Chrysolophus pictus
ACCATGTAGGGATTCAGAGAGGGTCTCACTAACATTCAGTCTGAAGCCTCCTTTCATAAGGAAATGATCCATGAAAGTTACCATCAACTAGTTTTTCCAGTAATATTTTTATACAAAACCCTACTGTTTCCCCCTCCTGATTCTTCCCTTGGTGTTTGTTTAAAGGAAGTTTTACCATCTTCTCCATAAAATACTGTGAAATATAGTCCAATAGTATCAAATAAAGGCAACTGAAAATCAAGCTAAAGTAGTAGAGCAATTACAGCTGCACACAGCACACACTGACTAATCTTAACTCAGGCAGGGACCAAGGAGAAAAGGTTTTTAAATACTGCCATTATGAAACTAGTTTGATAAACTATCACTTTATAAAAATCACATATAACAATAAGTTACCTCATGTAAAGATTTTGCTTCTTGCAGGTTTTGCACACTGACTTTAAAACCATACGTGTTGTTTAAAGATGGTCCTTCAATCTGAGAAGTCTCTCTCTTTGGAGCACCAAGGGCAGCAAACTGATTCTATTGAACAATAACAAAAAAACCAACACTCACATACAAATACTGACAAAACTAGAGGTAGGTAAATTAACACACAGTGTTGCCAAAATTAAATGAAAATTTACCAATAAAAGTGTAAATGCTACAGTGTAACTACTAAAGGTAAGCTTTTACTATCCTGCTATTTTTTCAGCAGGAAAACTACAACTGGAATAATTTTAATGAAACCTCATAGTAAAGCAAAAGGCAATTTAAAATGCATTAAAATACATATAAAAATCATATTGGCTCTCTTAGAAGGGTGAAGACAAGGAAACCAACAAGTCTCTGTTTGCTCTTGACCAACAATTCATCACAATACCCTGCATCGCTTACTACTTTGTAAAGGTGCTAAATCAAGGGTACACTTACCCACTTGAACTGGGTGAATACCAGTATGTTAAGAACAAAGAAGATTATTGAGTCAGATCCATGACACACCTATTCAATTGCTCTGTTTCCAATAAGGTAGCAGAAATACTCTTTATAGAAAACATGAGTGATCAAATTCACACCATCAATTTCCTTTCTACTCTCTCAGCATATTAGTGCCATTTATAGATCATTCATGTTTTCAGAAAATGCCTAAGACATTGTCTGAAAACCAACATATACACATAAAGAGACATAAATAAATGCATGTTTATATATATCCAAGGCAAATAGCAACAGGACTTTAAAAAGTATGCTGTAACCTAAACAGCAACACAACATTCTTAGATGGTCTCTTATTGTTTCATTAGTGTTTCACTATCCTAAAATAGACAACACACTGTCAAAATCCAATTTTTTTTTTTCCTGCAAGTTAAACTGACTTCTTCCTAACTTTGAGTGGATACTGACTCTGCAGGAATTGCACTGTACCATTTTAAATACATTTTTCAGATCTTAATAGCAAAAGAAAGAAATAAAATCAACATAGAGTCAATCTTAAAAACAAAGTTCCAAAAGAAAACACGTGTTAGAGCTATCTGCTTAAGAGAAAGATTATTAGTGAGAAAGAGAATGGAAATGTAAGTGTAACATAACAAAAACAAACCTGTACATAAAATTTTTATTTACCTTCATTTGTGTGGTTAGAAGTACTCTTCGAAGACCATCAGGATTAATTCCTCTCTTATGACACAGTTTCTGGGCTTTTGGTTCTATAAACGTATAGGAGCAAAAAACTGTTTAGCCTCAGTAATATTGTCCAAACATTAAGCAATATGCTGCAAACAATCAGAGGTGTTTGTTTTAACATCATCAAAAGATATTTATATGTAAACAAAATTAACATTATTCTCTCTCCAACCAAGGCAGAATGATTACAATTTGATATCTGTGGATGTTTAGAAATGCACAATACAAGGCCAATCATTTACCAAATCTTACATCATTATCTTGAATATTGCAAAGTTATTTACACTGCACTATGTTTGGAATATAATTTATTAATGGCAATATAACCAACAAAATTTTGAAGTTCTCCAAATAAGTTACACGCCTTTAAGTTTTTAACTAGCACTTCATAATTCAGACAATGTCAGGAAGCACAAAGTTGTTCTGCTTTTCAACTTCTGTCATAATTAAATAGTCACTTAAACAGTAATGTGCAGGCCTCTTCCTTTTCAAAAGTGGTTTAAATATAATTTTGTGAGGGTGAAGGAATTTTCTCAACATGTCAAAAGAATTATATCATATTCAGGAATGCTTTTTGTGTATCATTAAGATCACTTAATGGATTTACCTGTTGATAAAGGAGTAAACCCAAGAACTTCATGAATTCCATCGTGACTTTTTCTCTGTGTGATGGGTGTACTATGTAAGCAAATGGATTCAGAGTTTCCAGGATTTACACTAAGTAGAAGTGGAGATGTGTCAAAGGCTATCTTAACGTCCTCTTGGGTGGACGGAGAATTTTGTGAGCTTCCAACAGGCGCTACTTTATTTTCTTCAACAGAAGACAAAATAACATCCTGACTTTTCCACTCTGCATCTTCTAAATTGGACTGCTTGGGATCTGGAGATGCTACTTGTTGCCAAGGTGGAAGCACTGGAGAATCTGGTGAACTGTAACTGACATAATAGTCTTCTTCCTCCTCTTCCTTATCACATTCTAGAGCTGAAGCGGTAAGTGTCTTGCTTTCAGATGTAATTTCATTCGAGTCTATGTCACTTTTAATATTTATAGAAGCTCCTACAGCACTTACAGACTTGTCATAGGTTTCCTTGGTTTGTGCTTTTGTAGAATCTGCCACAGAAGCGGGAGAGTCCTTTGTAGGCACTATAGGTCTTCCACCTTCCAGGCTTGACAAATTTAAATCTTTAGCTGCTTTTGCTACATCTATAGATTTCTCTCCAGACAATACTGTGGAGCTGAAATTCTCAGCTGCCTTTTCCAGCTCAGCAGGATGATTCTTAGGCAATTTCTTGAAATGTTCATACTCTTCTTTGGCATGAAGCCATATCTGAACTTGTTGCTGGCTTGGAGCACACTTGCATGGCATTATAACAATTTTTTTGTCTTTGCTAGTTTTATGGCTATTACCTTCTCTTTTATTAGCAGCAAAGTGACCATAACGGGGAGGTGACCCTGGTCTAGGACCTTCAGTCATTGCTGAAAATGCAGTCTTCCAGAGTCGTAGCCCTTCTAATGAAAAGTCTCCCTCAAACTCAAGCAGGTCATTTGGAAGCCTAGTTTCTACAGTGAGAAGCCGTCCTCCAATCTCCCTGAAAAGAAAATAGTTTGAATCATTGCTTTGCTCTAAACTACACCGCACAGGCAGTTTTTGAGACTATACACTAGCAGAGTTCAGCTAACTAGTCTTCTCACAATACAATTCCTGTGGGCAGTATCCATCTTTTACAAAGCAAGCAGGCATACTTTCACTAATATCAAGCAATAAAAAAAGAAAGTGTCATGAATGAAAAAGGATGTTTGCAGAGGAAGTATAGTAATTTTCAACTTCAAATGTACATGTAACAGATGGAATCTTTCATGCAGCTGTGTCACATAACAGCAAAAAATTGTTTACAGGAATAAATTAAACTTAATATAATTACAAGCATATGTAGATAGAAATGCCTTTAAGACAGTACCTTGGCTTTTCTGGAGCATCAGAAGGATTACTGCAAAATGGTTCCTGATAAACTGTTTCTGTGAGATCATGATCCAGTAAAGTTGCCATGATTTCTTCACGACTGGGGGGGGACATAAGCGGCTTAAGAATGTGAGCTGTACGAGGTGTAAAACTTCCATTTTTTGACTGTGAGGGAGAACTGGTGGATCTTGGTGAACTATCTGGAGTTGGAGTTAATGCTTCATTGTTTCTTGAAACATATAAGTCTAAATCCACAGAGGCTGCATCTATGAGTTCACCATCAGGAGAAGACAGTACAGATGTAAAAGAGGTATTAACTGAATCAAGTGGTTGACAAGGTTCAAAAGTGGTTTCTTTTCTAATGTGGCTTTGAATCCAGTCTGAACTGGTTGGCTGAGGAAGGTTAAGAAATCTCTCTTTATTTACTGTATTTCTAGTCAATTTAAATTTTTCATTTAGGCAGACCTCTGTCTCTTGCATACAAGAGGTATCAATAGAGTTAGATCTAGAAGTTGAAGGATGAACGTTTTTCCTCCGTTGGCTATGACAGTGGTTCTCATTACTATCCAGGGAGGTTTTCTCAAAAAGCTCAGGGCTCAGAGAACCAGGTCTTATCCACTTACTTGTGCTTGAAGAATGCTGTTTTTCTTCATCAGTTTTTTGGTCATTACGACATAGAAAGTCATTTTCTGTTGTTTGTACAGAACCAAGATCTTGAACTGCATCACTCAGAAATTTTTGGGGCAAATTTTGATCTGCTGGGACAAACTGGCTTGCAGAGTAAAAACTGCAAAATCCAGTTTGCCCTATAGTATTAATATCAAAGTTGTAATTGTGGTCTGGAGATAAGCTGTCTTCAAGAGAGTAACAGCTTTCAAAACCAGGGTCTGAAAAAAATATAGGGCTATCATCAGACACAGAATGATCAACACGACTAGTGACCTGTTGGCTTAAAGACTCCATTTTTGAAAGTTTTGGTGTTTTTTCTTTAGGTTTTGTATTCCTGGGAGCACGTGGTTTTCTAGGTGTGGCTGACCGTGACCTTTTGATTGCTTTGTTCTGTTCAAGAGGGCATGGGGTACCTCTGCTCTGCTGTGTTTTAACTGGTACTGGTTCTTGTGTAACATTTGCATTCTGAGCTTTCTGTTGCCTCTTCTGGAGCAACTCTTTCAAAACAGCCAGGCCAGATTGTCCTTCACTGAATGCTGATGGGGCCACTATAGTCCTGTTCTTATACTGCGAAATGGGTTTTGGTTGCGTGGTTGTTTCTGACAGAGACTTCTGTTTTACTGGTTCAGGTTTAAAATGTGACATTTCCAAAAGAAATCCTTTCTGTTTTTGATCCCAATTTAGTTGTTTCACTGGACTCTTCAAAGAGGTTACGAAACAGTTTTTAGGCAACTGAAGAGGCCCTGGACTTTCCTCAGATAACTTAAGAACAGAAGAAGAAGGATCAGAATGCTTGGATGCCTCTGGTATACAAAAAATCTGCTGTTGATTACTATCTTTACAATGCAAATAGCTAGTGGAATGCAACTGATCCATCTTTGTTGAGTCCGAAGACTCACGAGCTTCACCCAATTTCCCAGCTGATGGTAAATATCTGTTTTGCAAATTTTTTATCTCTTCTGCTTTTACAAAGGTCTTATCTTTAGAGATGCACACATTCTGTGTTACCTGAGTTGAGTGATTAGATGAGTCGAATATGTTTTTAATGAGAGCAGATTCCTTCATTCTAAATACAGTACTTTGAGTCCTGGGCCTTTGAGAGCTCACTTTCAGTCCTTCTTTTCCGGATGCCACAGGAGATGATGTGAAAGATGAATGAGGATTTTCTCGTGGAGCAGGCAAACACTGTGCATCTAAAGGTTTATCAAGTTCCATCAATGAATGAAAGCAGTCTGATGAATTACCTTGTGTATCAGCTGCTGAGGGGAACGGTGCTGATGGCAGATACCCTGCTGTAAAGCCAGGAAGAGGACCATCTCTCCGATGATGAAGTGGCTGTGAGTTGTAAGACATCTCAGGCAGATCTTGATGTTTCAGCACAAACTTCACTTCCGTGGCAGGGTGATTATTTCCTTTTTCATCTTTAAATACCATGCGTTTTCTTGAGGACATTTTTTCTGTTGTTTTCTGTCTTTGTTTTGTTCTTGGTTTCTTCTTTCCATCCTCTGCTGTTTTATCACTCTGATTCATCTTTTTCTTTTTCTTGGTAGACACAGTGGGGCTAGCAAATTTCTTTTTACATTTCTTAACCTGAGTTTTTGCTCGACTATTTTTTCCTACGTTAGAATTAACAGTCCTGTTGTGGTACATATTACCCCTACTATGTAAAGCTTCTCTGTCCAGGTTGGTCAAAATTTCTTCTGCTTTTGGATCAGTGGGAGACCAGCAACGAGGTGGCGATGTGTTTACTGGGCTTGTGCTTCTCTCAGAAAGAAAACCTAATTTAGACATAACATCACTATAGTTATAGTCACAGTCTTCAGCTTCAGCATTATAGGATGGTGAAGGAGGAGAAAGAATTGTGTGAGTCCTTTTCCTGAAAGATAAAGTTCTTTTAATATTATTTTTACTACCTGTTCTTTGCAGTTTTCCAGCTTTTTTCTTGGTTGACTTATGTTTTGCTTTTCTTTTGTGACTTTTCTTTGGCGTTAGTGGATAAATAGGATATTTGGTTGCAGGAGAGTCAGGAACTTTTGGCCAAAAGTCTTTTAAAGGTGCAAGCTTTCTATATAAATTCATCTTTTCTTCTGTAAGTACCACTCTTTCCTCACTTGAATCTACTTTCCCTAGTTTAACAAGCATATTTTTTCTCCCTCTAAATCTATTGATGATAATATATTTAATAATAACAGGTGGCAGTTTTTTAGAAAGTCTTCTACGTTTTCGAGACTTCTGAGACCCATCCAAACTTTCAACACTTTCTATTGGTTGAGGTAGATTAATTTTTGAGTTGTGTGCGACAAAGCTTGATTCACTGTCTTCAGTCTCATAATTTACCTTTCGTTTAGTTCGAAGTGTGTATTTATTCCCACATAATCCAAATGACTGCTCAGTTTCAAGAGATCCATCTCCAATTTGGCAGTCAGTACAATGAGCAGTACTTGTAGGCATTTTGTTTTCAAAAGCCTCAAGAGGAACTTGGACTAAGTCACTAGGTAAAGCACTATCCTTATCGGGAATATTACTACAAGCATTACCTTGTGTATAGCAGCTTTCCTTCACTGATACAACATCACTTACAGTTGCAGGCTCCTGATGATTGATAAAACTATATTTCTTTTTATTCAGCTTCAACCTGGACTGTTTGTTGCCTTGCTGTAATTTATATGTCACAGGAGCTAACTTTTGTGGTCGGCTAAGACAGTTCGAAAGAACAACACTAGGAAAGAACATATAATGTGCTGCTTGTTGACTGAGACTTGGCTTTTCTGCCTTATGCTCCTGAAATTCTTCATACCTAATTTTAAGCTTATTAAGGCCACCTTCATCAGTGTTATTTTCAAGTGAATGTACAACAGTTCGACTGCCTCCTGAACAAGACACCAATTCACAATTTTCTGTAACTGTTGCTGGAAAAAAACTATTTATACTTGCGCTGCTGGCTTTTTCATTTAGTTCAGAGGATATTTTACCTTTGGAGTGGCCAGAGTGGCTCAAATCAGAAAAGTTAAAAGAGTTTTTATTCAATATGCTGTCACCAATGTGGCGGCCCACGTGCATAAAAGAGACATCTTTCTCAGTCTTTCTAATGCTAGTATACTTCCTGCTAGGTATCTGTCTGCTCACTGATGAAATATCATCTTCATACTCAAAAATATTATTTTCACATGAAGGAACTGGAAGAGTATCTTTCTTGTTACTCTCTTTATGTGAGTTTTCTGCATGGGTACTATTGCTGAATGATGTTGGGTACTTTGCTGTGTAAGTGCTTTCTTTTGTAAGAGAATGAACTGAAAGTTCCGGTCTTGTTTCTGTGTTTGGTTGCGAGAGGTCTTCTACTAAATCTTCATTATTCAAAACGTGGTTAGAAAGGGCACTTGTGTGTTTACACTGAAAAGTAATTTTAGCAGAAGATGGGGGTTCTAGTGTAGCAGCATCTTTGTGAAAGATTGAGGTCTTTACAGACATTTTGCTTGTTGCAATGACGGAGGAGTGAGTTCGAGAACTTTCATTATTCAAAGGATTGTCTGAAATGGAAGACAAGCAATTTTACTCTAGTTTTCCTGTAAAAAAGAATAGCTAAGCTATTAATTATTGTAATGATATTGAAAGCCCTCCCATAACAGAAACCAAAACAATACTATTCAAATTCACATTCCATTTATGATCATGACAACTACAGGCCCCAAATACATGAGTTGCTTTATCAAAATCACATATCACATCATTAATACATTTGTGTTCTCAAGATATTCTGTCAGTTACTTATAAATTATGGGCTTGAATACATTTCCCAAAGATTTCACAATGATTTGCTTAAAGAAGGCTTCTGAAATAATTTTCAGAAAGCTAAATACAAAGACATTAACTTCTAAAAAAGCTTGTATCCTGTTTTGCCCCTGAGAAGTGTGAATGCTTCCTGGTTCTGAAAAAGAAAGTAACATACTTAAGATGATTTTCTCCATATAGAAAAGTAATTCCACAAAAAGGTGAAGTATGATCTTACAACACAGCAAGGGCTTTGTATCAACCATCCTGTGCAATAAGTGTAAGACAGTTTGCTGTACTTTTAAAGCAGAGCAACTCGGTACCCATTCAGGTGTCTATATGAGGAGCTTGCCTCATTTAGTTAATTATCAATTCATACCCATGGATTAGTATTTCCACAAAGGTCTACAACCAGCTGTGGTACTTGTCCTGTGAAGACTCGTGCTGTGATAAATAGGACTATTTCTCTCTTTCATAGGTACTTTCATCATATTTACTGCAGGATAAGGCTGTGCAGACACCTGGTAAATAACATATTAACAACTACTTTGCATTAATTGTGTGCTTTTCTTAACCACAGTGAGCACCAAACAACTTCAAGGAGTTTATTCCACTGCAGAGGCAGATACTACAGAGCTGAGGGCACACAGCAGTTTGTTCATGTGCCCAAACCTCTGGCTGAAATGTTGAAGGGGAACATAAGTTATGAAATGTGCTGTTTCAAGTGTGATGACTTGAAAATATGTGTTGCAAACTGTTGTTCTACATGGGATATCCTTTAAGCATCCATCTTTTAAGTCTAAACCAATTTGAAGATTATCCAAGATTCATAGTGCCTTCATCTTCACAATTTATTTGTAGCTGGGTGAAAAAAATAGAAGAAAGTATCAATCCGTTTCTAATAACATTTTCTAATGCAAACACAGAGTCACTGAGCTGTGAAACATAACTGGGAGATGCAGCCTGTGATTCTTTGGGTGTAGGAGGAGGCATTCATACAAAGAACGAGGATGATAATGGAAGATAAAGAAAATGGGAGTTCAATGAAATGTCAAGTGAACATTTGGAAGATATCCGAATATTCAGATAAGAAAATTGCAAAAATATTTATAAATCAGTCAGATGTTATGGACACTGAGATTCGTGCGTAGATAACAGTCTTTTTTTTTAAATTCAGATGACCTAGACTGAGATTTGTTTTGAATATCTCCTGTTTTAAGAAGGGTATGCAGTAGAAGTTATTTTATGTTTGATTAAATGAGAACAAATAAACCTATTTTAAGTGGGCTTTCTTTTTCTTCACGAGAGTATTCAAAATATTTGAAATATTCTACAGTTTATACAGTTATACAGGATACAGTCTTATTAGCCAGAAGCATCCCTTTTTACAGGATGTTACAATGTACTGCAAATAAGGAAATTACAATTCTGTATTTTCCAAAAAGTCATAGGAGTAGTACATCAAGTAATGTATTAACCTTACCATTTATACCTACAAAAGCAAAGGATAAAAGAAAAACTACACTTGAAACAGCAATTGTGAAAGAATGGTGCTGGTTGTCAATAATAAGATTCATATAGTTCATTTTCTTCAGTATGGAATTGTTTATATTAATATATTAAGACATATGTGCTTTATATGCTGATATATGATGCTTGTTACTTTGTCAAATAGCTACAAGAGAAACTACTACTATTACTAACTAATACATAGCTAGTAATAGATTACATTCCTTACCCTAAGAGCAAATGCAGCAATAGGAAATTAGGTATATGTATGAGCACCAACAAGATTTTTACATTACCCCGTTTTTACTATGGATTAAGAAAAAAATTCTGTACAAAAATGATGCTAATCACAATTTAAAATTTTAAAGGTATTCAAGCATGACTAATATGATGTCTTTTAATCAAAGGACAGCAATTACTGTTGATTAGACCAAGAACAAAAATGAATTTAGTGTTGCGAAAATTCAGGATACAGACATATTTTCCCTTCCTCTACAATGGGTTCTGTATATTTTTCATTGTTTTGCTCTGAATTTTATAAATGTGAAACTATGCAGCTTGTCTAATGGAACAAGTAACAACATTTACGTATTTGCCAAACCTCAAAATGTGCATTCTATTAACCATGGTTATTTCAAACAGAGGCAGAGGGTTAGAGAGATAGTAAAATATATCTCTGAAGATTAATTTATTTTTATAGATCTTTGAAAGGCAGTTTTTTCTGCAGCAGTCTTCTACTGCATAATTTTAAGTCATGTTATCCCAGAATGTGAACAAGCAACCTGCAGAATGAGACAGAGACTCAAAGGCTCTACATATTTTAGCATGGGTGGTGTATATTTGCAAAGAAAAGTTAACCATCTAAATTCACACAATCTACTGTTTACAACAAAATCATAGCAGGATAAATGGTCCTACAGAATCTTTAATTTCAGCACCATATTTGCATAACAAATCATAACAGAAAAATACCCCTTGCAACAAAGAATTTATCCACAGAACTAATTAAATGATACTCGTTTTTGAATCATTGATGCAATAGGAAATAAAGATCCTGGTAATTCACTGTGGGTGTTGAGATTAAAATATTGTTTACTTTTAAGGAAGATGTTAAAGGCCTGCTTATGAAATCCACTGAAAATAATTCCTCCCAGCTGAGACAAGAATCAAAGACATTCAGTATATCCAAGAATTAGCAAATTGATCTGAAGTTAAACTATGATTCAGGTAGCAATTCAACTCAAAAGCTGTTTTTCTGTTTACTTACCACCATTTTCATCTGCAGTCCCATCTAGCTGAGGTATAGAGAGATTAGTTAGGAGCATATTGCTACCACTCCACTCCATTTCTTCCTCTGAAGACGAATCCTCTTCTGTTGAACTTCGATGCATATTTTTGCCAACTGACCTACAGAAAATGAAGGAATCAACTAATGCAGAAAATACCAATAGAAAACAGGTAAATACCTTTAGCCACATGAGGCTAAAAGGCTGTGTAACTTGGGTGAGCAAAGTGAAATAAAAAACGTGCTATATTTCTTACTAGGAAACTCAGACTATCATTATTACTTTAACAAGCAAGAAAAGTAGTCAAACATCTAACATCTATAGGGAAGAACAGCAGGATTTACTAGTTTAAGAATTTAGAGAAGGGATTTAGATGCTTAAATTTCATAGAATCAATAAGGTTGGAAAAGACCTCTTAGATCATCAAGTCCAACTGTATACCAACCATTAATGTTGCCCACTAAACCATGTTCCAATTTCACTGAAATTTAATTTAATTCCTTGAAATTTGGGGACTAAACCAACTACACAACATGCTTTTAGTTTAGCCGTAGGAAAACCATGGGGGACAGCCATAGGAGACAAAGGTGAACCTGAGTGTGCAGCATACATCTGTAGCAAAGGTGGATAGCTGCACCCTGGACTGTGACTGCAAGACTGCTGACAGTATTAGCAGCTGTGCGGCTGCATCTGGAGAAATGTGCTCAGTTTTAGGCTCAGGGTAGACACCAATAAAACTGGAGCAAATCCAGCTGAGGGTCACCAAGGTGACTTGGGGCAGGATCACATGATAAACAAGCGTTGATCCAAAAAGTAAGGTCTCCTACTTTATTATGTTGGCTCACAACATCAGAGGCAGATGCTGGTGGTATGTTCCTGTTCGACAGATGGCAGCAGAGGGGCAGTCTGACAGAATGGCATATGACATGGAAGTATAAATGAAGCAAATGTGTGTAATTGAATTACTCCATATGGAAAATTTGTACCTACTGACATTCATCAATGTCTGTTGAGCATTTATGGAGACCAAGCAGTGGATATGAGTACAGTGAGGCAGTGGGTGGTGTGTTTCTATAATTTCACTGTCATAGCAGCTGTGAAATGGCAGGTCACCTCTGCTGGTGTGTATGTTTATGAGTGTGGCATACAGGTTCTTGTTCATCACTAGCAAAAAATCCTAGCTAATGGAGGTGACTATGTTAAAAATTAGTGTTTTGTAACTGAGAATTTCTCTATCAAATAGGCTTGTTGTGCTCTTTGAAGCTGTTGTAGTTTCCATGGAAATAAATAGGAGGCATTACTTCTTGAGTGACCTACATGTAAAGAAGGAGGAGGGTAAGGAAACAGGATTTGCTCAGCCGTGAGAAAAAACTATGATCTTGTTGCACTCATGAAATACTCAATGGGCAGATAAAAAGAAGAAATCAGATTCAGATGTCCATGGTGGCATGAAAGGGGGAAAAGGACAGAGGACTGCCTCGGGAAATGCTATGTACAAGGGAAGCATTCTTGATGATGAGGATGTTCAAATACTGGAACATGTTGTCCATAAAGACTATGCAATCTCTGGTCTTAGAAATACTCCTAACTTGTCCAGCACCTTAACTCATCCTAGGCAACTGATCTAGTCAAAACTGTTTTGATCAAGGCAACATTTAGATGTTTCTTCCACCCTTGATTATGCTCTGATTCTGTGCACAAAGCAAATCTTTGTCAACATCAGTAAACCAAGTCAGGCTTGAGATGACTTCTGCAAAGAACAATTTGAATCAGTTGGCATTCAAGCCTAGCATTTAAATTCCAGGAAATTTTGTCTGACGCAGCATGATACTGCCATATGGCTTTTCAAGAACCAGTTCATGCCTCACTGAACTTTTTTTCTCCCAGTAGTAATCAAACCCAAGCTATCTAATTCAGTCACTAGGGTACTGTTACACCCTGATATTTTTTTTGCAATCTATTATCTCAGTATATTATTTGATATAATGCAAGATTGCTGGATTCTCAATGACAGAAAAGTGATAGAATGTATGCATTAGAAAGCAGTACAAATAGAAGGAACCATGAACAGAATTGGATCACATCCATCGTGAAACTCCAGCTGGCTCCCTGTGCATGATCAGAATCGTGCAGGGGACAGAGCTACCCATGCTCTCTTCTGAAGTCAGTCCAAATTCTGAAAGGATCACAAGTGGACCTGCAGAGATTTCCATGGAGTAACACCTGTTATGTACTCCATAGTGCTTTCTGTCTGAGATGACTATGTAGGCATACATGACCAAGTTACTCATGAGCCAGCTAATCAAGTCTGATGAGATTTAAGTTGGATTTAAGTTAATTCATTCAGGATCCTACTTGACTTCAGAAATTGTAAAGTTATGCCCATACAGAGCTGCACCCAAGCTAATAAATGCTGCAAGATGTAGACTAGTTTTACAAAGTAACTGCTACAAAGATCAGTGTTAAGCATTTTAGATGGAAAGTCCAACTTTCCTGACTACTGTGACAGGAAAAATTTAAAAATAAAATCAAAAGTTGCTTTAGAAATGAAGTATCTCTGGAACTAGGAAACTAATGATCTGATTCTATTACAACCTCTCTTGCTCTCTGAATCATATTATAATTATAATTTCTGATATTAAAAAAAATCAAAATGTTATATCTGTTAAGTCCCTCATCTTTCAAATAGAGTTATAAATACCACAAGGTCTGCCCAAAAAGCAAGGGTGAAGAAAAACTGGATATAGCTTCTTGCAAAACCCATCAATGCAGACTGTACAAAAAGTCATTACAACCTGAGAAGAATTCAATAATCTTAACCTTAAAAATATTAAGTCTGCAACCTTTAGCAGTCCAGCAAAGAGAAAAACATTCACGTTTTAACCTAAGCTTTGAGCATGGAAACTAATGGGTGCTTTTCTCAGGCTTTCGTGTCAGTCTTCACAAGAATATTTCTTAAACATTCACTTCAGTAAAAGTTGTACATGCAGCATATGAGATTATTTTGTGCTATATCCATAGGTATTACTTTAAAAAGAGTTTACTATTACAATTTTCATATCCAGACTTGTAGGAAAAAAATTTTTCCTCAAACACTAAATTAGAAGCTTAGGTCTAAACAAACTTAAACGTTTCATCTACATCCACATATAAAACTAACAAGCTGCAGCACAAGCTGATTTTTCCACTGCTGTTAAAAGAGACTCCTCTACAAATCACTTTAGCACACCTTAATATGAGGGTGAAAGAGGAAAGATTAAGTAAAGAAAATCAGATATATACCTTCTTTTTGGCCCGGGCTCTTCTATGCTACTGTCCCATCTCTGGGACATTATCAAGCTAAGTTCCATTTCTTCTTTCTCACACTGTGGCTCATTTTCTTCATCATCACTGTTTTGAGAATTTCGAAAGCTTCCAAGAGAACGATGGTGAGAGAGTGCTTTGTGATGCTCCATCTGATA
Organism: Chrysolophus pictus; assembly: GCA_037305975.1. Lineage (NCBI taxonomy): Eukaryota > Metazoa > Chordata > Aves > Galliformes > Phasianidae > Chrysolophus > Chrysolophus pictus. Next base: position 45,103,805 of record CM074578.1, read on the forward strand.
TCCATCACTCTCCAAACCAGCCAACACATCAATCATGGCCTCATCAGCACTGTCCACTGCAGAAAGAGCCCACACAGATGAAGTCTGTATTTTGTTCTATTTGTCAACCACTACTTATAATCTGCTTGTAAAACAAAACCCTGACCATTCAAAAATCTACTAATTTGCTACTATTCAAAGCAACGTAGGTTAGAGAAACAAAGCTCTTTCCATGCTTCTTTTTTACAGTTTTATTCTTATTTTGCAAGTTGTTTTTCTACAATACTAACAACCTTTTTTTGAAATTATTTTTATTTCTTCCCTCCCGTTCCAAATGTAGTAGATTTAGTGGAAGCACTTCTCCCTGCCTCCACCCTCCCATACCTCCTCAAATTCAGTCTCACTCTCCCCTAATATATTCACACTATGCATGTATCAGAAGTATTGGAGGCAAGGGGTTTCTCAGTATTTTTCCCTTCCACACTTTGTAGCACCAGCTTCTTATGCTTATACTATTTTATCTATCTTCTTATATAAAGTATGCGTTTTTTGTCTCCTCTACAGACCTTCCTCTACTTGAACTATTTCTACCTGAAGTAACTTTCCATTCAATTTGGCAAGTTATTGTTTTTCCCTCATGCCACCCATATTTGTTTGCTGTCACAGTCTCTCTCCATCTCTTTAATATTTTATTCTTCTTGCTTCTTTGCCTTCAACTTTTTTGTATCCATGCATTTTGTGAAATATTTCTTCTTTCAGTTTGTCATTATCAGCCTATGATATATCTAAATAGCTGAACTTCTAGAAGTAGCTCACGAGCATGTTCTCGGAAGACATAGATAGAATAGCACTGACAGACAGCCAAAATCCTGTTTAGTCTAATGGTTTTTGTCCTACAACCCAAAAGCATAAGGAAGAGTAACATCCCACAGGAGACTGCACTAAGCTCACCTGTCAAGAGGACTGGTTACTGAACCAGTAAAAGATGTGACTTCTACAAATACACTGTCCTGATGAAATTATTGGAAAATAAGGTGTTTTTGCAGTAGCAGTGCAAGAGGTAAAGTTGTAATTTGCTTGAAAACTCTCTGAGGTAACTAAGTTTCTCTCATGATCAGCAGTGTAAGTTAGCACAACAAACTGTGGAAAAATAAAACTGCTAAAAAGAAAAGCCATTCTGGTAATACTTACAAAAAACTGTAGTCTGACTCAGTTTTTGAGACAAACGATGAAAGCTCTGACTATTCTCCACAATGTTTAAAATTGCTTCTTCATTAATAAGTGCTTCCTCTTCTTTATCTGTATGCATCCTATTGGATTCTTTAACAGAAGATCAAAAAGAGAAGGATAAAACTTCAAAGAGTCACAGACATCAATACATTATGAAAGAAAAGCAGTTTAAATGGATTTTATTTTCAATTATGTTTCTGTTATTTGCTACAGAAATTCTAAAAAGGCTTACTCTAACAAATAAAAGCAATAAAGGCAAAAACTAGCCTTCATTTTTTCTAAAAGAGACAAACAGATCTTACTTGGCTTAGTTCTGCTAATAGTAAGTACAACTAAAGCACAACACAGATTTACACTTAAGCAATTATAAGCTATTAAAAATACTCACCTTTGTTCACCTTTTTATCTTCATGCACTTCTACCATATTCGCTGGCGTACACTGAAAGGTTTCTGGAGAAAGTACCTCAGAATGTAGTGTTAGCTCAGCAGAGAACTCCTCTGATCCATTACTGTAGTCCACTGATCCTGACAATGTTCTAGTTGATTGAAAACCAATTTTTAAATGCGTATTTAAGGTCTGCTCAAAATATTATTGTTTATGGCAAATGGCTAAACACTTACACAGAGAAATCATTTTGCTTGAGGATTTCTTTAAGTCTCTTCTGAAAATACTTTTCACTCTCTGTTGCTGGCACAAATCCACGGTCTTTAAAATTAAAACAAATATTTGTTATTCACTTCTACTTGGACCTATCAACACAGAGAGCAAATTACTAATTCTTTTAGGAGATGGCTCAAAGTGGATGTGTCCACTAAGTGCCAAATCTGAGGGCTGATTTTTCAAGTGTATTTAAACACTTTAAAATACTCCACACACTCCCACTGATCTCATTTTCATTTCTGAGTATCAATGGTATTTAAAATCATGCTGCAATTACATCAAAGTGAGCATTCAAGAAAAGACTATTTAATCAGTGAACAATTTTGAAAATCCTGGTTTATGCATCCTGAATAGCATTACACAGAAAAAAAAATCACAGTAAGAAAGCAGTTTGTCTAAGCCTGGAACACACCTCTTTCCTTCTTGCAATCTTCTGACTTGCTTGCCAAATATCATTCATATTTTAAAAGAAACACGTCTAGGTTCTATAGAGAATAGCCTTATTCAATATGCAATTAATCTGCATAGCAGTCTTTCCTGTGTAATGAATTTTACATAAAAATAAGGGATTTCTCTATCCTATATAATTTTCATTTAACATCATCTTAGCTTTAATTCAAAGGAACTGGTCTTATGCATAAATATCATAGGAAGCTTCAGGATAAGAGATATAATTTTGCTAGTATTTAAACATTTAAATATTTTTCGTCACATAATATGAAATCTTAACTGTCATTATCATTCACTCAGCCTAGCATATTCTGCAGCAAATGGAATGCAATGTTTTGTATCTTACTTTTCATATGGAATACATGTACTGGTAAATCAGTAAGCTTAGAAATGTGAAAGAGTACATCTAAGAAGTCCTGAAATTTGATACACCCATTTCATTTCTACCTTCTGCTTGTTTCCCATTCAAAGATTTTGAAAAATAGCTGCACAATTTTTGTTTTTTTTAGTTTGTTTTTACCTTGAGAATCTGGTGTCTTAATCTGAGAAGATTCACATTTCTCTCTCCGTCTCTGCTTTTCATCTTCCCATATAGCTTGCAAACCAGGGTTTCTGCCAATCTGGGCTAAAAGTACACAATAATACATGAAGGGAAGTCTGTCAGCATGACATAATACATTCTTTCCCCATATTAAAAAGCAAACAAACAAACAAAAAAACAATAAAGAACCTGCTAACACACATCTTCAACTCTTGTCATTCCAACCCCTCATTATTTTTTACTGCAATTCTTGCCTTACTGAAGGATTCATTGTTAGGTAAAAGCTACGGTATACAATTCCTATTTGTTTTCCAGATTTTTAACTGGTCTTTTCACCAAGTTTGTATACGTATGCTTATATGCATGAATACATACACACATATACTTGATGGTGGCTTTTTACATGTAGATTTGAAGCCTTCTGTAATCCATTAGCAATAGTCTTTTCTTTCTTACTGCTCAGAAATATAAACTGTTCTCAAAATATGCTTTCTTCCAGAGTTTATTCCATTTGTTTATTTATTTATCTTCTCACAAACCTTAGAAATGTAGAGATTAATAGATTACTTACACTGAAATCTGGATTGTGGCTTAACTGAGCTCAAAAAGAAGACAATACAGTTGCTGTTCTAAAGTATTTATGTGGAAAGTTATCAATACTTCACCTTCAATATCCAGTTGATTTAAAATGTCAGCAGCTACTGCATCCACCTCCAATTCACAGGTACTTTGTGGCTCAACACCTTTCAACATTAAAGAGCTATGACAACATAAACACAATAGGTTAATTTTATCAGTATGTTATTTTGAAACATGCATAATCACTGTTTTCTAACTGCACTAACATCAGGAGGAATACGTAATGAATACAGAATTACCACTTCTCATCTTCACCTACAAAGTCTTCAATTAATGTTCATATCCAAACCTAATTAGTTGACATAATTTGATTTTTCAGTTTAAAGGGTTTTCTTTTGGTGGGAAGAAGAGAAAGAATTGGTAAACAATTCTAAATATTACAGCATTTATCATAATGTTCTATCAAACACAATATGAAACGTTCTGTAGGACTCTCAGCCAATAGGACCATCTGTGGGTATGATCTTATATCCAGAAGAAATAGGAGCAAAAACCTTCCTTTTTCATTCACACTTCAGAGCAACCAAAAAAAAAAAAAAAAAAACCCCAAAACCAGAAGGGGCAAAAAATGTTTTATTTTTCAGAAAATACTTTTTTTTCTCTCTCTTCGCCTCCCCCCAAGGGTGCTTGGGGGAAGACTGATAAAACATAAATGAGGTATTAGACAGATTCAAGCTTGTTTTGTGACAACCTCATCATCATCCTTCTAAGGGACAGATCTGCTAAGGTCAGTAGCCTTCCACTTGTTGCTGTCAATGAACTAATTTTAAGGAGTGCATGGGGGAGTCTAAGAAAGAAACTTTCTCTAAGGTTTATGTGGAAGTCTGTAGAAGAAGCACCTCTCCTACAAAAAAAGGCTGAGAGAGCTGGGTTTGTTTAGCCTGGAGAAGAGAAGGCTCACTGCAGCCTTAAAAGAGAGCCTGCAAAAAACCATAGATACTGACTTAAACATTCTGATAGAGATATGATAAGAGGGAATGGTTTTAAACTAAAAGAGGAGAGATATAAGTTAGATGTTAGATTCTTTACTCAGAGGGCAGTGAGGCACTGGCACAGCTGCCCAGAGAAGCTGTGGTGCCCCATTCCTGGAGGCATTCAAGGCCAGGTTGGGTAGGGCCCTGGACAGCTGAGCTGGGGATGGCAGCCCTGCCCATGGCAGGGGTTTGGAACTGCATGGGCCTTAAAATCCCTTCCAACCTGAGCCATTCTAGGAAAATAGGAAAATCTTTCAAAATTTTTAGGGAAAGGTAAAAAAATCTCTTCAATGCTACAGAAAACTAAAATAGGCTATTATTTAACTAAAATAGACTCTTTTTAGGATCCTTTGCATACCTTATACTATCTGGTGACTCAACATTTGCATGCCTAAAAAACCTAACATAACAACACAGCCTCAAGAATCTCAACATAATCTTTAAAATTTAATTCAACGGTATTTCCAATCTTGTCTGCACAGCTTGAATAGAAGTCACTATAGCACAAATAGCTAGCAAATGTCATATTTAAAAGCTGGCTATCTCTGACACCTTCTCTGGAAGGTAAGTGTTAAGCTATTTAAAACTCTATAAGAAATGTAAAGTTAAACTGCTTAGACATGTTACTTCCGTTATACAAGCAAAATTCTGACTACTTAGAAAACAGCCCATGCAAAGGAGCTGTTTACAGTCCATGTGGTAAATGAATTACCAAATGAAAAACATTCAAATGTTTTTTTCAAATGCCTGGCAGAAGTTGTAAAGCACTTAGAATTCATTCACAACTGAAAGATACTATTTATTAACATATGGCTACCAGCCTCCCTAGTCAACAGTACTCTTTCTGAGCAGTTGTAATAATTAAAAGAGTAGATCACAGAATTCCTACATCACAGCAGCTCAGTCTTTTGGCTAAAGTAGACTGCCCATGACCTAATGCACACTTAAAGGACTATCCACTGCCATCACTTCCTTTTCTTAACAGTCACAATGTCAGCTGAGAAACAAGTCCATAATATGATCAAAATGCATTCTTTCCACATCATGTACTTTGGATGCTCATACTCAAACCATTCAGAGACTGCTTGCACTGCAGGCAACAGGACCTGCAGCAAGCTGAAACTTGCATTTTGATCACATAATCTGAAAGAGCTGCAAAACCACTGGGAAACAAGAATGAGGGAGGAGGCTGCAAGAACACTGCTGTTTCTTATGCTGGTTTGCTCATCTTAAGCAAACATTCACAGCATGTCAGGAAAATATATGAAACAGCTGTATTTCTCATAATCCCAAATCAAACCACATATCCTGAGCAGCTATAATGCTACAATTACCACGTGAGAAGACAACCTGAAGAAGTCAGAGTATATCCAGACTTTAGTTAGTTGAGCACACAAACTATCTTAGGTGATTAGCAGTTAATATATCTTGAAAGACACTCAAAGTGGTCTGCTACAAACACTGCCCTATATATATAGAAGACTAACCACTGGACTCATATTGCATTTATTCTTCAAAAATCAAGACAATGTCAATGTAATCTAAAAAAATAACAATTTAAGAATATCTTCATTAGAACAAGGTTAGAAAATAATACTTATCAAGTCCTAGTCAACCTTCTTCATAGCACCTAAGCTTTCTTTTGTAAAACAAAAAACAGAATTGTTTGCAAGGCAGAACTTGTGACACAGATGTATGAAAGGCAGCTTTAAGTGAGGAGAAGCACAGAAACTGAAACATCCTATGAGAAAAAAGTTTACTCTGCTGAAAAGCAAGATAAATCAAGGTTGCAGAACAGCATATTGCCATGACTAGGCTACTAGAGATATATTTAAAATTCCTTTAAAATTCCCATTTCTACCTGCACACAAAAGTGAGACACTAAAATATAAATCTAATGTTTGTATGCAGAAAAAGCTCCAAATCAATTACTTTGAAAACAGGAAGAGGAATTAAGGAGAATGAATCTCATTTTTGAGGAAAGAAGTTTGTTGGCATTAACTGTTGTCATAATAACAAAGAAGGATGAAAGCTCTGCTCAAAGACAGTATTGAGGATTGGTTCGTCAGGTGCCAAGACACTGAATTAAAGCAAGAATTGACACAGTATTAAAAAATTATTCACTACAATTTGCTACATTCAATGTCCTCAAAAATCCTGAAGGATGGGCATCAAGGTCAGTATCTCAATTCACCAACATTAATGACAGGGTAGGGAAATGAGTTCTGTGATGACTGTCTCAGGTATTTATAATGTTAAACTGGCAGATATAAAATGAATCCCATAGAGTAGCTAAAAGGTGTCATTCCACTCCACTGACAAGGACTCTACCCCTTCACATAATTATTTTGATATTCCATATTCTGTTCATGGAAGAAGAACTTTCTTTGTCTGCAGTATGTCCCAATGACTTGAATAATATACATATTTAATTAAAGACCAAATGGATACATAAAAACATGTACATTCTGACAAGTGAGAAAAGCAATTATGACAGCCAGAAATCTAGTAGAAATCTTTGACATTACATAACTGCTAAACTGTGTAATAGTGTTATTTGCCATTTCCAAATAAAATAGAGCTCAGTAGCAGATCTAGGATTTATGGAAGAAAACACTTCTCAAAAAACATCCTACCTATCATTCTGCTTTCAACACACTGTGCCCAAGTGGGAGACAAGACCTGACCATGAGATTATTCCAAGTCTGATGCTTACCAGAAAGTTCCCACTGGAATCCATGGAAGTGCTTCAGCTTTTATTAACAGCTACCCAAGGAATAACATAAATGTGTCTCATATGAAGAGCTCTTCTTGTTAAAGGTGTTGGATAGCACTATCAGGTTTAGGTGACTAATGTCTATTTTTAGATGGGCTTTCCATGTTCCATGTGTGCTAACACAGGCATGAATCTTACCTAAAAGCCTTGTAACATCAGAGATTCCCAGCCACTACTGCCTTCGGACATTTGCCTACATCATAACAGAACCACTCCAGAATTAGATTTAAAAAAACTGCTCCTGGCTGATACTTAACAGTATCAGCAAGAGATTAACCAACAGCAAGATAGGAGATGGATGGAATATGCTGTTCTGGAAAAGTAGTAGAGTAGTAAGGTGCTATCCAGTACTGAGGGGTGAGTTCAGCCACCAAGAAACTTTGGCACAGTTCTTAAATGTGTTTTTGAAATAAGGATTCGTCATTAGTGTTTTCTACACAACATGCTGTTACTGCTATATACAAAACTTTCAAATAATATTTTGCCTATTACCAGACATCTAGCATCAGATTTCAACTGTTTTCTGTACTGTACTAGAAAAGTCAAGAAATGCCAGCTTGGTCAAAACAGGGAATTTGGTATCACATGCAGCAAGGACATGGAAAATACATGTTGGAATCTATCTCTAAGCTGATTCTGAATGTATACAAAACCAACTAAACAGATACCTTCATCATTTATACAAGACAGTCCTCTACACTATGTGGTTTCAAACAACATTTGACTGTTTTCCCCTTCTGCTTTTTCTTGAAAGACCAGATAACAACAATGAACAGGTAACAAATAGTAGAATATTTACAAGACACCCATATCTGATATAAATGAAGAACAAAGACTTCAGAGTTCAGTAATGACATGTAAGAGACACTCCAAGCACTGTTGGAAACAGCAGTCAAAATGTGAAAGACATTAAATAAAAATCTTGTACTGAGCAACTCACAAAGCATTTAAGTATTTAAACGTGAGCTCTTCGAGGAGGCTGAATAATAAAGTGAAGAGACTGTACTGGGATCACACAACAAAGAATATATAGCTATACACAGAAAACTAATGTTTGGAATTAAGAATGTACTTCGTTAAAGGAAAGGAGGAAAAAAAGGCAGAAGGACAGCTTTACATGTATCTAGTAATGCTGCAGACTGCAAGAATAAAACCATATGGAAAAACACCTGAGACAGTTTACCTTAGGAAACCTAAGGTAACCTAACCGTCATCATGACACTCACAAGTTAATTCAACTAATATAAGTGGAAGTTTTCAGAATTTTAAAGGAAATGAAGTAGGAAGGTAATCTGAAAGTGGGACAAACTACAATATGATTGTGATTACAACAATACTGTTCTAAGTTGATGTCTCCTATAGTGAATCCAGAAGAAATTAAGAGGCAGAGAATTTCATACAGACATAGCAAAAAGTAAAATCATGAATGGAGAATAGTTTAGATTTGCTACCTTGCAGTGGCATGTATATCCTACAGCACTTGGAACACAGTCATGATAGAAAACCTTTAATAAAATAATTCATTTTCTAGACAAAGGAACATTTGACACAATATCAAATGGGAAGCAATTTAAGTTGGAGGAGATGTAAGTTAGTTCCTAAATTATTAAAGTGAGTAAGAAGCTGGCTAAGGGTAAAATTCCTACTGGTTATAGAAAAAGAGATATCAGGATTGATAGGAAATTCTTAGCACTGAATATAGACGAATTTTGAGGACTGAATTTGTTTCATATCTCTTTAATATTGTTGACAGGAAATGCAGGAGCATACTAATAAAATGCATTGAAAAGGCAGGCTGTTAGACATACTGCAGTCTGATCATAATATCATAAAACAAGCTGTATAATTGAGAACTAGAATAACAGAAATAGGATGGAATTCAAAAATGGGATAAAAGACCCTATGTGATCTTATAAGGAATTCCAACTGGTAGATCATCACTCAGATAAAAAGGAAGAGAAAAATGTATTAATGAATCCAAACACATGCTTTTTCTTATTAAAGTAAAGCCATTCCAAGTTGCAAACCGTAGGCTACAAAAAAAGAAGAGCATACAAGACAGACACGAAAATTCTAAGCTGAGATTCTTACATAGCTACTGTTTGACATGGACAAACTGGAATACATTGGGAGCACCCTATACATCTTAGTTAAGCCGATTACAAAAATAGAATCTGCAAACTGATGTGCAAATATTCTCTATAAATATGTGGATTGCTCTGAAAGTAATGCCTCCCATTTATTTCCATGAAAAGTACAACAGATACAAAGAGAACAACAAATATATTTGATAGGGCAAATTCTCAGCTACAAAATATTGTTTTTCAACATAGTCAACACCATTAGCTATGTATTTTCGCTAGTGACAGGAGTCTGCATGTCATGCTTGTGAAAATCCACACTAGCACAGCTAACCCACTGTCTCTGTTGCTACTACTGAAACACACCACCCACCACCTCATGTGCTCACATCCACTGTTTGGGTTCCATAAACATTCAGGAAGCATAAATAAATGTCAGTGGATGCTACTTCTTCTGCATAGAGGAATTCAATTCCACATCTTCGCTTCATTCTCAGTTCCATATCAGACACCATTGTTTCAGACTGCCCTTCTACTGCCATCTGTTGCACAGTAACAACATGTAATGAAATACTGGTGGGAATGTTCAATCTCTGCTGTCTTATCACCAACATCTGATATATTGCCTCTGACACTGTGGGGCAACTAACAAAATAGGAGGCATTACTTATGAAGCAGCCCTCCTATTATATTGTTTAGTTTTTCATTAGAAGTCATTATCTAGAAACATATTTTCTAGGAAACAGAAAAATAGATTTTAAACATTGCTATTATTATCTCCCAGTTAGGTTTCCAGCACTTACAAGAGATACATAGTCTCAGATGATCAAAATACAAAGAAACAAAATTCTCTGTGAAATTTACTGATTCTCTGTGTCACCTTCAAATGCAGGACTGGACTGGAACCCTGCAGTACGTACAAGTTGCTACTAATGAGCAAATACAGCATACATTAAAAAAAAAAAAAAAATAGATATGCCAACCTTGGTATTTCATCTTCTTCCCATTCGATGAAAGAAGCACTGTTTGAATTTGCTGCAGAATTGATTCTGTGATGCTTACTTCCACCTGATGTATCACCTGGAAAGAAAAACAGTAGGAAAAATTAGTTCATTTATGCTTCACAAATTGCAGCTATTAAATATTATCAAAATGCTTCTGAAGAATAAATAACACCTGCATGATACTGGCTTCAAAAAGTCATGTAAATGACTTGACTTTCTTAATTATACATAGACACACATAAGATGAAAAATGTTTTCAACACTGACATTACTAGAATTAAATTTGCTGTCGTCCACTTGTATCTTAACCTAAATTCTAGCTTTTTTCTTTAAGTTTACTTAGTTTTAGGTAAAATTCAGGATTCCCAAGTGTCTGGGTCCTCAGGTCCGAACCCAATGGAAAACAGAAGCCAAAGTAAACAATGAAACACAAATGAAACAATGAACACATTTTGTCTTTCTTATCCATTAATGCATCTGGAATATACACAATATACGCGTGGCCAGATGCAGTAGCAGTTAAATAGAAACCTACAAGAAAGGTAGATGTTGTCTGATCTACAAATTCAGAAAACACTTTCTAAGTTTGCTTGGGGGTTCAGTACAAGGAAGTGCGCTTCAAGGTCATGCTGGAGAAATCCCCTCCCTTGCGGTCTCGTAAATGTTCACTCTTCAGAAGGAGGAACAACATTATACACAGGATGTGGCATAAGAAAGAAAAAAAAGCCTATGAATGGAGACGGAGGAGGGGGAATTAGAGGAGAAAACTTTAAAATTACTCTCTCCCACTCCAGTGTCAAAGAGCAGCTGGAACCTTGAATTTTCTCAGCTATATTGGTTTGTATTACAAACTGACAGGTTTTTTTTTTTTTTTTTCCCCTGTATTAATACCCCAAAATTTTACATTTGTTGAAGATAGCATCAATTTAACTGTCTGAAGCTTTCAATAACTATTTACTAGAACATATAATTTTATTCTATAATTTTAAAAGCAAGTATTGCACACATTCTCAGCTAATTTTCCAATACCTGGAATAACAAGGATAGGAATAGCTCATTTAGCAGAAAAGCCACCAATTATAGTGTTACTACACAGCTAACTGGAAACATTATGCCAGAAATGCCTTAGAAACTCTAAGTTCTATTGGACTGAATAGCTGCGTGTCATAAGGACAACATATTACAGCAGCTAGAAAAGTCTGTAAGAGAACAGGGAAATTTTGCCAACAACATACTGATTTTTGAAAATCATAAGCATTTCAAACACCAGAGAAGTTATATCATATTGGAAATATTTGAATGCATCCAAAAAGTGAAGCTCAAATTGCCCTATCAGTTCGTTTCTTCCTTCAGTAATGTTACTCACATGTATGGAAATCTCAAGACACTTAATATCTCCTTTGCTTGACAGAAGATTTTTAAAGACTCTAGCACTGACACATTAAGGTCTTTTAGAGTCATATTATAGAAAAACATTCAACTTCTGAAAAGTAATAAAAGTTTTGTAACAGTTTTTTAATAGTTTTATTTGTACACGGTGCACAAATGCATCCCTATTCCTTACTATCCATTAAGACAAGGATTTGAACTGAAGAGGATCTTCTGTGTCTTCTGGATGCAAGCTACTGAGAGCAGGGTATTCTTGTTACTACAAATTTACCTGCTGATCTTTCTCAGCCTTTGAAATTGTCTGCCCATCTCCAGAACAAACACATCTACAGAAATGGGTATTCTGATGCTGACTATTTATATCTAGCAAGATTTATTATTGAATTTTACATTCTCTACCAACATGATTTTTACATCTTCTACAAGGGAAGTTAAGCACGCTGTACTTCTCTTGGCAAAAGCTTATCCTGAAATCTATGAAAAAGAAATATATGGTACAACTACAGGAGACTAAAATAAATGTGGTAAATGTGCCAGCCATAAGCAGAGGCTGTGCCTTCTTCATCAGCCTGACAGGTCTCAGCTTGGATCTTCCTAGGTCTGTTGTGCAAGGACTAGCTACTCAACAGCACTGCCTCTATATGTTGTACCCTTTTGTCTTCAAGGTGCTTGGGACCTGCAACAGATTGAAGCACGTGTGATGTGGAGCCACTCAAAATGGAGTACTGCTTCTATTATCTGGTCAAGATAGGGCAAAGTAGTCTGTCAGGTTCTTGCTTTTATCCTCTTTGTTTTCTACACTGCAAGAACTTTTAAAGTCATAGAATCATAGAATGGCCTGGGTTGAAAGGAACCACAATGATCATCTTGTTTCAACCCCCTGCTACATGCAGGGTCGCCAACCACCAGACCAGGCTGCCCAGAGCCACATCCAGCCTGGCCTTGAATGCCTCCAGGGATGGGGCATCCACAACCTCCTTGGGCAACCTGTTCCAGTGTGTCACCACCCTGTGTGTGAAAAACTTCCTCCTAATATCCAACCTAAACCTCCCCTGTCTCAGTTTAAAACCATTCCCCCTTGTCCTATCACTATCCACCCTTGTAAACAGCCATTCCCCCTCATGTTTATATGCTCCTTTCAAAATACTGGAAGGCCACAATGAGGTCTCCCTAGAGCCTTCTCTTCTCCAAGCTAAACAGGCCCAGTTCCCTCTACTTCTCCTCATGGAGAGGAGAGGTGCTCCAATGATCTCAGCCCCTGTTCCTGCTCCACCCCATTCTCTTCACCCCATCGAAACATAGGTCTCTCACATCTAAGTAAATGATGAACAAGAATACAAATAGCTGATGTCTCTGTCATCTCTCATGTCAAAGGGAAAGGAAGAACTACAGGAAAACAATAGGACTTACTATTCACAACCATTAGATTGCATGTCTCCAGAAGACCACTATGGATGTGTGGAAGGTACCTGACTAAACTTACTCTTCAGGACTGACAGTTTGTCTCTAGATGAGTTTTTTAAATTTTCTACAGTTATGACACTACTAAAAAGTGTAGTCTACTGTTAGTACAGAAAGAGTGTTTTCTTTAGGTACTATGAAATCCATGCACTTATTTATTGTTGTCTAGATACACACAAATAGAAAATATGGGGAAAAAACTGAAGGCAGCATGACTCATTTTCTGATTTTACAAAAAGATATTTTACCATTCTTATGAACGCTTGCTTACTATAAAAACAATTGTAACTTAACAAAAAATACTTATTTTTCTAAATATAAATGTCAGACATTATGTTCTTCATAGTGTTATCTCCCCTTTATACTGCAGCATTTAGGTAACATTATGTATGTTCTTACCAATCTTCAGTTTCACTTAAGTGCATACATTCAAAAAGTCAAATTGTTTTTTAAAATGAAAATTAAAAATATCTCCTTTGCTCAGGCATTTATATTTCACATTTCAGCCCTGACTAAATGACCATAATACAAACAGAAGTATTCTAATTAAAAACAGTGGAGCATTACAAAATTCTAGCTAAATTGTAAATGCATTACTAGAGCAAAAATGAATTAAATTGGTGTAGGGATAAAATACAAATATTCATACAATTAAAGCAACATGATTGCTCTGCTATCTCTCGTGTAAATTCAAGTAAGTATCATATCATCGAAGATTAATTTATTTTCTACTGTCTAACTTGAAAAGCTCTGTGAATATCTTGTGAAAAATGGTCAAAAGCATGATGCTGACAAAATATGTTTTTATAATACATGGTATCTCATTTTCTCAGGACAGGCTTTTCCCCTACACCAATACACAGTCACATGCAAAAAAAAAAAAAAAAAAAAAAAAAAAAAAAAAAAAAAGGATGAAAAGTTATATAGAGACTTAGTTTTGACACAGAAGACAGACTAAAAGGAAACAAGATATGATACCCATTTAACCAAAATGATTTAAAAAGGTAATTTTTAGCCCTCAAAACAATTATTTAGTCATAAGAAAAAACTCCTTACTTTTTCTCCTTGCCTTTCTGAATTTGACAGCAGCCAGGTTTATTAAATTCATTCCATATAAGTTGTAATCTATGAAGAGCTGAAGGAGGTAGGGAATATGGGCTTCATGAGGCTGGTAAGATTTGTTCATTATGGCTCCACCTTGCAGAAGCTCACATACTCTAAAATTAAAAATAAATTAGAACATAATACTGTAATTGTTTCCTGTACAACAATGTTGTTGTTTGATTTTATCAAAATATAAAGTATATTAAAATATAAAGCATTTATAAAGGAAAATATAAAATATGAAGTGTGTATTTGTGTTAGTTGTATTTTTAACTTAAAAACTTTATGTTCACAATAATGGATTCCCCAAAATGTCACCTCCTAATAACACACACAGAGTGTTATTTCTGTAAATCTCAGCTTAAACAAACAAACACAAAGACCAGAACAGAAAAAGAAAACCAAAACAACAAAAAAAACACCCACAACCTTCCAAAGAAAAATCATACCTGGTACTATCTTTGCAACATGTCCTAAGCTGATACAGTCCATGGAAATCCTTCTACAGAACAACTATGGCATCTGTATGCCTACAAACTTGTAATAACTTCAAATTTCTCTCCAGTTCTCCCTGGCATATTTATCAAGAAGTCCTGCATTGTTTTAAGGTTTCATACCATACACACAGAAGCAGCACTTTAATAGCTTCTGTGAAGCACACTAAATCTGCTGTTTTAAACACCGGCACATTAAAAAGCAATTGCAGGCATTTGCATAATTATAAGTCAGTGCAATAAATTTATCTCAAAATAGTATGATATTTCTAAATCAAAGAACAACACTAAGTATTTCTGAATGCAAGAAATAAGATTAAAACCATAAAGTTTTTATCTAGAAAGATTAAAGAAATAAACTAAATGAAGTGTCAGTCCTTTTTTTGGTAGAACTCAAACATGAGAATCTTCAAAAATCCAAACTGTCACCCAACTGTAATCAAGTCATACATGTACAGACTTCATTAAAATGGAAATTTACCATAATGCAGAACTGTACAGGCCATCATTAAAAAAGTTATGAGGGGTAATAATACACAATTAAGGATTTCAGTTTATGCTGGAGAAATAATTCCTCTTTATTTATCACTGTCACAGTGATTGCAGTAAACTCAGGAAGTCTGAGAAGCATGCACTGTGCTTTCATTTAATAGGGCACTACAGAAACTGTTTAACAAAAACAGCTATTCAGTTTTGAAGCTATAATTCTGCAACGGGCACAGGAACCTAAAATGTAAAAACTGACAAAATTCACTTTTAATATCACAGAATCATATCATCAAATGGTTTGGGTTGGAAGGGACCTTTAAGATCACCTAGTTCCAACCCCCTTCTACAAGCAGGGACACCTCCCACTAGACCAGGTTGCTCACAGCCCTATCCAGCCTGGCCTTGAATGCTTCCAGGGAGGGGGCATTCACCACTTCACTGGGCAACCTGTTCCAGTGTCTCACCACCCTCACAGTAAAGAATTTCCTCCTCATATCTAGTCTAAATCTACTCTCTTCCAGTTTAAAGACATTTCCTCTCATCCTGTCACTATCTGCCCTTATAAAAAGTCCCTCCCCAGCTTTCCTGTAGGCCCCCTTCAGGTACTGGAAGGTCACTATAAGGTCCTCTCCAAAGCCTTCTCTTCTCCAGGCTTAAAAGCCATGACTTTCAGAGCCTGTCTTCATAGGGGAGGTGCTCTGGCCCACTGATCATCTTCACAGCCCTCGTCTGGACCTGCTCTAACAACTCTGTGTCCTTCTTGTGCTGGCGGCCCCAGTACTGGATGCAGTACTCCAGGTCGGGGCACATGAGAGAAAGCATGAAAGAGTACTACCTATAAAATAGAACTACATTGTTTTTGTTAAGTTCTATATGAAAAGTAAAATGATGCGAATGTGTTCAAGCACGTAAAAATTGCAGTTAATATGAGATAACTGAAGGCACGTATAATTTGGTCCTATTTTGCAAACACGCTACTCCTTTAAAAATATTACTGGCATGCTTAAAATTAGTAATTTTCCTACTGTTTTGAAATGCTTGAACAATACTTTTATTACTTCTGCTGTTAAAATGTACGCAAATCTTGCTCCAAAAATTACTTTTTCCATTCTAGATACAAGGAAATCAGCCAAAACTTTGTATCACTGTATCCTTACCTTTTTACCATTGCAGGATTGTAAAGATAGATCTTCATGAACTGTCTCTCCTTCTCATGGTAACCATAAAAAGGCCTGGAGAGATAGAAGTAAAAGCAAGAGGCTAGCCAGTTAAATGGTGGCCTTCACTCAACCGCAATCTACCATGAAGCATATGAAATCCAGATGAAAAAAAAAACAGATGAACTACATACATATCCAGGAAAATGAAAATTCCAAGCATCGCGCCAAAAAATCATTATGCTCCAAATGTATTTCTTAATAACACGTTTTCATTAGTTTCAAAACCTGAAGTGCTTCTGGTGCACATGACAATTCTTTATAAACAGATTCTACAGAAACTTAACCATTATTATTATACACCATTAAAAACACATTATATTTCTGAACAGAAACACAGTACACGTTCCATAAAAGACATTGACTCAATGGGGTCAGATGTGTACATGTACACGTTTGAATTTGGGGAGGAAGGCAAAGTAAAAATGGAAAAAAAGAATGCAGATGTCTGGGGTAAGATAGGGTTATATTGCACACTTTGCATTAGAAATTTCAGTCTAGTTTAGATAAGTGGGCTCAACAGAAAGCTCCTGTCATTGGTCAGAAGTCTGCTAGAGATGATAAGATCACAAGTTGACAGTGTTTAATGTTGCCACCCATTTTCTAATGACTAATTTCAAGTATTTTCCACATTATTTGGTGAAGTGCCAAGTACTCAAAACTATAGCTGAAGATAAGGGGAGCACCACATTACTACACAGTGTTAAAGATAAAAACAATAGGCTCTGTGTGTGTCAAATTACCTAAAAGATTCACTTAAGAACTTCTGGCTTAGCACTGTTTTTCACCTTCCTCATGTGTAAACAAATTGATGCCACCACACCATCATAATAGTACTTCCATTAAACTTATTAGCACTGGACTGTTTCAAAACCAGTGTTCAGCTCTTCTGATAAATGCTGTAACAAAGTCACTGAGGACATTAATTTCACAGATCAGGTGTAAATGAGTAAATATCAGCTGTGTAATATAAATAACTGAACAATGAGAGCAGCTTAAAAGAATGAATAGCTGCCCTTTTTCAGTGATTACTAGTCATCTCGTGCACTAAATGAGGCATGAATCCTGAAGAAAATAGGATTTGAGAATGCAATTAAAGAATACATGTCATAATGAATATGTCAAGGCTAAGCTGAGGCTGCACAGGCAATATTAATTCTGGTATTACTTGACTGAATTACTGACTTTTCAGCATCAAGAACGCTAATCTAATCTAACATGCTTGTAATACAGCATGTAAAGGAAACAGGCCATAATTCAATGCATTGGATGAATGCAAGAAGTCTACAGTTTGCAGCAATAATGACTGAAGTCAACAGAAGTCCTGGTATGCATATAATCATTACTTCTATAACGTATTATTAAAAAGTGGAGCTTTGATGTTTACTTGCAATGGTTAAAAAAAAAAAAAAGTAATAAGAAGGTTTTCAGTCCTAAATTAAATGCAAACTCAACAATACAGATGATCTTTATATGATCATATGCATTCATATGTATTATATGTGATAAGAAACATTTAGATCTGGCAGTAAGGAACATGGTTTAGTAATATTGGTGGTAGGTGGACTGTTGGGCTAGATGATCTTGGAGGACTTTTCCAACCTTGGTGACTCTATAATTCTATGAAATACACACACATTTAGATTGAGCTGTTTAAAAACTGTTTATGGTATTAAAACTGAGGTGAAGTTGAAGCAACAAAACTGAAACTGTTATGCTGAAAAAGATGAAATGAAATCTTGTATGATGAAGCAATCGCTCTTATATAAATAGTAATAAACTTATTGACAATTTATATGCATACAATGAGTTATAATGGCTCAATACGCTGTAGGTAAGTAAATTAAGAACAACTTTTTTGAAGCTAGCACTTGCAAGGTAAATGACCCATACTCACATTGACATCGAAGCCAGGAAAGTAAGATTTTAACACTTACAAAGTAAGATATGAAAACCTACTTTAACTTCGCAAAACAGAAGGAAAATGTATTTCATCTGCTTATTCAAGGACCTTTCCTATGCTTGGAAGCTAACACAACAAACATCCTACTATATCTGTAAGGGTTTACAGGGCAGCCTTCCTACTAATACAGAGAAAAATAGGTAAGATATCTCCAACATCTAAAGAAAAATACAGGCTTCTCAACACAGAGACACTTTAACATCTACAACCAAAACCTGACTTCAGTTAGAACAGAAAAATACAAACATTTCTGTCACTACACAAGAGTGTCTATCTACCCAGGTAAAAGATTAAGGTGTATTACAATTTATTTTTGGGGCATCTCATTAGCTTCTGATGCAAGCAAATAAAATACATCAGTCTTTACTTCTCTGAAGTAAAGAGTATGTGATTTTCAGTAAAGACTGTTTTGAAACTCTAAGGCACAAGAGGTGAAAAAAGGGCAGGCTCCTACTCTGTCTGCTGTCTTCTCACTGATTCAAGGAGGTAAGACTGCCTTCAGCAGGTTAATCCACCCAGGCTATACTGTCAAGATGAACAGCTATGCCAATATTCATACAGCTTTCAGAAAAAAAACAAAAAATAAAGAAAAAATATGGTGGGTTAGCATTCCTGCTATTGCAAAAACAAAGTCCTGATTAAAAGTAAAAAAAAGATACTGTCGTCACTTTGCTGGCAATACTCAGAAAACAGCACTACAATTGGCTGGGAACAGAAAGATTATCTTCCCAAACCTAATATTTAGAAAGGACATATTTCAAAAGAACGTTAAAAAAAAAAAAAAAAAAAGTAAAAGGCAGTGCTGCATAGTACTGAAAATTAGCATTTACATAGTTTTGCAGGTGAAAAATTCAATGCATATACAAACTGTATTCCTTCAGTACAGCTACCTATTATTCATCACAATTTGACACATTTTACAATCCTTGGTTATGCAAGTCAAATAAAAATCGATCAAGAGAATCCTTAAAATGTTAACATTCAGTAATATTATGTAGAAAGCTACACCAAATAAAAGCAGAACGCTCAGCTTGACAGATAAGTGAGTAATGTTTAAAACCCTCTGGTTCACGCCCTGTGCTTCCAGAAGGGTCAACATAAAACATGACCTGACAGACCTAGGATGGACCTTCTAGAGGTGCCATCTTAGACTACTGAAATAAAATTAGAAGAAAAAAGACCTAGAGGTAGACTCCTGCAAGACATGTCTGGTCACAGGGAACTTAGAATACCCCAGACAGGTAGAAAATGATGTCAGGAACATACTGTTATAACAGCAGAGGCAGAAAAATACTCAAAAGAACAGAGCTGGAAAACAATAGGCAGTAGGATCTAATTTAGTTACAAAATGTTTAAGTCAAGTATAACTGTTCGTTATTTTAGAACAAAGCAAGTAAAAAGTGCATTTAATAGTTGTATAGGCCTGTATGAAGGCAGACAGAGGGGAAAAGGAGGAAAAAATAAAAGTATAAAGAGAAAGTAAGAGCTCATACCTAAGTCCATGCCAAGCATTTCTAAATAGAACTGTAGAAAGCACTTCAAAACAAGTAAAAAAAGAATCTTAAGAGGTCATACTTACATTCCAGATACTAATGACACTTTGAAAACATGTTGTATAGTAGAAGACGGATTGCCTAAAGCAACATTAAGTGCTCTGTCAATGCTGAATGCCACTTGGCGGAGATAGTGTTCTGGATGCTGACCAAACCCATCATATGGTACATAGAGGTAAGGAAAGACACCATGCAAGTGGAGACAAGTCTTCTGACCTAAAAAGAGAAGGTAAACATTTATTTTCTAATAACATCTTCATTTAAGTATTTAAGTATTAAGTTGCAGAATTTGAAATTTTTCAGGCTATTTTCCGGTTCTGCAGACAGGATGAATTGATTAAATAAGTTCAGATCCAGTTAATACAAAAAGTACAATTCAGAGCAGTTCTCACATTTGATATATTGACTAAAGCAATAAAGAACAGACAAGATAAGATGACATAATGACAAATTCTGTTGTAATCTAAACGTGATCCTAACAATTTTCTTTATGATAATAAGACAACACCACTCTGAGAATAATTTTGCATAATGATTTACTGTTGGACGATTTAACAGTTTCCCAGTCCTTGTGAAAATTTGCTGATTTCAAAATTCTTTCCATTCCTTACTTGGCTGAGTATACAGCTTCTCAGAAATTAAAAAGAATGTCCAAGAATGTCCATCCAGCAGGTCATTCAATATCCTAGTTATTAAGGTATAAGTTGGAATATGAAACATTGATTCCTGTGACATCTCTGCCAGTCTCTAGCCTATTAATAATATAATTCTTAGTATTAGTTTTCATCAGTCTGCAACAACAGCAGAATGAGAGAAAAAACCATGAAAACCATACTGGTAGACAAGACCACAGTTCAAGCTTCTGCTTGGGACAAGGTAAGTACAGCAATGGGGATTGAGTTCTTCCAAACACCACCAATATTTTACAATCCTCATCTGTCTCATCTGTAAAGTGTATTCTCTGTTCTTTCCTCACCATAAACCAGCACAGCCTGCATTCACTCCTGAACCGAAACCCCTGTTCACCATCTTCTAAGCCCCCATAAGTCTTCATGACTTCTCACTGGTCAATGAAAAAGGTTCACAGAAAACTACTGTGTGTAAGCACACATCATTCAGTAGCTCCCACCCCACTGTACAGACAAAGTATATAGCTCTGTATTTGTCTAGGTAGGGCCTCTGAATGAAGACAGTGCAGCAGTGCCCAAAGGCAATGCTTTAACCAACCATGAGACAAACACTAGGGAAGAGGCTGCACAGCCACAGGCCCGCAACTCTAATGAACCAGATTTCTGAAAGTTTATTCTTTCAAACTGAGATTACTTCTCAGCAAATAGACCTCTACACTCACCCCCACATTAGTGCTCCACTGGCCACCCAGTAATGACAGCAGTAGGTCCATTAAAGAGCAAGTAGAGCAGACAGAGCCAGGACACCTGCACATTTTTATACCTTTGAAACATGTGCCTTCGAATATCATAAGCAGCACAGATTTTTGTTTTTAAACTGGGGTTCAGATCCATTGTTCTTTCTCCAAATATTTACTGGTCCCTCATGTAATGTCCCAAAGTGAAAGAAATTGCTTAGAGGATGCTAGCCTTGTTCTCCAACGTGATGTTTTTTTAAACCTTCTAGAAGTTGAACTCATCACGTCTCTTCAGCAATGTTTAAATAGCACCTAAATGCACATTCATAATCTTGAGGTCATCACCTATACTGAATTCTGCCCATGCTAAAGAAACTAAAGAATACGAACTAGAAGTATTTAAATGGCAAAATGAAGGACGGAATCAACAGCTTTATATGGCAGGAAAACCTCTGCCCCCATTGTGAGAGAGATCATTTATTAGTAGGATGTGAATGGAGAGAGCACTGATCTGTGCAGTGATAGCAGATCATTTATGTTCACAAATTAATGTTCTGCATCAAGTTACCAACAAATGTGAGTGCCTCTCCACATCTGTATTTAACATTGATTGAAACAGGACTTTTACCCCCTGACTAAAATTAGAAGTGGTCTAAATCTTTATGGTTCTTCCTATGTTTACTTTTTAATAATGTTTTAGACACACATCAGTGTCACATTCAGAGAGAAATTCAAATTTTACTCATATATGTTTGTCTGAATGCTTACTGAGGCTTTTAAAAAAAATGAATAAAACTACACAGCCCAAACTGTACTTAATAGTAGAGGTATAGAATAAGAACTTCTGGCAGAAATACAGGTCTATCCACAGTTTTGTTACATACAACTTGTCAAGCCAAATCAGTTCTACACTTGCACATTAATTTTTACACAAGAAGCTCTGAACTCCTGTTATTTTATAACACTGAAATATTTTTGCTTTAATGGCTGCCAAATTATTCTGGATTATAACAAAATTGTGTTGCCCTACAAAACAAAATTACAAAGCACCAGACTAAATAAACCACGGGGATGGTATGAAGTTATTATTTAAATTCGGGTTCCTGACAAGTTAAGTAGCACAATTACTTAATAATTCTTTTAGCACTAACATCTGATCAGTCAAGTTAAGTGAGTTAAAAATAGAGGTATATTCATTTCAATTGCAAATATTTAAGATTTTTTGCTGATCTGAAACACCACTTTACTGCTGAAAACAAAAACACGTACAAAGAAAGCTCCCTTATGCTTCTTTCTCTCACCTTCCTTTGCACTCCCTTTATGTGCAAAAACCCCAAACCGATCACGGAAAACACTGCAGCTTTCAAGTGACCAAAGTACCAAACTACCATTTAGTTCCAGGGAAATCTTACAAACCATCCACACTGAATCACTCCCTCGTTTTTGATTCTGCCAGGAAAGCAAACAAGCTGCTGCTGATGGAAGGCTCCGAGCCGGCGAGCAGCTGTTAAGTTACGTGGCTTTGTACAGTTGTACAGTTACTCACTTTGATCCTTGTTACTATTCACTCACTTATCATGACATTCGGTTATACTATTTTTATTTACAGTCCACATTATTGCAAGTCTTACCCTACTGGTGTAAGAACTGAGTCATTTGCTTCCATTGTTTAAGTAAGAGCATTGAATCACAGCAGACGTTGCGGTGTTGTGTCTGAGGCTCAGGCTCCAGGAGCAGCAGCCACAGTTTGTGCTGAGCCGCTACAGATTTCTGGGGATTCCTTCCAGTAGAGCCACAAGAAAAAAAAACAGATCTACCCACTGAGGAGCTCAGACCACACAGACGTACCAATTAACATCAATTAAAGCCTTGGCATTGGATAAGGTTAAAATGTTTTATGCTTTAAACATGTCAAATCTCATGTTTCTCCTTTTTTTTTTTTTTTGAGATACAGCCAGAAGCAAATCTATACTGCTGGAACAACAGGGACTGCCTACAGCAACCAGCTGATTTTTTTTACACCTATCCACTGCTTTCTTTAAATGTGCAGAATCAGTGGAAGTGGTGCTCTACAGCAGATTCTGCAGAAGAGCCATGCAGACTGTGAGACTGCCCTCCTCGGTCTCCCAGTGCAAAGCTAAAAGCCTAGCAGTGATTTCCAGAGCTTACCTCTTTTCAGCAAATAACAATATTCCATGCTGCAGCACATGTACATCACAACTACTCTGCATCTGAGAGCGACGTGTACGATGGCACTATTAACAAATGGACATACTGTGTACATAAAAGCAACAATTGATGATGATGCAGCAACCAGGAGGAGGATGCTGCCCAGACAGCCCTTCCATAGCCCAAACTCTGTTAAAGAATGGGATCTGCACTGGTGGAGTTACCTGCAAGTCACAGACCAAGCACACCAGTACATGATGCAAAAGGGCTGCTGAGTAAATGTAAAGATATGTAGAAGTAAAGCTGTGGCTTACTCACAAGCTTTTTTCAGGCACTGAATGAAGCAGTGAATTAATGAACGAGAAGTGCTGTTGTAACACAGGAAAGGAGCAATAGACAAAGCCCTGAGATACTACAGTATGCTCAACTAGCAAACTGGCTACATTCTATGAAAAGAAAAAAATTCAACCGAACATTAACACAGACGAATAGCCAACATAATAATGAATCAATACTAGGAAAAAAAAAAAAAAATATATATATATATATATATATAGGCACAAGAAAGTGAGCCTTACGTGTTTGGTTTTTTTTTTTTAGACATAGCCCTAAACCCACACTTATTAAAGCAAGTGACAAAAATGCTACTGAAGTTTTAAAACCAAATATAGCTTTGTGTACTTGAAACCCAAGAGACAGGGATTAAAAAAGCAAGCCTGCTAATTTTTGAAGATGGTTGCTATATGCATTACAATTAGGAATGCATGCCAGATATAATCCTTGCTCTACTGTCATTCAAAATATTAGAAGAAAAAGCTGTAGAAAGCCTGAAACTAGTAGGATAAAGGAATGCAAAACTACTAGATTGTATATCAAGAACAAGCAAGAACTGATTTCTTCTAACCACCAGAAAACTCAGCCACACAAGACGATCTGGAGCAGGAAAAAAAAACAAGTTGGGATCTATGCAGTATCACAGAATGGCTGAGGTTGGAAGGGACCTTTGGAGGGTCGTTTGGTCCAATCCACCTGCTTCCAGTGTTTCCTCCCATTACAGTCAAATTTTCTGATCTAATCCATCAGTCTTTCTTATACTGGAGACCCCCAAGCTAGATGCTGTACTCTCTTGTGAGATCCTGCCTGAAGAATCACCTCCCTTGACTTGCTGGCAACACTTCAGTTTACGCAGCCTAGGAGACATGATTTGCCTTCTGGGCTGCAAGCACACATGATCAGTACAAATCCAACTTTTCACCTACCGGGATCCCCAAGTCCCTCCTCTCTGCAGGGCTGCTCTCAGACAAATTTTTGCCCACCCCTACAGAACTATTTGAGGATTCACACTCCAGCAATGGGTGAATTCATGCAGTTATCACTTCCAGTTATTTCTTCCAAAAGACTTTCACTCTCATGGGAAGAATGTCTGAGCACAGCATGTAGATGAACCTAAACCAATGCAGTTTATATCCTACAATACTAAAGTAGACTGGAATCTACTAGGCCCATAAGTTCAATACTGGTTTCAAAACACCAAAGAGAAACCACCCACTACGTTCTGTGGCCCATTCTACCTAGGAACAGTGAAACCCTGTGTTTCATTAGACTGACCTAAACAAAAGCCTACAGGCAAAGCTCTACTTTACAGACTTAAATTTGTATCACCACACAGAAAAGATTTCAAGATTCCAAAGCAAGAAGCTCAAGGACACTTCAGCCTGTGTATTTATGCATGAGACTGAGTGATTCTAAAACACAAAATCCTTACATTTGCTATTTCCAGAAATGAATCAGAACATGACCTACAGCTGCAATACAGTTTCACTAGTGTTTTACACACAGAACTCAAAGCTGTTTGGTTCCTCTGCTCTACCTTTTAGTATAGGAACTGACTATGGAAGTCTCGCAGATTGAAGTGTGATGTACTGTTCTGAATAGACATCACCTCATTTCATATTCAGAAAACTAAAACTGAATGTGGATAAACACAACTTTAGAGAAAAGTTCAATGATGGTCTACAAGCAAACTTATTTTGCTGTGATATTTCTGCCACAAAACAAGATTATCCCATTTTAAGAACGTAAGCAGAGCCATAGGGAACAAATGTACAAAATCCATTTCTGTAAGTAAAATAAGTAATTAGTTTTGCTGAAGCTCTCCCTAGAATTGTTATTTTAATTCCTGAACTATGGCACATTTGTCCCAAACTATTGTACAATACAACAAGATGGGAGCAAAAAGGAAAACGTAGCAGCACTTAAATACATGGCAAAATTCCAAGTTTAGAAAAGTCCTGGCTGGAGATTAAGAGAAGGATGTAGAAGACAAAAGACAAAGACTTTCATATGTTTGAGATCTATTAAGAGTACTTTAAGTGCGGTACATTAAGTTTTGCAAAGTAGTGAAACCAATTAAATATAGATTGCATTAGTAGGAGAACACATGTGAACACACAAAGTATGCATATACTTCCTCTAACTGTAAAGCAAACTCAACAGAAAACATAAGATGTGACATTGCCATCTTTAAAAGATAAGGAGATATTTTCAAGTAATTGTTGAATTATCCAGATTAAAAATTTTCAAAGAAGAAAAAAAGAAAAAGAGTTACCATACTCCAGGCAATCTCATTACTTCCCCAGGAAGAATCTTCAAAAAACAAGTCATAGCAAGAGTACTTTTACTCCATTCTGATTGCAAGCTAGGAGCAATGTGAGCATCTCCTGAACAAGTTAAATAATACTTTAAACTTAAACCATCTCACTCAGTGCAGTGAGTTTGTCAACACATTGATCATTGAATACTCAATACTGAGCTACTGAAATTAGACAAGACTTGACTATTTATACTGGCAATACAACCTTTGGAATGAGGCCATCATTCTTTGACTCTCACAGAAAGCAAGAACATCATTGATACACGAATTCAGAAACAAGTCAGGTAACACTTCGATGAAGTTAAATCCCTTCCCTAGCATAACTTGGGAAAGTACTTCCCTCTCAAAATGTGTCATGCCATTCAAAAATATAGAGTTCAATCTTTTAATGTCATTGTCCCTGAATAGTAGATTTAAGTAAATTCTTCAATGAAACCTCATCATTTCCCAGAATCCTCAATCAAGCCATCTTCTTTTCCCAAGAGAGTGAAAAGAAAGGGAGAAATACACATATTGAATACTCAAGAAAAGAGCTCAAAGACCATATTTCACATACAGGGTTACATATTTGTGTCAAAGCCTACAGTCTCAAACATATATGGAAACATTTATTTCAGTAGCAATTGTAAAAGGGACAGATGAATAGTTTTTAATTAAATATGTTTGAATCCAAATGGAGTGTTTGGGTATAGACATACGACTCTTTTATAATTCTTCAGTCAGTAATTGTTCCTTCTACCAACCAATACCTCCACATTCATGAAAAGAAAATAAAAATAAAAAGCTCATCCATTAGGAAAATGAGGGCCTGTGATTCATTATAGCTTGATTATTCCTCACCCTTCATGTAGAGATCCTTAGAGAAGAGAAGGACTGTGCTTTCTCTTTAAAATTAGGAATCTCTATGTCGTTGGTGCATACTGAATTAATACATAGCCAATAATCAAAGAGAAGAGGTTCACTTCCCACTTAGGGAGATTTCATGTGTGGCCCAAATTACTTACTGTAGATGATGCACTTTTTCACAAAATGGAGGTAACAGTACTTTCATATTGAATGATCTATTTAAAGGATAAATATACTAAAAAAGCACTGAGGGAAAAAGATGGCTTGCGTACAACAGCTTAAAAGACATAGGACAAAGTGTCCAAATAAGCAGCAGCATTATACTGAGGATAATACAACATCTATCTTAGCAAGTCTTTGTGAAAGGAAAGCAAACTCCCATGTGCAATTCGTAGGCCTAGAATCCTACTACTGAATGTACTCTTTTAAGAGTAGCAGATTCCCCCAAAGCTCTGAAATTGTACTTGTACAGCTTTCTTTAACACTTTCACATCAGGAAAATCAAAACAACCTGAAAATATGAAAAACATATAACCTTCACCTTCTAACTACAGAATAGCTCAAGTGCAACAAGCAAAGTAAGCAAACTTGTTCTTCCACTTGAATGAAAGGAGAAACAAAGATAAAAGCAGAACACCCAAATGCATTTTCAAATACGTTAAAAAAGGAATGCAAACATATATGATAACTAACTGTGCTAGGAGAAAAAAGGCAAAAAAAAAATAGTATGAGGAAGATTTCTGTATTTAAAAACAAAGATGAAAATTTGAAATAAATATCACACCACCTCAGTGGTTTTCTAAAAGCAGATAAGGAAATCTGTTTTGGGGGAGCCTCCTCTAAACTAATGTGCATAAAGGAATCTTTGTGCTCAGATCTGTGGTCAGTTTCTAGATTCAAACAGTAAGTCCACAAGCTTTATTGGATCCATTATTTTCCAAATAAAAAATACCTCTGCAAGTATTTAACCAACGGATGGTCCCAAGGTCTTGAGAAGCCTGGAATGCTTCTACTGCTCAGAGGTTCAATGGTGATAGCACAGGAAAGAGCAAACAAAATTACATTTGCAACACCGATTTTGACAGGGAGAATAAGTAAACACTTTAGCTGTTGCATCTCCAAGTGATATATTTCCAACTAACATGCTTGCAAGTATTTTTTTTTTAAACATTAAATCTAAATTATCTTAATTATATGAAACATGAAATGTAAGAGACAATCTGCTTCACCAATCTGGAAAGACATAAGATTGTCACAGAGAACCGAAGTCTATTAGATACTTTGAACTATGAGGTATCTACAGAACAAATAATCTTTGAAGTTGCTCACCCTAGATTACACACTAGACATTACTTCTGATGGAAAATACCAGCTGAGATAAGGCTTCATCTTACTGAGAATTTTTAACTTCTTTTTTTAATTTCAATCTGGAAATATGTAACAGGTTCCTCTTTTCTTGAATCAATTAACATATTTTCTGAATGTGACATCAGAAAATAACACTGTTTTCAACTTCAGAAATACTACTGAAAAACCTAGCCATTCGTAGGATGGCACACCTGTGAAGGTACAACATCAGCAAGGAGCAACTACTGCCTACAGTTAACATGAAGTGCAATAACTGAGTACATACTAGAGAATACTGAAAAAATCTAAAACATAAAATCTACTGTCAAGTAGCCAAACTAGAACCAGGAAAATCAAAAAGAGAGAGGATTGTTTAAAAATGCCTTAAGTCTCTTCTTCAACGTCCTTCACTTCAGTTAACATCCTCAAAGATCAAGGATGAGTTACATAGAAACCATTCCTTATGAGCTTGATGAATTATGGGATTCAGCAAAAATATTTTCTTCTTAGTACAAACAAGTAGACATACAAGTCTAGGTTTGGTATTAAATATCCATCTACAAAAGGAGCTCTATGTGAAATGTTATTCTTGCTCCCTATACTAACAGATAGCACTTGTAAGCATCTGGACAATATCAGTAATGTTTTTAGGATGAGTGTCAAAAATCACTAGGACACCAGCTAAAATGACCACACGTAGGAAGAAAATAGAGGCCAAATTACTTTTCCATTAAGAAAAGTAGCCATATGAATGCAGGAGAGAGGCAGACTATGTTTGACCAACTGGGAAGAATAAAGGAATGTTATCTGATAAATGTTTATAAGTATTTAAAAGATGGTGGGAAACAAACGGATGAGGCCAGGTGTGTAGTGATAGGACAAGAAGTAATGGCCTAAAACTTGAATGTACGAAGTTCCATACTAACATGCAGAAGAACTTCTATACAGTAAAGGTGACGGAGCATTGGAACAGGCTGCCCAGAGAGATTGTGAAGTCTCCTTCTATGGAGATATTCAAGATCTATCTGGACACCTACCTGTGTGACCTATTAGCAGGGGGTTAGACTCTATGATCTCTTGAGGTCTCTTCCAACCCCTGCAATTCTGTTATTTCATGACCAAAGCATAGCTGAATACAAAATATTTTCTTACTCCCGATAAACTAATGGTCTGTGTGCTTTACCACATCCAGTAAAAGATGAACAACAGAAGCCCATAGAAAAAGGAGGAGTAGTCACACAACCTCTTCTTCCCCATTTCCTTTAACAAACTTTCATTACAAACTATTACTCCTATCCAAGTTCTCTTAACTACCTTATTAGTCTTTCTTGATCAGAGGAAAACTAGTCATATACAAATGGCTATTGGTTCATATGTAACCAATGGAGAACAAGCTTTGCTGGTTGTTAACTGAAGATGCTGATCTTTACATACAGAAACGCACAAGTTCTGTAAGGAGCATGCATAATTCTAATCACAATTCCTGTCTTCCCTGCATCAGGCAAAACCAGCCGAAAGATTTTGGTTTAAATAGAAGAGACATTTCTGTCATCTAGATAGTTGGGGGGGGGAGGAGGGTGGGGAATATATTGCCAAACACTATTGCTCTGAATTCTAGGAAAAAAAAACCCTAAAATTCATTATGACGAGGTTAGCGTTGTTTTCATCGGCATTACCTTTCCACATACACTTTTCAGAAATGTTCAATACTATAAATTCACAAATACCACCAAACCTGTATAATCCCAGTGAAGTGGTACACTGTAGAATATAAACACTCTCCTGAGCCAGACTTGTTTACATTAACAAATAAATGACACCATATTCTGTTTGTTTTCTCTTGCTCGATTCTTCATCCAGAAACTAACTCTGTACTTCTTAGACTTTTTTCCCCTATATTTGCATTAAGACCTCCAGCTAGCACATAACTGTCTCAACGCAGCCAATTTCTCTACCAGGAAGCTAAATAACATGCTCCACAAGAATAAGCAATGTTTTTATGTACTGAGTTTACATGGCAAGGTTTGGTAGCAGGAGGACTGCTGGAGTGGCCTCTGCAAGCAGAGCCCAGCAGCCACCCTACATCAGATCAGAGCCAGCTCCAGTTGCTCCAAAAGGGATCTGCTGCTGTCAGAGCTGAACTGTGATGCTGTGTGTGCCTCTTCAGCAGACTGAAGAATGGGGAAAAAAACTGCTGTGCTACAGCAGCTGGGAGAGAGGAATATGAAATGTGAGAGGAACAGTTCTGCACACACCAAAGTCAGCGCAGGAGGAGGGCAGGAAGTGTTTCAGGCACAGAGGAGAAGTTCTCTGCAGCCCAGGGGAGGCCCATCATAGAACAGGCTCATCATGCTTATCTTTTAAAGAAATAAGTTCTTAATTTGTTATTTGTTCAAAGCTTAACATTTTTTGGAGAGGCGACAACTTACTTAAGGAGTACTAAGAGTACTTCTTTACTTTACACACCTTTTAAATTACTCCAAGCTTTTGAAAGGGCTATATAGTATATGACAGTAATACTAGAGACAGAACTTCCTGATAGGAGAAGAACCAATGTTCTAAATACTACTGACTGCACTAGAGTTTATACATCCAGGTGCTGGCAGCAGGGGTGGCCTCTGTAAGAAGAGGCAGACAGGTCCAGCTGGCCTCAATGGACCCACCACAGAGCTCAGCTGAGTTCACTACCGAAGCTGGTGGTACCTCTGGGAAAACATGCTTAAGAGGGAACACCAACGTCAAAGAAAGGAGGAGGAGGAACAGATTTCCCCTGCGGCACTCAGAAGGGCCCAAGCCAGAGAAGTAGGAAGGTGACAGATGGGAGGAAGTAGTGGCAGAGAGAAACCACAGTGAAAACGAACTGACTGCCATCCCCTGTGTGTGGCTTGCAGGATGAGGTGGTGTGGTCTGAGGAGTCTGGAGTGAAGCTGAGCCTAAGAAAAAGGGAAGAAAGGTGTAGGTTTATGTTTGAGTTTATTTCTCGCTACCTGAATCTATTTTAACGGACAATAAATTAATGTTCTAGCTGTGAGCCTCTGCATCCTAAAACTTTTTTCAGAAGGTTTAAAAAAAGCAACCGAGTAAAGCGAGTCCTTCCATTAATAAACTATACCTGCTGTCAAGTAATCTACAATTTTAACAGATTTCAGAGCATTACAGGCAAAAAATTCTGCTCTGAACTTTTACTCAAACTAGAAGTTTCAGCCTACTCATATTAACTTCATATAAGACCACATATATCCCCAGTCCCTAAGGTAACAAAAACTTTCAATGCAACATTAACGTATTTAACCACAAACTTTCCATAAGTTAGCCCTATTACTGTAACCTACATTGAATACCATAATGACATAAATGCTATAGGTTTGTTGTATTGATATGATAAGCAAAGCAGAAGAAAGTAATATGCTTTACAAGCAACCTATCTACAAAGACATTGGTGACAGATATGCCTGTTCATGAGTCTTCCAAGATAGGCCATGTACAAAAGGCACAGATTGTTAAAAAAGCATTTTCAAGAGAGCAAACAAGAAATTACAGCAAGCAGGCAGAGTGACTAAATGCTCTAATTCATTTTTACTTTTAAAAAAAGATGCTATAAACTAAGATTGCACATTCCTCAAATCCTTATTCTAGGTTTTCCTTAAGGATTCTGGAGATAAGACCCCCGGGGTTACACAAGAGAAACTATTTTCAGCTGGTACTCTTAAAGCAGGCTCTGTTTCGCTATGAATCAATCCCCAGCCAAATTCAGTTCTATGGAGCAACTCCACAGATGAATTACAGAAGCTGTATTCCTCAAAGTTGGTGGTCTAAATCTTAATTCATCTCACAGAAGTGTAAATCCAGAGCAATTCTAACGTTCCTATAAAAACAACAACAAAAAAGCCACACCCAATTTCACTGCCTCTTTTGTCCCCAGATAATTTTGAACTTCTCAGCTCCAGTTTAATAGCTTTTACCATACTTACTGTCAACAGATATTCACAATTAACTCAAGAAGTACTGTGCAACATGCAAAAATAATTGCATAAACTGCAGAGAGTAAAGCAGCATTACAAAACTAATAATCAGGTTATAGCATATTTTTGTTCTGATGAAAGATTTCTCTTCCTCCCTTACACTACCATATTGTGTTAGAAAGCAATCACAGAACAGTAATACTATTTCTCTACTTTTATCTTCCTTGCCATCCAATTATTAGATAGCCTGCTAGTGAATCAAAAATTGCACAAGGGTAATAGGCTTACACAAGGAATTAAGTCCTTGAAACTCAAAGTCAATGAAACCAGATCTTTTTACATTCCTACAGATTCATCCACTGCTTCAAATAAATCTACTGGTGCTGCTCCAAAACTAATGCCTTCTATTTCATAACGTTGGCCCACAACATCAGAGCAGGAGATGGTGGTGGTATGGCTGTAGAGGTTGAGCATTCTCACCAATATGCTGTTACATGTTGTCACTGTGTGACAGATGGCAACCACAGAGGTGCAGTCTGACACAATGGCATCTGACATGGAAGTGCAGATGAAGCAAAGGTGTGCTATTAAATTCCTCCACACAGAAAAAATGGCATCCACTGACATTCACTGCTGCTTGCTGAATGTTCATGGAGACCAAACAGTGGATGTGAGCACAGTGAGGCAGTGGGTGGTGCATTTCAGCAGTGGTGACAGTGATGTAAAAGAAAGAAAAGCCATATTCCAGACAGCCATGCACAGCTGTCACACCAAAAAATAAAGAGTGTCTCAATTGGCTCATCAGTGTGAACTGGCTAATGGCACTGACTATGTTGAAAAATAGTGTTTTGCAGTTGAGAATCTGCTCTATCAAACGGTGTTGTTATGCTTGTTGTAGCTGTTATATTTTCCATGGAAATAAACAGAAGGCATTACTTTAGGAGCAAACTGAGTATCCTTTAGCTTTCTGTCTTCCACTGTGAATAAAGCCCTCAGGTCACCACCACACCCTCAACTGCAGTTTCTAACAAAGTAGGCTCTTTTTTCCCCGCTCCCAGTAAACAAAGATCTACACCACTAATGTCAATACTTGCATAGTGTCTGTCAATCTTCCAATATGATCTTTTTATGCCTTCTTCTGCTCTTTTATATATTACAAAACATGCAAATGAATGCTCTTTCAGTAATACAGCTGGTGTTACTATTTTATTCTTCACATTCTGCAATGCTATTAAATATCTTACTTCCTATTTCGGTTTCTTTTGTAACACGCTACTTCACTTCCTCATCTCGAATTAAACATCCATCCCCCTCTTTTCATCTACTATAAAGTCTACTGTCTCTTGGCAGCACTTGAAGGGTTTCATGGCTTTTTGCCTGCTCCAGCCTTTCTTTCCAAAAAGAATGCCCAGCCTTTGTAGCGCTCTTATCTTACGCTTGTTACAGTCATTAATTGGTAACATACACACTGCTCTAGTTCTTCACATAATTAGAACTGCAAGGCCTTTTTATGTCTCAGTGATGCAGTAAAAAAAGAAAAGAAAATTTAAACATTTGAGCACTTTGCAGAAAGCATGTATCCAAAGACTGCTTGGCCTGCACAAGATCATTTCATGTGGTTGTCTTGTATTCACTCAATAACCTTCAGAATAAAGACTGTGTAGACTGGATGTTTCATTTGCCAAGACAAGGTATTTATAGCAACGTCTGCATTCTTTAAGAAATGTTTTGAAGTGTTATTCAGAACTAGCTGTTGCAAATGTAGTACCAGCCAATGCAGATATTCGTATTTTACAGGGTCATCTCACTGTCTGTTACATTTTGAGCTGCTGAAATTCTTTGCCCAGCACATCTCAAACTACAGATTACCTTTCTGAATGGAAAACAACTTTTCTGCAAGGCGCTCAGCTCCGGGGTGGATGCATTCTGCGCCAAAGCAAGGAGCTGGCTCAGCAGGAGAGGGGTGTGCCTGTCAGGGAGCAGGTGCTGGGCACCATTAGCCCTCCTCACCATGGCAGCAGGGCCAGAAGCAGCAGAGCCACTCCCTGAGCTTACAAAGGCAGCCCCAGGGAGCAGAGTGAACAGGATGTGGTGCAGGCTGTTTGTAAAGGCAATTCACAGGGACGGGGGCAAGAAGGGCATGGTGGTCTTTTCAGGAGATAGCTCTCTTCTGCTAGGCAGCACTGTCATTCAATAAACCATACTTAAAAAGGAGCTTACCCAGTTCTCAATGTAACTTTCAATGAAAATGCCTCTGCTGAGTTCAGCACGTGTTTCCTGGAACATCCAAATATCAACATGGTGACCACTCAGAATGGCAGACAGACTGAGGAAGAAACACAGATGAAGGGTCCACTGCCTTTCTGGGCTGATACCTGCGCCCAGATGGACCTCCAGAGGAGCAAGAGAGCTGCCCAGACTTTGGCTCTGGAATCTGCAGGTCACCCAAGGAATAAGGTGAGAGGTGTGATGGGTGCAGGCACGTTCAACTTGAGCAGCTGACCAAGCTGAGAGAGGAGGTCGCCTGGCTGAGATGTACTCAGCAGTCTGAGAGAGAGATTGATGCCTACTATTGTGTGGCAGCACAGGCAGGCAGCTCTGTCATGGGGCTCAGCCAGAGGAAGAAGATAAGCAGGCTTCCCCCCTGACAGAGAGTAAACACATGCAGGGTAAGGGAGACTGAACCTTTGTCACTGCTTGAGGCAAAAGGAGAAGACACCCACTTGCCTCTGAAGTCCCACTAGCTAATAGATTTCAGGCTCTTGTGTGGGAGACAGAAGACTATATGGATAGCAGCTCAAAATCAGAAAGGAGTGATCACATTAAAAAGCTCCAACTGAGGACCTGAGTCACAGCTAGTACTGCTAAAGAAAAGCAAAGGGCCTTAGTAATTGGAGACTTTACTGAGAGGCACTGAGGCACCCATCAGCTGCCTGGATAACCTCTCTAGAGAGGTTTGCTGCGTGGTAGAGGCCCCCATTTGGGACACCAAGAAGAGGTTATTGGGTATGATAAAGCTGGATGACTGCTATCCCCTCCTGGTCTTTCAAGCTGGGTCACACAAGGCTGCAATCAGGAAATTAAAAAATATCAGAAAAGACTTTACGCCCCATGGGAAAATGTTGAAGGGATGGGGGAGTGCAGGTAGCTTTCTCCTCAATCCTCCAGGTTGGAGACTGGGATCCAGGCAGAAAGAGGAGAATGAATCAGCTGAATGATTGGCTGTGTGGGTGGTGTCACACCAAAAGCTATGGGTTCTATAACCCAGGATGCCCCTTTGACAAACCAGGAATGCTGACATGGGATGGGACACAACTGACCAGAAGGGGCATGAATATACCACGCAGTATATACCCAGAGAGTAAGCTGTCTGGACTCATCACCAGGGCTTTAAACTGGAGCTCCTGGGGAAAGGGAGTGTACTGCTGAATGACAGAGAGCCAGCAACACTGTCAATTTAGGAAGCAGTGGGGAAAAACCTCAGATTTTTCCCAGAGGTTTGTGGGAGAGAACAGAACACCGCATTTTCTACAACACAGTTTTCTGTTAATGTTTTAAGAGATCTTTCTCCTGCTCTTTTCTAAGAAACAGGTTACCACACGTTAGAAGCTCCCTCCATGCTGTGCTTTGACTGGCCCACATTCTGCAGAAGACTGCAACCAGGGAGGTAGAGAAGATAAAAGCACGTGTATTTTGCGTACCATCAGCATTGTTCAGGTTCTTGAAATGTCACTGTGAAGTGAACTCATGACTCAGGCAGCTTGCTAGGATTTATCCTCAAATCTTAATGGCACAAATGCATTGTACGCCTACTGAAAGACTCTTATCGCCTCTGTCATTGACAGTGTAATGAACCGAGTATCCACACACTTGCAATAGGAACTAGGAGGATGAAGACACTGCTTTTTACCTTGTGCTACATACGGAAGCCATTCACGTATAACTTTCCTTTTACGTAGCACACCGCTCAGAGAGAAAAAAACAGGGAAAAGCCTGGGTAACCGGGATCAATATGAAGAAAAAAGAAGTTAATACTGTGTGACCAAGTGATACATGACATTACTAATAAAATTCTTAATTATTCTGAAAATTGCTGATTTGCAAAGATCTTTAGATGAGACTATTTCTAACAGATCAGCTTTAAAAAACTACTTGAATTTTTAATTTTCAGATGTATGCCACATTACATTTCAAATCAGATAAGTCTTCATGTGTTCCATTTTTGTTGTTTTTGTTTTTAAATCACAACTCATTAGAATGATTAAGACAACCAGAATTACTTGAGCTGCATTTTTCCTTGTACTATCACTGGTGGCCGAAAACAAGTAAAGTAGAATTTACAGTCAATGAACAAAGTGACACTCTCAATGACTGATTTAGTATTACTTAAAATGAGATCATAGTATTCAAACAGCCTGCATAAAACATTATCTAAAAATGTTTTAATGACTGTTATTGTATGGAGCTACTGTTACCAGGGAGGACTACTAAACTATAAAAAGGTTATGCTTTATTTTTGTTCTGAAAGTTATTCCGTGCAAGTGAATGTGAAAAGATAAGCATGTTACCACTTTTTTTCCCCCAGAATTAAGGGCTTCCTGTTGGAGCAAGATGAAGTAAGATATAGTCACAGCAATTTTACAACAGAACGCTTAAATCTAGCTTTCTTCTCAAGATTTACTACAGATACATAGCTACTCCAATCCTTAATGCATTTAATGACATGTAAAATTAAACAAAGCCAAATATGGCCACCCAGCCACATTGTCTTATATAAAAAAAAATATTTTAAAAATAAAATCTGAGCAATAATGGGGATTTCTTCTGTGCTTTTATCTAGAAGCATAAATAAAGTATGTGGCAAGAATCGAGTAACTGTAATCAAACACAGTCTCTCCCATGCATGGCTTTCAAGAGCACTACTGCTGCTATCCAGCCAACACAGAAAGAAAAAAGCAACAAGCGCATGAAGTGAGGGAGCAAAAAGATAAACGGAGAGAGAAACTCATAAAGAAGAGGGAAAGTAGGTGCCTGAGAACAGGAAGAACAGACAGAGCAGTCATAGAATCATAGAATCATCAAGGTTGGAAAAACCTTCCAAGATTATCCAGGCCCACCACCCACCTACCACCAATATTTCCACCAAACCATGTCCCTCAGTACAACATCTAAATGTTTCTTGAACACTTCCAGGGATGGTGACTCCACCACCTCGCTGAGCAGCTTAGCAGATGGCAATCCCTCACACCACACTGAAATTCAGCTTGTAACTCAAAAAGCCAATTCAGTGAGAGAGGCCAGGACTAAGTGCTACCACGTAAGCTTTTGGTGCATACATTAAATATAGTTTATTTGTGCAACTGGGAGAGGCTCTTTCATAGAACGTGAAATCATAGAGCTTCACTTGATACGCAGGAAAGATCTAGAATCTGCAAGTAAGTCAGAACTCCATGTCAAATGCATTATTTACATGATGCAGCTCTCATTTGTCACAGAAGTTAGAAGTTCATGCAAATACACCAGGCACCAGCTCAGAACGGCTCCTCACTGAGTCAGACACACATTCTAGAAAATGGCCACCATTCGCACCTTTTTCCCTTAAGACTTTTTCTTCTAGTGCTGAAGAAGCCCCAAGTTTGTTTTTTTTTTTTTTTTTTTTAAAGGCAGTCTTCTTTACACTCAAGACAGCTAAAATGTTCTAGAAAACTGCTAAGCATTTGTATGCATAAATAAAAAAGGACCACAGACATCCTACAGAAGATAAGGAAAAGCCGAAATGAGCTGGTGCAGGTGTTGGGGAACTAGTTAGAATTTGACAACTCAGGAGGGAAAAAAACCAATTTGAATTGGCCATGAGATGCCACCAGACAGACACTGCTGAGCTAGATCAAGAGCTAAAGCAGAGCTAAAGTAATTTACTCCTTATTCAGGATATAGGAGGACTAGGAAGACCTGCATGCTGCATTCATGAAAGTCTGCACTAGTGGAGGGGACTGACTCTGTTGTCACTGCTGAAATGCACCACCCAGCACCTCACTGTGCTCACATCCACTGTTTTACCTCCATAAACATTCAGCAAGCATTAATGAATGTCAATGGGTGCCATTTTTTCTGCATGGAGGAATTCAGTGACTTTCATCCACACTTCCATGTCAGACACCAAATTGTCAGACTGCCCCTCTGCTGCCATCTGTTACACTGCAACAACATGAAACAGAACAGTGGTGGGAAGGTCCAACCTCTACTGGTGGTACGCCACCACCATCTCCCTATGATATCATGAGCTGATATCACACAATAGGAGGAATTACCTTTGGAATTGCCCTCCTAAGTGGTTATAAAAACAATCTCTAGACATTCCTTGCTTTGAAAGCAAGCTGGTCAGCCAGTATTTTACAACATTTTTGGAAAAAGCTGACAAAGCAAATAACTCCTAAGGACTAACAAAATGTAAAACAAATCCCTTTTCCACTTTCAAGTTGCAAATCCTATTATTCTTTTCACTTGTAAACAACATAAGATGACTTGAGCTTTATGCCGAAAAAAGAGATCTAATCAATCCAGAATGTAAATCAAATTGAATGTTTCTAAAAGCAGAGCAACAATATTAGTGTTAATTGAATGGCATCTAAGTTCGGACACAGGTTACTGAATGGAAAACTCATATTCCCAGCTTTTTTTTTTTTTTCCCCCAAATTGATTATAATCCAGAAATCTTTCAGTAATGCAATATATGCCTTGCAGTGACTTACTGTATAACATAAGCAGATACAATAAATGATTAATGTTAAATCATGTGTTCATACTTAAAGGCTATGGGAATAAAATACACCAGAAACAAACAAGGCTGAATTCCCAGTGCAGCACTTCAAGACACACTTCCTGAACATCTACTGGTTAGAATACAGCCACAGCCTAAGCTGGTTAAAAGAATTAAAAAGAACAGAAACAATTTTTTTTTTTCCTTCTCCCAAAGTGTAATGTCATTTTGGAGAACATTCCCTACCTTCCAAAAGGTTATTATTAAAAAATAACAAAAAACAGAACAAAATAACATGCAGGCAAGTTCTGCAAGAAGTAATAGCACAAGAAATCAGTTCTGCATTGAAGATTCAAACACATCTCCACAAAAGAAGCAACATCTTCCCCAGCGATAATACAGCATGCTTTTTAGTTACTGTCTTGCAATTATGATTTATCAAACTGCTTAAAAAAAAATACAAATGCCATCTAATTATAATACCCCCAACAGAGGATTCAAGACACACCCACCACAATCTGTAACTAGGCCTGCAGAAGAATGCCAGATTACTTGAATATTTGGAAGAAAATAAACCTTGTGTTGTGTTTAAAAACAAAAAAAAAAAAAAACCAAACACACAACACAACAAAAACCCAACTTTTAAGCAGTACTGCTGATAGGAATCAACATCATGGCCTGCCATGTGACCAGGCCTACATTTTTCCTCCAGAGAAATTTGAGGTTAACCAACTAATAATTAACATCTGCACTCAACTGGAAGACATATAGCTCTAGGGATGTGTATTACAAAACATGGTGTTTTCTAAAGTCTCTTTATTCTAGTTAAAAGAAATGCTTAACAGTAATTTGCAACTCATTGCTTATAAAATAATTTTGCAGACAAGCTCCCAGCACACACACGATAAACACAAATAAATAGAACTTTCCTTTTTCCAATGGAAACACATCTAACAAAGGATTGTCTTACATCCAATGGAACTAATCTAGTCAAAATAACTTTTAAAACTGAGTTCCAAGTGAATTATTTCAGCAAAGGCAGAATCATCGCAAAAATAAGTAGAGGCAGTACACAATAAACTGTTAAAATTACTCTTTGTGTAATTATCACACTGTGCATAAATGAGATAACCTACCTTGTTACCTGCCTGCACTTTCAGACTACATGCATCCTGTCTGCACGTGAGGCTGACTATCTTGAATTCCCTTTCTTGACTCACTTTACTACACCTGCTTGAATCCAAAACTTCCCAGACATACTTTGTGCAACTGTTTACTCCATGGGGATGTTTCTGTACTGTTGTCCCTGGGGAGGGGAAGGAGTGGGTACATTTATTTTCCCAGAATCAAGAAAGCTGGAAGGGATTTCTAGAGATCATCAAAGTCAAACTCCTCTGCTAAAGCAGGTTCCCTACAGTAGTTTGCAAAGGAAGGTGTCCAGTTGGGTCCAGAGAAGGAGATTCCACAGCTTCTCCGGGCAGTCTGTTCCGCTGCTTCATGTCTAACAGTCAATAAAACTGTACTGTCTACGTGAACCCAATAGTTAAAAGAGCATAAGGACATCTACACCAAGATAGTTTGACTTGAGAAGAAAAGTGTTGAGATAGAACCATGGAAAACCTGCAACTCTAACAGCCCGGATATCAGAAATACCTACTAGAATGAATCAGATGAATCTTATTTATTGGTACAAAGACCTATCTTCTCAGTCTGGAATTTATCCACATAATGAGTTAAATATTATGTGCTTAATTCTACAAAATTCTCTCTACCATTAAAGAGGAATAGGGACAGCTGGAGACTACAGTAAGTGACTCATCCTACTTTAAGATAGCAGGTATACAAACAACACCACTCCAGTGTTTTGGGAGCAGAGTCTGTTGCGCCCATTTAGAACTGGAGACAAAGCAGAGTATCGCCAAAAAAGATGGAAAAGTGAATCCCCCCCCTTCTGTGTAAATTCAGAACAGCACTTAACAGGCATGTTACGTATATAGAGACATTTGGAAAAGCTGGGGAAAATTTCAGGTTCTTATCACCAGATGTATCTTTCTTACACACTTGCAATACATCCCGCCATGTTCTAAAGTTGCCTTCCTTTTCACATCAATGCTGAAGTTATGAGATATCATGTTTCTTCCTATTTCTATATAATCTAAAACTTCATACTAAGATGTAACAGGAAACAGAAACTTGGCATACCATCATTTCCTTTTGAACTTCAGAAAAAGAATCCAGAATGTTTTATCTAATTGTGAAAATTTTAATTAAAAGTTTCACTGCCTTCCTTAAGCAGAGGAATAGTCAATGGCTGTTGCCTCCTTAAAATTTCCTAGAGAGAACGTTCTGTTAAAGAATCAAAGCCACAGTAATGTTTCATTAGAAACATCAAACACAGCTTACATTACCAACAAAATCACACTGATTCTATGCTATGAAGCTTTATGTGAAACACAGTGAAGAGTGTTTGATAGCTTGCCACTCTCCAAAACTCTTCTCTGCTTGAATCTTTGTTTGAGATGGTGATGGAATCTGACCA
Source organism: Chrysolophus pictus (assembly GCA_037305975.1). Lineage (NCBI taxonomy): Eukaryota > Metazoa > Chordata > Aves > Galliformes > Phasianidae > Chrysolophus > Chrysolophus pictus. Next base: position 45,145,453 of record CM074578.1, read on the forward strand.
GCTAAAATCCAAATATTGGTGCTCTCCGTTTTTTTCCCCACAATACTAGAACTTCTGATCACTTGTTCTCAACCTCCTAGTATAATCTAATGAAAATGTATCTTAATATCTTCCAGAAGAGGAAAAGCATGTTTGAGCTCTCTTCTGATCCTCATATATTTTTTCAACACCATTTAAAAAACACTGGTGCAGAAGTCCAAGACACAGCTTGCCACATCTGTTTCACAAATGCTACCTTCAACCTCCTCAGCATTCTCCTCTTATTAATGTAAACAGAAATGAGAACAGCTCTTCCAGCATCACACTGAGATGCAGCACTCAGCTGCTTCTCTGCAATGACCCAAAATCCATTTCACAGCCATTGTTTTCTACACAGTGGACGCTGGTTAGATTCTTTGCTCCCATACACAACATCACAGTCGGAATACCCAAACTTTAGAAAGTGATTTCCATAACTATGCGCTACTGCTGCAATTTTTCTCTTCAATTTTACCTTCCTCAAATTCTACGAACTTTACGCATTATTGATACAAATTAATTACACAGTAAACCTGTATCAGAACAGTTTATTCTACATAAATACAAGAAGGAGTAGCTTCTCATGGGAACAATGAGAAATATTTATGCTCCTTTTAAAAAGTTAAATTTTCCTAAAAAACTCCAGCTCTTACTGTGCAACCACATATTGTAATTCAAAGCACATGAAAGCATACAGTACCAGGTGATACGCTTCGAGTTATCAGAGAGCTGCTACTTTGAATTCTGCACAACACCCTGAGCATTTTTTTAAATCACTGAGCAGCTCTTCAGTGCCCTTATACTCAATAAATTATCTTTCCTTAGTATTATTATACGAACAATACATAAGTGTTGTTCACCAGGCCAGAAACAATCAAAATACATAGGCTTCACAGAACATGGCTCAAGAACAGTAAAACTGCGATAAAGCAAACAAACAGTGGAAAAATAAAAACATAAAAATGCATCAATTACAATATCAAGGACACGTGCAAAAGCTTGCAAAAAACCCCAACTTTTTACCATAGAAGACAAAAAGAATAAACTGAATGTGTCATATGTTGTATATTAAAAAAGATAATGATAATTTCTAACTATATATGCTATATGAGGGCTGCTCTGAAAGTAATGCCTACTTGATTATGCTGATTATGACAACAGAGGGGGTGGTGGTGGTGGTGGTATGGCTGTAGAGGTTGAACCTTCCCACCAATGTGCTGTCACACCTTGTCACCGTGTAACAGATGGCAGCAGAAGCACAGTTTGATTGAATGGCATCTGTATGGGAACTGTTGATCATGGCCTGAACCTCTGATTGACCACCTGAGGCAAGCAATGAGTCAGTTGTGAGAGCACAGGTGACGGCAATTCACCCGTGCTACCAGAAGGGGTGGAGCCTGGCTCCATTTCTCCTAGATCCCATTTAAGTGCTGACTACCACAAAGAAAGAATTTCTTTCTGGAGATTGCTCTCCGTGGAGTTTACTGTGAGTCTGCAACTCTGGTGAGCATTCCTGTTTATTTTGATTATCTTTCCATTGCAATAATCTTACTAAGACTAACCTTTGTACACCTACTGATTGCACAGCATCTCATGTGGAACTGGGTATGAAGCAAATGTGTGTCACTGAATTCCTCCATGCAGAAAAACAATGGCATCCACTGACATTCATTAACGCTTGCTGAATGTTTATGGAGGTAAAACAGTGGATGTGAGCACAGTGAGGTGCTGGGTGGTGTATTTCAGCAGTGGCAACAGCCAGTCCCCTCTACTGGTGAAGACTTTCATGAGTGCAGCGTGCACACTCCTGTTCATTGTTGACTACAATGCGTAACAAATAGGATTGAAAAATAGTGTTTTGTAGCTGAGAACTTGCTCTATCAAAAAGTATTGTTGTGCTCTCACTATGTGGTGTAGTTTCCACAGGGGAAAAACATAGGAGGCATTACTTTTGGAGCAACCCACTTAAATGTGGCAGGTGTGTGTGTGTGTTCAAAAAAGGAGCACTGCAGCTGAAATGCCCGCAGTCTGGAATTTTACAGGGAGGACTAAGAGAATGCTGTCATGCCCTGCATTTTTACACTTGCACAAGTATTCCTAGTTTTAAATTCTTCAGTACTCACTGCAATCACCAGAACTGACAAATGAAAATCTGCTAAAGGGACAGTCTCTCAGCTAACTGAGCTGTAAAACGCCAAAAATCAAGCGTAAGTTTATCTGAACTATGCAAATTCTACTAAGTGTTGGCTGTTTGCCTTTGTTCTGTGATTGAACACTTAATAACTTACTGACTTAATAGTATGTCTCTTGTCATACTTGATAGTTCTTCGAAGTCTGCAAGACTTGAGTGCAACTGCTGCAGTATGTCACCATGAGCAGTTACACTGTACTTCTGTCAACCGAACTGATTGTCTCCCTTAATTTCACCTGGTTGAAATCATGGTCCCTTAGCCAAATATCTAGCTGTCACCCTTAGGTTTTCAGGCAGACACAAATTATGCCAGAGCTATTCACTAATCACATTCCTGAATAGACTGACCCATGTGATTAAAACACTGAAGTGGTGAGGCAGTGCTATTTGGCTTTTTCATGAAATAATGATTAAAAGAAAATTAAAAAGCCTCTGCAAATAAATACCACATAATGTTCTTGATAGGGTCATATTAGGTGGAGACAGCTATAAACCTGAATTGTTTCCATTTAAGTAACTTTCGAACAAACTCTTTCCTTTTAAGTATTAAGTTTGAAAGCATAACGACGTACATCGAGATCTTAGGTTTGATGTAATCCATTAACATCACCTCAATTAAATGTTTTTAAAAGTTAGGGAAACTATGTCCAACACAAACGTTTTTAAAGAAAATCAAGCCAAGGAAATGGCAAACTCAGCTGACTACAATTACAGGGTTTTCCTAAATGCAGATTGTAACTGTATCTCTCAGACAGATGAAGCATTTTTTTTTTCCCAATCACCTCAGTGATAGTCATCCAAAGCTGGGAAAGAGACAAAAGCTTGCTTTGAGTTTAAATTCTGTGAATAACCAGTAGGTAAAAATGACTTTCTTTTCATTGAACATAACAAAGTGAGTTAAACTATTTCAACAAAATAGAAATCAAAATGTTGTTAATACAAACTAGCTGGATAAGGAAGTAATTCTAAACTCCAACAGATGCATGTATGCCCTGTGACCAAAGCATCCTGAATTGCCCATAAATATATCAGTATATCTAAACTTTTACAGCATTTATTTCAGAAGAGTGACGTCAATTCTGAGCTTGGTTTAATATCCACGTACATGTGCTCCTTTGCTAATTCTATTGTTTCCAGCAGTCTGTCTGGGCCGTGCATTTTTTGAAACGTGAGAAGCAGCATAGAAACCTGGTACTGCTTTCTACAGCTTGATGGACAGTGAAGTAGTAAAGTACTCTGACATTTTAAAACATCACTACTGGCATTCAAATAGGTAAAGTTAAGAATGGGTTCGTTCGTACCTCAGAGGTGCTGCCTCAAGCTCTCTGACAGCTCGAGATGACAGTAATTTTTTGGATTGACTTGAGTTTCTTGCAAGCCTACAACATTGGTGAGCACCTTTCATTTATCTCTTATCTTTTCTGACGTGATAATCTTACCAGCCTATCTTCTCAGCATACTTATTGATCATATAACACTATACAACATCTGTATATTTATTGATCTCACAGTACATATTATACAAACTTACATATATGGCTCAACTACAGAATTTTATCTGTTCAGGTTTTGAAAATTTAATCTACATATTAGCACCTTTAGAAAAAGGAATCAAAGTTCTATACATAAGGAATAAAAGATCCATACAGATTTAATGTATATATTTCAAATTGTACCATATTAAGCCTTTGAGTAGAATGGATCATCAAAAGTAATTTGAATTTTAAAAAATAGCAGAACACCCATTTCCGCAATTTTTGTCTGTTTAAAAGCTACTTTTTTTTTTTTTACTAAAAGGATGAAGAGCATATCAGCATTTAAGATACGCATAGGACTTCATTACACTCTTCACTTCAAATTGCAAAACCAACTTCCACTCAAATACAGACATCTCACTTTATCAATGGTCCAAACTAAAATGGTTTTCATACAAAGTATGGGTAGTGCAGAGCCGAAAAAAAGACAAAAAAGATAACAGAATTTTAAGACCAGATGTCAGTTCACTGAGGGAGCAACGTAGAGGGGACAAGCCAAAACAATCCATTTAAGTCCCAGGACAATGTACACTTTTAAGTAAACAGAATGAAGTCTCTATCTATCAAAGGAACAATGTGGCTAACACTGTAACTACGAAACATGATTTTACGCATTTTGAATATACCTTTCAATAAAATAATTACAAAGTAAACATTTGAAACCAGTGTATTCCATACTAGCTGGCTTTCTTCAGTGCCTCTGTTGTTTTTTATCTAAGGGCCTACAGAAACAGAAGCATTTATAAGGTTGTTTTTTCTTTTTTCAGCTCAATGGCAGAATACAAACACGGTACTCTTCTGAAACCATTGTTTTCTCATGGTGCAACCACTGGAATAGTAGAAGCTAGTAATAAAAGAAAACAAAGAACTAGAAGCTGCTGAACATATCTTCCTTTTCATTTTCAGAGAAGCAATTGCCTCCATCTCTTCAAAATAGCTTTTGCTTTATTCACATGTGCAGCTGTGTACCCCAGGGAGAACTCAACTGAACCTGAAGACCTAAGTTAACCTTGTAGAACACCATACAGTGATTCTGCATCTTCAGTAACTTTTTCATTCATCCCTTTGCCTCTAGTGGCATATTTCAGCTGTTTATCCAAAGCTCTTCTAAGAGCCTTTGCCAGTCTGCATCATGCTTCTTGTCTTGGAAGAGAACTACAGCGAGAGATCTGGAAGACTATTGGCCCTTAAATAATTTTACCTGCATTGTCACAGCATGTCTGAATAAGAAATGTGTTTGAACTCTAATTGATTGCTTTCCTAAAAGGCTGTAAAACTGACCGATTTTAGAAGACTATGCAGGTTGTTAATGCAAATGGTCTGATGCTTTTTTGGGCAAGAACCAGAAGCACTACAACTAACTACTGAGTGCAAGACACATTATAATAGAGCCCTTAATAGTCCTCTTCAGAAGCAATTATTTAAATTGCCATGAATAGATTAAAAAAGTAGATAAAAAAGACCAATAAGTTTATATAAGTTCACAAGTATACTGTGAAATCATATCTCCAATTTTCCATTCACTGAGGTCTGCCGAGTAGTTACTGATGTAGTTAACTCACAGGCCATAAAGAGCATTAATTAGTAAAAGGCTTTTGGTTGCTGGGGTATGAAGTCACCATCATCACTCAGGGCGTACGCAAATCTGAAAAGCAAGAGATGTGTGAGAACACCAGAATGACAGAACACAGTTATGCCCACTCTCACGTTTCAGACTTACCCAGCACTTGCATTTTATTTCTAGTACTAATAGTATCGTTTATTTTAGACAGTGATGTCTGTTTTGCTGCTCCTGGTCCTTAGGAGAAGAACTGAAGAAAGTTTAATTCAATCCTTTGGATGATAATGATGACATTACAACAATGAATTTAAGAAGAAACTGACATACTTCATCTTATTCAGACACCCAGAACAAAAGCAACTGGAGGTACTGATAGCAGACATGAGGTCCAGGACAATGAAACAAAGAAAGGATATGGTTTTTATTCACACGCAGACCAAAAGGTGAAAATATAATGTAGGTTCAACTTATTTAGATCAGATTACATGTAAAGCACTGCACCAATCCATAAATTAAGAATTCTCTTCTATTTTATTTTCTATTTCTGTACATATTAGAAAGATTTTCCAAAGTCTCACAGGAAATTAATGGAAAAGCAAACAAACAAAAAACCCAAACACTTAACATCCATCATAATGCTCTTCAACTTTAACGCTTCCACTGAACATTCAAACACGTGGACAACGGAGGAAACACAGACCATAAACACAAAGGTTTACTCCTTGTTAAGATGTACTTGTATAGTTGAGAACTGCATTTAACTGATTATTCCAAATCCTAATCAATGAACTTGAATATATAAGAGTAAAATAAATGAAAAAAAAAATGCATCCAAAGCAAGACACAGATAACAGAAACTTCTCACATACAAGAATGATAGCTATTAACTGGGAAAACAACCCGAAAATCTTGTATGGAGAGAAAGTAACAGTGAGGCTTATGCAGCTCCAAACACAAGCTGACCATTAGAATCTCTGGGCTCCAGTCCTTTAAGAGATAGGAAATTCCTTTACTGCTTGGAAAAGTAAGAAAGAATCACCATCAAGAATACCAAAAGACATTGAGATCTAAAACTGCAGATTAGGCTATTTATTTTTTGTCTCGGCTCTGGTCAGAATATGATTCAGCAGTGCCACCAAAGGTGTTTCTACAGTGCCCTGTTCTAAAATGGATGCTCCATCAAAGATTTTAGATTCCATTTATTACTATACATTATTAATTTCTATGGAAAAAATTCAAGAGAAAAAACTATGTTTCTAGCTATTATGACAAAGGCAGACTTCCAAATACAAATAATTTCAACTCTATGCCTGTAGAAAAATTGCTCCTCTGCCTCTCCTGTTGCTATTCATAGATCTCTAAGCAGCTACTAGTCCAGACCAGATGACTGTAACAAATTCAAACGCTTCTGGCAGAGGCATGTTTATTATTTTCCAATATGACTGTCTGCCAAGTTTCCCTGTCCAGGATTTTTTTGTTAAAGAAAGGAACTGTGTGAGCCAAACTATGTCAGGGACTATCATTCAAACAATTCTTTTAGAAAGTGGAAGTGTGCTTGCATATACAGAGACTAGTATCTGAAAATGTATCAAAACAATAGAAGGCACAGCACAAGCAAAACTTAAATCTTCAGGAAACAAAACACTATGCAACGACTCTTTTAAATAATTAACCAGTACAGAATATTCTAAAAATCTTATTAATAGATGTGATGGAAAAAGCATAACCAGAAAAGCATAAAAAAAAAAAAAAAAGCAGAAATTGATGCACACAGCCATCTTTATCTCCCCTCAAAGTACAGCTTTTTAATAACACTCTTTGTTTTATGACTTTCCAGTACATATTCCACAATGTCTGTTTCCACTCGATTACTCATTAGTTCAGTTGTACAACTCTGCACACAAAATTAAGGCATGGAGGCACACATCTTGGTGGGAATTCTTAGAGGCACTGACCCACATCATTGACTTAAATGATGATTTTCTGATGAAGACACCTAAAAGCAAGAAGAATGGGATGAATCTGACTCCATGACCTCATGTGAGTCATTCAATCCCTCACTCTCGCTTCCAGACCTATCATACCAAATTACAAATTACTTCATTGTTTTAAAGCACAAAATCTTTTGCTAACTGCACATACAACATTCACACAGAAGTACAGCTGTGTAATCTCTAAAAGATACACACAAATCTTTGCAGGATCAGAACTAAGAAGAGAAGGAAAAATCAAACGTCTTCACAAGGGTTCTGCATACTATTCAGTCTTCAATCTGAAAACAACCTTGAGAAACAAACTTCATCAAGTTGCCCTCTTCAAAGAGTTTGATTCAATTTATTAAAACACGAACAAAAATACAATGTAGTGACCCAACTAGGCACGTACTTCTTGAAAGATGTTTGGTATGGCAAATCTTTTGATTTTTCGTGCTATAGATAGATTTTTAGAACTTGATTTGTAAAATTTAGTTTGGAACATGAAGTTCCCACACGGAAAGAAAAAAAAATCCCTAAGTTATGACTGCAAGAAAAACAGCAATCAAGTACTGAAATTATGAGAGCAAGGAAGTAGAAACGTAGCCCCATACACAAAGCAGAAATAAGACTATGGGCTCTGTCTCTTTTCTCCTACAAATAAGTAACCACATTTGACAATTATGCATTAGAAGAAAACAGGACCCCAATTATTGTTTCAAAAACAAAACAAGCAAAAAAAAAACAAAAGAAAAACAAACCCAAATCCCACAGTTCCTAGCACATTTCTACTAACAAAACAGACAAATGAGCAAGACTATAAGGGTGGAATTCCCGGATGTAGAGAGAAGTACAATGATTTTATAGGAACTGTGAATGTTACACACTTCAGAAAAATCAAGTCTTGATGTTATGGAACCACATTAGCCTGATAATATACTGACAAACTTCTATGTTCACAGCTGAGTAATTATCACTTGCCATTTTCATGGTGTCCCAAATACCACAAAACTATCTTAAACACAAAGATAGGTTTAATACGACTTCCTGCAGCAGGAAAGTTAACAAAAAGCTTTAGATGTGACATCTCTGCCACATTCATCCTGATACTGTGGCTCATACTGCTCAATAGCTAGGAAATCAAGAACTCTGTTAAAAAGCATTACAGTGCATAAACATCGGTCTCCCCCCTTTAAAAAGTGCAACCTATTTCTAAGTAAATATTAATTACAATCTTTTACTACGTTTCTCACTTTTCCCCCCTTTTCACTCATGGAAACTGTTTTAACTCTTTTTACTACATGTACAGTCTCTTTTGTATCAGTTTATTTCTCACTTTTAGAGAAGGTTGCTCCACTTTCATTACATTCTTTACCAACAGTAGGAAATGCCATATTTTCACAGCTTCCATAACTGGTTGAGTAGATCTTAATAAAAACTACAAGAATTTCACCACTGTAACCCCTCTCTGGAGTAAAGCCTTTTGTCTCTGATGACGCCTATACAGAAGTACCACTAGGCATCATGAGAGATGCTTTTAGAAGTCTTTTTCGAGCGGAATAAATCAGGGAAGCTAGCAATGAGGAGCAATGATGTCCAGTTGTAACTGAACTTATTTTGAAAGTTCTCGAATGCAACAAAGAGCTCTTGATACCACTGTGCAACCACAGAAACGGAACAGCAACAATTTTCACTAGGGATGTGACTTATGCTTTGTGAATTCAGTGTTGAAGTTCAAGTAGCTCACACAGTCAGACACTACCTCTGATCAGATTTACTTGTGAGTTAGGGATGAGTGCAGACAGAAGCCATTTGCCAGGAAAATAACACTTCTCGCAGTTGGTGCTTTATCCTTTTACATGGACAGCCTCCAACATCAACAGAGAGATTTCCCTGTTCTAGAGGCTGGCAGCTACTAAAATACAGGCTGATGAAAAAATGCTTTGCTCCTTGTAAAATATGTAAAGCACCATGGTGATGAACTCTGTTGGTCAACTCAAAAATAACAAGAAATTAAAAAAAAAAAAGCACATGTTAAAAAAAAGACTGCTTCCTTACACACAACAACCAGAAGCCTACATATAATGAGGGCGGATAGTGATAGGACAAGGGGGAATGGTCTTGAACTGAGATAGAGGAGGTTTAGGTTAGATATGAGGAGGAAGTTTTTCACACACAGGGTGGTGACGCACTGGAACAGGTTGCCCAAGGAGGTTGTGGATGCCCCATCCCTGGAAGCATTCAAGCCCAGGCTGGATGTGGCTCTGGGCAGCCTGGTCTGGTGGTTGGCAACCCTGCACATAGCAGGGGAGTTGAAACTAGATGATCATTGTGATCCTTTTCAACCCAGCCCAGTCTATGATATTCTTTCTTTCCAGACCCAATCCAAGCTCGCAAATAGTATCAGAGAATATAAAGTTATATTAATAATTGCAAGACATTAAGCATTAAAATTAGAGAATACTTAAAACCCAGTGCTTTGGAAAAAAACAACGATTGTGATCAGATGCTTTAAAATGGCCTCTGTACTTCAAAATACGTAATTTCATTTTCTTTCATAAAGTGATTTTTAAGACATTACATAGTTAGAATTACATTTAGTTCTCACATTTCTTTCAAAATGAAGAGCAATAAAAGCACCGCAAGCAGGAAGACAAATCTTGCTCTTAAAAATAACTGATCAGCATTCTATAAGTAATAACAATAGAGGCTTTGTGGCATTTTAAGTTTTGTTCTCCCCCCCCCAAGCTGGAACACCAGCAAGAATTCCCATAGTAAGATTCAGTTCACAACCACACCGTGATGTCCTTTTCACCAGCACTGGAAGATTCATCTTTGAAAAATCCACCCAAGTAACAGAAGTGACACCCACGTAACAGAAGTGACACCCACATAATTGAGCTGGCACTACAAACAAGAATCCATTTTTAAGACTGCTGAGAAAAGAGACAGCAAAAAAAAAAAAAAAAAGAAAAAAGAAAAAGAACTGGCACTGCTTTTAATAAGTTTACTATAAGGCATTCCTTTTACATACATGACATTATCACCTTTAATTACAGGGTTGTTTTCTTTCTAAACTGACTTTTTTGAAGAATATTTTGCCAAACATCTTCATTTTCTCTAACAAACTACAGCAACAAAACAAGCATCCACTTCAAAGTGTGACAACAAGAGGCTGCACACATATCCAGTCATTTTAGTAACTAAATACTGACAGAGCCAAAGATTTACTTGTTAGTTCTCCTTATTGTATTTCCCTTCTCACTGAGGAACAGTCTCCAGTGATCACTGGATGCTGTAAGAAATGTTTACAACACAACATTTGCAGCATTTTCCAGTTATGAGTTAAGTGCAAAAAGAGGTGGACTCCATCAAAAGAGGGATGGCCAGCAGGGACAGGGAGGTCATTTTCCCCCTCTACTCTGCTCTTGTAAGGCCCCATCTGGAGTACTGTGTCCAGGTCTGGAGCCCGTAAGTCAAGTACAAGAGAGGGAACTGTTGGAGAGGGTCCAGAGGAAGGCCAGGAAGATGATCAGGGGACTGAAGCACCTCCCCTATGAAGACAGGCTGAGGGAGCTGGGCTTGTTCAGCCTGGAGAAAAGAAGGCTGTGGAGTGACCTCATTGTAGCCTTTCAGTACCTAAAGGGAGCCTATAAACAGGAGGGGAGTCAACTCTTTGAAAGGGTTGATAACTGCAGGACAAGGGGAAGTGGTTATAAGTTGAGGGAGGGGAGATTAAGGTTGGTTGTCAGGGGGAAGTTCTTTACAGAGAGAGTGGTGAGGTGCTGGAACAGGCTGCCCAGAGAGGTTGTGGATGCCCCGTCCCTGGAGGTGTTCAAGGCCAGATTGGATGGGGCCCTGGGCAGCCTGGTCTACTATTGAATGTGGAGGTTGGTGGCCTTGCATGTGGCATTGGGGTTGGAGATTCATCATCTTTGAGGTCCCTTCCAACCCTGGCCATTCTATGATTCTGTGAAAAAAAGAAATTATGCTATATTTTAACATCAAATTTTTATTGAAAGTTGTATCATAAGATTTGTAACAGCTATACTAATTTCAATTCCATCAAAAAGGCTGTGGTTCTGGGTACACATTAAACAAATACAAGTTAAAGATATTGAAGAGCCAGGCTTATAGTCAGAATGACAAACTACATTTAACTTTGTAAGTCCGGTTACGGTAAGGAATGGCCTGGTATCTGTAACTAATCACTATGTATTTGAAGAAATTTACAAGAACTGCTACTACATAATGATGTTCAGGAACAAAAAAAGTGGAGACTCATTCACAACGGCAGATGGAATGTATTTCTAATTCAGAGTTGTATTTTTTTTCTTCAGATGTCCCTGAAATCTCCACATGAACACTGTCTCCTGAACTAGCAGCAGTGCTAGCTTCTGATCAACTGAGATGCAGCAGAATTCTACAGAGCTTCTGAAGTGCGCAGTATTTAAGATTATAAAAATCAGCAGAAAATCATTTGGCCTCCTCCGATTCCTCCTCACAACATCAAAGATAAGCTCACAAGATAACCTGCACCATTAAGTTAGTTTTAGCTCTAGAACAGTCAAAACCTCAGTACTAACATGAAGAACCCAATTATATGAGGATGACAGACTGAATCTACCTCCATAAAGCCAAAACCAAAAGATCTCCCCACTTCTGCAAACATCAATTTCTCTCCACCTCTTCCTCATTCCCCACAATTTTAAGTGACCTCCCAGTGTAAAATCACTAACAGATAGCTGCGAAATGCATTTGTCCCACAGCAAATCAAAATAAAATTGGATGGCTTCAGAAAGCCACATCTTGTGCAATGCTACTGTTACTGCATCAGACTTGAACTAAAACTCCAGGTCAATGTTGCACATCATAAAACATTTAAAACTATGAATATAAAATAAAGAACAGAAGATATTGGACTTGAGAGCTCATTGGAAATAATCTTAGAGATGTGTACATGTTCAGCTTCACGATCAAGTCTGAAGTTTCAGTTGATGGTTGTGGCAAAGCAACTGTAAGAACTGCCAAAGTTCTGTACTAGAGTTTTAAATGTTCCTTTGTGCTTCCCCCGACCCTTGTGTATCTTCAGATGATAAAAACACTATAATGCATTTCTACTCATCAGATTTTCTCCTAAATCAACTTACCACGAAGTCTCAAAAGAAATTAAAAGATGACTCACTGACAATTCTACCTATACTTATAAGTGTTGCAATAGCTGAAACTTTATTTGCAACAGGAGAACAATATTTAGATACAGACACTTGATTAAACGATGAATCAGCTTTTTACTCCAGAAGCCCTATCCTCCAGCAAAGGGGAAATTTAGAAAGGAGTCAAGGACATGTATTAACACCAGAGGATTACAAATAAAAAGCACAAGCAACACAGGACCCTGGTAGCCAAACTCGCAGTGAATGCTGACCTAATTCCCACGAAGCCTTTACCTCCCTCTTAAAGGTTGTTCTAAGGATGAAATGTTTTTCAGAAGAGTTTAAGAAGTCCTGCACAAGGCTGGTGAATGGTAACAGATATAAGCACAGCAGAGAATGTAACACGGAAATTCATTCCGCTCACTTGAGGTGTATCCATACTACCAAAACAAAAGCAACTTCTGAAAGTGTTCCCTGGCACTCCAGGTTAATTGTTGCAGCGCTCAACTCATTTACAACATAGTTACAATGTCACTATTATCTACTAAGTCACAGGACTTCAGGTCACTGTCCTTCAAGAAAATACCCTCACCCAAACTTCCTAGTGCACGCTGTATAGCACATCATGTTCTCCCCTCTTTTAGTCACACAAGAAAATCCTTATGCAAAGTCCTAAATGTTCCCTGACCCCCTGGCAGGGGGGTTGGAAATTCATGATCCTTGAGGTCCCTTCCAACCTGGCCATTCTGTGATTCTGTGAGATTATTTATCAAACCGAAATATTTCACTGCTGATCAGTTGTGTAAGAAAATGTTCTGAAAAATCCAAAATCTAACATGGAAAGAACGAGGTGTTGATAAGGTGTTCACCCCACCCTGCCAGATGAATTGAATTTACACAAAACAAGATTAGCATGGAAGCAAATAAAGATAATGATTTAAGAGCAGACTATTAAAAGAACCACTTACACTTTAGATGATCAGCTGAAACAACCCCTTCCTCAATCTTTATGTGCACATCTGCTACATACACACCTGTATTAGTGGGCACAACTATCTTTCTCTGCCAGCAAAAGATGTATTTTCTTGTGCCATGCTTCACACTGTAGAGTCAGACCTGAATCCAGCTGTTCTTTGTTTTTTTTTTTTTTTTTTTATTTCCTCTGATACACCAGGAACATGAGCACCAATATTCTGATCTTGTTTTATTTGCTTTTTCACACGCCTTAACCTAAAAATACAGATTTTCATATTAGTAAACAACACAAAACAAGTTTGCAAACTACAAAGTACTCATGAGGATATTGAAGTTCTCCACTAAGCTCTATACCTCTGTGTAGTTCTCACTACTGGGGATTTTGTTTTCTTCCTCTTCTCCCACTGCACAGAGCAATAAACCTTAGGCATCATCTCATCTACCTCCAGCCACCAGCCTGGAGACAAGAAATTCCAGGGGATGCACCAGCCCCAAGAGCCAAAGCAAGTGAAACCAAAAGGGAGCAGCCTTAGATAACTGGCCCCTGTTGTTGCAAATCCAACATCGATATTTTGCACAGCCCTGGCTCTCAGCACACTCCTGTCTGACCCCTCCACACATCACCTCGCATGCTCTCCGTACTCCTGTTGGCTCCCAGTCCTCCTTTCAACATCCTCCCCTTGTTCTGTTTTTCCATTCAGGCACTCTCTTCTACAGAATTCCACTTCAAAATAACGACTACTGATATTGCCATGCCATCTGTTTTCATAACATATCACTCCTTTCACAACTTTTATCGTTCCATTTATAGAGAACACAATTTTCTTGGAGTGAGGACTATCCACCATTATCTGCACACTGCCTGAAACAACTGGGTTCTGTTATTAAGTCTTTCATTTTTATTACAGCAGCAGTTAAAAACATCAGTTTATTTCTCTGATTAGGTTTCCAGCTGCTGGCTTAAGAATACAAGCTCACCAAAATCTGACATGCTGGCACAATCTGTAAACGCTCAAGAAAACTTTCTTTTACATTTCCCATCTATTCTAAGGTTTTTGTTTGGTTTGGATTTTTTTTTTTTTTTTTTAAATGTACCAGTCAGAAAATGGGAATCCAGACTGTGACAATACCAGGGTCATCTTTGCATGGGATTTGTAGATTTACAAACCTGTCTAATCTAAGCGAATACACAAGTTCCCAAAGAACTACACATAAAAATTGTAATAAAGAATGGCCTGAGTTACCATGGCAAGTCACATTTTATTCAGAACATATGCCACTTTTCTCAAGTAAGGAAAGCAACGGACAATTTTTAAATGGTATCTCTGGTATAGAACACAGTTTTAGTCAAAGTATGATTCACATACAGTTTTGTATCATTTCCACATTTTCTAGTCAGGCAAAACACACCCTCAAAATAGAGAATACAGACTCCCAAATTTATTATTTCTACATAGTTTTAGGTTACTTGAGATATCTATATGCGTTACAAACACTACAAAACAAACCTTCCTGTAAGTAGGAATGAAGTGAAGCAGGTGCTCCATCACCGTGGAGGACGAGGTGTTAAATAAACAAAGAGATAACAATATAGCATAATACAAAACACCAAAAGAGGTTTGACTTACACTTGGAAGACAGAAATTACCAGCAATTGGGAAAGAAGCCTTGCAGTAAGGTGGACGCAAGTCCTTTGCAGACATGTGACTATTGACCCCAAAGGTCAATACTGGAGCCAATATTTTTTAACATCCACATTAATGATCTGGCCATTGAACAAGTGAACCCTCAAAATGTTTCCAGACAGCAAATCTGGTGGAGTATCTTAAACACCAGAGGATTGTGCAGACACCTTGACAGACTGGAGAAACGGGCAGAAACCTCATGACATCCAACAAAGGGAAACACAATCTGGAGAGAAATAACTCCAAATATCTGTATGAACCAGAGACAGATTGTCTGGAAAGCAGCATTGCAGAGAAGAACCTCAAAGTTCTGGATGAACACAAACCAGCAACATGCCTCAGCAGCAAAAGAGGGGCCAGCAGCATCCTTAGCTGCCCTAGGAAGGACATCACCAGCAGGTCAGGGGAGGTGATCCTTCTCCTCCCCTCAGCACTGGTGCATACCCAGAGTGCTGATTCCAGGTCTGAGCTCCCAGATACAAGACAGGACGTACTGGAGCTGAGCCATGACAATGATTAAGGGCTTAGAGCAGAGGATACCTGAGAAAAGGCTGTGTGAGCCAGAATTCTGCAGCCTGAAGAAGGGGACCGGGGATGGGAGATGAGAATGACTAAGCCTGACTCTTCTCAGTGCTCAGTGAACAGACAGGCAAAAGACACAAACTGACACATGGGACTGACAAACTCCACTCAAACTTGAAAGAGTGGTGTTCTGTTCTGATTTTTTTATTATTTTTATTTTCTTTAAATTGTGAGGATGGTCAAACACTGGAACATATTACTCAGAGAGGTTAGAGTTTCCATCTCTGGAGGTGTTCCAAGTCACCCTGCCTGGACTAACCCAATGATCTCCAAAGGTCCTTTCCAATTTCAGCAATTCTGCAACTCTGTGAACATTAATCTGACAGCAAAAACCATGCTTGTAGGAAAGAACCTTCTTCTAGTGTTTTAGCTGTTTGTTTTTACTGCTGCTATTTAGATCTAGTAGTAAATATGGTTAAGGTATAGTTCTACAAAACTAATTTGAACAGCTTAAATATTAAAATATATAATTTCTGAAAATATTGTCAGTGTATCTCAAGGTAAGAAAGAGTTTCTCTCTTTTAATTGCCTACAGATAATAAAATAGGTTCCACTACTTATAAGTAAGAATTCTGCAAAAGTACTTGCATAAGGTGAATGGATAAAAAACGTAATGTACAAGAACATGAAGTAAGTTTCCTCTGCAGTAAAAATCTGCTGTAACATCTTTGCTAGGTTAAGTAGGTAACTTTTTTAAAAGGAAACATAAAATCTGCTATGAGAGCCCCACCAAATAATCTCCTCATCTGGATAATAAATATAATAGGGGAGGCAGCAATAAAAATTTGTTCATTACTGATCTGAAGGCAGTACCCGCAGAAATGAGGGCTGAATCAGTTTCCAATTCCCACTGCTTAATAGGATCTGTGCTATACAGAAAACCACCTAGGTAGTTTCAAACACAAAATGAACGACTCATTATACATCTCATTATACAAAACTCAGAAAACTTGTATTGTAAACCTCCCCTGAGGAGTAATGCCAAGTATTATGGATTAGGTGCAACATTACACAGCCCTTTCAATATTCGCACCAGTACTGCATGTTGATACTGCACCTAAAATAGGACACACAACCTTGCTGTAGTAAACACTCGTTTAGTCAGCAAACAGTGTAGAAGTGCAATTAGAATGTAAATCAGCATTAACTCCTCATACTCTCTCCGTTATTTGGGGGAAAATAACTTGTCACTAAGGGACAAACTCAAATCTGGCAATGCTGTATGCAGTTAACACTCTTTCCAAATCTCATTTGGTGTCACAAACACTTTCCAAATAATTTTTACAGCAGTAGCGTAACCAACTTCAAAACAGTTACCTGGCACCCCTTTCGCACTCTCTAGACACGAATGTGTCTACCTGGATGCATGAACAAACTGTACAGAGCAGTCTCAATAAGCACTGAGGTGGAAGGGCTCCATCTAGTCCCACCCCTACCCAAGCAGGAATATCCAGAGCAGGGTGCCCAGGACCACGTCCAGGTGACTTCTGGAGATCTCCAAGGAGGAAGACTACACAGCCCGATAATCTGAGCAGGCATGCACACCAAAGCCACACACATGGACTCAGAAACACACAGTCAACATTATGGGCTGCCGATCTGCACGAGTAGTGAAAGAAGTTACGTGAAATGGCCGTCTGCACGCTAATCACAGGACAGAGAAAGGCTGGAGCATACAGACATCAAATGGCTCTCTAATAAGTCACATGAGCCACCCCCAGCCAGCGTGAGGTTCTACTTAAACACTCTGCCAAAAATGCTCTCAAACTTCTAACATACCTTGTAACTGCTCTGTAATAAAGCAGCTCTTGAAAGAAAAGCAGCTTAACAAACATGCAAGAACGAAGCTTATGAAAGCACTGGTGTTTTAGACTATATCTAGCACAAACTACTTGAGTATCTGTTTAGAGTCTTAGATATTTTGGGTTTCACCCTGATTCTTAAAAGTCACTTTAGCACAGGCAGAAATACACTGCTTGTTTGTATGCCCATATATTTGATTCTTCAACTGCATTCTTCAAAATTATTATTTTTCACTACATTACACACAGGTATCGTCAATAACATTGCAATTACAACCTAACTGCAGATTTCATGGCAGATCTTTCCACCCAGTCCCTGGAACTCATTAATCAAGCCTATGCTTTAATGTCATAATTATTACCACAACTGTAACTTTTTCCAACATACAAAGGAACATTATTTTACTATTTAGATGAATTTCTTATTGGGCAGAGTAGCATCACAAAAAAAAAATACAGCCTGCAGACAGTAAGTTCTTCACAGTATTACCAGTCAGGCTACTGATACGATAGGGGATCCTAAGCAAATTCATTCTTTTCTTAACACAGGTGTACCTTGCTGTCTGTTGAGAACGTGCTCCTGAAAGGTGAGATAGCAGTTCAATAGACAGGGAAACAATTTTTCCCCACAGAAGGATGTACACAGTAACTTAAGGAACGTACACTATTTTAATATGGAGGTACAGTACACATGACACAGCAAACAGAGAGGAAACAGCAAGTCCATCAACTGTCAAGTCAGTACCCAACGGTGACAGCAGAGGGGGAGGAGGTGCTGGCTTTTCAGAAGCTGGCTTTGTAACAGCTGGAGATATATAATGTGTAATTAAAAAAAAAAACAACAAAACACCAAACTCTCCTCAAAAAACAAAATCACACAAAAGCTGGCTGCTAATTGGCCTGAGACTTTGATCAGCAGATCTCCTGCAACATGAGACTGAATCTCCAGTGATGCCATCCAGTCACTGTGAAAGATTTCAGCTGTTTCATCTGTGAGACCAAACTTTCAGCACAAGCATTCCTGCCGCCTCTCCAAGACTTAGTTTTGCTGTCATCATCCTCCTCAGAGACACACGGAGGTCAATCATGGGTAAAGGACAAAAGCAGGGTAATAACAACAATTAGAAGTACAGGGTATTAAATTATCAATAGCAGAAGTCTGAAACTAGACTCTGAGAACACATGGATGGCACGGTGTTACCACACCTGTTTTCCTTGTCCACAAATTTATCTTGTCTACTCAGACTGCAAAAATTACTGAGCAGGAGCTGCTTCTCACTGAGTGTTTACATATTGCCTAATCCTGCCAACCTCGGTTGTGACATCCATGTGCTAATTGGGTAAAAATAAGAGAGACAACTAATTTCAGCATAGTGTGTTACTCTGAGGAGCTTCACTTCACACACTGAAACAGAAGATACTTCCACAAGAAGCTAAACAGTACCTGTAAGAAGTATGCAAGATAACTGGAAGTTGTATCTAAGGTAGATAAGCTCTCATTCTGCTTCCAGGGGGGCTGAGCATAAAAATGAATTTCAGGTCACACACCAGGCTCCATATGGATGCAGCTACTATGTGAAACACTCTGGACTCTACTGCTGATGGGTTCTAGGCAGTTACACATATGTTTTTAAACATATTCAATGCCTTGACCAACAGAAGCAAACAGAACAATGGTTATGAAACCAATGTCCGGATTCTAGTTAGAATATCAACTTTGTCACAGTATTTTAAGGTTTATTTAAGAAACAGTTAAAGCAAGCCACATACACACAGGTACTTAATTTGCCACTTAATGAATTTCATACCAGCACAGCAGAATCTCACAGTTTATTCAGGCAGTCCCTCATTGCTCAAACAACTCAGCAGGCAACCCATACAAAGTAGGTAACAAATGCCTCAAAAAGTAGACTGTTCTTTAAAACAAAACAACACAAAGCAAAACCAAAACATAACAAAAGTACACATCCTTAAAAAAAAAACCAATCGGGTAAGTCACTATCTAATGACCTCCAATCACATCACCGACAAAACTCAAACACAGAAAGCAATCTCAGCATAAACAAATCTCAAATTCCTCAATTTCTACTTCAGCGCTGTTTGCATCTTACAGGAACTAAAAACTTCTGGAGAAAAGTGAAACAAATCAGCATGAGGCTATTTTTCAAATGGCTTTTCAGTGGTGTGAGAAACTTGCCACTGCAAGACGCAGAAATTGGAGCCTAAAAATCTTCCAGGCCATGCTGCAATCCACAGCAACCCCCATCGAGAGTTGTAGATGTTGAGGGCGATGATGAAGAAGTAAGTTGTGGTCACAGCAGCTGTGCCCTGTTTTGCATCCATGTACCCTTACAATGAAGGGCCTGGAAGTCTTCATCATGAGAAATGCCCACTTCTGGAAAATGGGAAGCAGAAGCATCTGGAATGATCCTTGGCTGTACACACTGGGATCATGACCAGAGGAGGCTATGGGGAATGACTATTGCTGGACAAAGTGTCTGGAATGACAGTGAGAACGAAGGGAGGAAAAAAGGTTAATCACAAGCTGAGCACAAAAAGCAGCGAGTTCCTGTGATGAGCTCATTCCTTCTCAAGTGAGCAGCAAGGGAGGAGAGAAAGACACTGGGATGGGATCAGATATACAGCTTTGCCAGGTCAGGGAAGGGGGAAAGGGGAGGGAAAAACAGAGGAAGATAAGCAGGCCCCTTCACTGAGTCATACCAGAGCTACTGCCTCTGGAAGGGAGCCAGATCTCAGCTGGAGCATTTGCCTCTGCTTTTTTCCTCTCAGAAAGACAAGGCAAAGCAAAGCCACCAAATTCAGCCGCCCACCTGAAAAGCTGTATGTGGGTGACTTTTTGTGCTGCCCTGAAGAAAGATTCATTTGTGGATCAGTGATTTCATAATATAAAATACAGAAGTCTTAAAAAATAGACAAATATCTGCAGTTGAGGATGGCAGACATATTATTCCTCAAACCACACACTGCTTTCTCTTAGGTAAATTTCTAACCTGCCTTCTCCTAAGTCTCTTTCATCAATTAAAAGCCTATGACCCTTTAAAGCAATTTCAAACTGTATACCTATTTCTGTAAAATTTACCAGGTACGTCAGCCTCAAATCACTCCCAAATCAGAATTGTGACTTTAAATATTCTGACTACACATTTTACAGTGCCCATTATCACATACCAAGAGGTATCTTGAATGTGGTTTTAGAGTGTCCTCAGCTACTTGTACACAGTGTTGTTAAGCAAAGCCATTAATTTAGCAACTGCAGCTCATTTATTAACATCCCACATAACACGACATGTACTCTTACCCTGATATCTTTATGGATGGATTTACAGTTTGGTTCTGTCTTCCAGCAGTTGAACAACACCTGACAGAAACACCCAACTGAGCACTCACATGCTTCTATGAAAGCAGCCAGTAAAACCTTGAGGAAAAACTCCAAGACCTTGAAAAGGCCAAGAAATAAATCACAGCCTCGATATCACACTTTAGTAACAAGAATGACAAATCAGGAATCACCAATTAAACAGAGGGCTATACATAATCGGAAAATTCAATTTTCAGTATACTTCCAATTGTTACAAACAGGCCTTGCAATTTCTCAAAGGTTTTTTTTTTTTTTTTTTTTTTAATATAGAAAGCACTTACAACAATCGCTAGCCAGCAGACCAGAAATACTGCCTGAGAAGATAATTGAAATTTTGTTTCATAGCTGAGCGTTACCTAGTGAATTAAAGCCCACTGGTTTTAAATATAAATAGCTGTATCATGAGACTCCTTTCGAAACGCAAAGACAACTACATCAAATAGTATCTATGATCTTATACAACAAAGCACGAATTATATACTGCCTTCATTGTACTAACACCATGGCAGTGTTGCAGCATTTCTGAGATTTTACTTACGTCCAATTCATTATGTTAACAGACATGAAAGTCTGCTGCAAGAATCACATGCTAAAATGGAGTGAAATGGCTTAATCCAGCTAAGATGAGTTCAAACAGCGTTTCTCACAGTGTTTTACTTCACTATTTGCTATTGTAGCCAGAATTTTACTCTTCATACATCGTGAGAAAACAGAGAATAGCAGATGGATTCTGCTTAAAGAGCTTTTTGAGCTCTTGCCTTTCTAGCTCTTACTAAGCAAAAATGTAGGATACCAAAAGATGACGTGCACGGGTCTTCTGGAATAGAATGCAATTCCATCTTCAGAAGACCTACAGAAATTGGCAAGCATTATTGCAAGAATAGTCCACTCCAAGAGTTCATTCCTCCATTATTTTTAAACTGAAGTCTCTCTTTACTTCCCCCAACCACCATTACCACAAACCACTTCAATTTCATAGATCATACTAGCAAACCATTCCAAAGTGATTCTTAAACACAGGATTACAGAAAAGAAAAAAAAAAGTCATCAAAGATAAGAACACTGGGAACCTTCTCATCATACACCTCTGAGAACACAGCACAGGTAGAAAGAGAAAGCGCTCTCACAACCAATGCCCATGCCTGGCACTGGACACAGTACTGCCAGACATTAACTTTGTGAACATCTATACAAATCATCTGCACGCACCAATCCATCTCCACACACTCAGTAGGTGGAATTTGGAGTCTGGTTTGACCTTGATTCCCAGTTAGTTAGGCAGCACGGCCACATGGCTTTAAGCACACCACGATTCACGCAGAGCTCATTGTGCCAGAGGTGTGGCAGCCTACAGAGGTGCGATGGTTCATTACTACACAGCAGAGCAGCAACTGAACACCTGTCCTGAAGGCAAGGTGCATACGTTAAGCCCAACGAGAAGGGATTTTCCTAGCCAGACCAACTGAAGCAAAGACAAGAATCACACTGCCTGTAAACCAAACAATAGCACACATAACAAGACCCTGTGTGGTATAGTAGAAGTTGTTTTTACTATTTCTTTATCCCAAAGAAAGCGTTAGCATAGATGTCAGTGATTATACATTATTTCTTTTTTTTTTTTACTCCCAAGGAAAGCATTACCCTCTCTCTGAAGCCAGGTATGCTGCTTCTGACAACATGCTTCAACACCTCTGCAGAACAGAATTATGTTTGGGGGAAAAAAAAAAAAAAAAAAAAAGGCTGAGATGCAGTGAGAAGCTCTTGAAGCTTATTAACAAATGTTACAAATAGAGAAAAGAAAAAAAAAGCCATTAAAAAGTTCAACAAGGAACTAAGCAGACGATAGCCAAGTCACGCTTCCTCTGCACAGCAGAGGAAAACGTATTTTCTAACCAACGTGAATTAGAAACACTTCCATTATGCAAAGTAATATTAAAGTTGATGGTTTGGGAAGCCCAGGGTTTCCTGCTGCACTCCTAACAGCCAGACACCTAAACTGCCTCGCTGTTTACTTTAGGATGCCACATTCATGATACGGCATAGCCCAAACATTTTCTTTCAGGAAAATGAGCCTTAATGCATTAACCACACACACGCACACACAGCCTGCTACCTGCCAGACAACCTCGGGCTCTACATTTTTTAATAATGAAATAGCTACCCGTGCCATTACATAAATATTATTACATAATATCTCCTTTGTATGCAAGATTAGAGCTACAATAGAAGAGGTCCCACTATTCCAGGGCTGTGCCTGTTAATCCCACTCATCCACTTGGTGATTTGGAGCTGCAGATGCTCCAGATCACAGCAGCTTTTGTAGCACAAATTCCTCTGTGCCTGATCTGAGAACAGGTAAACGTAAAACAAAATAACCGTAAAACAATATGTTTTTCTGTACAATGGAACGAAACACACCGCGCCGTTTTATCACGCTTTTTTTTTTGTGTGTGTGTGTGTGTGTCTCGCCTCGCGCCTGGTGTACGGGAGCAACGCTTTATTTCCAACGCGTCAATAAAACAGGGAGAAATACCTTAATTCCCAAGGTCAGCATTACACAACGCGAGCATAAAGGGAACGCGGCAGCGATCCCTCGCACGTCCAGCCCCCGAACGAGGACAGCCTTACGCTTTAAACTTCGATTCACGCACGGCGCACCCGGAATCGATACCGAATCCCGCTCCCGAACGCCGCGGCCGTGAGGGCGCTCACGGTCAGAGCCGCCCGGGCTGCGGGGACCCCACGCCGAGGGGGGGAACGTGACATGAGGGCGCCCCCGGGGCCGACCCGCGGCCGTGCCCCGCAGTGCAGCGCGGGGCCGCCGCTCCCCGTGGCCGTCCCTATGTGGGGGGGGAGCGGGGGGGTGGAGGGGAGAGAGCGCCGCGGCCCCGCTGCGCGCACGGCTCCGCCGCTCGGGCAGCCCCGGCCGGGCCGCGCCGCGCACAAAGCCCCGCGGGCCGCGCACCTGCGGCCGGGGCTCGGGCAGGTGGGGAGGGGGCCGCGCCCCCCCCCCGCCACAAAGCGCGGCCCGGCGCCGAAGGGTGCCTTACCTGCGGGGGTGGCACCGAACACTCTGACGACGGGCACCCGCCGGGTCGGGGCCTCTCGGAAGTGCGACTGGCAGGGGTCCAGGCCGGGCAGCGGGCTGCCCATGTAGTAGTCGGCGGTCACGATCCTCACTGAGAACATGGTGTTGGCCGCTGCCGCCGCCGCCGCCGCCGAGGCGCGCACTGAGCGAGGCGCGGAGCCCCCCCCGCCGCAGCGAGGGAGCGAGCGCAGCCCCCTGCCCGCCCGCCCGCCCCTCCTCGGCGCGCGCAGCCCCACACAGGCGCGCGCCGTCTCCTTCTGTCCGCCTCTCGCCCGCCCGCTCGCTCCCCCCTCTCCGCCCGCTGCTGCGCCGGGCGCGTGCGCGGGCCGCGCGCTCCCGCTCGGGGTCGCCCCCCCCCAACGTCAGGCTCTAGAGCCCCGCCGGTCGCCGGCGCCTCAGGGGCAGCGCGGGCTGCTCCCCCCGCAGCAGCGCGTACGCCTCGGCGGCGGCGCCCCGGCTCCGGGCTGCAGCTGTTGTTGCCATGATGATGATGTCACGGGCGCAACCACTCGGGGAGCGGCGGGGGGAGGACGCGGGGCTCACGCACACGCATCCCGCCCCGGGAACGAGGGGAGGGGGGCGAGGAAAATGTCCGCCCGCCGCTCTGCTCCGGCCGCTCCCTCCGGAAGGGGGCTCGGCGGCTCGGCGCTCGGCCGGGCGGGCTCGGGGCGAGGCTCGCGGAAGCCCGAGCCGCCGGTGGGGCGGACCGGGGAGCGCCGATGCGCCGCCATTGGGTTAAGGCGGGCCGGCCGCCATTTTGGATGCCGAGTCGCCTCGCTGCGGGAAGGTGAGTCGGCACGCGGCGGGGATTAACGGCGCCGAGATACAACATAAAAGCACGGCGGGCGGCCGGGAAGCGCCGAGGGCGGCCGCGAGCTTCCCCGACCGTCGCCCGCGGGGCCGCACCGCAGCGCGCGGGCCGCGCTCCCGCCCAGCAGTGCGCCCCCTCCGGCGGGCGGGCGCGCACAGGGCGGCGGTTGGTTTGCGGCGGGGCGGGGCCGGGCGCGCTGCGGCGGAGCGGCGGGGCTGGGCCGGGGGCTGGGCCGGGCTCTGCTCGCGACCCGCCCCGCTCCTCCCAACTGCCGCTCCGCTCCGTGCCCCGCGCCGCGAGGGGAGGTCGGGCCGTGCCGTGCCCGAACGCCGCAGCCTTCGACCTTGGCTCGCTGAGGGGGAGGGGGTGAGGCGCCTTCCTGCTCGAATCCTAGCAGAAGTGGGGAAGCGCATAGGAAACCGGCGTTAAACCGTGGGGAAAAAAAATAAAGAGTTGTGGAAGCTAGGTGCGTCTCAGCCCCCGTTTGTGATTTGAGTGGGAATCGGGGGGGTTGGGGCTCTTTATTTGGTCCCTGGGCCTCTGGGAGAGCTCACCTCATAATTTTCGGCTCATTGGGGTGGGTTTTGATTTAAAATGGTAACCAACGCCTCCAGCCGTGTTTCCTCTTGTAGCGTCTTTGTCTCAGAGCTGAGGCTGTGGGGAAAAAATACCAGAAGAGTTGGCTGTGTGCAAGGACTGCCTTTAAAAAGGCAGAATATTGGTAGATGTACCCAGAATTACAATGTTACGTATGGGTGCAGGGCTGGATGGCGGGAGACAAATGTAGAAATCTGTAAAATATGACAGAAGTCCAATATGTGGAACATCTGTTTCACATTTTCCTTACATATGTTTTGGTTTTAGACTTAAACAAAAGACAGGCCAGGCAGTTGCTACCCTTCGTTTTTTTCACTGTAATGAGCAGGAAGCTCGCCTGTCTGCTCCAAGGGTAGCTGCTGTCCTGTTCTCCCTTTGCTCTCCCTTTGTACACTGTCTGTTTCCACTGGCCTGCCCCTCTTTTCCTTCTGAAGCTTGCTTTTATGCAAACAGAAGTAAAAAATGTCAAATCACCTCGTCTTCGAGAAGTCTTGCATCACAGAAGTCAGGATTTGCAGTAGGGTTGAAATCCAGACTGTTACAATGAAAATATATCTGAGCTACAACTTTTTTTTTTTTTTTTTTTTTTTGTCAGGCTGATATTTAGAAACCCTTTGGAAATTAAAGAATATTCTTTTTAGAAACGCTTGATTTTCATGAAGACTAATAAATCACTAGGAGGTCACTGGTGGAACATGTTGCTAAGCAGTATTTCCAGCCCTTGCTACTTGAATGTGTTTGGTACTGTTGCTTAATTGCTGCATTTCCCTGATTTTCCATAGAACTTCAGTATGAGCACCACTCCCTTCTACACTCTTGTCTTTCTGTCTACACAATTGTCTGAATTCCTGAGTATTGCATCTTCCCACCACTCTTACTTCACTGACTGCTTAATGGCTTTCAACACTGACAGATGTGCTATGTTGCCCCTTAAGATACTACAACACTAGCAGTCCACTTCTGTGAGATACTGATCCGCTGCTGTATTCTGTTGGTCTCTACCCAGGCAACAGAACACAGTATGTATCTGCACCTCAACTGGGCTGGTACATAACCCAA
Organism: Chrysolophus pictus; assembly: GCA_037305975.1. NCBI lineage: Eukaryota > Metazoa > Chordata > Aves > Galliformes > Phasianidae > Chrysolophus > Chrysolophus pictus. The sequence continues at coordinate 45,171,865 of CM074578.1, forward strand.
GGCATTTAAGCTGCTGGATATTCTGGCTTCTTCTAAACAAGCATTGTGCTTGATGTGCAGGCACAAGTTCACATCTGCCAGCTCTGCTGAAGAGGAAGCAGTTTCCCACAATAGCATAGTGTAGATAGCAGGAATCACTTTTTAGAAGCACAAGCCAGGAGTCACTAAAGCACGTCATTCACTCGTCTATTACAACTAAACATTTTTTGTTTATTAATTCAGAGAGGGCTGTGTTTTGAATTAAGAAGAACTGTTGAAAAAGGAAGATGACAGGACTGAGACAACACTAATACCTAAACTGCAGCCAGATTCTTGTCCATATGAGCTTTCAATTCCTGAAAATGTTGTCAGGGATCTTAAAAAAAAAACTAAGGGACTTTCCTTCATGATACGAATAGTGTGTGAATCAAGTGGTAGTCTCAGTCATGAAGACATCTCTTAGGTACTTCCTCTGAAATATGCTTTTTCAGTTTCTCTTCATTTCATAGAACACACTTCTGCTTTCATATTCTTCTTGCAGTCACACAAAGGATGTGTGGTCACACACCAGGATGAGAAGGTATTTTCAGAAAAGGTTTCAGCCAGCACTGTCAGGAGAGGTCCCCTGCCTTCCTCCTCCTAGTAGTGGAGTGACTGCATAATAAACTCGATCCAGATGCTGATCCAGGTAAAAGTGATCCAACTAAAAGTGTTGGCTTGGTTTTAACCTAGATCAGGTCCATCGTCTGCCTCATTATGAATGTAGAAAGGCTTGTGCTTGCACAGTGGAGGAGACAGAGCAGGGGCTGAGTTTGAATAACAGGGAGCAAAAAAGAAGGCTTCTTCCGGCAGTACTGGCTTATGGTAGCATAAGTTGATCACTAGTTTAAGGCACTGAGGTCTGAGGAGCGTTGATAGCATTGTCATTTTAACCCTTACAGTAGAGAGCAGAAACAAAGTGTTTCTGGATTTCCCTACATTTTAGCTTGTGTGTCAGGGTTTGTCCTTAGTAGTTACCTTGTTTGTTGTTCGTTCACGTTGTGCGCATCTATTACAAATGATTTTTGATGGAGTTTATCCTTTGCTACCTGAAAACGCTGACATCCTAGGATGTCAGTAATTACAAAAGGAAGCATCATGGTTGCAAAGCACTGCCACCCATTTTCCATGGTATCTTCAAATGCTGTGTGTACTCTGTAAGGTTTTATTCAGTTTCCTGTTCTAAAGCAAGCACCCCCTTTCTCTGCTCCTCCAGTTGCTAAGCAGCAGCTCTTCTCCCCATTAGCCAGCCACGTATTTACATGAAAATAATCAAGCTTGCATACATAACTGCTTCTAATCATGCAGTCAAACAGCTGTACGGTAAAAAAAATGAGTATTAGTAATATTAGTTACCATCAAAACTCATTATTTTCTTTAAAGTTACAATGGCCATGTAGAATAAAATCAGTACAGCTATGCTTTTCTTAACAAAAGCCATTTCAGTCTCTTCTTTCTCTTACCTCATACTGTATGCCTACTTAGAAAAACTGTTCAAAAATGTTATTTGCAGTTCCCCAAAAATGTATAACTGCAGTTGTGAGCAGCCAGAACTAACTAGGTCAGGAAAAAGCCATCTTTTGCAAATGCCTGATTTTAATAGCAAAATCCAAAAGAACTTGGTGATAGAAGATTAGACTATTGTACAGAAGGTAACATTTTGTACAATACATCCTAACTTCATAATTGACTCATGTATCCATGTTTGAGTTCCTGTTAACTTTCATGGCATTTGGTATTTCTAAGGTCTGTTTTTATTGGCATGGTCATCATAGGCAAATTCGTTACATGAGAGTCCCGACGAACCTTTCCTATGCTCTCAGTAGTGAGACCTACTCTTGCTATAATTTGAGGCAGCATTGTGCATGCCCGCTGTACTACATACCGCTGGAAAGTCAAGTGCTGCATGGCTGTCAGCAGATAAAAATGTAAGCAAAAAACAAAAAGCAAGAAGCTGAGCAACTCCCAGGCTACCAGACTGGCTTAAAGAGCCACTTGGGTTGCAGAATTCATTTGTAGAGGTGACTATGCTTTGGAAATAGTGCTTAAGATTCTAATTCATGAGATTTTTCCTTCCTGCTTAACAAGAGAAAATAATAATTCTTAGTCAATAGATACAGGCTAGGCAATTGGCTCTGATGTGTGATGCAGTTGGATTCTGTCAGAACCAGAGCGATAACACATTTAATTAATGATCTCACACCAATGTTTTGCCACTAGAAAACTGATGAGAAAACTGGCCCTGTCTCAAGTGTGAAAATACTTGGAAAGTATTGAAGCAGTCTTTTAGCGATGATTCTTAGTAAACCTGTCAGAGCAAGAATGGTGCCACGTGATTGGAAGATAAATACATTTGAAAGAGAACCCAAGAAAGCATTACAGGCAACTGTTGCAGTATGTGGGGCCTAGGGAAAAAAAAAAACAGAATAAAAAAGAACATGAAAGAAAAATCTTTCCTGTATTAAAGGTATATTTGTGGGAGGGATTGTTTTGGGTTTTGTTCATTTATTTTTCCTTTTAATATAATTTGTTTTACTGACAAAGGAAATGAATTAGGGTTAATGTGTGCTCCAAGAAAAAGATTCAGTTTAGCGCCATATGAGAAATTAAGTCGGGTGCATAAAGAATTTCTAATGGGAAGAGAGGGCTATAAAACTAGAAGCTGTCTCTACAAGCAGACTCTGCCATTTAACATCTACAGAAGTGTTTTATTTAGTACATAAATAAAAGTTGCTGATAACCTTAATTTTGGAAAACAGATACACATAGGAAGAGTTGTCTGGCTTGCATTTAAATAGAAGCATTGTAATATCTTGTCTTGCATATCAAGTGCAGTGTTCTGAACTTGAAAATAGCTAAGAATTTTCTGCTCTGAACTAGAAACTCCTTAACCAGAAATGGCAGAAGAAAAGTTCTGAGAGTCAGGCCTAAAATGCATGAGGCTATTTCCATGGAAGCAATTGTTACATCAGTGTGATTGTACAAGATCTTGGTCCTAGCTTATTTGAGCTATTTTTTAAGTCATCAAGAGAAGATAAGAATCACTCCATCTAGGAAAGCAAACAATGAAAGAACATGAGTGAAGTTTGTAAGTATATCGCTAACTTTGGCATAAGCAGGAAGGAAAAATATTTAAGCAAAAGAACAGTACTGATATAGAATGATTAGCTACAAACTGGTCAAATTTAAGTTGGAGATTAACTAGACATGAAAGATTTCTCACCAACAGAGGAGAGAGTTTCTTCTGTGTGAAAGTAGGAGAGCAGAGCTTTGTAGCAAGCTTTATTATGGAAGTTGATCAGACTACTAAAGGAGGTTCTGTGATGTTCTTTGCTGTTTATCACATGACTGCATCTGATGATCAAAATTTTAGAAGAATTGCACGTAGTTCACTGAACATTTCAATTATGAGTTCCTCTAATTGATACAGACGATTTAGCCATTAGGAAAAAGAGCTTTCATCATCATTGCACAAAACACATTCTATGCCATGCTTTCATTTCAGAAAACCTTAGCTGTATGAAATACACTGCAGCAGGTTATACCATCACCTTCCACATGTATGCAAATAAGTTACATATACAAATTCTTATACATAATGTTTATATGAAAATGCAAAACTACTTTTAAACCATTTTGTTTCCTGAGTTGCATTTGTATTTAGCAATTTACATTTCAAACAAAATGTTTTAATTGGAAGTTATTTGATGGTAACTCTTTTCTCCTCCAACATTTTCAGGTCTTACCTTGGCCTAACATCAGAAGAACCTACCAGTGAATGTGCATACAGGAGAACACATAAGTACTCAAGGAAACAATATCATCTGAAATGTAAAAATGAATAAAGATTTTCACGTATGTAACAAAGCAGAACTATACTACTTTTATTTAAAAATCATATTAACAGCATATACATAATACAAGAAAATTGACAGTAAATGCATTACGTTGGATTCAGAGATGAGGCAATATTGATCTACTCTCTGCTGATGGAATTCTGTATGTCAAAAAGGGGTTGAGGTTTCCTCCTATGTGAAGAGAACGGCATGTTGTCAAGAACAATATTTATATGGTTCTGTAATGAGTTTAGTGTAACATGTGTTGTTAGAGAGCAGCTAACAGTATAGCAACAAGTCAAGTGTGGCGGCTGGATGTATGACAAAAAAGTTCATAGGTGAAATTTGTTTAAGATGAACTAATTAAGTCTTAGATAATTGAGGAGTACTAGTAGAGCTGTTATATGAGCAATGTTGCTGAATCAAAGCTATTAAAAAAACTAGATGCCTGCAAGAGTTGGGTATGGCCATAAAAGATAAAACTATGTGTAATGGCATCTAACATTTAAACATTAACAGCATTTGTGTTAATGGCATGTTTGTCAGTGAGAGTTACTGGCAAGTCGTGCAGTAAAAGGGAAAAAGTGGTTGAGCATTTGAATAGCTTTTGTCGTAAAAATAATTACTTTTATTTTTACATCTTACATACATTATCCTTTCCCAAGAGAAGTCATATGTGACTTGGTGGGGTTTACAAAAAAATATATTGTTTGTATGTACACATACATCATCCTACCAAACTCTGAAATTTCTATTCCATACAGTGAAGCTGAGGTAAATGGCTGTAAGAACTGTTTTTAAACTAGCAAACAATTTTTCATATTCTTGTTCTTATAAGTAGCCAAAACATTTAGCTGAAACTCTCCACTGGAAAAAAACATTATCTGAGGCAAAGAGAGTTAACCCAAATGATTCAAATAAGTAATTTAAAAGATTCCATAATGGAAAGTTTCCAAGTAGTGTAGCTGCAGAATGTCCTATCAGTCTCATAATTTATGCAGCTGACTGTATGTACACATGTGGTTATTATTTGAATTTTCATTGTTTCAAAATGTGAAATGTGTTTTTATGAATGAATCACAAAAATGGGGCTGGATGGTAAGTGGTGAAATCACCTGTTCTGCCTTGTAGCCTGACTTACAAGCAGCATCCTCCATTCATGCATTAAAGTGAAAGAAGCTTCTGTCTAGTATGTTGATCACAAACAGCCATCTGTTATCCTGGAAGAGATAGGAGAGTCACCAGCAGAGTAAACTTAAAGCACTTTAAGATTAAATTAAAGATGGCAGAGGCCTATTAAATGCTTTCTCCGTCTCTGTCAGTACTGGTTTCTGTAATATATGAATGCATACTTTATGCTGCTGTTCCAGATACCAACTATTCCTCCTCCCCCCATTAAGTCAACTACCTGTAGTTTAGAAGACAGTTTAAAATTTCCTGTATTGTCTGTCTTCCTTTTTATTACCTCTTTTTTTTTTTTCCCCCTTCTTGGTGTTTCCTCGTTTCCTCCTTTTGAAGAGTTTTTCAGAACAAAATGAATGTTAAAAAAAAATATGATTTTGAACTTCTCATTTGCTGACCATAAGCTACAGTTGCTTATGTTTGCAACATTTCCTTTTGAGTCTTTCCAGCCCCCAAAGGATTTCTGTTATTTTTATGGGAATTCCATCCAATTTACGGAGGTCTTTTTGGTAATATGCCTGGGACTCATTGGTGAATTCCAGGTTTGGTTACAAGGAGCACGGATAAAGAATTTATGATTTATGTCTAGATAGAACCATTTACGTTGTTTCAGGTACCCATATGACCTCTGCATGTAGGACAGAATGAATTGCCAGATGATATTAACATTTGGTTCACTAAGAGGTTTGAGTGGCTTAGCTGGTTGTTCACAGAGAAAACTTTCTACAGTCTGCCCTAAAGCTACATGGAGAGAAACTGTTACCTTCCTGCACTAGGATACTAGTACTAGGATAGTACTTCCAAGTATGCAAGTCAAATCTAAATTAGTCTTTTTGTTGGTATTCTGTTACAAATTTATTTGTAGTTTCTGCTTGTTTGTTATCCCTCGATTCTTTACAAATATTATGCCTTAAGGTTATTTCTATCCCATTGAATATGTTCCAGAGTATTTCCCTCAGTATTTTCCATAGCAGTAGCTTGCTTTTTTTCCTGTACTTACCTTCATCTTGCTGTTTTCTGACTGAATTTTAGCCTCTATAGTTACTTTGATATACCTCCATATCCTTGTAGTTGTCCACATCGTGGCCTCTCAAAGATTAATGAAGATGTTAAAGAAAACAGGGCCTCATAACTGTTCCTTTGGCACCATACACACACACACACAGATACATTGTTGCATGTCCTTTTTCACATAAGTCTTTTATTTGCTATCAGTTTTCAGATTTATCTCGAGCCCTACAGTATTCACTGTTTTCCTTAAGCTTCAGAGTTGTTTTTTTTTTTTTTTATAAATTCCTTATTTGTCTAATCATCTCTCACTCAGCACTGTAATCCATCCAGTGCATTCTGAGTGACTTAGAGGTTTCACAGGAGTAACAGATGCTTTCCTGAAATTGTGATATGTAACACCTAAAGACTTCTTTCAGACCTTATGTTTTGGCTATTGGGAAGAGTGTTGTTTTTCCTTGTAAACTAGATACTGCCTAGGAGTCTGGTGGTCTTTATGGCTAATGTTTTCAGACATGCTTGTCCTAAGGGTAAGCCTAGCATGGCTTAAGATTTCAAAGGTAGTGTTCTTATATATGTTCACAACCAAATGATTTTCATGACTACTGAAACCTCATTTAAACAGCGTTCACATAGTACTTCTTAGTGCTGTTCTTTTTCTGAGTACTGATGGCTTTTTTCAGTGTTTTCAGGGATTTTCTTCCTCTAGTGCAGATCTTAATGGGCATAAATAATCAGAAGTGGGATAAATGAATGGTGTAATGAATGGTGTAGGTACATTTAAATGTATCCTCTTAAAGTGCAGAAAGCTACAGGATGCCATAGAACTATTTGCTGGAGATTTAATATTTACCCAGCAATTATTAGTGTTTTATTTTGATGTGACATTCATCAGTTAACATAGTTGCACTTCCTAACTCTTTCTAAAAAAAAAAAAAAGAAATCAAAGCTTATTTCCATTTGAAGATGCAAATACTAGCTGCTAATTAATAATACTGTAAGTATTTTTAGACACTGATAGACAGGGGGCACATCTGGGAAAAAGGCAATGCAAACAGAGTGGTGTAATGGTATAACAGAATGGAACACACAGCAACAACAGGAGAGTAGCATGGTCCTAGGCTGCAGCAAGGGAGTTTGCTCAAATGCAGCAGCTATGGGCACAGAAATAGAGGAAAGAAGCTGCTTACCTTCAGAAGACTTTAGGGATACAGAGCTCTCCAGCAAGATACCCTTACCTTCACTGCCAACCCTTAAATGAGGCTTGGGAATGGGTGGATCCTGGCTCCACCCCTTCCAGTCACTCAGGTGCATTGCATACACCTGAACTCCCCTGGTTGGCCCTGCCTTCCACCAGGTGCTTGCTGTTTCAAGCCATGACTTAACATTTCTGCTACAAAAGGTAATCCCAGAAAGATATTACTAGAGCTGAACTTCATCCAGAATATGGTCTTCCGAAATATGTATTCCCTATATAAATACTACTGTGTGTGCTTGATGTATAAAAATATAATTATCAATGTGGATCGCCAATTACAGTAATGTCTAATAAAGGCTGACACTGTAAGTACAAGCCTCATCAGCACACATATCTATCTCAGTAATTTTGGAAACTTGCAAATAAAATTAATTTTCTTGCCAGTATATTGATCGTTGTATATCTTAAAGCATGAGATAGATACAGTTGGAGATACAAAGTTAGGAAGAACACAAATTTATAAAATGTTATCTGTTATTCTGATGTGATATGTTAGTGGCAATTAGGAAGGAGAGACACCATAATTCTGTTTCCAATTTCTAGGGGGAAAATCTTGTGTGGTGGTTATGAACTTCTAGTCAGGTACAGAAATCAGATACTTTTACTCTGGAAGCTGTGCAGTTAAATGACTGAGACTTGATTCTGCTGTAATGTGGTGTCTCTTGAGTAGTCTTGCAGCTGCTTTAGTTAGAAATTCAGTGATAGCTGTTTTCCTTCAAAAGTGGTAACTTGATGGCTTGGGTAATAATATCAAACAACACTAGCCCCCAAATCCATAAATTATAAACACAGTGCCTTCTTCAGTCTCCCTACCCACAGCACCTTCATCTTCCTTTTCGTATGCTACTTTAAAAGATATTTTGTGGAGATAGTATTTTGAGTAGCTGTTTTTCTCAGGACAGAATATAGGCTTTTGACTTATTTGGATTTTTTATTCTAATACTTAAGTGATGTGTTCTCACTAGGACCGTGCTTTTTGCAAAAGAAAGTGATCGTAGATTGAAACTATTAACACAGGGAAAATAGGAAATGGTTATACTGTAAAAATAACTGTGAAAATGTATCAGATTGTTCAGAGAGGGAACAGCCTTCCAAGAAGTGATGGCATTCTCACACTCTGCTTTAAACACATTCTTTATCTTTAAAAGGAAACAGAAGAGAATCAGTCAGTAAATCAAATGTAATCGAGGTCTAGTCTGCAAAACTGTATCATTCTGAAGTAAGGCATTAGGTGTGGGCATTTGAGACAAGAACTGCCAGTGCCGAGACCTCTTGTGCTCTGAGAAAAGTGCATACATCTTTGGTTAGATAGTATCTTTGTTGCAGCTCTTGATGGTTTTTTTTCATTGTCTGAAGATAGCAGTTATGGTTACTATCTATTAGAAAACAGATTGTACTTTTCTACTGCCATGAATAAGGGTGTTGTGTTGTTTGTCTTTAATCTGTTTGTTTAAAGAAGGAAATTGGATTTCTTACCCCAAAACCTCCACCTTCACTTACTTGTTGTTGGCAAAATAAAACCCAAACAGCTGTTGAAAGACTGCATGTTCTTGCTGCAACTTTGTAAACCAGTTTTGTGATGAAGATTTCACTGCCAGTAACCTGAGTTTGTCTCCATTGCTCCAGCACTAGATCACTAGTCAGTTCCCTAATTTCTTCTTCACCTAGGAGGTACAAAATTGCTTTTTGCTTGCACTAATGCAAAAATTGGTTATTTTAAGCAAAAGAAATCAATAGTATTTATATTTTTCAAGCTCCTTCAGAGTAGCTTTATCTTTTATCTATGTCCTTAATAAAAACAAATTATTTCTAGCTAATTTTAATTCAATCATCAATAAAATGGGAACGTTGTTACTTTAGAGGTAAAATAAAAATCCAAATTACTTGGCGTTAATTATACTGTGACAGAAGAATTCATAATTTCCTTACTGGGTTCTTTGTAATGTTCCTTACCATACATTACATTTATGCAATATTATGAAATAATGAAGGCCAGAGAGTTGGCTGGGTCTCCCTGTGTCCAAATGTTGTCCCCTGAGCCAATTGGGAGCATCACTCCAGATGGTTGTTATGGGCCAAAGCTGCCACGCAGCATATTACCAGCTTGCCAGTGCAGGTGATGAGCAGTCTGATGTTCAATTTATTCCATGGTACCAATCTATTAAACAGTACAGGTGGAGCAACAGTGACTCAGATAAGGTTTTTTGAGTGTTCCACTTTGCCAAGCTCAGAAGAAGACTTCTAGGGGGGTCTTCAGTCCCTCTGAATTTCTTTCTTTTCTAAGTGCCTCAAATACATTAATTTCATAATATCCAAATAAATAAGTAATAAGAGCACTTGCCTAGGAGTCCTTAGTCCCTGCACTCAGTACTGTGCATTCAAGCTGTATAATTACTGCTTAATGAAAATACATAAGCAGCCTAGGAGATTAAAGCATCCTTATTCTTTCTGGCCCGGGTGTCTTCCATTCCCCAGCACAGATTGTCAAAATCTCAAGGTGGATGTAAGAGATGCTTTGTACACAGGCCTCTGCTGATGGGAGTACTCTCTCCTACCAGACAGGAGAGGCTGATTTAAGTCCTTCAAGTAGTAAAGGCACAAAATCCAATCAACCATTTCCTTTCCAGCTGCTGTTGAATAACACATTGTCCTAACCTCTGTTCTGTGGTGTAAGAGTAGGTAACAAAAGTATGTGTCCCAAAGGAGGGTGAGATATCCCTTACTTCTGCCAAAATTACATCTAGAAAAGCTCTTAGACATTCGAAGTAAATTGTTGCCTGATGGCTAACCTAAATTTCACCAAGGAGATAAAATGAGCAGCAATTACTGGCCTCCTCTAACGTGCTTATGTCTTTGGTTAGAATTCTTAGGAATACAAAGGTTCTCATGCACTCTGGTTGCTAGGTACTACTTCTGCTCTCCAGCTCCATACATTTACTCATCTTTATTGTTGGGTAGGGTGCTACTTAGTGAGAGCAGTGCTCTGTGCTCAGTTGCATGGGGATAAGTGACTATGCAAAGGACAGAGTTCTGAAGAATGAAGTCAGTAGATTTTATGTCTAATTAGGCCTCTAATCCTGCAGACCGTTCGTGGTTTTGCATTATGATGTGTTCATGTTGTCTTAAATGGGACTGCTTACTTAAGTGAAGTTCTGGGTGTAATTGCATGCAGGTTCACATCTGAGCAATCACATTTTAGCTTCATACTGCAGCACTGTAATGAATCAGATAGCTCTGATTTTACCACTTGGCCAGTCGCGGTGAAGGGGTTTCTGAAATGGAGTATGTTTCTGTGTAATGGCTTAGACTTCGTTTCCATGCCCATCCAAACTAAGTGCTTACAGAGGCACATCACACGGAGTATTTTAACTGTTGGGTTAAGAGAGTCATAAGGCATAGATTTTCAATGCGGTAGGTCATGAGGCTGCAGTTTCACTGGGTTATGTGCTGTATTTGCATAGGCAGATATTCAGACAGTTAATGGTAGCACAGAATGCTTTAATGATTTTCATTTGCATCAAGCTGTTCTCACCTCTTAGTAACATAATGGATAAATAAAAGAGGCCTTTTATTTGCTCTCCATGAAAGTTACCAGTGATTAAGTGGTGCTGAGGGAACAGGCTGATGCTCTTAAAACACCAACGAAAAAAAACCAACAAAAAAAAGGAGCAACAACAAAACTGGCCATCAAAGCTGACTTCAAAGTGACCTACTTCATTTTGAGGTAAAATGGCACTTGAATAATTTTATTTTGATGTTATGCACATTTCCTAACTCAAAACACAGACGTGGTCATTCTGAACAAAATACAGAAATAGTTGCTCATCAGACACAAAGCACTCATCATTTGTTAGGATCCACTTCATAGTTCTGAATTACAAACAAAGCAATACACTCTTTGACAAGTTTTTCTTCCAAATGGATTCAGCAGCCATTTTTATTATTAAAAACTATGTCCAGAATATAAATTGGAGGAAAATTGATACATTTTGCACTACAGTTATGACTCCATTGGCCTGGTTTTAGCTTTGACATCTAGCAGTGCCGGTATATTTTTTCCTTTTTTTTTTTTTTTTTTTTTTTTTTTTTTTCCCCCTAAATTTGTTAGAGTTTCAGCTCTGCAGGTAGTGCTGAAAACCACAGCCAAGACAGTACATACCCTCATTAGCCAGATTTCTATGGTCTCTATTTAGGGTACAAGGGTACAATATTCCTGATGCCAGCTAGGAAAAACAGGCTTTCAAGTACTTGGGTTTTTTTATTTTCGGTTGATAACTTCCAGTCCTTTCGGTTTCTAACCTTGTGCCTTTGAGATAGTCATCTTGAGTACTTACTTCTTGTGGCATTCAGCTTCTCTCTTTCAAGCTTTGTGTTATTTAAATCGAGAAAACGAACCTGACTTCATAGGTTTGGAACAGCCTCCGTTTTCACAGAATGAATTGGGTGTTTGAGGCACACAAAATATGTAAATTCAGATTTGCTGAATATCTACTTTTAATGGTCCTTCTGTTTGTTATTGGCTTTGATTTGTCCAGTGTTTGACTGGGGGCTAATTAAATCCATGAATTTACAATAAGAATATGTTAGTCTATCAATTCCTTCACTGATTTTAATTCCTTTACTCTTCCAGTTAATTTTCTTTTGAATCTGCCTTTGTGTTCTCAGTGTGGCATAAAAGGACTAGTGAACTGCCTGAATGCAGGGAAGCCGAGGGAAATCTCCATCTGCAGTCAGTCTCTCCCACTGCAAGAGGGGTGTTGGATGTCATTACGTGTCCAATAAAGATGGCTGAATTTACTGATTACTGCCTGAGTAGCATAACAGTTCTTTAGAAATTTGTTGTAGGTGGGAAGGCTTTAGGATTTTTTCTAAGAAGAGATCTGTGCGTAAGAAGATATGACTTTTTACCTTGGGTTAAGAATAAAATGATATTTGCAGGTATGCTTGATTCAGGTGTATAGTAAGATGCAAAGTGTTATCACACTATTGGCAACATATTTCAGTACATGTAGATAAGGATGTATTATACTTGTATTAGCAATGTAGGTTGTGTGTTTACAGCCTAACAACACCCTTAATCATCTTAATCTTGGGGTTTTTTTTAATGTGTACAACACACTGAAATACAACATCCTAAGTATATATCACTAAGAAGATATTGCAGAAGCAAACCCTTTAAGCAAAAGTGAAGCACTGTAGCTAATGCAGACATAACTACAGCAACTCTGTCTGTTCTAGCTACAGTGGGAAAGCTTTGCTCAAAAATGTTAATTGAGTGGTTTTAATTGAGTGCCAGAAAATTGCTTCTGTGTGGTCGTCCCTGCTTAGAGAATCTTCAAACTCAGTGTTTTCCGTTTTTCCTTGTTTCTTTCTTTCTTGGCTAGTAGTTGCTTTCATCGATTGGATTTATAAACTATGAATCTAAAGAAGATAGCATGTTGTCTAGAGGATTTGATCCAGATGTATATTATTACCTTTTTGATAAATATCTTTTTAAGTACTTACAGTGAAGAAGGTTTTTTTGTTTTTTGCTTTTGGTTGTTGTTTGGTTGTTTTTGTGTGTATGGGGGGGGGTGGGTTTGTTTGTTTTTTAATGTTTTAATATCCCAACTATCTTACTAGCAGCCAAATTAATGCTGAATAAAACTCCAGAAAATTCAATAGTATTTCAGCAGGGATTCATTCAGCCCTTGGGTTTTGGGCTGTATCGTATTGCAAGCTCTTAAAAATAAGAGTGTTTGGAAAGCTGCAGGCTTCCCATCTTTTTGTCTGGAAAAGTTATAAAATGGAACAGGCAGGCTTTTCACTGAGCTGCTGAGAACGCAGTTCTGGCTGTGCAATCAGGACTAAAAAAGGAGCAAGATCTGCACTAAAAATAGAAATGGAGGCTGAGCCAACTGCAGTGGGAGTTACAATCCTTGCACAGCAAAGGGTTGGTAGGTTCAGCTGAGGACACTCAGTTACAGAAAATCAAATAAACTTTATCCCGCTCCCGTAAAGCCATCATACCCTAACTGCTCTAACTGGATTTTTAGCAGTCAGCAGAACTATTAATCATTCCTGCAAATTAACATCTTCTTTCAGATGCAGAATTTTTTCAGAGAGAATTATATTCACCCCACAGTAAGAGGGAAGGAAATACAGGCTGCTTTACGTAATTGTTTGGAGAATGTAGGGGCAAATTTAATGCACTTTCTCATGGCTGGAGAAATGCATTCATACTATTCTTTTGAGCATGAAGCTGATGTGCCTGCTGATATTATAGACTCCAGGTGGGCATGCTCTGCTGACTCAGGTATCTTTCCAGGCCTTGGAACCTTGTCATGGACTGCAGATTTCACAGTAGGTGCTTTGAAGGTGGTTACTCTGCTCATTTCAAGAAGTACAGAACACTGTAGGTCATTCCAGCCCTCTACTGTATCCTCTCCTGTCCTGCCTTATCCTATCCTTCATTGGGAGTGCAGTTCAGAAAGTGTTGAAGTGTTTTGGTCATTTGACACATGGGAAAGCCCAGGCAGCAGAGAGAGTATGTGGAAGAAGACCAAAAGACAGAAATTATTAAACTTTCACAGGCTAAGTAATATATATGTTAGAAAATTATGAATTACTTCATTTTCCTTTCTTATCTCCCTCCCCACCAGAATATCAACTACGCTATTTCTTATGTCCAGAGTCTTCTCCCAGCACCCATAGTTTCATCTCTTCCACATTCCATATTGAGCACACAGTTTAGCAGAAGCTGAGAGCAGCTGCCCTGCAGAAGGACACAATCAGCACAATGTTGCTGGTGAGGAGGAAGCAGCCTTCATCTCCAGCTGAGTTCAGAAGCCTGTTGTTGCTGCTGTTGTATTACCATTACTTATGCTTATATTTGAAGAGCTGTATTTTCTAGGTTAAAAAAGAATGCACGCAGTCAAGGAGACATAGAAAAGGGATGATGATCAGAAATGGCACTGAGTGCTGAAATATGGCTATCATTGTATTGTTGTTGCATGCAAATCTTAGATTGTTTTATTTACCAACTTTAGCTAAATCTTTATAAGACTACATGGGGCTTTGCCCTCATTTAACTATGGGCCATTCATGCCCAGTTTCTGCATACCTTTAGCTGTTACTCTTTGGAACCAATCATTTGGTATAATAAAAGCAATGCAGCTCAGTAATGGGGATGTGGTAATATTAGTGACTTCATGGCAATAACTTAATGATTATGTTTAAAAAAAAAAAAAAAATACACACAATCCGAAGAATTGTTAAAATTATGTATGCAAAGAGAAAAATAATTTTAGTAACGTGTTTTAAATAACTGAATGTTGTAGAAAGAGGAAATGGTATTACTTGAACACACAATTTCAGTTTAGCCAGGGGCTTTTAAAAATGTTGTCTAAGATAGGATGGGTTATAGGTTAGGGAAGCACAGTGATAGAACTGAATCGTTAAGAGTTAACCACCAAACTGAATATGAACAGGTATGCAGTTTTACCTTAGATGCTTTTTCACGATTAATCTTGAATTTAATAATTGAAGTTAATTCTGCAGGTCCTTACACACGCAAAATGAATGAACTCAAGACTTTTTTTTGTTAAGTTGAATCTGTGTTTATCAGAGCCCTTTCAAAGTACAAGGGAGGTCACAGCTGTTCTTTTCATTCACATGTAATCTGGTAAAACAAACAACATATGTATGGGGCATAAGAGTTTAGCACTCAGAACATAGGGATTTGTATATAAATTTGAAAACTGTAAATAACAAATTGTGCTTAACCTTTATTTTTCTGCCCATCAACCTGATTGGTTAATAAAGATTTGTGTTGGAATTGAGGTTTTAATGTGTTACATTGTTCAGAAAAATAACACTTTCTCCAAGTGCAAGATAACAAGGTCCATGTTTACATTCTCAGCCTTAATTCTAATTGTCATAAGTCTCCCAGATTTACATAATTAGTACATTTACATAATCACTGAAGACCTTCATCTGCACTCCATTGAAAGTAGACCTGAACCCTGCTGAAAAAATCACACTTATTCGTATTTCGTACGGCAAGCATACAGGACTGACTGCAGATGTAGGCACAAAGACTTTTTCTTTAGAGCTTGGTGGTGTCTGAGCAAGCTTGGTAGTTTAGCACACCAGCATATAAATGCTCACAAGCAGTCTGCTGGCAATCCATGCTGCCATATTGTATCTGGAGTGGATAGGGCTTGGGGAGAGGAGATGCAGAATATAGCATGCTCACATTTGGCTGAAGGACTTTTTGTTCTGTCACAGTGTAGACAGTAGTGGTTGTAGTGCTCTTATTTACTCAGGGAGATGGAGCTTCCAAATGCTGAATATTAAAAAACAAACAAAAAGCGTGTCACTGAGTCTCTTGCAAGTCAAGTGGGAAGATTAACTGAATATTTCACAAGTACTAAAAAATTCATCCTTTTTTTTTCCCCCTTGATGGAGACAGCTACAGAAATCCATTAGTTTGCACATTAGTTGTCACAAGGAGATTTGCTCTTGCATCAGACATTGAACTTATATTTGACTTTCTCAAACCACAGAACCCTTACCCCTCATTTTATTCTAAAAATTCTGCCAATTCGGGGAAAATACAGTTGCTAGACTGAAACACTAGAAAGCAAATACTTGAAAGCAGAATAGGTGGTTGTGATTCTGTTAAATGATAGTAGCAAAGATGAATTTCCTGTAGGAAATGAGTAATTCACAGGATATGGGTTAGAACTTGACACTATGCAAGTCACAACTGAAAGTTATCACCATCTGTAAAGAGAATGGCCTCTTTACAGCTAGGTCAGACCCTTAAACTGTTCAGTGGCCAAGTACCTATAACAGAAAAGCCACCATAATTGTTAGCTGTCTTCTTATATGACTTGAGTCGGTGCTGTTCGAGTGTGACATTACTATCTGTGCCAGGAAGTAATTAAATTATAGCACTTGCATAAAATCTTTTCTTGTGTAGTTAGTCTGCAGAGTAGCTTGGTAAGAGGTTTCAGTAGATACTCCTATTCAAAACACGGACAGGAAATCAAAAACATTTGAATGCAAATTCTCAAAATAGAAGATCCTGAATGGATACAGCACAAGTCAACAAGACGAAGATATACGCATTTCAGAACGGTTTCCTTTTATACTTACCTGCCAATCCTTCTAATTACCAAATTACTTGGCAAAATCAAGTAGAACGCAGCATAATTATCGTTTTTGATCTTCACTTGCCAGAAGAGTCCTAGTTTCCTGAATGGGATATTCATGAAACTTCAGGACTTCTCTGTATTTGGAGCCAGAGAACAAAGGAATGGTTTGATACCTGGACTTAAGGTTGTTTCCTCTCCAGGCCTGCATGCTGAGTGGTCATCAAGAATAGGAAGCCTTGCTTTTTACTCAGTCTTCAGTGGTAAAAAGGCAAGTTTAATTGGCAAAACAAATTAAATTTTCTTCCTACAGAATGTCTTGAATACGTTTAAGGAATTGCCACATAACATTTTAAACTATCTTCTGGCTTAAGAGCAGTCACGAATCTTGAAAGGTTGGAAGAAGTTGAGCTTGCAAAAGTCTATATACTCAATTGCTTCTCCCATGTCGCCAAACTGTGGTTCTTGAAAGGCCTAGCCAAGGTAAACACATCAGTTCATGCTCCTCAGACTGGACTCATCAACTTCCAGAAGTCACTATCTTTGACAAGAGTTTTATGTTCTTGTTTACTTTTGTCAGATAAGATGACCTGAAGGCTGCCACTATGAGAAGAGCAAAAATTTCAAGGAGCCTCAAGGCTTACATCTGCTCGATGGGTGTATGAGGCCTCAAAGTCACATAAGCAAATGTTTAATTCTGGCAGATATTGGGATACACCTCTCCTAGAACTCCTGTTGCTATATCAGAAGTAACTTTTCATTCCTTTTGATGCATAAAAAGCTTTTCTGCAAGTTTGTTGTGCAGTGAAATAAGCAATGATAGTGTGAGAATGTTCAATCATAAACAGCTTGTTTTAAAGCTATGCCTGTGCAGCAACGTATTGATATTTAAAAACCCAAGCAAAATTTTCAACTGTCTGTCAGGCAGACAGTTTTATGATGAAGGCAAACCCTCATCCCTAAAAGCAAAAAAATAAGGGCATTATAGAAATAACAATTGGCAAGAATACTTTTGCTGTCGAAGAATTCTGTACATTTCCAGATTACAGCCAAGCAAAACATAGGTAAGCATCTGTCTGCAATCTGCACAGTTGCAGGATGTCTTTTCTGCCAACTCATCCCTTAAATAGTAATAATTTCCTTGTAGTTGTCCTATTGTCATACCTTATGCACAGTTGCTTGGACTTGCAGAGTGGCTCATAAATACAGTAAACTGGAGACTAGATAGGCTTAGGAAAATGAGGATGCAGGAGACTAAAAAATACTTTTAAAAAAAGTGGGAAAATGAGAGCAGAGCAGAAGGGGAGAAAAAGAATAAGCTCTGAGGAACATCAGTGCCAGTAAATGTAATATCCTACTCTCAAGCAAAAGAGAATAAAGCACAGATGGGAACGGGAGGGTATATTCATCCAAACCCATTATAAGAAAGCAAGCTGATTGTTTCTCTTGTGTTCTTTACAGTGTTTTTATGCTGCTTCTATATAAAATCATGTATTGTCATTGGTAAGGAAAAGGTATACCTAGAATTTAAACGGTCCTTTAAAAGCAAGCATATGCTGCAGAAGTAGTGAGCAACAGAGATGGGAAATAAATGGTGGCGGCCATTCCTAGAGAATCCACAGACCTTCTGAAAGCTAGGGATCAAATCCAGGCTTCATCCTCCAACTTCAGTTAAATAAGCTGCAACAGTCACTGGCAGGTTTGTTTTCCTGTAAGTCAAAACTCCACTTTTGGACTTCGGACTCTTACCTTTGCCCTTTCATTTCAGTGGAAGACCAGCACGTACATATGAAAACAAAATTATTTTATTTTCTGGAATGATCAAATCCAAATGTTATTTTACCTTTGCCAGCTTTGTGTAGGGTGATGTGCCATCTTGCACGTTTATTTTCCTGGAGTGATTCCCAGAAGTATGCCATGCTTTTTCTTGCTCATGTCTCACTCGCTTTATTTATGAGTTGCCTACACCAGGTTGTCAGTCCCTGGGGACAGGCCTACACAGGAAATCTATAAACGATATTTAATACATAAAAGTAGGAGAGTAGCAAAAAAGCACAGTAATACTCCAAAGGATCTAATTCACAATATTCACAATTTCACCTAGATCATGGGTAGCTTAGTGTCCCTGTTTTAAACCACAAACACTTTTATCTGTTTTGTCACGTAGAAGGAAAAGATGTGGCAAAGATTACAGAGTCTGATAGAAATTTTACTTAATGCTCACTGATACTCTTCAGCTGCTAAAAATTTAAAAGCTGAAATCTCACAATGCACCTTTGTAGCAGAGTTATGTAGTGCTAGAGGAGTGAGAATGAAATACTGTAGCCAGGATTTCTATTTGGAATACCTAGCCTCAGTAAGCCTCACATTTACAAAAATCTGTCAGTTCTTGTGGAATTTGGTGGATTCAGTTTCTCAAACTGAGCACACAGAGCTTGGAGAGACACTGATTTAACATAAGAATAGATAAATACCGGCTTTTAAAATGTGCTAGTTGCTTAATAAAATTAAGAGTAAATGACTTCTACCTGAACTTTTTAAAGTGTGGAGTAAAATCCTTCCATGTTCAACATCCATACATAATCTGAAATATCAAACTTGTGAGTTAAATGCTGTGGGAGCGTATGTTCAGCTCAAAATATACCAAAATGCGATTAAGGACAATGAGCCAACATTTCCAGGAGATACCCCTGTCAAGTGGAAACAATTCGAAGGGCAAATTTCAACCTGGCTTACAGAATTACAATTAAGTTACTCTCTGATGACTGAATCTAATAGCAGCATCGTAATTTTGCAGTTCTGGGTTCTTACTGATCACACAGAAAGTGCATTTTTAAAGATTTTTCTCACTATTAGGTACGTGAATTCCTATTAGCTGGAAAACCCACCAAGATAAGGCCTTCTTTCTCCCAAGCAAACACAGCTAGAAACAGCATTTTGCTGATGAAATCTGATCAGTATCCCCTTTGATTACACCTGTGCAATCTCATTAATTGAGGAATAATATGACCTAAGGAAATTTAATGGCTAGTAATACTGTATAGGAAAACTGATATACAAAGTTTGATGTACATTTTGAACTGCATTTGTATTTATAGGCTGACTGCCTGAACAAACAAATACTTTTTACCATCCCCTAGGCTTGCTGCGAGATGCCACAGGCCTAGACTTTTCCCTATCATACAGATAAGTGTCACAAAAGGTCAGGCCAGAAAGCAAGGCGTCACCTCTCCTGTCTGATGTTCTGATTCATTTAAGAAGTCAATCTGATATTCATGCTTGCGTTCTTCACCTGGCAAATGTTCCATTGCTGGGTTTCTTTATAACCACTGCACTAGGTGTGATGAGTCTGCCATCCAACCTAGCTTGTTAATACATCAATACATTTCAGGGATGCTCTTAAACTTGCTTTTGGGGCCTGCAAGCTCTAAGCACAGGATCTCACTCACAGGGCTGTCTACATCCGTCTATGTGAACTGGCATTCAGTGAGGTGCTCAGCACAGCGCATGAGTGATGTAGGGCTGCCAGTATATGTGAGAACAAGCAGAGTGGGAAGCAAAGCATGAAGGCAGACAGAACCAAGATCATTCTGTATGCTGTACAGAAGCAGCTTTGTGGCCATACAGGCTTTCTAGTTATGATGCACAAGTGATTGTACTTCCTTGTAAGGCTAAGCCCTCCTTCATTCTCACTATGACTGCAGAGCAGGAGGGAAATGTAAGGGCTCTAAGTGACATAGCAGTTACCACACCAGGTTGATTCAACCTTGCATCAAACAATATTAACCCTTTTGCTGATGTGCAGGCTGGACACATCCTGCTGGTAAGGTGACATGACATGCTGCTTCTGCCTGTTGTTTCTCCTAACACCCGGACTCTCAACATGATCACTTTAGAAGTTATTCACTAGTGACCCTAAAGAACTAATTGCTCAGTGAAATTACCAAGAGTGAGGTAGCCTGAGGACAGGCATTTCTGAAGCTAGCTTTTCAGATGCTGCCACTTGGTATCCCAGCTCTGGTGTCAGTGAGTACCTAAAGGGAAGCATCATCCATGGGTGCACCATTATCCTTCTGATGTAAGGATCCCAAGTAAAATCAGTTACCTCACTGAAAGCTCACACCCATATATCTCTCTATGCTCCTTCAGTACTGTACACTACTGAAATGGTCACCCCCTCCATCCTGACACCTGAATGTGCAAGTAGAGCTCCTAGCCCTTTTCTCAGTAGCAGAGCTTTCACAGGCATTTTCATCAGGCATACCAGAGCAACAGGCAGGTCCTGATGGATGCAGTCATTGCCCTTGGCAATGGGAGCACACAGGTATTGCTGGTCAGGGAGCAGATCTCTTTAGGGTCTGTCACTCATCTCAGACCCAGGACCTGAAGACAACTTTCCTAAAGGTATCCTCTCTGTCATACCCTAGTTACAGCTGAGTGAGGGATATGGCACTGGCCTTGGAGAAGCAGCACAATTTGTTCCAGTAGACAGGGCTGGAAAGAGCACATCCCACTTCATCACTGAGCCAGGATGCTTTCTGCAAAGGCACTGCAGAGTGTGAGCCACCAGCTGGGGAGAGGAAGAGAGAGAGCACATCTGATGTTGTCTTACCCTGGTCATTGGCCCCACAGGTTTCAGCCAAAACCGCAAGAGATGCCTCTTGTGAGGCTGGCTTGTTGACCTCTGCTGCTGCTGGTAGTGAAATGAAGATTACCCCTGTGGTGATTCAGGCTGACCTAGAGTTTTATTTTTAAAACAAACTGGCTGGGGTTGCTCAGAAGTTTATGCTCCATTCTTGTTTGTTGTTGGTTCTGGGGGGACTGTTTTCTTTAATAAGAAAGAAATCACTCAGAAGCATGCCTAGGCTTGTTGCAGGTGCTTACATTCAGCTGTAACCTGCCTGGTTGAGAGCTTGGTGAGCTGGGGGAGGGAAAGCATGCTAGTTTGAACTGGATTTAGTAGCAAGAATATTTTGACTTGGGCAGCAGAAAGAAAATTGTATAACACTGTTGTGCTATCCTGTGTAGGAGAAGCCAATGAATTGCATGACTCTTCTGTCTTTGCAATCAGCTTGTTATGCACAGAGCAACGCTGTGGGATTAAGCACTTTATCTGCTGGGCTTCCCCTGGCAGCATGTGAAGAAGTTCATTATAAGTGCTTATCACATGATCCACTTAATCAAACCACTGAAACTCTGAGAATAAGTCATTCTAACAAGACCCATCAGAGCTGCCTTACAAACCACTCACTGATATACTCTCCCTTGGTTCGCATACAATGGGTTTCCTTGTGTTGCAGTGCATGATACAGGAAGCCCATTATCCCCAGTCCAAATGCAGACGTAAAGAAAGGAAGCAAGGCTTACAAAGAAACGACAGATAATTTGCAGAGAATTCTAGTTAGCCACTCAAATCCCACATGCAGTTGGACCATAAGCCCTTCATAAGAAGGGCATTCTGGTCTATAGAACTACGCACAAGGCAGCTACATAAATAGGTGGTTTTAGCATTGTAGAATAGAGATGACACAGAAGAAGTTATTTGCTTCTGTTGATTAGAGGTTAATGAGTGAAAAATATGAAATCAGAACAGAACCGTGCTTTTTGCTAGGCAATAGCACGTGTAATGCAAATAGCAACAGAACTGATCAATATCTGAGCTCATGCAAAGTACCTTGAAAGCCTGCTAACTCCCATTGTGCACTGGGGGTCAGAATGCTCAGATTCATGTGACAAGCCAGGAGCTTGCACGTATGCTGGCTGCAGTTTGTGTCTGTATGCTGTATAGCTAGTCAGATAAATGACTTTCTCTGGAACATACCTAGGAACTGTTCTGGACATAGGAAACTGCTAGGTTGAGAGGTGCTCTGTGTCCCCAGAAGGATTCACTTTTCTTAGGCCCATCACAGTTTCCTAGCACTTACTGGTGTTACTGCACAGTCAGATCCACAGGCAGTATCTCACAAGGGCATAGAGATGCTTGTCTTTCTGCTACTAGCTACGCTGGCCTATGTAATGCTGTAATATTATAATGTGATGGAATGTACAGCAACAATAGCAGAGTGCCACAATCCAAGGCTGCAGCAGCATAGACACAGAAATGAAAGAAAACTGCTTACCTTCAGAAGATCTCCACTAGGCAGGGATCTCCAAAGAGATACCTTTGCATCCACTGCCAACCCTTAAATGAGGTCTAGGAAGGGGTGGATCCTGGCTTCATCCCTTCTGGTCACTCAGGTGCCCTGCATGCACCTGAGCTTCCCTGGGTTGGCCCTGCCTTCCACCAGGTGTTCAATCACTGTTCCAGGCCATGGCTTAGTGTTTCTGTTACAGCCTGGACCGGCCTTCATATAAAAATGCCCTGATAACTTTCTCAGGCAGCACTCTGTATGTGAGGTGTACACCTCTTCTTTCACCCCTCAAGCTTATGTGAGAGCAACATTGGGTCTGAATGTTGCTTTTAGGTGGGGATGCACAGGCTGAGCCTTCTTGTACTGGAAATTGCCATTGGAACAAAAGCTTCAGGTAGTTTTGAGACAAGATACTCAGTAAGACATTAAAAACAGGAGAGTGTGCAGGAGTGAGAAATATGGGCAAGAGAAACAAGGCAGCAAGCTGGTTTGATACAGATTATCCTTTTTTACCTCAGGTAGCTCCAGTGATGCAGGTCACAAAATCCATGGTGTTGTCAGGTATTGCTTTGAGAAAATGGTGAAACCTATTTGTCCATGATCCAACTAACACAGAGCTCTAAAATGCAACCTGTACATTACTCCTGGGCCCAGCTTGGAGTCAGCAAGGAGTCTGGCCTGCATCCACCAACAGACATACGGGCTTGAGATGAACAGTTTTCACTTAGTGTGCTGCTGGACAAGTTAGGTGATGACCCTTGTCTGTGTTCTCCAGGTACTTTAAACCTGGCTGTCTTGTCTTGACACAGCCATCAGTGTCATGACTGCTGAGGTAGCAGTGCACCAAGCTGGCACTGCCATGGCTATATCCCAGGGACACTCCTACTTCAGTAGTTTGGTTTCCACAGAAGCCTGAAGGAAAATACCATTTTGCTGTCTTTTTCCTCTTTGTTTTAAGAAATTCTAAATTATTTTACCTCATTTAAAATAAAATATAATATATTAATATAATGTAACGCAAAAAGAAGACAAATCTATGCTAGCTGGTTGGTTTTGCCACTTCCTTCAGTGTGATTACTTTATAATTGCTTTCCTCTTTATCATACTTTCTGTCTGTTTTCCCAGTTTCTATTATTCCTATTTAAAGTCTCCATCTCATCTCTCTTTTGGGACATTCTTACTACTGGGTTTCTGCTGTTTCAGCTTCTTTACAGCCCCTGCTTCAGGAAAATCATCTCTGTTATAAGACTGGAAGGAAAATGGACACATAAAAATTATTTGTATGCACGTAGTATTTTATTGAGTAAGTCTCAAATAATAACTTTACTTAAGTGGCCAGTTTGCCTTCATTTCCACTTCTAGTGTAAGGAACCCAGAGCAGAGTGAGTTGATAACATTCTGCTGACTGCAGCAATTCAGTGGTAAAGTGGAGATAAATCTTCTTTTTCCAAATGATTTCTCAGTGCCTTATCCATTGCCCTGTACATGGGGAAAGACACTTTTAAGCATCTGGAATCATTATTGGCAGGGATATCTTTAATCTTCTTAAAAGAGAAACGGTTGGTTGTCCTCAGAGTGCTGTTAATTAGGCATCAAAGAAAAATTGGCTTCTGTATTGATACTGAGACTGGGTCTCAGTGTTTCTGTATGTCCAGTTTATAGGAAAAATTTGGGAGGAAGACTGCAATGGCGGTTGCTTGCATGTAGCTGTATACATTCCTTTATGTCAATGAGATGCACATGGTATCTGCTGAGCATTTAAGTGATGCTACAGAATACAAACCCAGGTGCTTTTGGTCGGTACCAAGCCAGGCTGAGTTCTCTCTGCCAGCATAAGGATGAAAGAATCTTTAATGCATTAGCTACTCCTGCACTGTTCAGCTCAATCCCCACCAGTGTTATCTTTTTAGAAGTTTTTCTGACTAAATTGCTTCCTTTGAAGACTGCAGGCTTTTTAACAGCACTGCAGCACCCGCTGCTTGCTGAAAATCCTGAGGCCAGCACTCCAGAGCATTGCGCTGCCAAACATGCCAGTCACAAAACATCACCTTTAGTGGGTTTTAACTGGAGGTAGCTGACGAAAAATAGAGTGGACATGTTGTAAGAGCTGTCAGGCCAAGCAGAAGAAGATAGCTTTGAAGAAAGCCTCAAAGATAGTATTTCCAGAATACAGTCCTGTAGTGGAAAACCCAAAGAATGAAATACAGTCAGAACGAGCTCATTGCAGGTGGTGGTCATGATTTTTTAAAGATCAATTTCAATTATCAACTACTTTAATCATTATTTTTTGTCCAGCGCTTAGCATTACGATACCTTTTCCTTCAGCCCCAGAAAAACACGCTTCTATGGTCCCTGGAGGCATTCCCATATCACTTTTTCCACCTCAGGAGGCTGGCGTTACACAGCAGAGAGGACTTGCGGATTGGGCGCTGGAAGTCTTTTGCCCCTGGCAGGACTCGAGACACCCTTTTCCCAGCAGCCAGTCTGCTGGGGTTCATTGTGAGCACCCATGTTCTGCCAGAGGTTCCGTGGACCCTCCTGTTAGCCTGGAGAAGGTCCCGAGGCCTTCCCACCATGAGCAGGTGTCACAAAATGGCCGCCTTCTGCCACCACAGCTCAGGGCAGGTGTGAGGCTGCTGCTGGGAACCCCCGGTGTCACCGCACACCAGTGTGTTCAGCTCAGCCTGCGGGGACCTCTGTCATCTGCCACTGGCACAGATTAAACAGAAGCGACAGCAGGGGAGAAGCTGTTAAATTAAAGCCAAAGAGTAACGAGAGAGATGTTTGCTTTGTGAGATAGCGCGCACCTGTTCTGCGTGCTGAGCACTCTCTGAGGCCTGCTCTCCTTCCTTACCACAGCTGGCCTTCGTGAAAGGCCGTGCAGCTCCCTGTTCCCTGCCAGGCCAGGCATTTCCTCAGCCTTACCTTGCAGCCAGGCCCCGAGTTGGGCTGCAGGCTGGGGAGGGATCTCAACCAGTACCTGCAGTGAGTCTGCCTCACAGGTCGCTTCCTGCCTGTCCTGCCACCAGTCCTGGGGATGTCTGCCTCATGGCTCTGTTAAGTGGCACCAAGTGATGGCAGCTAGAAGGGCTCTCCGGAAGAAAATCAGCTCTGGAGGCAGCATTTCATGTCTTGCATGCAGAGTTTTATAGGATTACCTTTGTACCAGACCCACCATACGGTTCCCTCGCTGGAGAGGCCAGTGTAGTTTATCTGTGGGATGAAAACATTACTACCATATTTCTGTCGCACAGGTGGCTGGCATAAAAAATCTTCACACGCATTCATGTCATTGGAGTTCTGGCAAGCCTGCAAGACAGGCTGTTTCTCAGTGAGTTCTGTCTTTCCCTTCATGCTGCCTTCATCCCAGTGTTTGCTCTCAGTTTGGGCAGTGCATTTCCCTCTCACACCCCTCAGGTGTGCAGGCACTGGGGAACAGCCCCCCAGTACCTCTGCAGTCCAGGCAATGCCTTCATGCCCGCAGCTCAGCAGCTCCTGCTGCAGCAGTGCCCACCCATGGGAGGGATGCTCACATGCTGAAAGCTACTGCCCCACTATTTGCACATGAAGTTAATAACTGACTTAAGAGATCTTAACAGATACATTTCTAGTGCTGCTCCTGTTATTTTTTTCTCTCTTGGCCTCCAGGCTCTTGTTTTCTGTAATTTCCTTCCTAAACTTCCCTGTAACCCTAATCTCTTTTAACATGAGCATGTTAGTTTTGAAGCAGCCTGCATGTTTCCAGCCTCTCCTTCTCCCTTACCTGCTGATTATTTCTTTTTCACCGTCCTCTCCCTACTTGTGTTATTTGCAAAAACCTGCCTTTCCCCTCCCTCTCCCTCTCCACAGCTCCCACCATCTGTCTCTCTACAAACACAAAGCTGTAGGGGAAATGATTCACTCGGCTGCGAGCTCATTACTCACACTCTCCCCATCATGGTTTCTGTCCTTGTAGGACGCTCTAACTAATGTAAAGATCAATGGATCCTGGGAATTGTTATTCAATTAAAAAAAAAATGCCCCAGCAGTTAAATATATGGAGCTCTTTGTACTTCCTCAACACCGACTCTTTATTTTTCTCCCTCATTCTGCTATCATTGTTTTTCAGACAGGGATCATTGAAACAGAAGAATGGAAATGGTCGCTGGAGCATTTAGTGCAACCTTGTGTATCACATGATGCAGGAATTACTTAATGAAATTCCCTGGCCCAAACCAAGCAAATCTGTGGTAAATCTAGAGCACATATTTTAGGATGACAGCCAGAATGATGAAAGGAATTTACTACCCAGCCTTGCTAATCATTTTGAATGCTTAACTGCTCTCCCTAATATGCGGCTTTGTAAGCAGCAAAACAAACACAGCCTCATTTCCTGCAGCTTTCTCCCCTCTGGCCTCACCCACACTGTGCACTCTGAAAGCCCCCTCGGAGCTGTGGCCGGGGCTGGTTGGTGAGGGGGGGACAGGGCTGAGCTCGCATTCCTGCCAGCTCTGGCAGGCCAGCACAGCACCTTCAGGACTAGGTGGAGGCCCACATCACACAGTGCCTCTCCTCCAGGCCAGACTTGGGGATCTCTGGTACTCGCTATGTCCTTGGAACCTGTAGGCACGAAGTACACTGTGGGAGCCAACCATACCGGGGGGTACCCAGTCCAGCACTGTCACTGGGCAAAGGGAGGGGTTGTCCTGCTCTGCACTGTGCTCTGCAGCCTCACCTCCAGTGCTGGGTGCGCGTTGGGTGCCATGATGTTAGAGAGACATAAAGCTATTAGGAAACGTCTAAAGGAGGACTACAAAGATGGTGAAAGGTCTGCAGGGCAAAGTGTGTGGCAAGCAGCTGAGGTCCCTGGGTTTGCTCAGCCCAGAGCAGAGGAGCTGACAGGAGCCCTCATGGCGGCTGCAGCTCCTCACAGGGAGCAGAGGGACAGCACTGAGCTCTGCTCTATGTGACAGCATCAGGGCCCGAGGGAACGGCATGGAGCTGTGTCAGGGGAGGGTTAGCAAAAGATTCTTTGCCAGAGGGCGGTGGGCATGGAACAGGCTGCTCAGGGCAGTGGGCACGACCCCAGGCTGCCAGAGTTCAAAGAGCATTGGGACAACGCTCTCAGACATAGGGTTTGAATTTCGGGTGATCCTGTGTGGAGCCAGGAGCTGGACTTGATGCTGCCTATGGGTCCTTGCCCATTAAGGATATGCTATGATTCTGATTCTGTTCTATTCTGTATTTATTTGAGCTTCTACCTATCAAATGTGGAAGGAATTGGCTTTTGAGATCAGAAGCTGTTTGAGACAAGCTGATCCACAGATGCTTTCTTTAGAAACGAAACTAAAAATGGGAATACAAGGTGTGTATTTTTGTCCTTTCAGCTTCTAGCTATTAGATCTAGTTTACATTTGCAGAGGGTAGCAAGAATCATCGTCATTCCATATTGAACGTGCCTGCCCTTGGGTTTATTTCCTGTTGGGGTTTCCCTGGCCCAGTTGGCTCAACTTCTTCTGCCATGGTCTTGTTGCCAAATGACATCCTGCATTTCCAACCTCAAAGTCCCTTACCCTGTCTGTTCTCCCTCAAACACATTCCTACAAAATGTATGTTTTGAGTCTCAGAATTATTTTTGAGTGTTAAAATACTTTAGATTTGTTAAAGTACCTGAGACAGCCATACAGGAGTGGCAGATAAACAGCAGCACTTCAAGAAAGTTGCATTTTCTAGAACAGCACTTGGAATCTGAGCTTAAAGTTGTGCAGCACTCTGAGTGACCCTAAATGCCAATGTTTAGGTAACTAAGCCCCCCTCTTCCCCCTCCCTCTGTATTCACTTTGTTGACCTTTTAAGAAGGATTTCTGTCATAGTTTTAGAAAGTTATTTTCTTAATTGGAAACTTAACTTTTCATTTTATCATATGGAAAAAATGGGACACCCCTCCCCACTCTCCCATGTGTAGGTAGCAAGAAGTGCTGCTGCATAATAGAAGTTTTGTTGTACCTTGTCAGGAAACTGCCAGCATGCTGAGTATGAGCCTCTTTCAGTTGCTGGGCTATGAGATTTCTCTCTAGAAACTGGGGAGAAGCACAGCAAATATCACAATGAAAATTATGAGATCTGACAACATTGGAACCACCCTTCTCCTAGTTCTCTTAGGCAGCTGTAACTCTTTATGCAAAAGGAAAATCTATGAAGGTATCTGCAACATAGTGCTGTAATTGTTCCTCATGAGCACCATGAAGCACATCCTGTATTGACATACCACACTAGCACGATCTTCATGGAAAGCTAATTAAATATTTTGGGCAATGTAACAGGAGTATCAGCTTTTGGTTAATTTACTTTTCAGAGAACGAAACACATTTACTTTGTCATGAAGCTGTATTTGGGTCACTGTAACAAACAATAAAGTGGAAGAGGATCTTGAAAAGAACCTGTATTGCACAGGCATGGAGTGCTCTGCACCAGAGCAGGAGGTTCTTGTATGCCTACTCTAACAATAACGCCTGCGGGATTTCAAGCCAACAGGGTCCACTGTTATCTCAGCAAGGTTAAAGCAGTTAAGAAAAGAACCCTCACCAAAGCAGTGCTTATGTTCTCTGCAAAAACACACTCAGACTTTAGCAGATGTGAAGTTGCTGAGCCTTCTTGGTTGCCAGCACCCCACAGCTCTCCAACATCTTTGATTATTTTATTGTTCCGTACTGCATACAAGTTGTAGGAGTCAATGTTATTTCTCTTAACAACCGCTGGTTTCCAAATGGCAATTGTTCTTTGACATGCTCTGTTTCAAATAAGGGATGAAGAGCAGTAATGAAGCTAAAAGCCCACTATAAAAGTGCTTCAGCATTCCATGGTACTGACTGCACACGCAGTAATACATTCAGCTGTCCTTTTGTGGACTGTTGCTGTAACATGCTGAAGGTGTTAGGGACTGTGCTCTGAGGAAATGGAACTCCAGAGGCTTCAGATCCAAGAGTCCTCTAATTGAAGACTTTGTCTCTGTGCAAGACAGTCTAAGTAAAATTGCATTACTCAACAGTTACCATTCCCCGTCGTTCCCAGTAATAGTAAAAACTTGACACAACATATAAAATAGCCTTACAAAAGGCAAATATATTTAATAGTGCATGTACAAATTAACTGTCTGATAATGCTGTACAAGGCAGGGATATCTATAAAGAATACCTGAGCAAAAAGGAGGATGTAATTTTTATTTTACATTTATTGCAACACTATTTCTGGTATTTGTTTGCTGTATCGACTAATAAAGGGATATGTTAAAAACAGATGTTAAGATAAAGTTGGGCATTCGTTCCATTTGCAGCTTTTTTAAAAACCTAGGAGAAAAGAGTTCTGCCCCATCAGTTTCAGAAATAGATGTTTAACGTGGTGGAGAACAAGCAGAGCCTGAGCTACCCAAGATAACCAATTCCTTAAGCAGAAGCAGTGTCTTCTGTCATCAAAAAGAGCCATCTGGAAAAGTGCTGGCTCCCTGCCAAAAGCTACCCTTTAACAACTGCTTCTCGTGCACTTTTAGAGATAATGTTCATAAGGGCACAACCTGGAGTGTTGGTAAAGGTCCTATTGGAGGAGCAACATATTCCTCCTCTCTCAGTAGCCGCAGGAGGATGTTCTTCTTGTTCTTTGGCCAGGTATAAATGTGAGTGTTCTGCAACCAGGTAGGCACGTGCTCCTGAAGAACAAGAAAAAAGTGAAATCCCATAAGCCCTCCTGAATCTGTACCAGAATTTTGCAGATTCCATTAGACTCTGCCAAGCAAGATTTCATTCTGTCTGTTCTAGACACTTTCTGTAACAACAAGAAATTTTAATTTGGCTTCAGAATTGTATTTGGGTTCCTAAATAAATGAACTCCGTACGATCTCACAGCTTGCCTGTCTCTCTTTCCTCACTGCCATCATGTTGGCTGATTTCACCATATTTCAAAGGGATTCTGATCTCAATGACAGGCTTCAAAGGACTCCTGAAAATAAACACTGAGGAGAGAAGGGCACATTTAGGTGCCCCTACCAGGCTGCAGCCCATGTTTCTCCCTTAGCTGCCGAGGGATCCACATTGTGTGTTCAATCCTAAGAATCCACAGGGAAGCTCCTCTCATCCCAGTGGTTTTCTTGAGTACTGTCCCCTTGTGCTGCTTTGCCAAGCTGAATGTCCTCTGGCCACCTCCCAGGTCTAGTGCTGAGTGCGAGAGGAGGCTAACACACCTCTACATGAGCAGGGGCAACCTCCTCACTCCCAGCATGTCACATGGGCTGGCCTGTTAGCATCATGGAGCATGGTAGTGTCTGTTAGCATCATGGAGCTGGGACCATCGTCCCACCATTGCTGCACTGTGGTGGTGGGCTGAGGGAGAGTGGCAAGCTCAGCCTCCACGTTCCTATGTCTTCGTAGCCTGGGAGGTTTCCATACAAACATGTGGATGTGGAGATGAGGAGGGCTGTATTCTTATCCCTAATTAAAAGAGGGTCAAGTGCTGACCCTTTACCAAAACCAGCTCACACCCACTGTGGTGATAAACATTTCTTTTAGGAGAGCCCTTGCTGGAGGCACCAGCATGAAGCCAGAGTGAGCAAGCAGGTAAGGTTGGTTCACTGCAGGAGAGTTGGACCAGATGACCTTTAAAAGTCCCTTCCAATTCTAAGGATTCTATCATTCTGTGATTCCAAGGTAAGCAACTAGCAGTGAAGGCATCTAGTACTTGCTCTCGGGACCCACTATTTAGCAGGGCAGCATGTTCCCAAACTGCAACAAAATGCAGCACAGGTTTACCGAATGAGACCTCTACCTGTCTTTGATGAGAAACTACATTTTTTGGAGGAAGGAAATGCAGTAGACCCAGTCCATCTGGACTTCAGCAAAGCATGTGATGTAAGTCCACATGGGAAATCATTAGTTAAGCTTGGAAAGATGGAAATTAGTGTGAGAAATGGATGGTAAGTAAGAAGCTGGCAAGTGGGGATATAACAACAGAGGCACTCTATGTCCAGAGATAGGCTGCACGCTGTCTGCCAGAGCTGGTCCTACAGCCAATTGCATTGAGTGTCCTCCATAGTGAAGTTGGTGCAATAAGCACTGGCACTCATCATCCCAGGCAGTAATTTTAACGTGTAGGAGGTGTGCAGGGGAGGTGTGTTATTTGGGTCCAGAAAGAGTGGACAAAATTAGAAGGGGACTCTGTCAAGCTGTGGCTCGTCCCTGAGCATGTGACAGCAGCTGTTGTACCAGATCAGAGAGTAATGGGAAAAGGGTTACTGCCTTACTTTAAATTCAGATCTGTATCTGTTAGCAGAGAGGAAATTCTGAGCAGTGCAGAAAGAGTGTTTGATAACTTTATGGATCGTGTAATAGGAACAGGGTAGAGTATGTCAGTGCCAAGGGTAGGGTCGTCCATTCAGGGCTGTACTGTGGAGCCTGCTTTGAGCCATGCTTCAGAGCAGCTCTGCTCACAGCTCTGCCAGCAGCTGTCGTCCTGGGGCACTCACAGCTGAGTGCACCAGGCAGTGGTGAGAAAACCAGGAAGGAACATTTGTGTTGGTTGGCTTGATGCAAGCCTCGAACCAGCAAGACCCAGGTTTCCTCTATCAGTGTGTGACGGGAAGCTGGAAATGCCAGTTCCACCTTAACTGTGTGTCACATTTTTTCCCCTCATTATTCAATTTCCTGATGAACATTCTTTGGCTCACACAGATCCTTTCCCGTTGGAGGTCGGCTAGCTTTCACATACCATCAGTGCTTTATGATGTACTTCAGATGAGATTAACTCAGCTAGTATCCACGTCCCCAAATGAAACCTCCCAAACTGCTTCCCTGCTCTTTCCCACTGCCAGGTACAACAGTACTTGAACACAAAGAAAAAAGGGGAGAGCAAAAAAGACAAAATGAATCATCTGACTCTATATATATGTGGCATTTTTCACCCCTGGAATGGTACAGGTTTTACAAACATTGGTTTGTACCTAACCTCTGGCTGCCTCTGCCACTGCAGTGTGTCCAAGCCCCTGGGACTGCTGTTCTCAGTCATGTTTCCACTGACCAGTGAGATGGGAGGCAGAAGTCCACCAAAGACGAGCATGAGCAAGGAAACCAAGCCTGAACAGCAACAGAAAATGCTGCTCTACATAATTCAGCTGAGACAGGCAGCCCTGGAAAAGCTGAAGGGTGATGTGGACTGCGGAGTGATAGGCAGGAAGGCTGCCTGGGAACTGCTGCTTTGATAGCAGCAGCTGAATCAACCAACCCTGGAAATTCCTTGTTCACTATCTGAGAGCTGCTGCTATATACTAAATAGTTTTTTGACACATAAAGTTCAACCAAAACTAACTAAGTTTATTGTTCTTGTGTCTGTCTCGAGGCCCAAAGAAGGCTCTAGTGTCTCTGTGGCCCCAATTTTACCGTGCCAAGTGGCTGCAGGCTGCAGGGTCTGCTCGCACAACAGGCACTCCAGGAGCCCCTGAGGCCAGGAGCAGCCCTGCCCTTTGCCCCCAGGTTGACCGAAAATACCAAACCAGTCACTGCCTTTGGTCTGCTCGGTTCCCACCTGTCCCATCACTGAGCTTTGCACAGTTAATGCAAGTAACAGACCAGCAATGTTTGTGAAGGAAGTGGAATGACATAAAGTACCAGGGGTAACGCTCATTACAAAGAATCTCACAAACTCTAGGACATGTTTTCAAACTTCTGAGCTTATATTACACTGAAATCCGCAAGTGCTGTGGGATTTCACAGCCCTACACTCACTCAGTGACAATATTGTAGAAATGTTAGGATACAAACTCTGGGCACCCAAATGAATATAAAGAATCTGAATTCCCTCCTCCAAAACGCAGCTGTACCTAGGGGTAACATGACAGCTACCCAATAGTGCACACAGTATTTAGTGATGAAAAGTGAACAAGAATATCCATTACAAGTCTGAGGAAGAATGCCATTTCTCAATGATAACTGAAGCCATTTAGCTTTTCTGGCCCTGTAAAAATCCAGCAGGTTCTCTCAGCATGAGGAAGAAGGATAAGGGAACCTACTGCCTTATAAACTTCTTCCTCTCAAATTAATCAGTAAGGAACGCCAAAGGAATTGCAAGTCCTAAAAAAACATTCTGTTTGCCTTTGATGGGCCCATCAAAGTTCAAGCAATGGCCTAGCACTTTAATATTTATGATCCTCTTTATTTTTATATTCTCAACCCACCCTTTTCCAGATCCTCACTTCACATCAGCCATAAATCTCCCCCCATCCCACTCATCAGCAATACATCTGGACAAAATTATAAAAGGGTTAATACAAAAAGCATGCTGGTTGGATAGATGGTCTCTCTCCATTGAAATTCTTTCAATGCTCGAGACAATTTGAGTTTTAGTTACACATTCATCATCAGAAATACATTTATGTACTGATTTATATTGCGGATAAAATGCTTTTATTTGTGTGTACATAAAACTGTAAACTTCTCATGTAAAATACAGCTGGAATATTACCAGTGGGATATTAAGAACCAAGAAGTTTTTTTGTTTTTAAGGTTTCTTCTGGTGCACTGAGATCAAAATAACGTGTGTCTAATGATCTGACAAATATATATATATGCATGTATGTTACCTTTTTGGCATTTGGGAAAAGCACAGGGATGAATCTGAAGTTCATGCTCCCTTGTTGTATGAACTCAATCTGCATCTACAACAGAACAAATTGCCATATTTATTGTGATGAAGGTTGTGTTGCATTGTCTTTGCATGCAGCTGAATCCTATGCATAAAAACATTCATTGCTTACTTAAACTGCTCTTAAGTGATCTGATCTAATGCTGGTGGACTCTAGATATCTTTTTTTTTTTTTTTTTGGCCACTTAATTAAATTCTTCTTTACTACAGGATACAGGAAAGGAAAGAATACAGGAAAGATCTGTCAACATTTGAGCATTTACTTCTGTAGTATGAAATAATTGTGGTTTTAGCTGCAGTTTCAGTCCCATGAAATCCCTCTAGAACCAATGAAGCTTAGCATAAGGCCCCCGTTCACTGTCTGTGTTCAAGCTAGGCCCAAGCCTTTCCCGCGTGTCCCAGTTCCCTGTCTGAGCTGGGGCTTGGCCTGTCCCCATATCCTAGGACACTGGCAGAATGAGGCACAGACTCCCATGAGCAGTGAGAAGAGCACAATTCTGCTGTGAATTCATCTGTTGGTGCCAGTTTCTGAGATGCTGGACTGCAGGATTAAACTGGGAGATGGGCCTGGAGTGAGAAAGGAGGGAAACTGCAGATCCAAGGAGAAAGGATGAATTGTGTGGCTCTGTACACAATTCTGAGCTCTCTATCCCATTGCAGATTGCTGAGATGATAGGTCCCATGTCCTGCAGCAATCCCCTGCTACCTGTGTCACCAGGGCCCTCCCTTTGCAGTTCTGACCTTTCTTTGCCTCGCAATCCCGTGTTTCAGCCAGCTCTAGTGCTGCCCCAGAGAAGACCCCAGTTACAGGATGGCTGAAGTGATACAAAGTGATAGGGACTGTTCACAGGGGGGAAGGCCAGGCAGCATTAGATAAGGTTGTGCCCAGGGCTATATGGCCAGGAAGTGTGGGTTCCAGAAGGTGAAGGGAGAAAAAAACATGGAACAAAAAAGAATATGGAAGAATGAGATGTGCGTGTTTAATAGGATTTTTCTTTCTTGAACCTCTTAGCAGATGTTAATGAGCATAGGGAGCTGATGAGAGGGAGGATTAATGAATTCCAAAGGGGGGTGTTTAACTATGGGGATTAGTGAAAACAAAGCAAAGAACCTGCCATTTGGAGACAGATTTGTCTTTTCAGAAGAAGAGAGGGAGTCTTTGTAAAGCAGCAAATGCATGTCCTTGCTTACCATCCTGTGGATGTATTTAGTATGTAAGCCGTGTTCATCCCTGTCCAGCTGGGACTCAGCCCCTTCCACATCCTGTTTGTATTTTGGACTGATTGCTATGATTATCATCACCGTCTTCTGTTAGGGAGAAAAGCACTTTTATGAAATTGGGAAATGCAGTGTGTTTGGTGGAGGCAGATCGGAAATCTGCCAGTTTGTGTTTTAAGTGATCTTTATGTTCTTGGCGAACGTGAGAGGATCTCATTCATTCTGGCAGGAAATGCAGGAGAACTCAGACACTCGTTCTCCTCTTTATTTCTTGAGACCGCATAATATAGAAAAACCAAATGGCAGGAGATATATTAGCAGCTTCCAGCTTCCAGTTGGAATCCTGTAATAAAAAGCTACTTTTTATCAGCGCAGAGTGTGTATGTACATACACAGAAAAGTTATCTTTTAATGTTTTCCAACAGCTCATGTAAAA
The DNA here is from genome assembly GCA_037305975.1 of Chrysolophus pictus. Classification (NCBI taxonomy): domain Eukaryota; kingdom Metazoa; phylum Chordata; class Aves; order Galliformes; family Phasianidae; genus Chrysolophus; species Chrysolophus pictus. Next base: position 45,207,750 of record CM074578.1, read on the forward strand.
GTGCATCTTTTTAACCATGGCTTTCTGTACATAATGATACTGAAGGCGGCTGTCTGTGGAAACTGCACCTGGGGCCTTCAGTAACAGGAACAGGAACTCTTCTTGCCTGTCCCTCAGTGGTGAGGTGTGCAGAGCTCGGCTGTGGCCTGCACAGGCTTAGGGGTACCTGGCAGCACCATCCATCCGTGCTGTGAGCCGAAAGCAGTGCTCCTCGCCTATGCTGTGACCTGTTCAGTCCCAGGCCACCACTGATCTCAAGTTTCCACTGAGGGCCATTCCTTCCTATCTGGGAAATCTCTCTCTTCCCTAATGGTGGGCCAGTGAAGAGGTTCAGCAGATGAAAGCCTCCTACTTTTGTTTACCTAGGGCCTGTCTTTTATCCCAGCCACATCAGGCTTTGTAAGGCTTCCAAGTATGTGGCTCCCAGTCAGCCTGGCACCTAATTAACTCTTTCCTTCTGTGCAATATCAAGGGAATTGCCCCACCACAGGGTCAAAAACAGTAAAGAGCCATTATCCCTCATACTGACTTAACGCACTCCAGAATTACTTTTGCTTCTGCCTGACGTGCACGTAAGCACTTACAGATGTTGAGGGTTTGCAGAGACATTCCTGGGCGCACACACCCCCCGCTTGTGCCCTAACAGTCCTTCCTTGCTCGTGTGTGAAGGTTTAGAAGCTGGAAACTGCCTCTGCAGTCAGAGCAGGAAAACAACATCTCTGGGGGAGGGGGAGAGGCAGCCAGAGGAGGAGGAACCATACATGGCAGGGGGAATTGCTCTCTGTGCATCCCAGTTTCTCCTACTGACTGTGCAGAAGTCCCATGGGAGTTCTGCCAGTTTGTTTTTTAAGTGCTAACGATGTTCTTGGCAAAACCAAATTCACTGTGGTGTCTAGTTTCAATACCTCAATTATACATGGTGAGTTCATGCCTAATCTGTCCTGGCAATGGTCCCGAAATGCATGGCTGCATTGCCACAGCGGAGGCCCCAGGCTGGCTGTGCACGCAGTAGGCACCATGCCTGCATGGTAATGTATTTGAGCGAAGGTGTTCTGCTGGAACTCCTAAAGAGAAACAGCACTGGGCTGGTAAGATTGCTCAGGCTGGGGAGAACCTGGCCTGTCATCTTGTTCCCAGGCCATGGAGAACTGCCTGGAGTGAGTTAGAGGCCTGGTGGCTTCCCAGCAATGGATACCAAAAGGAAGCTGCATATGTTGTGACATCAAGTCACAAAACAAGTGATTTGTGTCCAGCTTTTTTGTGTTTCTGAAGTACTGTGTCCAGGTCTGGAGCCCTAGGTACAAGAAAGACAGGGAACTGTTGGAGAGGGTCCAGAGGAGAGCCACAAAGATGATCAGGAGCCTGCAGCACCTCCCCTACGAAGACAGGCTGAGGGAGCTGGGCTTGTTCAGCCTGGAGAAAAGAAGGCTGCGGGGTGACCTCACTGCAGCCTTTCAGTACCTAAAGGGAGGGATGGGAATCAACTCTTTGAAAGGGATAACAGCAGGACAAGGGGAAATGGTTTTAAGTTGAAGGAAGGAAGATTAAGGTTGGATGTCAGGGGGAAGTTCTTTACAGAGAGAGTGGTGAGGTGCTGGAACAGGCTGCCCAGAGAGGTTGTGGATGCCCCGTCCCTGGAGGTGTTCAAGGCCAGATTGGATGGGGCCCTGGGCAGCCTGGTCTAGTATTAAATGGGGAGGTTGGTGGCCCTGCATGTGGCAGGGGGGTTGGAGATTCATGATCCTTGAGGCCCCTTGCAACCCGGGCCATTCTATGATTCTGTGATTGTGTGTGATTCAGCTGTGCTGGTGTAGTGGGCCCACCTGGCTTGATCCTAAAGGAGATGTGCACTTGCTGCACCTTTGAACTTCCAAAGCTGCTGTGAGGGACTGCGCTGACAGCAATGTAAATTTTATTGCTTAGATTGACACAAAATGATGAGAGCAAACCTATCATTTGACGAACAGAATACCAATTACATATAAGTATAATACATATAATACAGTTTACATATCAGATGGTTGATTCATGTTTTAGATAACAGAAGCTATACATGAGAAGTGGCATGAATACTAGCCATACTGTGCAGCCTGGGATGAAATACAGAAACAATTTTAACCATGCACGGATGAAACACACTATTTAAAAATGAGACAGAGGAACAATTTATCCAATAGCAGCTTTAGGCTCAGTGTAACAGCCAGCACTGGAATTTGATAGGAATGCCAGGATTAGCACTTAATTTCTTAAAGAAAAAGCTTTGGGACTGTAAGAAGCAGAAGTGAGTGAGATCTGCCTATGCTCTCAATCACAGGCCTCCATCATTTCAATAAGAGCAGGGAAGGGCAGAGTGGGATTTTGCATTTTAATTCAGCTCCTGCTACTATTACAATAAATCAACCATTTTCCTCAGGTCACCTCAGCTGTCAACAAGGTTAAACTGCTGTTACATACATCACCTAGGTAGCGTTCCATCCACTTTATGATGTCAATACCTCGTACTGTGTCCTCAAATATATCGATCTGCAAGAGAATGAAAGTCTGTGGTGAACATTCTTTTGCTTTTCCTCCCCATTTGGTGGCACTGAAAAAGTTCCCAGGTGCCTGCTTCTTCCCCTAGTTTCTAACAGGCATGCCTACTTTCCTTAGGAAAGAAACATCACATGCATACAAATGCACACACACACACACACGCATGTACAACATCTCCCCTTTTCCCTGCAGTCCGGAACTGTGCAAGTCCCCACACTCTCAACACTTTTGCATATTGGAACAAGCAATAACCTGTTGGTATACATTAGATACTGAAAATGTAAGAACTGGATTTTTTTTTCTCTCTATAAATATCTCACGAAAGCGGACAGTTGCCTACCTCCTCTTATCTGCATAGTTGCAAAGCTCCACTATTTTCTGGCTACAAGGATATATACTGTCAAGTTTTAACTTCATACTGCACTACATTTTCAGAATGTGTGGAGGGAGGTCAGCCAGGTCACTGACACTGAATACAGGAATCCAGGTTTTAGACTGAGCAGAGAGATGAAGGACTTCCTAGCACTGAATATGACCGTCACTGCTCTCTTCCCTGAACGCTCAGCCCAGAAACTGGCAGTCAATGACCGTGACCAATGGAGTAATTATTAACTTCTCCAAGCTTGTGAGAGAAGAATTATGTTCCACATCAAGGGTTGGTTTTTCTTCCCAACGTATTTGTTTCCTGGCTTTGGGGCCATTTTGCTGTATTTATTTTTCTGTAGCATGCACCAAGAACTGCCTGTCCAATAGGGGTGCTGTTAATGAGCCTTCTGCCCCTATCTCCACAATGCCCAGAGCTTTCTTATGAATTGGCTATAGTACAAAACTGCTGGAGAGAAATACAATTTCAGTCTCTGGAAAAATTCTTTGATTCACGAAAATAAATAAGCATGGGCAAAACCCCCACTGAGTTTCATTCAGTTTAATGATAGCCACTTGCTTAAACGCTTTCCTGAACTGAAGCCAGAGTGAAGGTTGAGGGGTCAGATAGCATATGCGCTTGAAATAGGAAAATATGAATCAACATTTTGATGAATGCCGAATAGGAGAGCCTGTATGAGATCTCTTCTTTGAGGGGGTAGTTATGAAGAAGCAAACTCACGAGAGGTTAAATGAAAATCTGGACCATTTATGAGATCAGACAGTAGGACACAGATCTTCCTGAATCAGGCCAGTGATTTTTGAATCCCTTTTAGAAGTATAACAAAGCAAAGAAACCACGAGATGGACTCGTTAAGCCGTGTGAAATACACCAATTTTAGATCTATTTTCAGAGGAAAGGTATTCACATCTGAAGAACCAACGATGTAATAGCATCTCTGAAAAGACACTAGGATGGGATGAACGTGAAAACTGACCTTTTTTAATATTGGTATTTCAGATCAAATATGAGACAATGTTAATGAAATAGCTCACAAAAAAACCTCCTATTATTGCCCATCTGGTGTCACTAAATGGAATTTTCCAGGGTCATTATTAAAAGACATTTCAAAGTATAGAATTCAGTTAAAGCACGAGCAAATGAAATGGCAAATCATTAAGTTACAACTTTTAAAACCCAGGCCAGCTCCTTCCATTTGCGGCCTCCTTAATCTACAAAATACAATGATAAACAGAAAAGCATTTAAATGGAACATGTGTGCCCTCTGCTTTTTTTAAAAATGCCTCTTTTCTTCACTGGTTGACTGTCATTTTCTCTGGAAGGTATACTTACAGCAGTTTGAAATCCATTTACAAGCAGAAAGTTCACAAATTTCATGACCTCCACTGCTGTGTCCACGGAATAGGTTATAAAGACTTTGCCTAAGAGAGAGTCCATATGAACATGCAACGCATTAAAATACACCATGCAAAGAGTGAGACTTTCACAGTCTTCCTTTCCCACTGTGCTGTGGGTTCTGCCTACATATGTGTCTGCAGATTATTTACAAAACGAATGTACAAACCAAGCATTTTTTTCCCCAGCTCTTTCACGTTCATGAGGTTGAGCTCCATCTCACAGCTCGTGCTATCCAGCTGCAACCTACAGCTAAGAGCTGCAGGAGCCCTCCCACGTGTTGCCCAGCCTCTCCTCACAGCAGCATCAGCTCCTGTGTAGGACAGGCCAGAAAGCCAAGGACAGCAATGTCTTTAACTACCTCTGCCAACAGTGAAGGAGTTTTCTTACTAATTCAAGAGGCATGTACTCTCTGGTCGAGGCACACCAGCCGGCTAATGGCACCACTTTGTCGAGTAATGCCTTTACCTGGGGACTCTGACTGATAAACTGGAACTTACACATGATGTGGAAACTTGTGTCACAACTCACTCCTTCAGGCCAGAAGGATGCAACGTGGGTCTTTGAAAGGGGCTTTTTTGCATAGTTTATTGAGAAAAAAAGAAGATGAATAAAGGAAAAACAGAGGTCCATGGAGAGCTATGAGAGTTATGGTATATTCCACTGGTCATCCAGCATAGCATTAAGAAGGAAGCCAGCTCTTCTGAGACCTGGCTTTCCTACAGGAGTTGAAGAGCGGAAGGGTTTGGGAGGCTGGAGGCAGAGAAGGCACCTCAGCAGGAGCTTGTGCAGACCCTGCTGTGGGCTCCTGAACCAAAGGCCTCTCCTCTAACCAGGTCAGGGAGAAACTGAGGTCAAGACTTGGCATTTTTGTCTGGTTTGGGACAGGCAGAAACACTTCATCCCTGGGGCTTTGTTTGTTATTAATCTTTTACTGTAAGCTTCAGTGCCTCCTGCCTCAAAGGGACATTCTGTTTAGCAAGAAGTCATGAGAATAATCTAAACAGTATTTATTTTTTGTAAACAAAATAACAAGCAATTAATGACAATTAAGTTTTCAGGATTCAAGGGAATAATTCCATTCCACCAGACATAAACACTCACACCCTACGGATGTGATGACATCCAGTATTTTCTTTTCTCACCATCTTTGTGTCTTAACGTTGCTACCCCCACCTCAAGCCCTGGAGCCTTCCCACCTAAAGCTGTCAGGCTGCTCTGTAAGATCTCACACAGAACAAATTTGCTAACCACTTACGCAACTCATCCGGCAAATTGCTGGTTCTCAGAGTTCCCTTGGCTGCAGGGTTACTGAGAGGTCTTGGGACAGCAGCTGGAGACGGAAAATTGTCAGAAGGACAACAACATGCTTCATCTGGGCCACATGCCTTTTGGGGCAGCTGGCCGTTAGGTAGCTGGTTGTACAACTGGTTTCTGCAAAGAAAAGCAAGCAAGGACATAAATTACTTCTTTTCAGGTATTTTTTTTTTTAACACACTAAGAACTTTGTGTATTAGCTCAGTAAAAGTCTTGAAAACATGCTTGGCACTTCTACTTAGTTATTATAGCATTTTTTTATCTGAGCCCTCAATACCTTGATGACAGTCTACAACAAGACACAGTTCATTGCCGCTGTTTTTCTTTTGAGCCCAGCTCCCTACCCTTTCCTTTTTTCCTTTCCATTTTTGGGGCTAGGGGCCCGTGGGCCTACTGTCCCCTTGTGACGGGCATAGATTGATCTAGATAGCTCTGTGACATGCAGAAGCAACACTATTCAGAGGAATAAATTTATCTCATAGTTAAGTACTGCTCAGTTTGCAACTAACAGAAGCAAAGAATATTTCTGAGCTAGAAATAATGCTGTTCTGGACGTTACACATGTACTGGAGCTGAATGGCACGTGGACACGCTCTTCCCATTGCCTAAAGTGCAACTCAGCTGCTTATGGCACAGCTGCTATCTGAATGTCCTGTGCTGCACAGGAGGTATGGCACAAGGAGCAGGAAAATAGACATACAGGGCACTCCAGCTCCAGCTGTGGTACAGTAAGGAGTTGTTCCAGTTTTGGACAAAACTCAAAAGTTTTGCTAAAGGGAAAAAGTTCAACTTCTTGACCAGCAACAGCAGGCCCAACAAAAGTTTCTCATGTTGGGAATTTGTGTTCTGGAACCACAGCAATCTTGCCTAATATCTGCTCTACTTGAACAAATACACAGAAAGAAAATGATTTTAGGAAGCTTAGCAGTTCTTGTCTCACTACGCTTTGGGTTCATAGGTTGAGTCAGTACAAAGGAGAATTCATGCCTATTTTTACATGAGGTGTAGTTTGAATCTGCTGGACTGCATCTCTTGGATGAGTGTTAGGTTTCTTTGAGGGCTTTTCCCCACAGAGCAGTGATATTTAGTCAATCAAGCCCACTCTCTTTTATTTCCTTGCCTTCCTTAAATGAACGATGACAGCCTGGTCACAGCATGTTTTCTGTTGTCACATTAAGATCTGGTTTATTCATTTTGTTACAGATGTTTTCTGTTACAAAATGCTCTATAGGCAAATATTACCATCACATAACTGCTGTTCCTGGAACCAGCATGCAAACACCAGCAACGCAGCCACAGGATAGGCCCCAGGTATTCTGGATTTCTTTTCACAGAAGAATACACCAAGAAAAGCAACACATACCTCATCATAGGCCACAAACACTGTCCTGTGGCTAATTTCCAGATCTTCCCCAAACTCCTCCCTAGCTAACAAATATGCCAAAAACCAAGAGTCTGATTATAAATTTCACTAATGCAAAGGATACCTGTTGTACCTCAGAGTTGCTATGTTTTCATTCAAACACTTTATTGCAATTGTCTCTGCTGTTGCTGCAGCCCCCTGCCTTTTACAGGCCAGAGCAGTGCAGTATTTCAACTGTCTCTCTTGTTTAGTCTTTCCTGTTCTCTCACTTTTCCATGAAGACAATATCACGTATGTGGACATTTGCTCTTTACAACTGTCTGAAAGAAGGTTGTGGCAAGGTAGGGGTCAGCCTCTTTTCCCGGGTAATAGTGAAAGGATAAGAGGTAATGGCCTTAGGTTGCACCAGTGGAGGTTCAGGTTGGATATTAGGAACAATTTCTTCTCAAAAAGAGCGGTGATGCAGTGGCACAGGCTGCCCAGGGAAGTGGTGGAGTCACTGTCCCTGGAGGTGTTCAAGGGTACATGTGGTGGTTGGACTAGATGACCTTAGAAGTCTTTTATACTTTAATGATTCTATCATTCTATGATTTCCAAACATGGATGCCTGCAAGTTTAATACCTTTAAAGTACTTTGGCATTTAAATAAAAATGATCTGCTTTTCAGATGTGCCAACATCAGTTTTACTTCAGCAGCTGAAATTGGAGAAAACCCTTTGTAATTTATGCTTGTTAATGGTGCACTTAAAATGGGAGGGAGACTAGAAGCATGGGAAATTAATATTTAAAAAACAGTCAAAAAGCCCCAGCTGAAAAGTGCTAGATATGATGTGTTTTATTACTACATGAGAAATCATGAAAAATGCTGCAAAGTGCAATGGAGAGATATATCAGTGTCAGACAAGATTTTCTCCATTTTTCTCTATGCTACAGAAGTGATAAGAAGGAAACTGCTGACAGCCAGTGACTGAGGCTCCCAGGCTGGCGCACCATAGAGCAGAAGTCTGCAGCAAGCCTCCAAACTGACCTTTGCTTTCGAGCAGGAGAGCTCTAAAGTTTCAACTGAAATATTTTCAGCCCCTCATCTCTTAACCTTCAAGCATTTATCTTCCCTTAGCACGCGTGTTTCTGGGTGCGCTGTGACAACATATCAGGTAACTGCCTTTGAAGTCCTTCAGGGTAAGGTCAGGCCCCTGCTGTGTGTAAAGTAGCAAATAAAGGAAACTATCCAGCATCTCACATGCACCCCTCAGCCCTGGCATGCTAAAGTTACAAGGCTTCAGAATTACAGTACAAAGCCCACAGAATCAGATTAGAGGAGCTTCGAATGCACACAGCCCCCAAGGCATACTCACGGGAATCGAGGAGGACCAGGGGAGGAGCACAGCCTCTGGGGAGGTCGCTCGGCAGTGCCCTTGGGAGCACGAAGGTTGGAGTAATTGGGGATGACTTGCTGGGCTGGGCGGATAACTCTCATGCAGGGACCAGGAACAGGAGGGAGCGGTTGCGATGTATGTGCAAAATGCTGGTAAGGAGCTCTGCCATCTGGGAAGGTGAGAAAATAAAGACAGCAACTATCATTTCAGCCAACACATTTTTGCTTCAGTTTGTGTTTAGTCCTTTGCAGGCACATCCTCCTTCATTCGTAGGGAAATGGAGCACGTTGGAGGCATTTGTAGGAATCTCAGACTGAAAGAAGGAAGCCTAAAGGGTAACTTACAGTCTGAAGTTGCCCCATCTGACACGGTTCAGGTCCTGGCTGCGGATTGCGCTGTTGGGACAACCGACAGTTAAACATTGAGGGCTGCTTCGTCCCTGCACTTAAAATGGCTCAGTGGTTTTGGTGGTTTTTTTTTTTTTTTATTTCTCTCTGGCAATGACTTGAGAAAATGAATCATCCGAACACTCTCATGGAAGCAGATGCAAAATCCTGGAACAAATCAGTTTGTAACAGTAAGGCTAAACAGACTGTGATTATTGTAAATGAAAAGAGAAAAAATAATCTCTCCATTTGTTATTCCACTTGGTATGAATGTTCTGCCTTGCTGACCTTTTAAGGTCCTGCTGTTGGTCCAGTTGCCATCCAGGAGGCTGCAGGGAAACCCAAAGTAACAATTTTGCTCAAGTAATTCTGAAAAATCTCACTGTTGCTGGCCATGTACATGTAATGCTGTTTAATAACTAGCATCCAGTGGAACTCTTGGCATAAATTGAAAGAGAAAGCAATGTAAGCTGTTTGTTTCCCAAATGGGGAAAACTACTTTTTTCAGTCTTTCTGCTTGCAGTTTTCATTAGGCAGCAGCTCTGCACACTTTCAAGCTGCTGTGCGCAGATCAAAGTCCAGCCTGGCAGGGCTTATTAGCACTGCATGATTATGGTGTTATGAGCTGGCTCTGAAAGCTGCAATGCTCAAATGCTATTTTTTTTCCCCTTTAGATTGTTTTTTTCTAATCCCTTTAGCTATTTTGGTGTCATGCTTTCCTTTTCCTAGCAGCCATGAGGACTAATTTTTTAAAAAATGAAGAGGAAAAAAAGAAAACAAAGGTTTAATGAAACCACACAGCTCCAGAAGCCAGCACTTTAAAACCAACTAACCAACCCCCCAATTACAAAGAGATTTCTGATGAAATTGTGAGTCGGCAACATCTTATTTGTTGGGTTCTTTTAGGAGATATTCCTGTCCCTTTCTTTATATTCTAACAGGACAGGGCAAAAGAGGCTGGAAGAACAAAAAATGAAAGTAAGTAGGATCTGCTCAAAGCTTCCTCCTGAGCAGTTCTAGGAAAGCTGGCAGATCTTGTGAAGTTTCAGTGTGATTTGCAGCTTTTTAGGTTGGTGCAAGTTTCACCAGTGCCCTTTGGACATGTTTGACACTGTAGTTTTAATGGCTGCCAGCACTGCTGTTCAGAGGCACAGCACGGTCAGGCATGCGTGCCCACAGACACACACAGCTTTCATATACGAATAACTGAACAAATGGTCCCTGGTTACACAGCATTGCTGTGAGGATTTCTTTCCCTTCAGAGGTAGTTTTGCTGCTGTATCCCCAATAGCAGGTGTCCAGAACCAGTTCAGAGCCTACAGGCACAATCCATGCTATTGACACAGCCTGGGAGAGGCGTGTTGCAACACACAAACTGTGCTGCTTTGTTGTGGGCTGCCCCTGCCCAGCAATTATCTGCAACACAAGGAGCTGTCAGGAGGTGATTTATGCCGTACCAGGCAAGTGAGAAACAGGCGTGCAGTTGCCAACTTCTTGGTCCTGACCAAATCTGCTCCAGCCATCTGAGTTTATTTTATTCTTTTGCCCTCTGGATATGGTTGAAACATCAGTGATTTTTCTAAAGAAAGCCCTTCAGAGCTCCTGCTTTGAAACAAATTACCTCATTCAGTAAATGTCCTGTTTCTCACGATGCCCACATGTGGAGGAGGTAAATAGTGAGAGGTATTGTGCAACCAGTTCCTCTTCTGCCCAAAGCTAAACTGAAGTTAGAAGGTACAGGCAGAAAAACAGAGGCTGCTCTGCAAATGTTCAGCTGTAGTTGCTGATAAAAGTCCATCTGTAGCCCCTTCCCCACTGCAAAATGCCAAGACCAGAGGTGAAAACTGCAGCTCTGATACTCCAACTCTCGTGTACCTAATTATAGTGCATTACCGGAATGAGAAAACTCTTTAAACAGAAGTAATATAAACGCTGCGGAGTCAACAGAAGGTTAAGAAAGAAGGGTTATCTGCCACAGGCCTACAGCTTTTTATTACAAAGCGAGCCCCAAACTGGTTGAGGTCTCCCAAGCCTAATGTAATATAAATTGTATGAAAACAATGATATTGCTGTTGGATGTTCAAAGCTCACTTCATAACAGATAAAAATCTCGGAGACTGAAAAGGAATACTAATTAATAGCAGGCTGTAAACTGCGTCATAGCCTCCAAGAGCCAAAACACCCATATTGACTGAGTCACATCAGTGCTCAGTGATACTATCACCAGCAGCTGAGCAGGGTCCATTTTAAGTAATGGGCTTTCATTTCAGCTGACAGCAGAAAAAATGAGGTTGATGAATGTCACGCTCTTTTCATACAAAAATGAAACACATGCATTAGTTTGGTCATAGAGCTGGTAGATATTGTTTAAAGAGATCAAGGGTAACTACCCATCCTGATTCTGGCAGGAAATCTCAACCTTGGGGATCCAAGCTGGAGCAAGGAAATCCAGGGAAACAACAGGAATTAAGTCAATAGAGGAGGTTGCAGAATGACTGATGCAAGGAGGAAGAAAATGACTAGAATATGAAATAACAGCAGGCAGAAGGCTGTGTGTGCTCAGCATGACTGACAACGGCTAGTTTCTAGGCAAAATCATTAGCCTTTATTTGATGAGTAACTGCGAGCTCTTTAATTTTCTATCTGGCTCAGAGGTTTTGCATCAGACAGTCTGGCTGAATAACCCTAAAACCTGGAAATATGAAATGGACTGCAAATCATTTTTTGCACACGTTAATAATTGCATGCTGCAAAGGAAATACAGTAGGAATATGCTAGCTCAGTGAATGATGGCTGCAGTGCCCCCAGAAAACCTCCTTCAGGGTGAGCGGTGCTACTTACGTGGGCCATGCAGGTGCTGCTCTGCCAGATAGTGGTGCCCACAGAAGCCATAGGCTTGTGCAGAGGGGTTGGGATGGGGCAAGTGCTGGCACCTGGGGTGCTGCTGAGGCTCAGGTCCAAAAAACTCTCTGGAGATCAGTGGTCCTGGGAGATCCTGGGGGTTCACCATAGACACAAGTGGTAAGGGGAGCTCCAGGTGCCTGACACCCATGATGTCTTGGGACTGGGAGTTGTAACCCGTGTCCTCAGTTGCCAGCTCTGCTGGGAGATTGTTTCCTGAAGGCTGCTGTGACCACGAACTCCTTTTGTTGTTCTCCTCCAATGAGTCCTCGGGAGAATCATGCAAGCTCTGCTCTGACTTACTGGAGTTGGTATTGGCTGAAAGCAGTGGTCCTGGCTGCATGCCTGATTTGTCCATAGTTAAAAGATGCATCTTGGAATGAACTATTTCCAGTACTGATTCACTGGGGGAACAGAAACGCCCACATTCATCAGGATTGGTATATTCCGACCACGGCCTGCTGTCAGGCTCCGTGGCCAGCTGGTGATGTGCCAGTGCTCTGCAGAGATGTGCTGGATTGGCATGTGGTCTGTGGCACTCCTCATCCTCCACATTCTCTACAGAAGGCTGTGAAGCCTCTTCCAGGGCAGGTTCAGGAAATGGGGAATACAGCATGGATTCATCTACTTCCACTGGTATGCTTCGGCTCACAAAAGTGCCTGAAAAAAACAGAGAAGAAACACTTCAGATTGACCTCCAGAAAGACAAATGCCTACTATCAGTCACTGCTCAACGACTGCCAGTTGGAATACTGAAGAGCAGTATGCATTTTTTGTATTCACATTAAGTTTTTCTTAGAAGAATGGGTAGAAATTTTTGGCAAAGGAGTAAAGCGGAGGTTTGGCTGGAGTGCAGGTAGCACAGTGTTATAATTTGGACTAACCTGACACAGAGGCCATTTCCCAGTTTCGTAGTCACACAAGAAATGGGAGTCAACTGCCGTGCTGCAAGGTCAGAATTTTCCAGTGAACTGGAAAACAAGAGAAAGTACTCTTGTGAACATGGTACAGCTTCACAAAGGCAATAATCCCAAAATAACTCTACCTCAGGGACTGGAAAAGAAATACTGGTTAGATTTCTGGAAATTACATTTTGTAAAACAGACACTTTTATGGGATTTCTCAATTTTACTGTTCCTGCTGAGACAATGGGAAAAAGAAGCACATGAACTGTCTCTTATAGGTAATTTCTGCACCTGAAAAAAGAGAAGGCTGAGTAAGTATGGAGATTTGGGGCAGGCATATTCCTAGGAATTCAATCACGTGCCATATTTTACTTCAGACCTTCTAATAATAGCTCTGTAACGATCCCTTGGATCTGAACTTCACTCCACACCTAGCTGAGCAATTTCAAATCTACAGCTGGCTTCCAAGTGTCGCTGTTTATTTTATCAAACCAGTTAATCCATTCCATTATAACATGGTTATTATTTCAAATTATTGAGAATTATAAGACAATTTAGAGACTTTGGTTACTGTTTGGATTATTTTTTTCCCTTTCTTCAGAATTACTTTGGGCGCCAGACATCAAAATCCTCCCTTCCCTTTGGGGATACTGCCAGTAAGTTTGGCCCAGCCAAACAGTCCCTAATGACAGATGCCTCTACTCCACCTTCGCTTAGAATGACAGCAGCAATGACAGGTGAGTGATGTGCTCTTATTGTACTCACCCACTGGAACGAGAAGTACAAGCCTTACTGCAGGCTTACACACAGCATCCCATTTATGTTGAAACAAAACACTGCTGGACCTAAAAAACCTTTGGAAAGCACAAGCATGGTTTCATTTCGCTTCAGTGTTCTCTGTCCTACTGGGCTGCTCAGGAAGGACTTTGTGACACTCTTGAAGTTCACAGGTGAACCAGCAGAAGCTTATGGTACAACATTCATTCACTATCAGTTTCCATATCTATATGCCACAGGGTATCACAGAGGGAAGAAGCTCAAGCAGATGGTCACTTGAACTCAAGCAGGAAGTGGAAAACACCCCTGGTCCTTCACCCTGAGTTGGAAGCAACCAAGGCCAAAGCACAGCAGAGCAATGTGCTGATGCAGCTGTTCTGCTTCCCGTACCCAAGCCCTTGATTCCCAGACTTTGGCACAGAAATAGATCAGCACGTTTGATATCAACACGCTGATCTCTGCAGTCATCTTCATCCTCTGGTACTGGGGTGAGATTAACTTGCTCCCATCAGATGCTATCCCCTGACATGGGGTACAGAAAAACAAGTCTGGGACTCATTACCCCAGCTGTTTTTCTTCTACCAAATGGAAAAAGCCAAAATCCCAAGAAGGAGCATTACTGAAGAACGGTCTAAGCAATGGAAATGGCAGTGTTTGACAAGAGAAAGTGACTCAAAAGCCTGGTAAGGAAAGTCAAATCTCAGTGATTCAAAGATTCAGCTTCAGTCACACAGAAGCTTGAACAGAAAGTTCAAATGAAGAACATATTCAGACAATCACAGCATTAAAAACAGTTGAACAGGATCACAGAGAGGTATAAGGCAGCCTCCCAGCCTTTACCCTAGCTCCTACAGAAGCAAAGAACATGCCCAGTACCACAGGGCAAGAGCAAGGCTTTATGTTTGTGCTGATCAGATCAAGTGACGTGCATTCCCCCCTGAAAGCACCTCTGGTATAGCAAACTCTCAGTATAACATTTACTGGAAAGTAGGATAAAAATTGTGCTTTGCTGCTGCTGGGCTGCAATGTAAATATTCTTCCTCTGTGTAACATAAAACCCACCTATGCAGATCTACCACAGACTCCAGATACACATCCTATGCTATAAGAAGAACATCCACAGGGAGAATTTTCCTGGGATAATTATAGCAGCATAATGATGTTGGCAAATTTTCCCATGTAGACAAGCCCTCTGAGCAGCCATTAGCTACACCAGCACAGCGAACATGCTGCTGCTCTGACAGAAGGCAGGGTCCTGAGCTCAGCTGGCACAAATCATACTGCACACTCTTAATCCCTCATTGAGCAGCTCCAATGAGCTGGTTCCTCTTCAGAAAGGGCAAGTTCAGCTGCAGGCGCTTGGGCATGGCTGCTCCCCTTGAGCAACATGTGTTGTCTGAGCACCTTACCAGCAGGTAGAATTCTTCACAAACACCAAACACGGCACTTCAGGAACAAATCTGCAAGGCCTGATACACAATGGCATTTCTTCATGTTCTCTGAAACACTCAGATCAAAAAGCTAGAAACCACACTGAATCCAGATCCACTATACCTAACGGCCGTTGATTTAGTTCCATGAAAAGAACAGATTTTCTACAGAGAAACCAAGAACTCAGTCCAAAGCATGGGGAAGTAAACAGGGGTCTCTTTGTTGACTTGAGCAGGTGTCAAGGATTTAAGAGTTACTGAATTCCTCTGGAGGATACAACCTTCCAAGCGTTTTACCTTTTTGCTGTTCCAACATTAACAATGGGTATCTGCAAAATGGATTATGCACAGACTATGTGAACCTAATGCAAGGCACAACATGGGCAGGACAAATGCAAAATTATTTTCAAGTTTTCATGTGGTGTATTGACTATTCCTTTCAGATGAGGGAGATCTAAAATATTAAGATATTCCACAATTACTGAGCTACCAAACACTTCAAATGGCTCACTTCAGAACAGTTTAAGATGTTTTTCCTATTAGTTTGGCCCTCTAAAAGGGCACATACCTTTTTATTACTTAAATCAATGTAATACTTAAATGACTATCTTATCTCCTTCCTATGTAACATGTGCTGAACATTATGAAAACTACCCCAAATATCTGAACAAAAATAATTTGGTCAGACAGAAATGAGATCTGATTCCACCTGTTATATATTTCCCTGGAAAAGCTTTTAGCTTTTTAAATATTGTTTTGCTTAACTCCTGCCACAGTGTAGCTGAGCAAAGGCTGAGCTCTGACACCTCTGCGGAGTCCTACTCCTGTGGGCTTGAGGCAGGAGGCACTGAGGGGCCTTTGGTGTTAGAAGAGACACATCAATGCAAAGGAGAAGCAGTGACTTCACAAATCTCCTCCTCTCTCAATAGCTCTGCTTGGCAAGGGAGGCTGTCAGAACAGCAGAGTTCTGTCTGTAGAGACAGCCCCAAGGGTAAGTTAACCCTGGGACGTGCTGCACGCTTTGAGCAATGCTGGTAGTAGTATTTGGATGGGAATTCCCAGGAGAAATCCCCTCACTGCTGGAAATGATAGAGATGATTCAGAAACATTCCTCCTCTAACAACAGTGCGTCAGAACATTGGCTTTGCACTGCTGAAGATCCTCAGCTTCTGGAAAAAGACCCAACACTGAGCCCATTATCCCAGTATTTTATGTAGCCTCGCGCACTGCAACTTCATTAGGTCTCCTCTGACTTTTTTGTAGAGCTTATCTTGCAAGTACAGTCAAGCAGTGGACAGAAAAAAAACTTGCTTAAGTCCCTAGTGTTGAAGAATGAGGGTAAACATACTAAAATATCCTAAGAAACCTGTAGCCTGATCCCTTTTCTGGCACCAAAACCACTGAAGAATGTAGACCATGCGCGACCTCATTTCCAACAACACTGCAGCTCCAAGTCAGATCATGATATTGCCAGGAAGCTTCAAGAATTTAATATACCCCCTGCACCGATGACTATGCAGGAGATTACTGATAACCAGCTGGAGCTTTTGCTTATATTCCTGCTTGTAATAAAAAGAAGAGGCCCTTCCTAAAGGGATAGAGTGGCCAAGCCTGGGCTGCTCTCAGAAATGCTGAGGGAACTCCTTCAACATCCATTTTCTTTCTCTTCCTTCCTCTCCTCATGCATGCTGTTCTTCAGTGTGTATCAAATCAGCAGAAAGCCTCTTGGGTGGGTGCTCAGCAACCCACCACGCAGTGACCCAGGTTTGTGGGCAGAAATGCTGTCCAGTTCTCCTGTGAGGTTTCCCAGAGCCTGAGCTCTTCCATTTCTCAGAGGGGGAGTTGCTGGTGCCGTTCCACCAAATGCCTCTTCTCTGGGACATGCACGAGGCTGGTGACAGCCACCTCTGGACAGCTGCATAAATGGGAGGGGAACAGACTCTTCCCCAGTCTTGTCTCAATGCACCACCCCAATGCATACATTAACCATTGATCTGCTTCTAATTAGAAAAGCTCTGTCAGTGAATAAACAGAAGAGGAAATCTGCAACACAGTGTATCTGCATTCCTGCCACTTTCAGAGAGGGGGAAAGCTATCTCTAATCTTTGGATCAAAGATTATTTGCATACACTAATAAAAAAGAAAACATTTGGATGAAAAAGGAACCTCACCTTTCTTGGTGCACAGCAGGCAAGGGAAGATTCTTTTATTCACCAACCGTAATATTTCTGAAATAACATGGATTTAGATTAAGGCAAAGTTGTGATCACAAGGGCTGGGGGCTGATGGGAACTTTTTCATTTCCAAACAGTTCCTGTGTACTTTGTCTGAATCATTCAAGCTCTCTGGTGCTGCAAACATCCATCTGTAAGATGGGAGTAATTGGATGCAGAACTTGCAAGCTGTCATGAGGATACACGCATCATCGAGATTGCAACCAGTGCTGAGATGGGGTCACATAAGTCTAAGTGCGTAAGCAGATCATGTTAAGCACAGCTTTCTCTACAGAGATACCAGACTCAACTTTCCTCACAAAAACAGAGACAAATCCTTTTAGGAAGAGCAACCGTTATGTTTACATTAGGAGGGACTTCTTCACTCAGAGGGCGGTGAGACACCAGCACAGGCTGCCCAGAGAAGCTGTGGGTGCCCCATCCCTGGAGGTGCTCAACACCAGGTTGGATGGGGCCCTGGGCAGCTGAACTCAGGGGGGCAGCCCTGCCCATGGCAGGGGGTGGGACTGCATGGGCTTTGAGGTCCCTTCCCATCCAAGTCATTCTAAGTGCAAACGTGGTGGCTGTTTTGAGTCTACAACCTAAACAAACACAGCCAAGGAAAACCAAGCTGAGTAGTTTCACTTCACCACAAAGAATTTGAGCTGTTCTCATCATGGATGCTTACCCTCTCCCTTGGGTACCTTCCCAAGGTAAGACCAAAATAACATGTCACATTCTGAGCCCAGATTTTAAACTCCCTAGGGCAGGTAAGGTTTATTTTCACAACTTCTGAGAGAAGAAAAGTGATATGGAAACAACATTTCTGTTCCATTTTTACTATGGTTGCAGCCATGGCATAAAAGTCTGCCGACACCAGGAAAACAAGACAACATGCTTCCACACCTCCCTGCCCGGCAAATATAATATTCTGTTTTGCAGCACTAGCATCTCTACACCTCTCTGAATATACACTCTGAAATGTGAGTAAAAGGAGTCCATATAACAAGAATTAACAAACTAAAAGTGCAACACTCTTAAAAAGCATCCAGGCAGGAACCTCAACTATAGGCAGAATTCCCTGCTAGTTTTCCAGTACTTATGAAATATGAAAATGGCTGCAATGATCTTAGACATCTACTTACAGGCATTTTAAAAATGTGTTTGCTTCCCAGAGATTTTTTTCCACCTATTTCTGATGCTGATTAATTTTCCATAGGCACCAAATAACCCCCAAACTGGGATATCTCACAAGCCCACTACATCTGAAAAGCACATAACCATTAGGCAAAAATTGGGGACAGCTGAGTGGAGTTGCATGGGAGTACCACCCCGAGAGGAGCCAACCTCCTTGGGGACCACGAAAACCTGTTTTCCTATAGCTTTGTACTTTTGTTGGAGCATCTAGTTCCTAACAAGGGAACATCTCCAGCATCTTGAAGGCTGACGTGCTTGCCCCTAACCACTCTGCCCTCTGCAGCATAGGCTGCCGGGTGCGTGGGTGGTGGGAGTGTGTGGAGAACACTCAGGGACCTGACACGTCTCTCTCAGCTGCTGTGATAACAGCCTTTCTCACGCTCACTCATTTGCTTTGTGAAACGTGCAGAAATGTGTACATCTCACAGACACGTACCCTCTGCCAAACTTCAAAAGCCGCTGCTAGTGGTGAGGGACACTGACACAGACACCATAATCTCATACACTTGTTTCCTTCCTTAAAAAGATTAGTGGAAAAAAAAAACCAAACACTTTTTTTTTTTTTTTTTTTTAAGTACTATATGTTTCAAAACATAGCTGGTACTCAGCAGGACCTCAGAGTGTGAGGATATCACAGGCAGCAGCACAGTCAGCAGAGGCTGCCCAACAGCTGACCCTGCTACACATACCCCTCACAGCGTACGCAACCTGTGGCCAAGGCAAAGGAAAACTCAGAGACTGTCTGAAATGGAAAAGGGCATTCCTGAAGTGGTTTGCTAAAGAGAAACAAGCATTTTAAAACTGTCATCAGTGAGGGATCAGGTGTCCCTGTGGGCATGGGTCCTGATCCAACACTGTCACCTTCACTCTGCCCACTGCAGTGCTAAATGCTGCTTCATCTCCTTGACCTGACACAGCCTCAGGCCACTTCTCAGGGACCTGCCCAGCAACGGGGTCACAGCTGTGCCCAACAGTAAGTGGTTGGGCGTACAGGGGGCTGTGGGGGCACAGCTGGGATCTACCCACAGAACAACAGGCTTTCTATCTCAAGGCAGTGGGGCTGATGAGATGGACACACACAGTGCAGTTGACAGCAGCATCCAGGCCAGGCCTCCAGCCTGCCTGGGGTGTGCAGGACTGGGCAGTTCTGGTCCCTCGGTGGTGGCTGAGGATCAGTTAGCCCAAACCTACGGTTCTCACTACTCAGCCCCACAAAACCCATGTCCTGAAACAAACGGCTGCTGTTTGAAAATAGAGTCATTTTTACACAGCTGATTGTACTGTAATTAAAAAGCAATGCCACCGGCTCGCTCCCACTGTTTCCATACCAACACCATGGAGGGCTGAGCAAGCTGGGCCCAGAAACCTGCTTTCTTCCTGCTCTCAGTGGGTCTGAGGGCCTGTCTGGCACTGCTGGGAGCTGCCCTGGAACTGTGAGGCCCAGGTCCCCACGGCTACCCCCAGCTCTGTGCCAGAGGGCATAAGCTGCCCTGGGCTCATAAAGCCGTGTGGGGAGGGAGTGGGATGGGACCTGGCTACAGGCACTGCCAGGCAGCTACGCAAATAGGCAGGACAGCATTTCAACACCAGGCGTGTCCCTTTCCAGCGCTTACCCCAAAACTCTTCCGATCAGAAAAAAAAAAAAAAAAAAAAAAGCAACCCAACAACAACAACAAAAACCAGACTGCCGTGAAATGGCTGAAACATGTTGTGACCATCTGTGAAAGTCAGCCTATCGTTAGAACGAGAGAGAAAGGGAAAAAAGGGAGGGAGAGAGAAATCTGAGGGGAAAAAAAAACATTCACCGAGAGCCAAAAGTGGGTCAGCAGCTCACTGCGGGCAGGGACCGAGAAGCGCAGCGTCTTCAGCTCTCCTTACCTTGGGTGAGGGACGCTCGCCCTGAGCTCAGCGGGAAGGGGACAGGGCTGGAGCGAATCCTGCGAGCTCTGCGTACACCCGGCTCCCCCTCCTCGGCCGTTTTTTTTTTTTTCCTCCTTTTACGACAGCCTCCCTTCCTCTCCCAGGTAGGCTGCAGAACTGGCTCTGCAGCAGGAAGTGGAGGAGGCATGCAAATCACAACGCGGAATGGGGAGCTTCGTCGGCAGCCGCCGCGGGGGAGTGGAGCGGCGTGGAGGAGCCACGCGCTGGGCTTCACGCTCTCCAAATGCCCGCGCACGTCTCTCTGCCGTGGGAGGCCGGGCTGCTCTGCGGGAGCAGAGAAACAGCTGTAGGGGAAACCCGGTGTGAGTCCTAAACAATGTGCCTCACTGGAAAAGCCACCGTTTTTTTTTTTTTTATTTTATTTTTTAATCCTTACTTACCGTCAGACCCAAGCATTACAACAACTGTGATTCAGCCTACCAAAGAAAATCACACGATAACGAACTACGTAAAGAACAACAACACCAAAATTTTAGCGTCTATGTTTTTTAAAGTTTGACTTTTAGTCACTTCCAGGTTTTCCTCCTGATGCCTTCACACTGCTCCAAGAGCTGGGTGAGGCAGCACTGGCAGCCATTCCTCGGGTGCTGCCGCAGGACGCAGCTGTGTGTCCACCTGCACCGCCTCCCTGACCTCCCCGCTCCACAGCCCTCCCTGCCCAGAGCTCCTCCTGATCTTTACCCTACATCTTAGTTTAGCCCTAGGAGGAGTCTATCTTGGCTGCAGCTGTGCACAGTTCTTCATCCTCCGGGCGGCTGCTGGCTTCGTGCTCGACCGGCTGGCCTGCACACGTCTAAATCACGTTCCTTGAGGCCAGGCAGTGCTTCTTGCTCCTGCACCCGTTCTGTGGCACGAAGATCCCCCCCTATGGAGACGCACCACCTTCAAGCCCCGCTCATGGCTGCAAGCTGAAGCCATGGCCCATATACTTATTTCCTCTTGTCAGATTTCTTTGAGAACATTCAGATGGCTGGGAGCAGCCCCAAGTAGAATGCTAAGCATGGTTATATATGCGCTGGTGCTCCCCAGCGCTTACCTTCTTCTCAGAGACCTCAGGATCTCAGCCCAACCCTCTGTCCCACCCTCTGCCCTCCTTTCCTTCCTCCTCTGCTGAGGACACCCACCTTTCCTTTTGGGTCATCCAAAAGTATGCTTCTGGGCTTAAGCAGGAAAACATTCAGTTAATAACATCATCCCACAGATGGGTGTCAGTTCTCCTGCTTTAACACAACCAGGAATGTGCATTCTTTACTGCCCTCAGAACTGGGCCCTGATGGGGAGCACTGCCCGAGCAGGGCTCAGGGCCTGAGGAAGAATGGCCCAGCCCTGAGTCACACCAAGCTTGGCTTCTCGTCGGCCTCATGGTAACTGCACTGCAGCTTGCACCCTGTGGCTGCACCAGTGCTAAAAGCAGGGCCTTGAACAGGGGTCTGCCCTGTTCTTGCTGGTGGGGTCTGTTTGTAAAGGACTGTGCTGTGCTGCCATCAAACATCTCTCCCTTCGCACACAATATCGTCAAACACTGCTACCTCCTATTCTGGCAACAGCTATGGACAGGCCTCTCTCATTCTCCACTGTTTATACCCTGGATACCATGCTACAGAAGCACAGACTGATTGAAGCTGACAGAGACCCCTGGGTCCATCTCATCCAACCCCAGTCCAAGCAGGGACACCTGGAGCAGGGTGCCCAGGCCCACGCCAGGACGCTTTTGGAGATTCCTGAGAAGGAGACTGCAGCCTCTGGGCAGCCCGTGACAGTGCTCCATCACCCATACAGCACAGCACTGCCTGTTGTTCAGAGAAAACCTCCTGTGTTCCAGTTCTACTGCCCCTTGCCCTGGCACTGGGCGCCACTGAAAAGGCTTAGCTATGTCTTCTTTGCACTGTCCGCTCAGATATTTGTATATGTTGATGAGATCCCCCTGAGCCTCCTCTCTCCAGGCTGAACAGTCCTAGGTCTCTCCAGTCCTTTCAGCATCTTGGTGACCTTTCATTAAATTCTCACCAATAGCTTTATGCACTCCATATGCACTCGGCCACCTAGAAATGCCCCTAGGAGCTAGTGGTATCTGACTCAGCATTCTCCTAGGGTTATTTCCCTGTGGAAATTGTCATGTATGTATCTTTATTTGAAGTGGTATTTGTGGCCCAAAGAAGGGAGCAAGAGCAGCCTTGTTCCTCTGGATGTGATGCCTGGGGGATAGGCTGTGAAATCTGGCCCTCACGTGTGTACTTCCAAGCCCAGAAATCAGACCTACAGACCTCAAAGTGCCAGCAGCAGCAACCAAAGGACCAGCTCTGCTCCTTCTTTAACTTACTAACCCTCAGAAACCAGCAGGTACCTACAATCAAAGAATCATTTTGGTTGGAAAAGACCCCTCAGATCAAGTCCAGTCACCATATCTCTCAGCATCACATCCTCATGTCTCTTAACTACATCTAGGGATGGTGACCCCACCACTGGGCAACCCGTTCCAGTGCCTAACCACCCCTTCTGTGCAGAAATCATTCCTGATATCCAATGTAAACCTCCTCTGGTGCAACTGGAGTTTGTTTCCTGCTTCCTATAACTTGTCACCTGAGAAAAGACACTGACTCCCACCTTGCTTTCACTTCCTTTTGCTTAGGTGTGGAAGAGTGATGAGGTCTCCTCTCACCCTCCTTTTTTCACATGGAGTACTTCCTCTCACTTGCACTTCAGGTACTTTCTTAGAAGATTAAAAAAATCTAAAAACCACAAAACACATGGGAGACTGCTAATTGATAACAATACTGCTGAGCAGGTTTAAGAGCAAAGCTGAAGTCCACCTAAACGCTCTCCCACAAAGTTGTAGAAGCAATTAACTCCTTTTGGATTAAGAAACTTAGAAAACTTGTCAAAGTTTATCCCAGAATTTCCATAGCCTGTCCCACTCCCCAAACCCAGGCCATCCTAATTGTGTTCTGAAGGCTGTTTTGTAGTTCTGAAGTCTGCCTACTGTCTTCACAGAGCACTGGCTCAAACTCAGAATGCTTTAGAGTTAGTATCTCATCTGTGCAGTATTTAAGAGCAGAATGTGCTGTGTCATATTGGGCCCATCACAGAAGGTACAGATTAATATTCAGATGCAGGTTGGGTTGTTTTCATTGGCAACATCACACTGAGCTGTTTTTTATAAAAAGCGGTTGCTTGTCCTTTAGGAGTAATATTTCTTTTTTTGATCAGGAAGACAATGCCAATGTCTGGTGCTGCTTCTTGCATCTTCTCCTGCATTTACATATTCATAGATTTAATTTCATCATAATTGCTTTTGTTCCCAAATGATTCACTGTTTGGAGTAAAGCACTCCACATTGCTCAGCTTTTCACATTAGTGATGTGAGTTAATCTGGAGACATAATAATGAGCATTTAATTCTACCTGCCGTGCTATAGGGCACACTGCAACCTCAACTGGCCAGATCCTCACTGCTGTTGCACTGCAAAGGGGTTTGCTTCCATTTCCCACTGTGTAGCAGTGTCCATGTGCCTGCACAGATATTTTCCACTTTTTTTAGGCTTTTGCTTTGGCATCTTTTAGTCACGCCCTGGAGAGACACCTGAAAGGGGAGAAATAAGTACCTCCACGTCAGCTTACGCACTGCTTCTAATTAAACCTTGCATAATGACAAAACCCTCCTGCCATTTGTTAAGATTTTCCCCACAGCATTCTGTATCCCCTTAATTAAGAGCAGGAGCTAAGTAATACCTATTTTATTCCCTGTTGCTTCCAATTAGGCATCCATTGATTATTACCCACTCGACATTTGACAATTAACAGAGCTCCCACTCTCTGCAAGACCAGAGGACGTACTTCTTCAGCAACACACACCCAGAATAGTGCATGGGGAGCTGTGGGGTGAGTGATGGAGTTAGAGGCAGGAGGGTACGGCCACCCAAGTGGAACAGAAGACATGTGCCATATGCAAATGTTCAGGATGCGGTGTGTGTTTGATACATGGGATGTATGTGAGGTCATGTACAAAGCTCACTGGAGGCCTGGCTGCACATGGGAGGCATGGGAATTGAGGGCAAACTTTAGTTCTCAGATGATCAAACGTACCTCAGCCTCTGCCTTTGAATACAAATCAAATCCCAATGTGGCTCTTTACCTTCTTTAGCAGACCAGAAGTTAGCACCCGCTCCTTACTCCTGGATTGTCAGTGCAGATGGAGCTGAGCCCTGTGTCACCGTGGCCCCCATGGAGTCAATTCTGGCTGAACACCTATTTTTGGCTCCACCTGATTGTGCCCAGGCCATGGCCAACAGCAAGGGGTGCAGATGTTGCGTGAGCCAAAAGGGCACTGCTGCGTCCGTTTTCCAGCAGGAGGGAGCCTTCCTGGACAACTTCTGAGCGAAATCCTGAGGTGTGATGGGGCTGGAAGGCAGCCCAGAGCATTGCAGGTGTGAATACTGAGTCAGTGGTGCCAAGGTTTTGGGCAGGGTGAACCCCAGAGTAAGCAGATAAAGCTACAGCATGATCAGAAACCTTCCCTGCTTTTTTTTTTTTTTTCCTTGGAAAAAAAATCCACCCCCTCCAGCCTCAGGGGTTGGTGTGAAGATGGGACCACCGGCAGCCCCACACATTGCACATCGCTCTGAGTGCAGGGGCTCAGCAACAAATGCTGATGTATAGAAAGGTGGCCCAGAGCCTTCAGCAAGCTGCAGCCCAGCCAGGGAGGAAGGAGGAGAATCTCATATCTGTGCTCTTTGCCCTTGTAGCCATTTATGGAGCTTAATGCTGAGTTATTCCCAACAATGACCAGAACAATCCAGCTCCCACCTACCTCAGGTGGGTAGGCATAATGCCTTCCATTCAGACAGGTCCTGGGGCATTTTGCCCACTATCTTAGATACATGCTACTCACTCTCCTTTCATCACTTGTTTATGCTGTGTAAAAGCACCTGCAGCCCGAGCTCACTGCTCTGCTGTCTTCTAATGGCCCACAATGGAACACAGGTGCCACCAGCACAGTCGGTGCTGAGACCTCTGGCTCTCCCCACACACCACACGAGGTACACAGCCCACACGGAACGCTGTGCATTCCAGCAGGGCACTCCTCTCCTTGTTGGCCTTCTGCAGGCCCCACATTGCAGCCGTGCCCTTGGGAGAAATGTTTTCCCTCCCTGACTGAGAAATCAGCCTCAGAAGCTCTGTGCCATGACTGCAGGCCCCAAACACCGCAGGGCTGTGCTCACCGCCCTTCTCCTGGCCTGTGCAAGGAGTAGGAGCCAGCAAAGAGGAAAAAAGAAAGCCTACACGAGACGCTCTTTTGTTATTAACACCATTCTGTCCTCTAATCCACTCACGTCCTGTTTTACAAATGCATTTTTGTTAAGTGTGCTGCTACAGGGGGAGAATACAAGGAGATGAATTGATGTTTGTGTAGGTATAGATGTTGCGTGTGAATTGCATTTTGATATATACACACAAGGACACTGGCTGTATTAAACATTAACAGAAAACATCTCACAGACAGAAGTGAAGCTGGCACTTCCCTCCTCATGTTCAGACCGCACCTTGGTTTCAGCTATCAGAGTGCTCCTGGTAACTCAATGGCCCTGGGAGGCAGAGCTTCATGTTCTGTGTGGGAGGCAGCCTTGCCAGGGGCCCTTTTCCTTTTCTGCTGATAGAATGTGGATTCTCTATTG
The DNA here is from genome assembly GCA_037305975.1 of Chrysolophus pictus. Taxonomy (NCBI): domain Eukaryota; kingdom Metazoa; phylum Chordata; class Aves; order Galliformes; family Phasianidae; genus Chrysolophus; species Chrysolophus pictus. Next base: position 45,233,539 of record CM074578.1, read on the forward strand.
GTCTGTGCAGGAAAATCCAAACTTAAAGTGTCCCCTTCTTCAGTGAAGGCGGCAGGGAACGCTGCCCTGATGCACAGAAGCCCCTTCAGTGTGTGAGTCACAGGAAATTATAATCACCGCTACTGAGATTGCAGAACACAATGAGATTTCTGAGCTGCAAACAGACTTCAATCATTCTTGAAAGACAGACAGACCCTCAAACTGACATGATTTGAGAAAATATATATGCTTTTTTCTGCACTGCTGGTGGTAATTTCCCATTAGACAGGAAAAGCTGCCTTTGATGGATGAATATTGTCTCGCATTAGAAGAGCAGCTACTGTATATACACTAATAGCTCTTGCATATTGGGTTCAGCCTCACAGGAGGCCCTTAGACCCTCAGGGTGCAATATGGTAGCAATCACTAGCATGCTGCATTCTTTACTTGAGCATCTGAGAAATGGACGGTCCTTATCCAAATTAATCTGGCCAACTTCCCACTCACCTCCAAGTTCTGTGGCAAGGTCAAATACATGCAGCGCTCTGCCCTCGTGGTGAGCAGTGAGTTCTTTCCAAGATATAGACTTCATGAGGAGTGCTCGCACTGTAGACAGATTTTCCATAGGGATTACTTTTGTAATGTTAGCAGTTAATCAGTTTTCCATTGTACTTACTTTCTATTTATTTTCTACAGTGGTAATTAAACCAAAGTCAGAGCGTCACATAGAACTAAGTTGAATACCTTTTGCAGAAGCCAAAGAACATCATGTCAGTGCCTTTGACAAACTTTGGATCTTTCGGAGGATCCACCAAGTCTCCCATTATTTCCTTCCCACAGAAATGTGTTAGCAGGCATTAATTGTACCAATTGTCCCTTTTGTGGCAGTGTAGCATCTCTGCCTGTCATTTCTCATGCGACTGGCATTAGATGAATCCACCCAGAGATAGGGATCACCCCCAGAGTCCTCCCAGCTGTCGGTGGGTCACCTCTTCATGTAGGTTTGGAGTCAGGCGGGCTGCTGCAGGGAGCTTTTGGCCAACCGTCTTCACCTGGCTGTGATTTATTTAGCCTTACATTAAAAACAATTATTGGAGAGGATATTTTTAGATATTTTCTACTTCTACACTCACCACACAGCTACGTGTGGTGTATACACAGTGGCTAAGGAAACAATCTTATTAATTTATAGCAAAAATGCTAACAACCTTGTATAAATTTTACTAATGTTTTTATTTGAGAGATTAAAAAACCCAAACAACAAAACTCCCAACATTAAGAAAAAGAAGCAGAAGAGCTACCGATGAGAAATGGTCTGGATCTGCCACCCAACAGTAGCAGCAGTCTGCACATGGCTGCAGGCAGGTACTCACAGACTGAATGTGACATGAGGAACCGCAAACTCGAGAATTAGAAATAAAGGCCATAAAATCCCAGTGACTCCCCATCTCAGTCTTACTTCCAATGAGAAACACAGGTAAAATTCCAAATGCTTTAGCCTCATCCCATCTGCGATAGAGCTTGGAAGGATGACCGTGCTTTGCCACCCTTGTCTGGATTCATGACGTTTTGGCTTCACCAGCCAGCTGAGCTGCTGCAGAGAGCTTAGCACAGAGGGAGATGCTTTAAGGCAGGAGCTAGCTGTGGGAAAAAGGACCACAACTCACCTTGTAAGTATTAAGAGGAGACTGATTTTAAAAAGTCCAACAAGAATTATGGCCTCTTCGGTGTTCCACAGCTACAGGTACAGAAACACTGAATATAGCATGTACATAACGTTACTTATAGACTCTACACGTAAAACGTTAACCAGTTTATCATGGAAGTCTGGTAACAAGCAACATTGCCATGTAAATTCACACTTGGAGAAAGGCTGAGTGCAGAACTCTCTTTGCAAGAGGATTTGCAGTCACTGCTTTGTATAGAAAATACTAAAACAACGATGACAGTGTTTTCTCCAAATCTCAATGCATCAGTGTGTTAGATTTCAGGAACCAAAAAAAGTTTTCTTTAGAAAACATGTGGCTATCCAGGCTACAGATTCACAACCTAATTATTAAATAATTAAAAAAATGCTTAAACTGTCATGAAGTCTTACTTGGCTGCAATATTTTAGAGCAACGACAACAATACAAGGCATAGATTTCTTTTTCCTGCAACACTTGCAAATGCATTCATATTAAAAGCAAAGGAATTATTGAAGAAGAAACTCTTCTGCAGAACAGAGGAGAGACCAGCTGTGCGCTCAACCACCTTCCTTACAGTTGAACTCCAGCTGCTTACAAACATACTGACTTCAGAATTCTGAAAACGGTGCCCCATAGGTCTGCACACTCCTACCAAATATGGAGCCCCAAAGAGCACGACACCCCTTCTTGAAACGTTCTTATCTCCTCTCCACCGTTATCTCCACAATTTAAACAAAAGAACAACTATCCAAATGTAAAATGCTCTTTTTTTTTTTTTAATTACTAAATTAAGAAAGTTAAACAGTTTTAAAATGTAAACTTGCAAATAAACCATAACAAAATGTAATTAAGACTTTAAAATTTGCAACTCAGTATTAAAAACTCAATAGAAATAGAAAGGAATTTTTTTTTTTTTTTTTTTTTTTTTTTTTTTTTTGGTTAAACGTAAGTAATTCAAGGCTGGTACAGACAACTGAAAAGGTAATACTTTGTTCTGTGCATCTCCCATGAAATGTAAAGAAGTGCATAGTAATTCCACTGGAGAACTTGCAGACACAGAGAAAGTACTTTCATTAGCAGTACAGGACATTGAACACACTTATTTTACAATGGAAAAATGTTACACGTAAAACAGAAGAATCCTAGTTGCGTGACCAACAGTTTAGCATTGGACATGGCTAAAATACTATGATTTTAAGACCATCTGAATGTGGTTACACGGTTTAATAAATCTTTTTGAAACGTTTCAGTATACACGTTCTGATAGAAGAAGTCCTCGCAGTTTCCATTTTCCAGTTCCAACGGTGATGCTGTAGTTTTCTCGCTTTAAATATGTTCATTTTAGTTTCAAGAACAAATCATCACACACTTGTTAAACATCGGAAACATTACTGTAAATACAGCACATGATTCCTGAAAGAGCAAAGTTACAACCATCTACAGGTACATAATCATAAACAAAAAGTGCAATCCAATTTAAAAAAATCATGCTTGGCAAAAGCCAAAAATTAGACCACTGGCTTCCACAATCTCACCAGTGTTTTCATGTCTGCAGTAAAATTATCACTTTCTGGATACTGCTGCAGCAGGATTCATTCAGTTCAAAATGAGCTTCCTCTGCAGTAGCACCCGTATACGGTATGTACACGTATGTATATATATTATATATATTTTATATATAAAAAAGCAAAAAACCAAACACCTGTCCTGATTTTTTTTTTTTTTTTTTTTTTTTTTTTTTTTTGTTAAAACATGAAAAAAAATGTTTTAGACAAAGAGGCCACTTCTGGAAAATAATACTTTTAGTTGGATCAGGAGAAGACTAGTTAAAATCACATAGGTTTTGCGTTTTAAAAAAAGGAAAGCACTAGGATCAGTTATTGGCACTGAGTTACTATTTACAATGAACAGAGGTTTTGCAGTTTACATAACATCAATATAATGCAGTTTAGGAGTCTTCGATTAAGAAAAAACAAGTGTTTTTCTCCTTTTCATCCAGGACATTCAGATTATTAGGACAAGTGGTCATAGGCGAGGGCTGCTCGAGTTCCCAGCTCCAGCCCCTCTGTGTCCAGCGGTACTGGGAGATGCTGCTGCACTCCTGGAAGCCAATCATGGAGCTGGACGCTGAAGGGCAGGTGGGGCAGGGCTGAGGGACACCTGGCAATTCGTGACAGTGTGTGGAGACCAGGGAGTTACAGGTTGTCACCGGGCTGGTACTGGGGTTCTGTTGCAGTAAAGTAGTCTTCGAGAAAACCCTGCAAATATTCAAAAGTTGGACGCTCCTCTGGGTCTTTTTTCCAGCAGTGAATCATAAGCTCGTGCAAGGAGATGGGACAGTCCTGAGGACATGGCATCCGATAACCGCGTTCTACTTGCTCCAAGACTTCACGGTTGTTCATGCCTGGAAGGACAGACAAACCCACACTGCTGAATCATGGGAAAACTAACTCAGGTATAACCGTACCTACAATACATACAATTTTCCCAACCATACTCATTTCTTTTGGTTAACTGGAAAGAAAAAAAAAAACCAAACCATCCTGATGTCTGGTTTCAGCTCTTCACCTCCTGCAAGACTTCCCGGACTATTTGCTTTTTCCATAGAGAGTTATAACATTCAATGGTGACTAAAATGCTGCTCCCACAGTTACCCTCTTGGCTTACTCAGAATGGGTAGGATTTGGCACTTTCCTTCCCCTGCAACAGTGGCCATGTTACATGAAATGTTAAAGAAATTAGTTGCGTTACAACAAATAAGATTCTAAATTCTAAAAGCTAAGATTAATTTTTAGAACACCCTGAGCATGGGCCTTTATTTAAGGACTTTGTGAGGTTGTGCTGCACAGGCTGCAAGATAACAAACTCTGCTGCTTGAGGCTGCCGGGCACATCCAGAAGCATTACTTTCACATGAGGTCAAAAGCTCACTCTGCTAATGGTCTGTGCTGGACAATATTACTTCTACCACATTGTGCTGTTCCATCCCAACCCAGAAGAGGACAAAGTTGTTCAGAAGACAACTGAATGGTCAAACAAAACAGTCCTGTGGAAGAACTGTAGATTTCTTTCCAATAAGCAAATTATTCTACCATCATGTTTTCTGTTTAAGAGGTAAGCCAGACTCTTTGCTACCTTGTATTTTTGATGTAACCCCTTCAACTCTTGATTTCTCCGCTGTTTTTACATTTACACACATTACAATTCACCATACAAGTGTTCTTGCCATATCTTAATTGTAGTGAACCTTAGCTTTGGTTTTAAATATCTCTTCCAGTTACTCCTTTGGCTTTTTTACAATACCAAAGGTAAGACTGACACCGCAGGCATGCAGACATATTCCAGGGAAAGCATTTTGACTGCATGCCATATGCTCATCTCTAGGCAACTCTGGTCCCAGTCCTCTGCTGAAAAGCAACAGCCGACTTCATTGCCCTAAGTGGATCCTGCCAGCCAACTCCGCAGGAAAACCAGGAGGGACACTGAAGTTCCTACGCAACAAATTCAGAAATACATACATTCATGTTACTCTTTTTGCTAGCTGATTCTCCCCCTGCATCCAAGACTCCATCATCACGCCTTGTTCTTTCAGGGTGCTCTCTTGAAGATCCTTCTGACTTCACGTTCAGGACTCAGAGGATCTCTTCCTTTCACTCCGTGTATTTGCCAGAAATAATTTTACAACCTTCTTCAGTACAGATTCATTTGCCTACCCTACACCTTGGCTGGTGAGAGCAGTATCCTTACTCTGAGTGACATTTAGGCTGGTAACTCAGCAGTATCTGGGCTTTAACTCTCATATTCTAGCTGTGTTTAATTCTAAGAGGTGCTTTGAAATGAGCATCTGTAAGATAGAGCATTTCCTGACCACCCACATCTAGATTCTCATCTCATGTTACGATTACAAAATACCATTTCCTCTTATCTTGACAGGGCAATTTCCTCCTGTTGATAATCCATTTGCAGTGTCTCTGTAATGATCATTTTCCCAGCCTCTGGCTGTAACCATCCCTTCCATGCTCTTGCCTTTTGCTTCTTCTTGCCTACTATATCAAACACAGTGGCTTATTTTCACTTTCATAGCCTCTCACAGGCAGCCCCATGAGTGTCTCATTTGGTCAAGCTCTTGTTGCTTTCCAGTTCTGGTTAGAACACTGCATCACCTTAGCTTTCCAAACAAGAACCAACAGGCTGTTTCATACTGCTACCACACATGGAGGAACCTCCCAGAAAACTGCCTCATCCTCCTACAAACCTTGCTTTACTGTCTCCTTCAGCAATGATGGTTGCAAAAGGAAGAGTGAGATTACTGGTTTATAGTATTCCCTACCCTGCAAACAACATGTTAGCACTGGTTTCTTGTGTTAGATTTATCACCTGCATTCACTTGCTATATGCATGGTGCTACGTGTAACATGGTCTGTAGCTTAGAATCCTCTGCAGACATTAAATGGTTTTCTCCTGTATTATCACGTCCAAACTGTTGCTCACAACAAACCAGAAAAGCTTGCCACAAACAGAACAAACTTTTGGATGTTCCTCATTATTGGCAACTCTGCTCACAGAAGGAGGATGGAACTGGATGATCTTTGAGGCGCCTCCCAACCCAAGCCACTCCGTGATTCTATGATCTAACTAGAACATTTTCAAACATATTCCACTTTTTCATTAAATTGCAAAAGAACACTAGTGGTCTGTGAGTCATCACCAACCCAAAGGAAGCATCAGCCCAAACGTTCTGGCCTTGCTGTCTGTGAGATGCTATAAGAAAAATGGGCATTTTGCTCACGTTGCGTTCTCACCGATAGTTTTTTTTTAATTTGTGTTTTGAACCAAAACCAGCACTGTTTTTATGTATGAATTACTTCATATTTTGAGCTAAGAGCTTAGCCCAAGCACTGCTTCCCTTAAACATAAAAGACTATGAAAAAAATTAGTGTTACCAAGTAACTTATCTACTGTATATACCTAAACCTCAAAGAAACTGAATTCTTTGTTTTTCTTTTGGCAGTGCTCCTGTAAGAACAACAGGGATGGAAGCAACATCAGCAGGAAAGCTCCTTCCCAACTGATTTGTTATTCTAAGATATCAAATGTTTGGTACTTTATCCAGTGTATTACTCAGTGCTGCAAGCACACTCTGAAACTCGATAACAAAATATACGCTGGAAGAAAAACCCCCAGGAAGGGGTGGAGGGGAGTGAAAACACAAGCAGCTCTTCACTTCCCTTTTCTTTTAAAAAAGATGCCTGGAGCCACAGTCATTGGTGTCCTTGGAAAGACAATGAAGCCAGGTTTTGCTCATCGTGGTGTTATCCAGGAAAACGCCCTTCTCTTCCTTTCTTCTTTCCCCTCTCTCCCAGTAAAACCCAGATATGAAACTAAATCAAGCAATCTCCGTGTTCCCTATTGGAATTCACGTGTCCAGCAAGGGCTGCAGAATCCTTCTGCCAAAAAAAAATCCGTTGGCTTTGACATGTGCTACTAATTTAAACAAGGAGTTTCAAATGCTTCTTTTTTTTTTTAAAATCTTGCTTACATTATTAGTCAGATTTAGACGAACAGCAGTGTTTTAGGTATGCTTTTTACTTCTTAAAAAGCCTATTTATATTTACAAACCTATTATCTGGATTCGTTTATCTTATCCTGCAAGTTGTAGTGTTTCTGTTTTGATTGCAGGAGCCTGTTGTATCTGCACTTCTTACACCATAGAGAGAATATTTGAGCAGCCTGTACAACTCTTCTCTCCTAATGAATACCCGAGAGTTTCAACTCTTTTCGTTAATAATAGATGAAATTCTGATTGCAATAGGCTTCTAGACGCCTTAAAAGTTTATTTAAAAAACACCTTATGTCTGTGGAATAAACTACTCAGCAATGTTCTTCTACTGACTCCAGCTATTTCACCTCCTTTAAAATCAGTCTGTGCTCATAATGTTCCTGGAACTAGTAACTGGGCCAAAAAGGAAGCATCCCATTTCCAAAAGATGGGTTTTCCATAAGTTACTTAATCCTTGAGAAAATGAAAAATGAAATAACCTCCCACCATCCAGTTTTATTATTGAAACTTCCAATAGTTGTAGGACACTGCGGGATACGGCCACTGTAAAGTTCAATACAGAAAAAATCTACAGCCTGTACAGACTGGGGGTAGAAATGCAATGCAGCATGAATCCTCCTACAAAAGCTACAATAGTAAGAGTTACAATGATATAAAAGGGAATGTAAAATTTCCAGTTGTGGCTAAAAAAACTTAGAACTTGGTTGGGTGGAACAAAGCAAATAACACAAACTTAGGCAATGATGCTCTTGCAGAGGACAAGGAAACAAGATTACTGGAACTTGGGAGCATCCCCACATCCAAAATTTATGTTATATAGATTAATTTGGGCAACATTAAGTCCACTGAGGACAGAGATGATTTTAAGCCACCTTATTCTTGTTTTTTTCTTTTGGATTGAGAATTACCCTTTTTTCAACACCCACTGTATGATTTCAGTCCAATAAGCAAGCTCATACAGATACAAATGCTTAACGTTGGATTTTTAAAACAACAGCTTAGCTGCTGTCCATTCTCTGATATGTGGTATTTCAGATTCTCCAAATCCAAAGTTGTGCCTCTACTCGTGTTCACAGGTTCCTAAATTGTGCCTTTACTCGTGTTCAGAGGTTCTCAGTCTTGGAAGGGTTTGCACATCTCCAGTACAGTTGAGAAGGTAAAACTGTGCCATCCTCCATAGGGGCTGGATCACATCGGTGCTCTCAGAGAGCAAGGTAACACAGAGCAGGTTAATCTGCAGGTTTTGTTTAATTGGATTTAGAATCAGAATTCCTGAATTCTGTGAGCAGCCCCATAGAAGAGCTGGGTGAAAGGAGAGGGATGGTGTGTGGGGCTCAGAAAGGGGTACCATTCCATACCCACAAATGAGTACTGAAGGAAATGGGAAAGCTGCTCCCTAATACAGAAGGATCTGGAGATGAGGAATCCCAGGCATCCATACAGACTGGGAGGAGCGGTTCTTGAGAGCAGTCCTGTGGAGAAGGACCTGGGGGTCCTGATAGATGAAAAACTTAATATGAGCCAGCAGTGTGCCCTTGCGGCTCGGAAGGCAAATGGTAGCCTGGGCTCCATCAAGAGGGGGGTAGCCAGCAGGGACAGGGAGGTGATAGTTCCCCTCTACTCTGCTCTTGTGAGGCCCCATCTGGAGTACTGCGTCCAAGTCTGGAGCCCGCAGTACAAGAAAGACAGGGAGCTGTTGGAGAGGGTCCAGAGGAGGGCCACAAAGATGATCAGGGAACTGGAGCACCTCCCCTATGAGGACAGGCTGAAGGAGCGGGGCTTGTTCAGCCTGGAGAAAAGAAGGCTGTGGGGTGACCTCATTGCAGCCTTCCAGTACCTAAAGGGAGCCTACAAAGAGGAGGGGAATCAACTCTTTGAAAGGGTGAGTGACAGCAGGACAAGGGGAAATGGTTTTAAGTTGAGGGAAGGGAATATGATATCGGAATGCAAAATAATACAATATTAATTCCAGTACATGACGTTTTGATGTGGAATATTGAAAATCAAAAAAACAAAACCATGACAACCTCCCTCAAGTTCTTATCTACTGCTCATGACGATGGTACCCATCACACGGGGTCAGTGACATGTGCTCGGCCCAACCCTTCTGGCCCCAAACTCCTGCAGTGATGAGGAGACTGAATGCAGCTCCCCATGGCCTGCAGCCCTGCTTGGAGTCCAAACTCAAAGACCAACTGGCTGGAGGCAGCAATACGTATATTATCATGGTTGCTGTCACACTGGACATAAAACATAAATGCTTTTGGTGTGACAAGCGCAGCAGAAAACAGAAGGGGTGAGTTCAAAGATGCTTGTTTAGTGCAGCTGAAAATTTTGCCTATGCAAAAGGTAACATTAAATAAAAATAAAATCAAATTCTGTCAACTGCTTGAGAAATGCAACCTCCTACTCTTAAACTCCATTAAAAAGATACTAAGATCCAAGAGAAATGTGTGGAAAGAGAAAGAAACAGAATGAAAAAGGTTTACTAAGCAGATTACTTTTTAAACTTGGCTTCTCTTCTGCACATATCCAGCTTTTACTTCCCTACTATGGTAGTGAAAATAGAACCTCAACACCCAGAACGATTATGCTGTCTTGTGAGAAGAATGAGAAAGCACTGTTATCACAGCAGTCCATTATTATTATGTCCATTGATAGAGAAACAGGCCTGGTTGAAGGATGAAGATGAGGACACCTGTCAAAAAGTCAGTCTTGCCTGTGGGAGCTATAAGGTCAGGGAGCAATGCTGGATCATGCACTCCAGCTTGATGTTCACCTCTGCCAGTAAAATCTTTATTGTTCATGTGTCCTACCTCTGCTCTGGCCTCTCTTCCAAAACGATGTCATTCATCTGGCTGAAATCTGGAGGAGAATGAATGCCAAGTCCTGCTCCACTCACTAGTCCTTTTCCCCTCCCTGAAACTGCCTGCCTTCTCCCTGTGCCCTCCTTGATGTACTTCTCCCTCCTACATAAGCTTAAAACAATGCCTGATTCTTCAAGGCATGAGGTACTGTGCCCTGGAGGCATAGTTACCATCTCAGAATTAGGGTGCATGATAGAATCACAGAATTACAAAATATCCTGTGTTGGAAAGGGCTCACAAGATCCTTCAAGTCCAGCTCCTGGCTCCGCACAGGACCACCCAAAATTCAAGCGCTATGTCTGAGAGTGTTGTCCAAATGCTGCTTGAATTCTGGCAGCTTGGGGTGGTGATCACCTTTTCCTTATCTCCTCTTCTGACACAGCTCCATGCCGTTCCCTCAGATCCTACTGCTTGTCACAGTAGGGCTCAGTCCTGCCTCTTGGGGTGGCTGAACACCCATCTCTTCCTTCTTATGCAAGCCATGACGTGAAGGCAGGAAAAACCTTAGGTAAAGCTGACAGGGAGGGAGTGATGGTGATCACCAGAATGCTTAAGACCTGGCTGAGCAGAGGCAGAAGCCATGGCAAGAGGGAAGGAGCCTAGTATAGAGCTCAGACAAGGTGTAACCTAGGATGTATATGACCACATGACCAGCTGGTGAAAAAAAAATCTTTACAGTGAGAGTGGTGAGGCACTGGAACAGGTTGCCTAGAGATGTGGTTAATGCTCTGTCCCTGGAGACTTCTAAGCTGAGGCTGGATCAGTCCCTTGACAACCTGATCTAGCTGTGGTGTCCCTGTTCACTGCAGGGAAGTTGGACTAGATGGCTAGAGATCCTTCCAACTCTAAGGATTCTATGATTCTGTGATTCTATGAATTGTCAACTCTGTGCCATGTAACTCACAAAAAGTTGATTTAGCTACTTGATGCCCTTCTAGCGTGTCTGGGGGAGAATGAACCGGAAGGATTTTCAGTGTGTGAGGGCTTTATGTGGTGTGGGATGAAGGGGCAGGACAGTGCTAGAAGAGGAGAAACACTGCTAGTTGTCTTTGAAGTGTTCAGGCTGCCATGTAATAAAACTGTCCACATTTTCAGGACACAGAGCAGGCCTGAGATTTCTGTCAAGGATCCAACAAGAAGTCATATATTACAAGCACTTAAGAGCACATCCAGTGGCCTCCTTCTCCCACAGGGAGAAAAATGAACACTTGGGAAATATGTCTATCCTCTACTGACTTGGCTAACACAGTGTTCAACTATGGACCTGTGGGCTAACAAAGGGCTCAGACAGTCACTTTTGCCTACAGTAGTATTATTTCCTGTGTGTGTGTGTATCTACACTCATTTATGTGATAAAAGATAAGTCTCTATGCACTGCTGCTTCATAAATGTAAAACTCAGCAAAAAAAAAAAACACAAAGAAGCCTTAACTTTGCCCTGGCTGGCAAGAGCCTCTTGACATCCATTCTGCTGGTACTGACCAGAAGCATCCTCTTCCTGCATCCACCCAGGATCTCTGCTCACCCTAGAGAAGCAACGCCGTAGCAGCGAAGTCTTACACATATTCTTTCTATCTTCGACCTTTGCACACAGTCCACGACTGCTCATTTAACCCTCAGTAACCCCCTGAAAATCACTGTTCCCCGAGCCACTGCTGATAATCCACGTAGCAAGAAGACCTTTGTCCCAGACACTGACACAAACACTGTCCAGAGGCAACACCCTGTTCTTCAACCATACAGGGAACTGTGAGGCAGAGGGATTCATCTATCCCACAGAAACACACAACCTCTCTTTCTGTTCCTTCATTCTCTTGGCACAGTCACAGCTTTGCTAAGCTGCTCTCTGCCAGTCATTGTAAAATTCACTGCTGATCATGAAAAGCCTTCCAGTTCCCATATTTCCTTCCCAATTATCAGCTGCTGGCTCCTAGGAGCTAGTAAAGCTGAAATTTCTCAAAAAACTCTGGGAGTTCAAATTTGCTGAGCTCAGCTTTCTGAAGTGGCACAAAATACAAAAGGATAAATTGAACTCCACCTTGATGCTTTTCTTGCTGTATTTGATGTATGGGCCAGACTGCTTGATAGTGGCAAGACTGGCAAACTGGAAATGCTCTAGGACACTTTCCACTAAATCAGCTGCAGTGCACACAGCCAAGGTTTCCTAGGAAGAAATTAAGAAGCAAAAATGCAGCTAGATGCTGTTATTAGTATCCGTGGTGATAAGTAAATGAAGGGATTAAATTATTTTCCATGTAACACTCTGCTTTCTCCTTACCTCCTTCCTCTTCACCTGAATGTCCACAGTTTTCAGAGGAGGCAGAAGGCAAAGCTCTTTCTGCACAGGCAGATCCAATCACCCTGGCTACAAATCTTAATCCATGGGATACTTGGCAGTCTTTCAACAAAGAGTCATGGGGCCTCTGGTTCCCCCATACAGAGAACCTGGCCCTTCCCTGACCCTGCTGTGAGCTCTGGCCTGCACATTACACACTTTTTCTTTCCCTTCCATCCATGTCTAACAGAAGGATTGAAATTTAAGAGTATGTAAAAAGGAGATTTGGTAATGCCAAACATTCAGACAGTCACCAGACCTTGTACAGAACCAGAGTGACAGAACAAATATAGTATTCTGGGAGTTTGTTGGTATTTTAAAGGGAACGCAAATGTGGACAATGATTTTCTCCGGTATGCAGTTGTTTTACCTTGCTTTCATTATTTTGCTAGGAAGTAAATTAATTGAAAACAATTAAAAACATAGAAACAAGTACGCTGGATTTCCTGTCCTCTTGTTCATGACCAACACTCACTGGCTTTCAGTCAGAATCACGTCCTTCCAAGTATACACAGAACTTCTGCATGATAACCATCCTCCTCTGAGCCCAACGACAATAAGCACACATTCCAGTTTAAGCATATGGCACATTCCCACTCTTTTCCCCCAGTGATGCAGGGCTCAGATGGTTTTCTTACCTGGGTATGGCACTCTCCCTTTTGTTACCAGCTCTGTCAGTAAGATCCCAAAAGACCACACATCCGACTTGATTGTGAACCTTCCATACAATGCCGCTTCTGGTGCAGTCCATTTAATGGGAAACTTTGCACCTAGTGAAAGAAGAAATGAGTCTTAAAACAAAATAGCGATGGAATCAAAGCACCAGTTTGCAGGCGACTGCTTTGTTCTGCAACACTTGCAGAGTGAAGAAGCAAGCATTAACAAACAGCTCCATGGGGTATGCTCTCAGAGGACACTTGGGTGGAATGTGTAGGGCAAAAAGAAAGTCTTAGCAGGCAAGGGTGGGTTTGTCCCAAGAGAGGACTAAGATTTTAATTCAGATTTGAAGTTTTACATAAGAAAAAAGGCATAAAACCCAATAAGCTCAATAAAATAGAAATTCATTCTGCCAAAACGTTTCCAATCAACATTTCCCTGTGATATTTGCAAGTCACAGCATGTTGAATAGAAGTGAGATTTATTAGAAATGTACTTCCCGGTTTCCCTGCTCAAGCTCAGCAAAATGCAAAACAAACAAACATGGTAAGAACATAAATTAAAGACAAACATAATATTTCATTAGAAACATGCAAGGATTTAAATATAAGATTGCTACTCGAAATGCTTGGAGTGCAATGATGTCAAGGCACAACTGTGGCCTGTGATTTATAACTTGATAGTGTACTTTCAGCTCCTGGCACTGAAGACTGTAGTGCCTTAAATACGTGCAGCCTAATGTGCTCATCCATCATCAGGGCTTGCAGGATCCAGTTGTGGTAAGGATGGTAAGATAACAAGCCTTTAAACTCTGATTTATTTGCTTTTCCGATCATTTACTGTTTTCTTAGGGAAAATATTTTCAGTATGACTTTAAAGAAAAGTCTTGTGGTAATAATTAAGTCATAGCATGTACGAAAAAATACGCAATCATTTCCCTGGTGCCTTGTATTAACATAAAGGCAAAAGAGTTGCATTGCTAACTGCGGATCCCTAGCGACAAACTCTCAAATTTTGAAGCATACTGACTTTGACTTCTCACCACCCTCTCATAAAAGCTCCTTTAGCTTTCAGGATGAGTATGGAAATTGTAACGTGGACAAATGGTTCTCAGGGAATTAAGTTATGGCGCTGTTTACAGTTCCCTGCTGACACCATTCCTCCACCACATCCAGTGCTTGATGCTCTGTACTTCTACTCTATGCTGCAATCTGGGTTGGACCAAGAGTACAAAGCAGACATGGCAATTCTCATTCCCTTGCTTAGTAAAACATTAAAGTGATAACTTTTTTCCTACACTACATGTAATTGATCCTAAGAGACAATATTACTCAGGAACAAATACCTTTTTTCTAGTGAAAATTGCTGACGCTCAAGTAAGTCCTCCTACATAAAAAGATGTAAGATAAAGAAAGCTTCGAATCCCTAATGCCTGAAGTTAGGGACATAAGGCTAGTTAAGCATCAGCACATCAGTGGTTGAATTTGCCAAGGTGCTGAAGGATTTCTGAGCGTCTTTTCACTTTCAAACAGCCTGCTTCTTATGTAACCTCTACATTAGCCGATCTGCTGGAGCTACTATTCTTGTGCTCAGCTTTGTCCTCAGTCTCCTCAGCTAAAACTTCATGGGAATAATTTTGGTGTACAAGACTCAAAATTTACAGAACCTCTTCTCTTGAAGTCCATCTGGGCTGTAATGTCTGAGGTCTCTGCAGCAGCCTGCCATCTCTGGAACTCTGTCCTTGACCGTGGCCTAGTAGCCCTGTGGTTCTGGATGAGCTAGGACTGGCATATCCTGGGGCTACACATCACTTTCCAATCCCCAGAAAACTTGGAGACTGCATGTATCTGCGGGTCAAGTTCCTTAGATCTTCAGGCATGTCATGAACATGAGGACTATGCCCCTCTGCCCTCACACATGTTGCAGCTGGGATAGTACACAAATACAATTCTAACTGAATGAAGCCTGAAAGCCTGGACAGGGTCTGATCACGTGTCAGATGACCAAGCCTGAAGGTTTGCTTGTTCGCTTGTTGCACATACTTTATTCAACAATTTCTTTCTTTCTTCTTTTTCTTCTTTTTTTTTTTTGTTTGTTTATTGTTTGTTTTTGATCAGCTGTGTTTCCCTGAAAGGCTGAGACCTTCTGCTTCCCAGCTGAACCAGATGACCTTCATTCAGAGGTCCTTTCCAACTTCAGCCATTCCATGACCCTGTTCTTGGCACTCAGATAGAAAGATAGCATTAAAAACATCATCTTTGGAGGAAAGAAATCTCTTTAGTCTCCTTTGAGGCCAACTGCCCCAGTGTTTTCACCCTGCTGCTGTTGTGGCATGAGGAGGTGACTCTATGGTATGTTGAGGGGTCGTGGGAAGATAGGAAAATAGGTGAGAAGGGGGGACACAAGTCCAGCATATCATTTTTACTGAGAGCTAGAACAATGTAAGCCCCACTGCTGGAGAAGACAAACAATTTATGCTGTTGATTTTCCTGATGGCAGGGTGACTACTTGTTACATTGCTATGTTGCCTCTACATCAGGGGTCCTATCTAGACCAATTTATAAATAAATCACAGTCTGCATTCTTTGCAGTGTTTCCTGAACCTCAGTTTGAAGATATAGATGGGGAGGAGAGAAAGGGAGGTTGGCAGAGAGGCCACCTGACTCCTGGTTTTCTAGCCCCACAAGGCATGCTGGAGGCCAGCTGGTCCAAGAGCATCCCATAGCAAACTTGTATAACAGAGCCCTAATTAAGGGAAAGTGGAAACCAGGTAGGATATGCCAGTTCTCACAGCTGTAGTTTCAATGCACGCAGTGCCATAACCTAAAAGATCACACACAGCTTGCTTAGAACAAGGACAGGCAACGGCAAAGGGTAAGGAACTCTGTGAGCACCACCACAAGATATATGTGCTTGCACAGGAGCTCAAACAGCTGGCAGCATCGCTGATGCAGTGTGCAGGAGCCCATTACACCAACACTTTGACTAAATGGACCCCTTGCCTTGGAAACACAGGGCACTTCTTTGAAAACACAAAACCCACAATATGTGTTGAGCACCACTCTGAAGCCAAATTGCTGCTCCCCTTGCTCAGAATGGCTCCTGGCAGGCACACAACCCCTGTGCTCACCCTATCCCCAGCATGGTGGTTAGGAAAAGGAGCCCCAGCCCAGCTTATTAAATATGCTGACTCCATGCCGCATGCAGATTACAGCATCAGATCACCAGATAAAATGCATATTAGTGACAAGCATGTTAATAAATCTGATAAGCCAAATTACCCCAGCTGACAATGCAGCCTATCTGCCATTTTCAAGGCAGATTTTACGTTGCTGGGAGGGATCTCTCTTTTTATTTTTTGCTGGAACACATTGTATAACTAGCAGGTCAGTAACTCTGTCTGTACAAATCGCTCTCACACCACATTCCTAGGTCAGGATAGCCTGCCTTTGCCCCAGAGCAGATCTTCTTCTGTGGCTTTTATCTCCATGCCTTTTTGAAACATTTCAGCAAGGGAAAGTCTTTTTTGGGTTTCTGTTCTGCATGGACGTGCAGCACGCCAAGGCTTCAGGCACAACGCAGGGTCAGATGCTGGCCCTACCCTGGGGCACTTCTGTGAGCCCAAGCGCTGCTCTGCCAAGTACTCGCACCTGGGAGCTTGTGAGCTAAAGGAAGCAGCCTCTGCTGCTGCTTCAGGTTCTCCTCAGCCCCACCTGAGGCTTTGTGATGAGGAGCAGAGGGAGCTGAGATAACCGAGCAACACCAAGTGCAGCTCCTAGCATGGTTTCTTCTGAGGCCTGTGAAAATCCGTCAGTTGTTCAGATCTCAATCTTTACAAACCAGAAAGCTCTGCAATTAATGCCCCAGAGTCACTGCTGCATTTCCTAGAAATGCTATGAAGCCGCTGCCTGTTGTAACCTATAAAACCAAGCCCAGCACACCCAGTGCCAGAATCTATGAGTATGGGAACCCCTGGGTGAACAGCTGGAGAGCACAACTCAGCACCACATTGCTCCCGAGGCTGAAAAGAGAATGCTACAAAGGGTAAAACTGAAATGCTGAAGTAAGCATGTAACAGGAAACGAGTCAGCCTTGGTAGGCGATGGGGTGTGCTGTGTGGGAGGGACTATGCAATTGCATTTTTTGTGCTGTGAGAACTAACGTGAAATTACAAGCATGGCAAAACGTCAGGAGCCAGAGGCAGGCTCCCCAGGCTGACCCTTCCCCAGGAATTGGGGAACAAGAGGTACAGCTGCGGGTGGGCCCAAACACAGCCTTAGCCCTCCCCAAACCCTGTAAAGCTCCTTGCTGGGGGGCAGAAGGCACCTCTGCTACCCCTC
This sequence comes from Chrysolophus pictus, assembly GCA_037305975.1. Lineage (NCBI taxonomy): Eukaryota > Metazoa > Chordata > Aves > Galliformes > Phasianidae > Chrysolophus > Chrysolophus pictus. Next base: position 45,250,963 of record CM074578.1, read on the forward strand.
CAGGATCTGGGGTTGCTGCTGAGAAGCAGGTGCTGTCCCCTCCTGCCTGCTCTTTGGCACTGAGTGAGGGCAAAGCCCGGGGCGCTGCAGCTGGTGGTGCAACCAATTGCCAACACCAGCGCTCAATCAACTGATGAGTGGTGAGCCTGGGGAGAGAGTGGCAGAGGGAAATAGTGCCTGCTCTTTTCTAGGAAACAAAAATAAGAAGCATCACTGGTTTCTGAGCAAGGCAGGAAAGAGATATTTCTAAGCACTGAGGAGGCAAAAGTGATCCAAAAGTTTACAAACATGTATGAGAGCTCCCAGAACAGACCTGACTTGTCTGGAAGGCATCAGAAAGATTCTTAATGTTTCATGTGTGCTTGGAGCAGCATTACTGCAAGCCCTGCCAGTGAATGCAGTAGAAATATTGCCTGGAAAATAAATACTCTTTTTGTATTAAGGCAATTTAAATTTGTATCAGTTGCTACAGCTTTGAATAGTAACAGCTCATCTCCAGCAGCTCCATGGAGCACTCAGCACAACAATGCCATGTGCTTGGCCCAGACCCTGCAGAGCTGCGAACCAGATCAGTGCAGGGTAGCAGAGCTGCATGAGGAATCCTGTGCGTGTGGGTGAGGAGAAGTTTCTCTCCATACCACAGAGCACCAAGAATGCTAGGGGTTGCCCTGCAAGGCTAACACAGGCATAATCACTATGGAAGCACACAAGACTGAATATGCCCAACGCTGTGTGGGGGAAAAAGATGTTGCAACAGCGACAGCCAGAAGAACCAAGCCCTGATGGGATGGACTGCAGTAAGTTCACTGCCATAGCCTTTAAAATGGGCGTCACTTTAATAGCATGTTTTTTTCCCTTTGATTACTCACTTCCTCTAAGAGTAAGAGGAGCCAAATGTTCATTACAAGCCAAGAACTTTTTTTGGTGTGTATTATTTAATGGCAGCATATAGCTGCTGGTCACACACTTTAAATCATTAGCGGTGTGACCATCTTTTTCCTTCCTGCCAATTGCTGAGAAATGGCAGCGCAGACAACAAACTGCTTTTTATTTACCTCTCTTAAATCAGGAGCAGTCAGGCCTCCTTTGTTCAAACCAAAAAGAAAATAAACCGGTCGGTAAAACGTTACCACCAGGCTGAGTAATACCCACACAGGTTCAGGAATCCTGCACTCTAACCCGCTGGAGCTCAAAGCATCCCCATCTGTTTCCTTTCAAAATATTTAATTGGAGGCAGAAGTGACAGTGGGGGAAGGGAGCCGGAGATCAAGCGAGGCCGGAGAAAGCCAGCCCTTCCCCAGACTGACAACAAGCTCCCTGCTAACTCACTTACAAGCCATGAAGAGGAAGACTGCTGCAGAGAGAGTGACCAAAGGCTTTAATCTTCAGATTTCATAAGGCAAAACATTTCCTCTCTCCCACAGGAGCTGCCAGTCTACAGCACTCCCCACCCCCTTCCCTCTGCCAGCCAGGTTCTCCTCCCATGTCAGAATTCCCAGTGAAGCAGCGGTCAGCCAGATAAACAGAACGGTCCCCAGATGCATCCCCTCAGAGGCTGAAGTAATAGGTCATGGGAAACAAGCAAAGACAACCGTTTCCTTCTGATACTGTGGTCGCCACCAAGCAGTGCTCAAAACCGAAGCCGAACTGAACAAACAGGATTGAATTTCACTTAAGAGAAAAATTCCAGTGGCATTTTAGAAGCTGTGTTTCTTCCTCGATAAATTAAAGGTCCTAGGCTCAATCCTGGCTGCCCACCTGCCTTGGAAGCCAGATGAATTGCAATGAAAAGTAAATTGAAAATAGGTTGCCTGGACAGAAATGCACTCCTCCCAAAAACAAGTTAACAATTAAGAAAGGGTGAAAAAATCGTTACCAAAAGGGGGGAAACATTTCTACAAGATGTCTGTGATTGCAACTCTTTGGGTCCCCATTCCAAAGTCCTCTATGGCCCCGAAGGAGTTCAGCCTGACCTGAGTACAGGGAAGAAGCATGGTCCATTGCCTTGAAGTATGAACAAATTTGAGTGACTTCTCCCCACGTGCACCACAAGATAGTACCGTGCACACTGGAGTCAGGTCTCCTCAGTGTCAGTGACAGAGGTTGAATGCCAGACCTTTCCTAGCTGCTTTTTCCATGATACAAGAGATTTCACAGTGAAAGCAGGGCAGGGCATGTTTACCACTATGGTCCCTCTCCCTGCTAGTCCTGCCATTTTACTTTCTGCAGCTCAAAGATTTCCCACCAAAAATCCAGTAACTTATTGTCTTAAACAATCTGAGCTTTTCCTCAACATTGCTCATGCAGGTTTTCAAGGATTTCTAACACGTAAAGAGAGCAAAACTATTTGAGAGATTTAAACCAGGAAGCAAACAGGTCATCAGAGGATTTCCTAGGGATCATGGGCTTGAAGAGATTTGGCCAGAAGTAGGTTACATACTTGTCTATTCAAACAAATAATTAGTCATGTCAAACTATACACTGGGCCGTTTCCAAAGGGAACAAAAGGCATGGCAGTAAAACAGACAAAAATGGAGATACTATAGAAAACAGTTTCAAAGTCATTTTACAGACTGGATTTGCTGCCTTTTTCAAGAGAAACCCTTCTTGTTTTGCAGAGGGGAGGGGCCAGGAGGCAGCTTTCTGTCCAGCAGAGACTCTAGAAAGAACGACATGAAGCTATTTTTGCAAGCAAGGAGCAATTCTCACCCTCAGGTTTCACTCAGTAACAGTTAACTCTGCATTAGTACCTACAACATGTTCCTTAAGGACCTCCACAAAATAATCAGGGCTTGTCTCCTGAATGAAGCCAGCAACAGTTAGTGTGGATGCAGCCTGCTCTCCCCATCCCTGTGGCTAGGTGCTGCTGAGAGCAATTAAGAGGGTTGTGATCAAAGGAAGCACGCCTGCTCTCTGGAAACTGTCTCATTCTGTCAGCACTTGAAAGTTACAGAAAGAGGTTAGCTCTTTCCTAAGAGTTAATCTGCTAATAAGAGGGACTTCAGTTAAGAGAAAAATCTTTCAATAGGAAGGAGTAAATGTAGGTTATGAAGGTGCATTTAGCTAACCCTCGCTTTCTGATGACATGAAACACAGTTTAATGAGGCAGTCTCTGGCTTCAGAACTGAGAATGGACAGAGTGGTATTTACTGACACATATTAAGCAAGCACTACCAGTGTACTGCCAGCAGAAAGAGAACAAAACTGTAGTTCTGCAAACTTGGATCAACATCTGACAACCAAGCATGACTTGTAAAGAACAACTAACTACAAAGAGGCTGTGTCATGGCTCAGTCTGAACACATGCACAGATGCTTTTTTAAAAAGCTACAATACTATTTGATTTGTTTTTACAGCCTATCAGTTGTCAGTGGTGCCCAGCATTCTATGTGGAGCTGGAAAATGGCTTTCCTGTTAAAGTAACTTTTTAAGTTCTCAGAGAGACAGCTCTACTGCATGAAAACATGATTCTCAGATTTCTTTGAACAGTCGAAATAAAGAAAATAAGAATAGCACAGCAATGTTGATAGTGGTTAGCAAAATCTAGAGGGCACATCATTAAAGAAGTAGCTGACATAGCCCGTTTTGGGTTATTCTATTCAGGTGTTCTAGCGTGGTAAGTAAAGTATCAGCTTTGTTGTGGCACCACTAGGACCTCATCATTACTGTCACTTCACCCACCTGTGCTCCTATTCATTACTTTTCCTTTAAAAACTGACCAAAATGAAACAAAGACAACTGATCAGATATCCTCTGCAGGATGTGCCTTCAGCAGTGGAGTTTTCTGGACTAGCACATAAGATGACTTCAGGATTTCTGAAAGTGTCTCCAAAGCACAGGAGAGAGAGTTTTTTAAAATGATGTTCTCCTGTCAGAGAAACAACGCTCAGTGCTATTTCTGCTGTTGTACCTACCTTGTCTTGCTGTATACTCATTGTCTTCGATCAGCCTTGCTAATCCAAAGTCAGCAATCTTGCATATTAGTCCGTTCCCCACCAGAATGTTTGCAGATCGCAGATCTCTGTGTATGTAATTCATTCGTTCAATATATGCCATTCCTGCAGCCACCTGTGTAAAACACAATCAAGTGCATTTTAAAAGGAACTCAAACATCTGTGAGCTTTGAAACATGCACACCTAAGTGCTCAGCACTCTAAAGACAGACCTGAGCTGCCATGTCCACTAAGTTTGGTAGCTTCAGAGCTCTTCCTTCTCCATCTTTTAAGAAATCTAGCAAGCTCCCTGTAAATGCAGAGATGACACAATACAGAAATGTTAGGGAAACAATGGCTATTCATCAGGTTGGAGGTGCAACAATATGTGCAATATTAAATACAACAGTGCTTTGAGTTCAAGTGGGCAGTTTCAGAAAAAAAAAAAAACAACGAAAGACAAAACAAGCAAACAAAAAGCTGGTATTTTAAAATTCTTCTACTGTACTTGTTTCAATCGGCTGTAAGATTGGCTTGCAGAAGCCTATGTCACTAGTCTAAAGAAAACTGTACGGAAAAGAAAGTTGTTTTTAATTTTCGTGATTTTTACTAAGAAAGCTGATCTTTCCTCACATTTCCAGTGCTCTTTGAAACTGCATACTTGCTGCTCTCAAAAGGCCTCAGCTCACTAAAAAGTGTCAGCCTGGTTCCAAGCCTCACAAGCTATGGAAAAAGTCAGATCCCGGCGCAACCTTCTCCAAAAGAAAGGTCAGCCTGAAGCCTGGTAAGACTAAATGTGCTAGCATTAAGAGGCTAATTTTCCTTAGAAAATTAGTAACCACGCTATTTGTAGCCATCCTGCTCTAGACAACAAACAACTAGCTGTGGCATGAACTATGAATTTTAGAAGACCACTATGCAAAACTAGAGAAGACCAAACAGGTCAAATGGAAGTGATTTTAGTAAAAGCAATATGCACATAACTTCCATGTGAGAAGGAGGCTCCCTGTAGCTTTTAAAAATATGCAGCTTCACAAACTTTTACTTAAACAGAGAAGTGTGGCAGTCTCCTTTAAACCAGTCAGTCAGTGAACTAGTTTAACAAATAAGGGGAAAAGACAGATGATTAGGCCTTTTTCCCCTGATAAATCCTGAGCCTCAAGCTCAGAACCAAACATATAAAATGGCACTGTAAAAACTAGTAAACTAAGCCAAAATAAACCATGTATTTCAGAAGACTTTTGAGAAGTTGTTTTTTTAAAAGGAAAAAGCACATGCTTGTCATTGAGACATATGATTAAAATGTGAGTTAGTCAGTGCTTGGATGCCCCTGAGGAGGGAGGTGGGCAGGCACCTGCCAGGAAAATAAAAATCAACTCCAAATAGACTGAAAAAATGTACTGAAAATTTCAGTGTATTCTCCAATGTACAATGAAACTTCCCTGTGAGAACTTACGTTTCCTATTTGGTTTCTTTGCTTTTCCAAAACAAGCAGATTTTTTTGCTCTGCTCTCAGCACCCCTGCTGGAGATCTGATGGAGCTAAACGTTTTCTTTTTCTCATTTTACTACATTGTTACCAGTTAGGTAGCTTAAAGAAAAAGAGAGGAGAGGAGGTGGAAGGGAAGGGGAAGGAGAAGTGGAAGGAGAACAGGAAAGTGAAAAGAATCTAGCACAAATTTTCTTGATGTGTTTCTTGCTTGTGCATCTAAGTGATTTTAGGCTTTCAGTCCTATGCAGTTGAATGACAGTTCTCCTGAAGCCAGAAGTGAATTTAGCTTTGTGTTCACCCTTTCCTTCCTCACACACTGTTCAGGCATCACACTCTGAGCTTCATAAAAAAAAATGTATTGCAATCAGTGGCAGCAGCTCTAGCTTCACCTTTGCTCATGTACTCTGTGACAATATAGATGGGTTCTTCAGACACCACAGCATAAAGCTGGACCAGCTTGTCATGTTTTAGCTTCTTCATGATTTGGGCTTCCTCCAAGAATGATTCTGGAGACATAGTGCCAGGCTTCAGAGTCTTGATAGCCACTTTAGTATTTCCATTCCACGTACCTAAAAGCACAGACACATAGTAAGATTGAACAGCTTCTATTCATTTTTCTGACTGATACCTAATGTAATGGAGGAGTAAGCTAGCAAGGACACAATATTACTTTTGCAAGTGTGGTTTCATATTTTGCCTTTCCATTTGTTTTCCTCCCATGCCTCCCTCATATTTTTGTCTTTTTTGGTTATACAAAAAATAAATAAATAATAATAATACTCCCATTGGCACTGGGACATGATCTCTCATCCCTTACTCAGACAATGCTTCCAGTGGTGTCCACAGAAACCTCCTCTGAGTAAGAAACTCGGGACTGCTGAAATCTATCTCCATTCATTTCCCTCCTAACAAGTAATGACTCCAGACAACAACACGGTTCCACTCACAGATTTGAACAAGAGAACTGGCTAAAGCAAGAACTTTCCATTTGCAAGACATTTTAACTTTTTTTTTTTTTTTCTGAATTACAGGAAAAAATATATATAAGAAAAATTCCCAAGCAACAAATTCAGAATCGATTTCATTTCAGAAACACGGGCCTGTTTCCAAACCAAAATGAGTCTTTGTTCTTCTCCTCCTCACTCCTGGAAGCCCAGCAGCTGCTGATGAAAACACAAAGGCTCCTGCTACCCTCACCCCACCTCCCAGACCCTCTGCAGCACCTCACAGCAGGCAGCAGGGCTGCAGATACGCCAGCTGCTCCTGAGGGGCTGGGTGCTCCTTGAGCCTCGCACAGCCCTGGGACAGGGAGAGCCAAAAGGATGTATAGGCCAGAAGTGCTGGGGTGCAGTGCCATGGGGTGGGGGCATGGAAGGGCAAGCGCCTGGCCCCAGAAGCCTGCACAAGGCCCTGAAGAGAGTCGGGATCTCTTTGGGGGGCAGGACAGGTAGCAAAGAAAAGTAGTTCTGGTAGTTCCTGGACCAGGCTTCCCAGAAGCTTGCTTCAGAGGCAAGGCTGACATGGATCTGAGCTACCAGGAGCCTGCGGAGAGGGCTGCAGCCACCAGCCCTAGAGGTGCAGGATCCCCAGCAGCTTGCTCTGTCAGCTGGCAGAAGTCCAGGTGTGTCAGCTATGTATTTTCATGCAGTCTTTTGGAGCTGACAGACATGCACAGAACTATGCCTGTTCAGAAAAATTCTTGGCTCTCTTTGCTGATAAATTCACTAACACAGTCCTATAGTAACAGGAGCTAAATGGAATAGAAGCAATGGTAATAGCTTCTTCAAAATGATAAATGCTAATTTAAAAATATCTTTAAAATATTTCTTTTTTAATGCAGCTACAAGCAGTCCAGACTTTGCTCATCAGTTCTCTACACAGCACTATGACAGTGTATCTTTCAGTCTGGATCTCAAAGATCCTATATAGAATGTGATCTGTTGATGGGGAGCTGCTGTTTCACAAGGCAGGAGAACAACACTATGTGACTTCAGATATTAATAGCACTGGGTAAAATCTACTCCTCTGCACACGAGCATGAAAATAGCAGAAGATGTACACAGTACATTGAATATTTGGGCTAAAATATAGTTAACTTGTTTTTGTTAAAAGCATATCAACAATCAGTTACTATGGCTCAGCATCTGCACAGAAGCAGACTAATACAAAATACCTTGATTGTGAGCATTTGCAACCTACCAGGGCACAAATGAGCTAGACTGCTTTCTGTGCAGTCAGCTCTCAGCTGCTGTCTCACCTAGTCAAGGCAGGGGAGAAGAGATGGGGGAGCTGCTCTGAATGCTGCTTTTCATTTTCTTGACTACTTATGCAGCAACACACTGTGTTGCTTGAGGAGGGTTTGAGACGTGTATTAGCCAAAAGTGCGCAGAGCAAGTTTGGTTTTTTTTACTTCTGCCAGCTCACTGCCAAGTGCTGTGACCACTACTAATGCTGGAGTAAAGTCCTGAGCACCTAAGGCAGGCTCCTGAGCTCCTGGTTTCACCCAGTCCTCCAAAGCACAGCTGAAGCAAGGCTTTGCTTCAGTAGCACTAAATGTGCAAGCTAGGAAGGATGCAGCTTCACCTTCTGATTTCAAGCAGAGCTGCCAAAATCTTTTCCAATGGGTGAAATGAAGCATGTCCTGTAGGGAGACACTGATACACAGACCTGCAGAGCAGTCTCTGTCACCTGCAGAAGTGCCATACAAACTGTGGTGGAAAGCCTCGTGGTGATCAGGGTTTTCATTACTGGCATTAATACACTAGGATTTTACCTGGTGTGTTCACGAGATTAACTCTGTATTTGTTTGTTTTGTCTTGAAAAAAAAAAAACACCTGAGCTTCATTCTACTACCACAAAACGCTTTCAGTAGTTGTATTTTAAACATTTTTCCAAACATATTCATTTGTTAAAAAAAGAAAATTAAATATAAAAGGGTTAACTTATTCTCCCATCCAGTTTTCTGTTTGAATTGTTACATTTTCTTGTTTTGCTTTGATATTTTTATATCTCATAGAAAATTAGCTAACTTTCATTAGCAGAGACCTTCCTCTGAACTCCTCTTGCAGGTGGTTAGCCACTACTTAATGCATTTTTTTATCCATTTTTACTGTGTTAATATGTTCCAATTCAGTAATACTTCACGGCTGTTAACATATTTTTACTATACATTAAGAAAAATAATGTCACAACTGTAACAACATTTTTCCCATATCTGACAGACATTTGGTATTGGTACTTGGCACTTTATTTCTCATTGTTGATTTTTTTCTAAATTGCATTTGCTGCTTTAGCTTATTTTAACAGTTTAAGATCTATGGCACATAAAAGGTGACCACTAAGTATTAATATCAACTTGAAAGTCTAACAGGTATTCAAGATGGAAAACAAGAAAGTGAAACTGCAGTTATCTGGGGATGCTAATATAAAACATAGTTGGCTGTGGTTTTTTTCTTTTTTTTTTTTTTTCAACAGGTCAACTGCATTCTATAAATTTCAGAGACTTGCTGCCACGCTCCTTGCTGTAGTCTTGAAACGGAAAACAGCTGCAAGAGCCCAGGAGAACCCACTGGTTATTTTGGTTTTACATTCTTTGTGTCACTGCAACAAAAAGAATGACCACACTCCTCCACCAGTGTGACTGTGAAGTAAAGAAGCAACATATGGTGATTCTTCATTTGAATGAAATATTCTAAGATGCTACACAGAGTGCAATTTGGCACAAAAATTGAGCCCACCTCTCATTAAACGGCCACTATATTGTGTTTCAATGCTACGGCTATAATAAGATTTATATATTTTTTAAATTACTATTGTTTTGTAGTCATTAAAAGAATGAGGCCCATGGAGAGGGGAGTATTAAGTAAAGCTGGCAAATGGGCAGAAAACAATGTCAGTGGATTTGGAAAATGTCAGTATTTCTGGACTTCAAAGTGTGGGTTCAGCTGGGCTGGGCAAGTCTTGACACTATTGTCCCTGGTCTATATATCGAGTTACAGGCTTCTGTGATGCAGACACAAATTTCAAAACAATTAATGAAGTGGATGCATGGGAAAGCTAGCTTGAAAGTATTAGCTCGCTGACACTTTGCTTTAAAATTGGAAGAGGGGATGGAAGCATTTGCAGGGTTTGACCCCATCAATGCTAGAACATACGAGGAAAGAAAAACATCAACGTATGAGATTAATTTCTGGTTAGCCATTCTGCTTCACAAGTTTAGCATCACTTCTGTTTTAAAACCTGACACCTGTATAGCCAGTCAAATAAAATCAGTGCAAGTAATGAAATTTAAAGCCCTAAAGTCTTATATCAGTGTATGTGTAAATGAAAGGAATTTCCACAAAGATTACTGCATTTAGGTCTGTTTGAGTGACATAAACCAATATTTCATGCTATTCTGATCTTTTAGCTTTAAGATTTCTACTTGAAATATTTATTTCAGCCAAGAGGGCCTTAAAAGATCCATCCAAAAGCAAAATATATTCTCTGCCTTACCACGCCACACTTCAGCGAAACAGCCCTGACCAAGCTTCTGTTCCAGAAATAATGAATCACGTGCAACTTCCCATGCATCTTTAGCCAATCCAACAGTTTGTGGGGTATTATTCGTAGCAATCACAGTTAAGTTAAAACACAAACCATCAGCTTTCTCTATAGGAGAGGAAATTAATAAAAAAAACACACTTATAATCCAAAATTATGCATGCATTGAGAAAGATGGAAGGTGACTTCTCTTTCAGTGCTGCATTAAAGTTCATTTGCAAACACTGATTTTTGGATACTGAAGGCAAAGACTTTCTTCATAGCTTGCAGAAAAAGGCTTATTGGTATAATTAGTAGATTGCTATGTGAACCTTGATTTATTAGTAAGAGACTGGTAATTTGTCAAAATTGAAGCCTTCCAAAGAAACACAAAATTTCAGTTTTCTTTTGCCATCAATTACAATGAGAGTTCAAGACTGAAGAATTTCAAAGCGAATTACACTATTCCAAAGGTATTTCTCCTAACAATTTGAGCTTTGTATGTCCTACACTTCACCTTCCATCTTGCAATCCCCACACAAAGAGCTATTTTAGAATAATTATTTTGCTCCATACCCATCCATACTTCCCCAAACTGCCCATTTCCCAGTCTCTTGATCAACTGTAGGGATTCTCGTGGAATTTCCCAGACATCTTTGGTTTTGACAGACAGATCAGTAAGCCTTGGCATTCCTTTATGACAGGGGACTACTAAGCGGCAGCAAAGACCTGCAGCTCTCTCTGATGGAGCCAGAAGTGAAGCCAACAGCAAAGGAGAGGAAAGAAAAAAAAGTGTGACATGAAACAAAAACAGTAAGCATAAAAACAATGCTACTCACAACAGCTGTTAGTTGCATACCACAAAGCATCCTGGAAGATTAGAAATTGAACACTGAAACATATTCATTTGAGACAGAACAGGAAATATTTTAGTTTCTGCTTCCACAGCCTGCCTTTGAAGGTGACCATCAATGGTTTCTCTTGCGGACTCAGGATTTCCCTTTTCCCACAGTGCTGCATTAAGATAGCTTTGTAAGTAACTAGTATAGTATAGAACAGTATCACTTCGTTAAAAAATCAGTAATTCACAAACTGGCTTGTTCCTGAACTGAGGAAAAGAAACACAGAAAAGATTCATTTTTTTCTGAGAATCATATCAATGAAAATTTGGCATATTTTTTTGCAGTATTTTTTAATGCATCCTCTGAAAGACTATTTCCTATAGTCTGTTCTGTGAGAAGATATTTTTCTAGATATCCTCTGGAACTTTTTTCCTCTCATTTGTTATCAAGCAGACTTTTATTAGTGTATGTGGTCAGTCCTGCATTGTTTGGAGCAGATTCATTATACTTATTTCTTGCAAAGCTTCATTTAAGACTGAACTGTGATAAAAGTAAAAAAAATATTTTGGCCAGAGAAAAAACGTTTATATATATATGTACGTGTATACATGTATATATATATGTAAGGCCATATTGTTGTGTAGTATACTATGTGGCACAAAATAGACTATGATACAAAGCTGGCAGAGCAGCATGTATCTTAAAACAGGTGCAGCAGAGCAGGACAATAGGGGTTACTGATACTGTATTTCACACACAAATCTAATCTTTATTCTCCTGTACAGTATTTCTTTCTGGGAAGGTGAAAAGCTGGTTTCAGCATCATAGGTTGGGCAATCACCAAAATACCAAGCTCTACCTCCTCAGCTTGGGTGTTGTGGGATAGTGCATAAGTCCCTACAGACACCCTGATATGGATCTTGATGTGTTTCATGTATCCAGATGACAACGACCACAGAACAGGGAAGATGAACTGATCAACTGGTATGTCTTATTCCAAGACAATTCCAATAGAATATTAGAGTAGAGATGATTCAAAAATACAGACAGTATCTGGAAAACTTTCTTATGAGTTTTGATAGGTGCAGACAGGAATTAGAGGTTTTCAAGACCTCCTTTTTCTTTCATTGAAAAAAAACCAAACCAACAGAAAAGCCAGCATGTTGTCCGACCTATAAGCCTGGACTGCATGCAAAAGAACAATACTTATTTTTGAAAGGCTTACAGTTAGGAAATGCTCCAAGTACAAGTGTGCTGTTACTAGACTTCAGCCTGATGTCAGGACACCTTGGCGGTCTCAATATTTTTGATCTGGAAATCTAATCTTTGAAAGCCCAGACACTGCAAGTAATTATACTATCCAGGTAAGAAGAGGCTGGGATAAATCTGGATAACGAGGCTACTTGGCAATGTGATGGGAGTGCAATGTGGAAACGGGCTGTGTCTGTGCAAAGCTACAATTGGTACTTCCAGCTCCTGACAAAGAACAGCCTGCACAAGGCCAGGCTGCACGCTGTCCACCTGGATAGTCTGGCTAGATGGCAGGGGTCCTCCAGTGGTGATAGGATGAAGGCTGAAGGGGACAGTGCAGAGTATACCTGTCCTACTGTGGAGGCATTGATGTATAGCCTCAGCAGTGGTTCTTCAGGAACCATGATCATCTTTACAGAGTCATTTGGGCAATGTTGAATACTCCCTTGAAGTAAATCTAGGCACTCACAAGTCCACCTTGCTGAACCCAGAGTGCTGAGCAGGCAGTTAGAGGCAGTGTTTATGATTCAAGTGAGCTGGGGCTGCAAGTGAAACCTCTGGGAGGTGGATCTGTACTATGCCCTTGTGAGCTACTCTGCAAGGATCACACTGATCATGATGTCTCTGTGCTGCACAGAAATGACTGCTTCCAGATTTCTGCAGCCTTTGCTTCTGTGTGTGTGGGAAATACATGATCCAAATAATTTGAACACAGAATACTAAAAGTTGACATATACTAGAGTTCGGGTGGTTGAAAAGTGTCAGTTTTAATTTGAATTTCTGTATATTATTAAGCTTATTTTAATGTAGAGTCACCAGAAACAACTAGAAATTCTCCCAGGCAGCATACACCCATCAGAAACTGGGTGGAGAAGACAGCCAGATGTCTAGTATGAATAGCATAAGAATACAGCAGACAGAATACAAAGAATACAGAAAAAAAAACATCCCACAAAGAAGTTGATTTCCCAAGTAAAATTTATGAGGAGCTTTTGAGCAGTGAGCATTTGGGGTCACCTTTTATTATTATGAAAAGCTAAAGTAAGGAAATATAAAAATAATAATTTTAAATAAAAACTTCTGCTTCAAAAATGACCAAGCTGAGAAACACGACAATCTTATATGTAAGAATCAATGGGCTTATAAAGAAGCTGGGGGATTTTTGAGTTATAGCTATTGTATACCAATTCTTAATGACAGCAGGATGCACATTTGGATTGAATAGTTTATATGACATTTTAGTCAAAGGAACTGGAAAAAAAAAAAAAGAAAAAAGAAAGAGACTGGTGGGTGGACACAAACAGCATGAATAAAGAGACACCCAACTTGCCATATTTATTCTTAAAAGTAGACCAATTAAGATTTAAATGGTAATACTCTGCACATTGAACACAAATTCAATGGGAAAATTTCAGTCAGGTATATACACACAAAACTTTCAGTCATTACATTAAGTGACTGAATTCCACAATGCAATTTCCCATTTATTTACTAGGAGTACTGCACTGCAAGAGGATCCATACAGCTCTTGCCTGTGCACAGGGAATTCATGCTTTGCGATATGCAAGTCAAATTCAGTAATTGTTTGTTTAGAAAAAGGAGAATGGGCAAAACCTTTACCTCAGCAGAGTGCTAGCTTTTAAAAGTTCAGCCACTGTAGGCTGTGAACAGTGCTCAAAACCATTTGTAACTGTAATGGGAAAGGGAAAATGGAAGATGCGTTACAACAAGCAGAAGACATAGCTCAAACAACTCTTCAGGGCATCTCATACATCCCTCAGCTCAGCAGCAAACACTTGTTTTAAAGTAATTAAGAGTGCTATGTGTTATCTGGAAAGTTACCTGAATAATGCTGAACCAGCTGTTGAAGAGTTTCAAATTGTGCCCGAGTTGTGATATAATAGCCACCATTGTCAAGTTTACGAATCTTATAATGTTTGACATGATCTCCTTTCATATCGTCCCAGTCACGAATAGACAGGGAATAGGCACCTGTTGCAAGGAAAGCAGAAAAAAATTAAGTAGCTTTTAGACACAAATTTTGGATTGCTGATCATCTTTTATAAAAGGAAACAGAAATTGCTTCAAAAATGCCTCTTGTACTCTGAAAAAGAACAAGTGAATCTAACACAATAAAGGAGGCATCATAGAAATTCCAGTCTTCACACTGTGTCCCTTTTGTGCTCTTCTAGAAAGAAATCAGGACTTCCATGCAAATGAAAACTCATATTTTAACATTTAGGGCTTCAGGTTGTTATATTTACTTTTCCCATTTAAGTGCCAGGTTACACTGCAAATACTGTCCTTTAGGTAAATGCCAGTAGGTGGTAAATGTCAAGATTTTCATAGGAAGCACTGACAGTGACTTTATATACAAGAAGTGTTGTTACCCAGATGGATCTCAAACACTGAACAACAATACTTTGCACATTACAGTCTTAAGAAGGTTGTACTACACTAACACTGTGCACTAAAAGATCTCCAAGAATTGCACATTTCACTTCCCAAATCCATGCTGGAGCTTTAGAGCTTATGCTTGGGATTCAGATGCCCAAAGACAGGGGTTAAGTGCCATGTGAAATGCCCCAGAACATCACGCTTGGTAGCAGTTTTTCCACATTTGTCATTCCATGCAGACACCCTGCAGGCATTTCAAATGGCTCTAGGTTCTCAATGTTAGGTAAAGCAACTGCAGTTTAGGGGCTGGATTTGCTTTTAGGTGTAGCAGGAGCTGTTTGCAGGTGTGCTATGGGCTTGATTTGCATACTTCCAGCAAAGGTGCTATTCAGGCAGCTGAGTCCCAGCCCAGTTTCCATGACTGCTACAGCTCTGTAGATACTGAGGCAGGTTTGAACAACAAGTGCCTGCAGTTACAGGCAACTGAACTGAACCCCAGCTCCCACTTACTGTAAGGGGAGCTGGGACAGCAGCATGGATATCTGCACGTTCCAGTGTCTTAATGTGAAGCACTGTCCTATTCTAGGTAACAGTGACACCCACAAGTTGTTTCTCAACAGTTTCAAAGGCGAAGCCACACTTGATAGCATAATACAGTTTTCTGAGCAAAAACAATGCCATTTCAAACGTAGTGAAGAAGTAACGTCTCTACTCAGCGCTCAGATGGATATTGTGTTTACTCAAAGGTAAATCAGGGATTAGAATAAAAATAGAGAGGTAGATGGCAGCTGCAGAGGTCTCAGGAAAGTCCTTCTGAAGTTTGGGCTGCTTGCACTGGTAATCATTTCAACTAAGAGAAGGGAAGAAAAATCACTAGCAGACAATTCTGGATAGCCTGGAATGATTTCGTACAGGTCTGATGGCACTGACTGCTGCTTATCCAAATCACAGTACTTCTCAATGCACATGACAAATTCACATCCTCTAGAATCATCTCCAGATAAATAGTTTTTAAAAGTTACATGGTTGAGATTCCTGATAAAAAATATCTTCCTTTGATGTCTCCCTAGGAGGAAGTTTTATGGGATTCTAAAATTATTCTTACCACGTTAAACTGCAAGAAGTCACACTGGTAAATGGCTCACCAGTGAATGCAGCTGCAATAGGGAACAAAACTCCACTCTGACTCCAAGGATGTCTCAAACTCTCTGCTTTTTATCGTCTAAACAGGGGGAAAGAGTCAGAACTTACAGAAATGATTCTGTTCTATGTGAATGGGAAACTGTGAGAGAAGTGGCAGGGATCTTATTTCTAAGTGTAGAAAAATACCTTCTGTTTAGGTTGTTTTTCTGAGGAGATTCTCCCACTGAGTAAGTACATTACTCCAAGCTAGGAGTTCAAAGCTTTTGGGGGATTTGCAAGCTAATTTTGTGCATGCTTTGTACCAGCACTGCTACTTATGCACTGTCAGCCTACTGTCAAAATCTTACAGGCAGTGTTCTCCACCCCTGCATTTGTGAGTTTTCATCCACAAATACAGCAGCAGCTGTATTTTCTTAGTCACACTCTCTGTCTATCTGGTCGCTATTTTAGATTCTTTAGGAAAAAGTAAACAATCTTTGGCTCCAGGTCTGCAACTAGATCTGCGTGGGTGGCCCTTTGTGGACCTCCGCTGACCTCAGATCAAATTGCATGACTGGTGATTTAATTCAAATTTGGACAAAAACAAGAACCAAGGTGGAGTTTATTATTCACTCATTTAGACTATTGGTTATTTAGACTATTATTATCCGCTGATAGATTAAAGTATAAATGATATGCATAGTAAAAATATGGCTAGAAATACATTACAATATATCACACTAATGAACTTTAAAAAAAAAATGAACCTAAAGCCAGACAGCATTTGAGGGTAGAGATTGAAACCAGGTGAAGGATTATACAGACAAGAGCTGATGAATTATCTGGGTAGTGAGGCACTGAGGGAGACAGAAAGTCAACTCTGATTTATTTTGGAAGTAAGGAGAGAAGGCGATCGTGATGAAGGGAGGTTAAATTTATGCTGAAGTCAACCACGATGATACTTTTAACATGATTCCAATTAATTTTATTTTGTTATAATTTAAAGCAGAAGGGACAATTCTAGGTCACCAAACAATTCCTGCCTGAAGCCCAGGATGACTAGCTGGGGCATGGCACTTCGAGAAGACTTACTGGGGAACGTGCCATGCACTCCTCCCAACTGATATTTTTTTCTCCTGTGAACAACAAGCCTTCTTTTTTCTCTTTTAAGAACATATGCACCACAAAAATGAGAAGGGAAACAGGCATGACAATAAATATCCATGTTGTGTTTCTTCCAGTGGTGAAGATGTAGAAAGCCTTAAGCCTTAATGCAGAGAAATTCAGGTATAAGCTGATATTCTGCTATAAGCCCAGCCATGATGGATGGATTACTCCATCTCCTCAGTGCTTTTGTGCCTCACTAAAAGCTCTAGGAAAAATCCTGACTTAGATACGTAAGCAGTTTTGCAAAACACATCCCCTATCACTGTGTAAAAAAAGTCAAAACTGATAATATGGTTAGAGAAGCAGTGTTGTGTCTGTTTTTAGGATCCATGCCTGTATTAGAGAAGTCTTCAACTTAGCACAGAGTGGAATGAAGCCCTGCTCCTCACATACACAACAACAACTGCTGTTGATAACAGACAGGTGGAGGCTATTTGCAGAAAAAGAGCAAGTTAGATCATGTCTTGGTTCTAGTGCCTCACCGCTGCATAAGGAATGGTGAAGCTGTGGAGTGGCAGGATGGGACATCAGCCACCTGAAACAACAGCCTGTCAGTGCCAGTTTTGTATCATTAACAGTCCTCAGCATTAGGTATAGTGAAGGAGTTCAGTGACTGGAGGAGGCAAAATGCTAAAACTGACACCTTTAGGTGACAGAATGCAGCACCTGAAGTTAGGTCAGGCAGAGACGAGGGGGAAGTGGTGCTTCCTTAAGTCCTTTTCCAGCTGTGACTCCAATCGCTTTGCATGCTAACACTAGCTGATGAAGTGTGCTCTGATCAAAGCACTGACAACTCAGTGCTTTAATTACATGAGCTATTGTTAGACTTCAGAACTTAACTCTAGTGACTTATGTTTTCCACAGCTGCTGGTTAATTGAGAAATGGCCAAGTTTTTTTTTCAGTTAGTTGCATGTTTTCTCCTCAGTGGTTGTATGAGTTAGAGAGATCTTTCCATACATTGGAAATTTCGAAGAAGCTGTTGACAGGCCTCACAAACAAAATGCAAAAACAATGGTAACACCCTCCAAGAAAACAGGAACACCTCCAGTATTTTTAAAGGGGAGGAGGAGAGCACATCCTTCCACTTGAATTCATCTGAATGTATACAGTTCAATACTTTCTGAATAAATTAATTAGAAATATTTTCCTGCTGTTAATCTATGAATTTAAAACTGCTGCATCTTCTTTCTTTCTTCTTTTCCTCCCTCCCCCCACAAGGATTCAGAAATTTAGAGGGGGAATGATGACAACAAATCCTGATCTTCCCAAAATAATAACCAGTAACTTCCTTCCTCACACACTATACCTTACATCTTGTGGCCAAGAAGATCCAGACATTCTGATTGTTTTGAAGGAAGCAGCAATTTTCCCCAGACTATATTGCTGAATCCCATCATCTATTCTTAGTCTGTCTGTTCCCTGGCTCTGTCTGGACCTGAATCTGGACACCAGGAGCCCTTCTTCCTGAAGTCACACAGCACTGTTCTGAGGGACCTGTGTCCACCCCACATCACTGTGGAGGTGGCCAGAGTGGCAGCACGTTCAGAGTGCGGCAGCAGAGCACTTGCCTGGGCATGACTTAAACTGCAGGTGCCCTGGGTTTAACTTGACATGAGATGCTCTTGGGTTGCTCTACGCTTCAACACTCACTCCATAACTTGGGAATTTTCCAGACATCTAATTCCCTAGCACACATACTTGCAACATGACATTTTCTCTCCTTTTAGCACCGGACACAGTATTTTACGAACTTAGCATGATTTTTTTCCCTTCACATGTTTTCACATTCATAGTCAGAAAAACTTTGGCCAGCCTACCTTTGGTAGTTTCACTTTCCCGGATCAAGAAGGTACCTCTTGGGTTTCCAAATGACAACAGCTGCCTCTCAGCATCTTTTCGGCCAAGTTTGCCAAAGTACCACCTTAGGGAAAGATCGGAAATAGTAAGAAAAATGCTATATAGGATTACTAGGTAGTGTCACAGAGCTCAGACATGGTAGATTATTCGTGGATACCATAGTTATTCAAGAGCATTCAACCACCACGGTTGTACTGTGTCATATTTTCAACCACTGGTCGTACTTTCATTGTGGTGGGGCAGTAAAGAGACAGATCTGTGGAGTAGATGCTGCATATGTTGTACAGTAGCATGTGCATTAAGCCTATAATGAGCACATGCTGAGAATGCTTGTTCAGTGTCTTATGACAAAGGCCAGATTTGGATAAACAGTAAGACTTGGTGTGGGGAAGGAGTGGGCAAGGAAGAGATCAAAAAAATGCACTGCTGCTGAAGAACAGTATTTTTATAGATATTTGGATAAACTATATATTTGACTTACAGAGTGACAGTTCAGCATTCAATATTTTTTGCACAGTGCAGCTATAAAACCACAGCAGAAGGACCAGATTTAACCATTTTACTGTGGTTCTATAAGACTTTCACAGTTTCAATACCTTTTTCCTTCCTGTCACAATTAATTGGTAGTTTTTCTGTTTTTTTTTTTTTTTCTTTTGGTTTTTTTTTGGTTGGTTGGTTGGTTGGAGTTTCACAAACAACTAAGACAAAGCTATTCCAGATGATGATACTTGGTATCCTTATAACTAAGTAAGTTATCAGAAAAATGTCAGTGAGCTACAGAAAAAGTAGCCAAGGGTACAGACTACAGCAGTACAATAGTAGAGCCCATGGCCTTCTGTGGAAATGATTCAGATGACATATAGATGCCCACAAGCCATGCTTTGTGCCACTGCCATATGCAGACACATGAGATACTCCAACATAACTTTGACACTGGAAATAATATGGATACATACATCACTCTATTTTTTGCATGGAAATATCTCATTATGCTGCTTACTATATGCTTAGTAGGCTTTCAACCTCTTGGAAGATATTTGTTGATAAAATGTTTAAGAAACAGTCTGCACACTAATTGACTCCAAACATTTTTTGCAAATTCTTTCAGGAAAAGTGAGGGCATATTTCTCTTGAAATTAGTTGGCACTTGAATAAAGGAAACAGACCAGCATTCCTTAAGGTTTTCTTCCTTTGTTTTGACACTGAAAAAACACTGAGCTTGTGCTTCTTTTGTTACTAATTACCTAATTATTTATCAGTGCAGTCAAGAAACTGACATAAAAATAATGTAAGGCATTTGAAAAATCACAGCAATTCATCAAAACAAGCTCAAATCCCCTCTAAAGCAGCACTAATGGGTCTTTATGGTGAAAAGAAAACATACTCCTCTGCTTGGATGGAATCGACTGGAGCCACATAATTACTGGGAATGTAACCAGTTTCGCCTGTTGTCAGGGATCGAGCCTCCCACCAGTCTCCTTCCCTGCAGAAAAAAAGGTGAGGAAAAGTGAGAGAGAGACAGAGTTGTAGGGATGGTGATCTGACTGCTAACAGAACTGGCAGGTGGTAGAACTCTTAGCAGCTCCTCTCTGTATCAGGGTATACTTTGGAGAGAGCTGTTTGCGTCTCAACCACAAAAATCTACATATTTCTTTGCACCTATTATTATTTCAGCAGTGATTAGTAATGCAGCCTTCTGAATGGAGCATAATGGCAGGTTTGGTTATGGCTGATTTTGGACTAGAATATTGAAAACTGTCTCCATAGCAATTATTCTAATACAGACCCTTGAGATATGAAAACTGCCAAATGGAACTCTGTCACATCCACTGCTGATTCTAACATGGCATTCAAACTTCCACAAGCATAATCCATCTGAAACTCCAAGACATCAAAAAACGTCTATCAGCATGGAATTTTAGACTATCCTTAAAGATAACACTTCATCCTTTAGGTTCCTTCTCCTGGTCACCTGGAGGAGATATCTTTATTTGCAAAGGACTTAGCTGCATTTTTGAATAGGTATGACCCCACATCCTTCTGTGACATGTCAGTACTAAGGAGTCCATGCAGGACAATCTTATGGCACTACTCCAGGGGGCTCAACATCAGTTTTTGTCAGATAACTGTGTGTACAGTCAGATACAGAACTGTCCTTCAGACACTGACATTGTTGTAGAACTCACAGCTTTAACAGATGTTTATTGCTTAGCATTTTACAGGACGCAATGATTTGGAATTTAGCACTTTGTATTTAGTTCTCAGCACTAGATTCACTAATGTCTAACTCCTACTGCTAGAAACAAACATTCTCTTTCGTATTTCTAGACTGTTTAGAAACTAATTCTCAATTTCTGTCACTAATTGAAACATAGTCAGAACTTATCAAACCTGGTCAGAAAATTCAGCCTCCTCAGTAAGCAAGCTGTCACAGAAATCACACTGACTGGGCTATTAGAAGTACGCAGGAAAGACTGTGTGAAGGTGAGCTCTTACACATTTACATTTTCAACTCCACTTTCTCTAACAGCTTGAAAGAATATGTAAAACAACTAGAAAACAGTTGTGATGGATCAAAAAATAATGTTTCCAATTCTACAGCTCAGAAAGTGAATAAAAGCTAGCTTTTCTAGATGCTGGCAGCTGTCACTATTTTAATACATATTATGTGCATTAGCATGTCAGGCAAATGGCCCTGTTTATGTTACTAACTTTTCCAGCTGAAGTGCTAACACTACTACCATATGCTGCTGTAGTTGATTTCTGAGAGATTATGCCATACGATGGTTGATAAACAGTCCAGCTCCCTCACAGCAGTTAGAAACAGCCGGCAGAACTGTACCATTATCACTAGCTCCCATTTCTTTTCCTTACTGCACAGACAGTCCACTAGATGGAGGTATCTCATCGTATCTAGGGAGGGAAAAAGATGTGCCCTACATCAGAACAAGAACACCCCTCTGCTTTGGCAGGGAAACCTAAAATCTCTCACAGCACTGCCAGAAAGGAGGAATAATGCTATCTTTTTTTCACAGCTCCTAATTTTAGACACCCACCTGACAAGCCCAGGTTAGGAGAAGACTACTCAATGGAGCTAGTCAGAGCACGGCGTGCAGGAGTGGCAGTGGAGATGTGATAGTGGGGTGTTTCTGGGCTCTGAAGTCAGCCTCTGCTCCAAACCACTCTAGAAAAGCACCATTCCTGACACGAAATTGCAGGGATACCCTCTGTATGCCTCTGCCTGAACTTTTCACCCAAAGCACAAATCAAATTTCATTTGTTCAGAGTTATGAAAAACCCGACCCCTATAAAAATTCCTGAAAAACTGGTTTTGTGCACTTTTGTGCTTTCTGGTTGCAAGCAGCAGTGGCAGACTCTAAAAAAATGGGCTGCTTCCATGTTGCTTCTGATAGAAGTGAAGAGATGAAGCATTCTCACAGAAAAGCTGTCCTCTGGAGATTCCCAGCCTTGCTGTCAGTACTCCAGGGCCATGGTTAGGTCCAGTGGTTATAAGCAGAGTAGGCTGAGCTGGGAGCTGGGCTTCTAAATCCCTACAGGAAAGTCAGTAGATGCTTGTTTTTTTTTCTTTCTTCTTTTTTTTTTTTCTCTTAAGTAACCTTCCTCCAGGCAGTAACTACTTGCATCAGAATGCCTGCACTGCAACCACCTGCAATCTCTCTGTCCCACTGACTCCAAGTGTCGCTGCATCACAAGTCCCTGTGAGCACCCCCTAGTTTCATCAGCTGGTACATGTAAAGAATTTATAATGCATGCATTATCTGCTCATTTCAAATTATGGCACAGTTCACATAACATTGGGAAAGCAGCAGGCAACATGGAAAAAAAGGGATAATAGGTTAAAAAAGATTTTTTTCCAAGGGGTAATTTAAAAGTAGAGAGGTTTTTAAACTGCTCCTCTCTCTACAAGTTGTGACTGAAGTTTCTATGCTTTCATCTACATCAAAGCTCTTCAGCTCTGTGGCTTCATGAAATATTCCACAGAATTACCTGATTTAAATTTTTTTTTTTTAACTTTAATTCACATTGAACCAATTCCAACCTTGGAGTTCTATTAAAATGAACAGGAACTGCATCAGGGATGAGCTTGCCTCACTGTCACGCAGTATAAGAAATAAAAATGAGAAAAATATCAAAAAGCCTCTAAAAACTACGTATTTGGTGGTTAACCCATTTCTACCTATACATGGTAGCAATATTGAATCTAATACTTAGCCTTCAAATTTAAGTTCTGAGCCAAAAATTACAAGATGTTCTGATATAGGTCAATAGCACAGTAATTTTCAGATGTTATTTTTAAATTGCTTTGGGATTTTTTTTTTCTTCCTCTGGACAGTTAATAAAATTAATTTTAAGTCAATGATTTCCAGGATGAAAATGTGGCTTTCATGTGAAATGCAACTGTACAGTGATGCGTTTTCATTTCACTTACTAGCAAGCTCAGATTATATCATCTACTTTAAAAGAAGAACTATGACTTTTAAACCTATGTTGACATGCAAGTCTGTGCAATTTCTCCTTTGTGAATTGGTTTTTAGCTTGTTCCTGTGCAGAGACACTTGCATCAGCTTGTAGAAAGTGCTAGTACAAGTCTTGTAGAATTTCTGTTACTTCTGGTAAAGCTCAGAACTGGTATTCTCAGTTCTGAAAGTGTAACAAATGTTTATTTTTGAAGTAAAGCTGCATGTGGTTGAGTTTTTGTTTCTCTAAAATAAAGCACTTTAAAAGCAAAGACAAGTAAATAAGCAGAATAAAATCCCTACATATCTTGAATATCCAACATTATATTTTACAAATAATGTAGGAAGACAAATATAATTGTCAACGTTATAAGTTTCAAAATATTAAAAAGCATATTTCCAAGCCTAAAACTTACGAGCTGTTAAGAATTTGAAATTTTTCTCCTTTGTGAAAACTTAAGTCATCTTCTGTTCTTGCTTCGTAGTCATAAAGCGCCACAAAAAGAGTTACACCTGAAGAGGAAGATAAGTGAGTTACATTCCATCACCAAAAACAGAAGGGAAAGGAGCCTCAGGAGGCCAGGTGGCTAAGCCAAATGTAAGCCATTTCAATTGTTGAGGAGCAAAATAAACTAAAGCCTCTTGCTATCACCTCCTGCTAATCCTTGTGTTTTTATGCAGCCAGTGGGCATACCACCTCCTTCAGTTTGTAGAGTTAGCAGTCCTCTTGGTTTGGTGGCCACACACAATGCAAACATTTCAAATAGGCAAGGGGGTTTTGAAGAGAGTGTAGACATATCTACATGAAGAATTTCTTATTAACCACTTGAGGTGGCTTAGACCACACTTTCCATTCCCTGATAGAGGGATGAAGTAGTCAGTTGGACATGTAGACATAATTTCTCATCCCCCAAGTGAACTACCATCTGCAAGCTTGCAAGGGTAGTGATGAAGACCCAGCTCCACTCCAACTTCAATCTTTGCAGTAATTAATGAGGTAACTTTTCCCCAAAGCATGCCAAGACAGCTGTGACCATGGCATGATAATGTGATTGATACTTAACAAGTGCACCAAAACAAGACTTTGAAACTCACCCGTTCCTCCTCTTGTACGCAGCGTCCCTGTATGAGAGGAGGAGTTGACTCCACCAAACACTGTCAGTCCTTGGCCTCCTGTGGCATGGAAGTTGTTGTAGTTTGGAATTGAAGTCACACCAAAGCTTGGATAGTGCTGTGGCGTGGGATCTGTGCCATAGCGGTAGCCTGAGCTTTGTGTTAAACTCCCATCCCTCTCGTCAGTCAGTTTTGTTGCCTCTTTGTCCTTACATTGCACACAGCCCATTATCTAAAATCCTATGGGAGGAAGGAGAAAGAGAGGTATTAGCACACTTATGAGCACAGGTCTCCTTCAACCTACTTTTGATGAGGATCAAATTAAGTTCACTACTCAAAAGCTCATTTTTGAAAATGAACAAACCCAACAACCTGCTTGAAAAATAACAGCAACATACTGAGCAAGCTCATAACACATTCTTCCTTACCAGGGTCAGAGAAGGAGGCCCTACCTTTTCCTATAGCAGCCTCAGATCTCTGACCAGCCGTTCCAGAAAACTGCCTGCATGGAGGCAGTAGGAGAAAGAAACCTCTCTTTCTTGCCCTTTGTGCCAAGACAGAACAACCAGAAGACAAAGCCACAGCCAAAAAGTACAGCCAGAGCTGTTCAGGTCTGCCTCCAGAGCAAGGCACTTAACTCACTGTTCACTTCTGACATTGCCAACCATGCAAGAGCTCCCTTCATGTAAAGGCAGTGTGGCCTTTTTTTCTTTGCTGGAGCTCTATGTGCCAGACAGAAAAGCAGATACAATGAGCTGATAGTTATCACAGCACAGGAAAGGAGAACTGAACTCATCAGATAGCATTTAAAACAAAAGTAGTGCTCTTTTATGCAATACTGAACTGAAGGGTAAGACATCTTGAAGCCAGATGCTGGGATAGCCAAAAATATAAATGAGCTAAGAAAGCTGAGAAAGTTGTGGAGGAATTAACATGGTATATGAAGACAGCCTCAAAGCCCAGGTCTTTGACACGGGGAAAATGAGAATGTACACTTTGGAAAAATTTGCTCTATGTTTTTTAATTCTCATAATTTCATATTCAGCATCCTCATGAGGCACTACCAAGGCCTGGGGTAATAATCTCTTGCAGTGTTAACTGCAAACAAGCTAAAAGCCTAGTTCTGTGCAGGTAGAGGGAAACAGAGGATGAGACACCACATTTAGACTCAGCCCTCAGAGGTCAGCTCTGTTACCTGGTGTTATTTTTCCTCTGTAAGCTCTGATGTTGAATTCACGTACTGATGCTACTGAACTCCTTGCTATTGATGCTAGCTGAATCTTGGCACAAAATCAAGGTTTCTGAAGTTGAGGATGATGGATCTAGGGAATCAGATAGCCATCTGCACGGACCCTTAATCTGAACAGGTGCAGTGAATCTTACATGTAGTTTGGCACAAACTGTGCTCCAGACATTAGCACTGCAAAGAAAAAGCAGTGACAACAGAAAAAAATCTTCAAAAAAATTGAATTCCTAGGCATACTTTCTCCAGAATATATAAGTAGGCAGGCAGAAAATGCACAGCACAGAGAAAAAAAAGTATAGCAAAGCACATTTTTCTCCCCTTATTTCTTTTCACATTTCAGTTAGTATCTGTCACTTAGAGTAAATAAAAAGCATATCCTTTTTCAAATATCCTCATTTTTCTGTAGTGGCCAGGCTGGCTATTTTGTATGCTTTACCCCAACATCAACACAGGAAATTAGTTTTGACAAACTCCTGGGATTCAGAAAAAGCATGTTCCTCTGCTGCTAACACTTGAAAAATTATGCAGTAGCTCTCTGTTGTCTGTGACAGTTCAGAGACACCTAGATACCCTCTCCTTAAGTCTAACCTGCCTAATTAAAAACCCCTTCTGTTGAAGGGTATTTTCCACAGTTTGAAGATACTGTCAGTTATTCTGCAAGCCTCTTCAGAAAAACAATCTTCATTTTAATATATTTCCTGAGCTATATTGCTTGTAGTTAGCACACATCTACTACCTTTCAATCCTAGCTCAATCTGAGTTTTCACCTTTCTCCATTTCTCTGAGACATATCGACCAGTCCTCAGTTGCTCTCACCAAATCTTTAGAGCTGGGGCTGGAAATACAGAGTTCTGTGCTGGGGCTTGAGGTTGTCCATCCCTGGGACTGGCAGTGACCCCAGGGGATCCCACAGAGACCACAGTTGGTGAAAAAGTATCCAAGTCATCTTTCATAGTATCACAGAATAGTTTGAGTTGGAAAGCACCTTAAAGATCCTCTAGTTCCAAACCCCCTGCTGAGGGCAGAGCTGCTAACCACCAGATCAAAGTGCCATCCAACCTGGCCTTGAATGCCTCCAGGAATGGGCCAATCACAGCTTCTCTGGGCAGCCTGTGCCAATGCCACCATCCTCTGAGTGAAGAATTTTTTCCTTATATCTAATTTAAATCTACCCTCTTACCTCATATCCTATCACTATGAGCGCCCTTGTAAAAAGTCCTTCTCCAGCTTTCCTGTAGGCCACAATGAGGTCTCCCTAGAACCTTCTCAGAGCTGAACAAACCCAGCTCCCTCAGCCTTTCCTCATAAGCAAGGCACTCCAGCCTTCTGAGTATCTTCGTAGCCCTCTTCTGGACTCACTCCAACAGCTCCACATCTTACGTGTCCTGTGGGCCCCAGGCCTGGATGCAGTACTGCCAGTGGTCTCTCATGAGCAGAGCAGAGGGGGACAATCACCTCCCTGATCTGCTGGCCATACTTCCTTTGGTGCAGCCAGGACACAGTTGGCCTTCTGGGTTGCACGCGCACACTGACAACTCATGTTGAGCTTCTTATCAACCAATGCCCCCAAGTCCTTCTTAGAGCTGCTCTCAATCTGTTCTCTGTCCAGACTGTATTTGTGCTTGGAATTGCTCCAATCCAGATGCAGGACATTGTATTTGGCCTTTCTGAACATCATGAGGTTTGCACAGGCCCACAGGTCCAACTCTCAAGCATGTTCATGTCACCCTGGATTGCATTCTTTCCCTCCCTCTAGTCTACCAACTTTGCCACTCAGCTTGGTGTTGTCCATACTTTGTGTGAGCAGTGAGTAACTCTGTGCTGCTTTTGCCAACCTACAGGTAAAACTTTCCTGGGTTCTTTGGGATGCTCAGAAACACAAGGGAGCCCAGCAGAATCACAAGGAGAGCAGTGGACCTGCAGGATGAGAGCTTGTTGCAATGGTACAAGGGTAGTACAAGAGTAGCCCAGTGCAGTGTGTCAAGTTGGAGGGATAAGTCAGGGACATGCTTCTTGAACCTGAGCACAAGAAGCAAGACTCAGGAGGCTGAACATAATGCTGCTGCACAAAGTGATGCTGTGAGGGAAATCCCCTGTCAAGAGACTCAGATGGAGAAGAGCGAGCTATTGAAGTACTCTGATTAAGAGGTGCAAGTGCTGGCACATACATTCATTCACTACAAACCAGTGGAGTGTTAATGTAGGCTTTACTATTTAATGCAGAATCTCAGCAGCCTTTTTGTTGGATTGAAACCTTACCTCCCTGTGAAACTCTATCACCTCCTCCCTCTCCCCCTCCAGCTCTCTCTCTCCTCTTACTTGTTCCCATGTGCTTTCACTGGAAAAAAATGTAGAAAAGAAAGCAAAAGAATGAAAGAAGAAAAAAATATGAGAAACATAAAGTTTCAGAGAGTACTGGGGAGGGTGGGTGCAAGAAGAGGTTTTCTTGTAGCTGCTGCTTTTGCAGACATGAAAATATATGTATGAGAGAATTATTTTTCAACTAGCTCTATCACTCATTTGCAAGCTTTCAGCTGAGCAGGTAAGATTTCCCACAGAAATCTGGGAAGATTTCATGTACCAAGTCACAAGAGCTATCACAACCCTAAACACTTCATTTACTCATTCTAGTCAGTTGATGAAGAAAAAGTTAAAATCTTTCAAAGTATTAATTCAGAAAAAAAGTGAATAAACCAGGAGAGAGCACAAATGTGTACCAGTAGTCTTAAAAAAAAAAAATGGTTTGGAGATTTCTTTTTATAAGGAATAATGTGAATAGAAAAACAAGGAATTATCATTGCTTTGATTTTTGTTTGTTTTTTTGCTCCTTTTCTCTGCAATGGCAGCATACAGGGAGGGAGAATTTGATGCAAAGTTGGTGACTGACAGAAAGGCTTTTTTCTTTCTGCTGCCCCTTTCCACTTTGTCAGTGTCCAGACAATCCAAGCATAAAGACTGCTTGAATGTAGTCTCTTGTAAAATGTAAGAGATGGTGTTAATGTGCATGCAACTTTTCAAGCCAACTCCTTTAATGTTGTCTATTCCTGGCTGAAAGACTGCAGCCAGCTACTTTATATCATGGGGAGTTTGCTAAATGTGAGAGAATACATGTGTGAGTGCATGCTTCAAGAGATTTCAGCTAACTCAGGGTTTTCATAGACAATAAATGTAAACTCCATTCAGCATCAGCCTTTACATGAATGAATGGAGTCCAAAAACTAATCTCCCTCAGTATCACAGAGGAGGCATTTCATATCCTAAAGTCTCCTCACCCCGCACGTCAGCACTTGGAGCACTGGAAGGCTGGAATTATTCAGCCAGCACTGAGATCACCAAACCAAATCTGGAGCTGTTTTACACTGAATTCTCAGGAGACAAGCAAATAATATTGTTCATCCAACACGCTGTGCAACTTATGGTAAAGGAATAAGATTTTATTCCATTTCCATTAGGAAAGGCAACATTTCTCAGATGTACGAGTTATAGAGTCATGCAGTGCTATCATAATTTGCCACCAATTTTGTTAAAACGTATGTAACCAGCCTAATTAAAATTAACTTTTCTTATGCAAACATATTGCTTTTATTTGTTTTCAAGATGCATTTTTATGGACGATATAAAACATGTGTTTTCATGAAAATATAAAACATTTACATGGTTTCTAAGACTTCCTTAGAGACAAATGAAAATAACCATTACAATATTTGTCTCTCTTCTTGTCCCTCTTATATTTCTAGGACTCTAACATTTACATTGCAAGTGATCCAACATCAACCTAACCGGAAGAGTAGTTTCCTCCCACATGGTGGAAACATTATTGGACAAAGATATAAAGGTAATTTTATTATTATTAAGTTTTTATATACTCATAGCTCCTTAATTATGTTCAGTGCAGCTTTCTGTTTGGTGATAAAGCCTGGGAAAAGTCCAGGAGTATGAAGAAACGCTCATTTCTCATACTTGCACTTTAAGAGCAAAATGTGCCATATGTGAAAAATAAGAAGTACTGATAAGACGTGGCCTACTCAAGCTTCTGCAGTTGCAAATCATGAAGAAGAGATGGATGGGAGAATAACTAGTGTAAATTCAGTGCTTCACAGCATCAGAAGCTTTCCTGTAAGGTTTTGTAACTTGTGGTTGAAACACTGAATTACAGTATCTGTATCAGAACCTGATTGTTTTCTCAAAAAATAAACTTCAGGAGAAAGCATGTCCTTAAAATGCTTGGGGGAGGGGGGGGGCGGGCAGGGGGAGATGCAGGGGAACATCTACCTGTTCTGCATGCTCCCTTGTGTTGTGGGATGAAGAGATGGGGAGAGTGCAGAGCCTGCAGGGCTGCGCTCTTCTTTCTCTCCACAGCTTTCCGTGAAGAAAATCTCTATTTTCAGGAGAACTTCTTTCAGTGAGAGATATGAAGGGGAAAGACTGGTTGAATGGTAGCTGTCAACTGTCTTTTTCTGACCAAATCTTAACAAATCCTGACAGGAAAGCACCAGCAGGAAAGTTGAATTAAAAAACAGTCATGTTGAAAAGGAATCAGAAGAATAAAACCTTTGGCTTTTATTCAGTCTCTGTGGTACTTGCTAATCAAACCAGGCTTGCATCCAGTATGGCACTGAACAAAATATTCCCTAAGGGATATCTTCTTGGTGTTTCATGTTTTGCTGAAAGCACCACAGCATATCAGACTGTGACATCAAATAAGCCAAGTTTCATGAGTTGCAGTAGGATTTAATATTCAAAATGCCACATTCTGGGAAGATGCAAAAAGAACAGGCTTTCCAAGAATAAGAACTACAAGAACTTTTGAAAGAGAATTCAGCTTTCTGTGGAATGCCTCCTGTGGGCCAGAGAGAGGGAATAATCAACACAGAAATTTACCCTGAAGTTGGAATTGTTTTACTTTTCACATCACCATCAGTAGATCCCTGGAGAGAAACTGAAGGAGTAAGTATTTTCAAACACAAGCCTTAGACACATTAAAAAATCCAGTTTTCAGAAATGTCTTGCTCACTCACTTGGAGTATTACAATAAGAAGTCATTAGGAAGGCTGCCCAAGATGGGCAACAAACAGGCACTTAAAACTTGTCCTACAGAGAATTTTCAAGCTACTTGTTCAATGACCTTTCTTTGAATTAGGTGTACACTGATAGTAGTATTTTGGATGCCCAGAATTTGTTTTCAGGGCAACATGTGGAATAGCACTAAAAATCTGGTCAGAGCATACTGGACCGTGGCAGATCTGTTAGAGCTTGACCAGTGATTCAGCAACTTACAGGAGTCAAAAAGATACAAAAAAATGTTGTAAAAAGATTGGAACTATAGTGAATTCATTATTTCTCAGGCTGGTAGCTTGCTGGTTACTATATATATATACACACACACAATTCTTATACTTATCAGAACCACTGTCACTAATGGCTGAATCCAGAAAGAAGGGAGGTTTATTGCTATGTGATAGATTTGGTTCAGCATTAAAAGGTGACTGGGGATTTGTGTAGATCTCCTGCAAATCTACATGTATGTGCTCAATGCCTGTCATACTGCATTAAAAAATGGAAATCAGAGAAGATGCAATCCTAGCACTGGGTTTTCTGTGACTATTAAGAATATGCACATACACAGTGTGGTATTCCTGAACAAAAGGCCTGAAACAACAGGGCAAAACTTTGAGCTGAGCATTAGCAGGATCAATGAATTCATTGAAACAGCATTTTCGCAAGAAAACAGCACTGAAAAATGCTTAGGCTGCTTTCATTTGTTTTTTGAAGGGAGTCTTTTGAAGCTTCACAACCAGATTCTCCTTCAGTGGGCTGAGCAGAAAAATCTCTGCATTTTAATTGCTTGTTTGCCTGTAGCAGCCCCATGCCTGGCAACAGGAGCAGGCAGTGCTCAGTGTCAGAGAACTTCCATCACAGGAACAGCAGGAAGAGTGGTTTTAGATGAACTCCTGCTGCCATACTGCTCTGGCCCAAAGCAAATGCCTTTGACAGTGCTGGAGCACCCTTGCTATTGTTTCTTTTTGGCATAAAGTTGCTGTGGAAGACTTCTGTAATAAGTGTCAGAAGCCCTCAGGGGAACCAGCAGCTCCCATGGTCATGAGATCAGTAGAACTGGCAGAGAGCTTTGGACAGCACTGTCTGTCCTGCTGTTCCTCCCCACTGGAAGCATGACTGGGACATGGCCTTGGGAATGACACCTTCCTGACATGTCAGGCCATGTTTAAGTTGCAACACGTCTGCAAATATAGCTGTTCTGTGCTTGCCTTACCTCCTTGCCCGCTTTGGGATCCAAGATAAAAGTCCCAAAATGAAGATTTGCGCTGCTTCTTGCATGTTTAGTTTCAGGCAGCCTTGGAGGCCAGAACTAGCAAAAGGCAGTGCAAGATGAAGGATTTCACTGAACTGCAACCAGACTTGGTTTCTGTCAGAGGCTGAGAGCATGATTCATGGGGCAGGATCACTGAAAGCCAGTGATGAATTTTCTGACAGATCTATCACCTTGCTGGTCATGCTCAGTGGGTACAATACCTCTCCGACCCCTGTGTAGCTTCAAAGTAAGGGAACTAGCCAGAACTAGGTCACATTTATTAGAGGCCAGAGAGGAAAAAGGAAGTCAGTGCTCCAGTTGGGCAGGAGAGACAAGAACTACCTCCATGCGTGGTGCTGACTGGAGGGCCACTATGGTGGGGCCGGCCAGAGGCTGGCTGGGGAGGGTCACTCAGCAGGGCCAAAAGGAAATGCGTTACCACAATGTGGCCGCAATCAAAAGCTCCCCAATGCAACTGATGAAAGAGCAGGAGATGAATCCTCCCAGCTGCCATCAAAAAGACACTCTGCCACCCTCCCTGTTTCCTAGCTTCTCTGCCAACTGAGTCTGTGAATGTTACGGCCTTGTCTTTTTCAAGTACAGCAAATTCTTTTCCATTCTCTGTGATATACTCCTTCCAGGAAAAAAAAAAAAAAAAACAACCAGCAACCCAGAACAGAACATACAAAGTAATTTTAAAAAAGTCTCACCCTGCAATCTCTTAAAGTAGCAGTAACTGAGTTATGCCTTGTACAATGTTAGGGTACTCATTTCTTTAAAAAAAAGGATGCCCTAGAAAAACGCAGAATGGGAAGATGAGTTGTGAGGGGATGCTCTCCCAGGTTTTTTCTTTCCCCACCAACATCCAAATTTTAAATGCAATCTAAAAGAAAGAAGTTTACTTACAGCCAAGTGGATAAGGAACGCCCACAGGTTCTGCATTCACACTGAAGAGCGAGTCAGACACAAACCTTCAGCTAGGATTTCTTTCCTTTTTGTTGTTCTTAAGATGAGTTCTGGGAAGCTTTGAAATTAACAGCTAAAGGCAGCAACTACACACAGTGAACACACAGCTTACACTGCAGTGAAAAACACAGAAAGGATGGGTCTGTCCTCAGCACTGAGTAACACTTAAGAAGACAATGTAAATTCAGAAGCATGATTTCAAGCTACATTCCTCCTTCATCAAGTTGCTTGTGGTAGCTCTATTCAGCAGCTGAGAGAAGTGGGTGGATGGCCTGCATAAGCATTTTGAGCTAATGTGCCTAAATTTTAAAGTGCCTTTTAAGTATATAAATTAGAAATCCTCTATCAGAAGAACAACTGCTGCAAATGTCAGAAGCATTTTATCTTGGAAAGAGAAGAAGTGAAACAGCGTCTCCACTGATTTCCTATTTCTTCCCCCCCCACCCCAAGAGAACTGAAAGATGATTGCAGGTTGATGCACACTGTTCTGATTTTTTTCCCTCTCAATTCTTATTTTTAGAATCTACTCAGGATTAATGGGTGTTCATCTGATTCACAGCATGGGACCTGCACAGAGGGGAATGCAAAATGTGAATATGGATGGACAGGGAAGAGAAGGGAAAGGGGGAGGTGAAGAAATTTGGCCTATTTGCTCTTTGAAACATATAAGAAGCATAGAAAAAGATTTTCTCTTATAAACAAAAACAAACAAACAAAAAACACCATTGCTGCCTACTCACCCCTCTTTGCCTATGCAAATATCTCTGCCTTGCCTGACTGCTGGTTTGTTACTGTCGAACTCAGAAGCTGACAGAAACAAAACATGAGCAAGCTGAGTCTTAAACAAGGAAAGGATATGCTTTGAGACCATTTAAGACTGCTCCTTCCTTAAGGAGCTCATATTTTGCCTAGGTTACTAGGTTACTGCTACTATTTTAGAAATGTTCCTTAGATTCCCTATTTGACTGGACCCTCCTTCCTAACAGGAGCAAAAATTTGCCTGAGGCCAGGTCGCAAGAAATCTCCAGTCTTCTCACCAGAACTGCAAATGGCTTTAGCTACAACAGCAAAAAAACTTGAAGGTGGAGAGCCCAGAGAAGAAGGAAACCCTGTGGTGAAAAAGGCAATTGAACAACTGGAGCATCAAAGTCTGAGTATGTCAGTAGTGGGAATGGACTACAACTCTGCCTACACTGACACAGAAAAAAAATGGTGCTACAAGTGGGACCTATTTTCTCAAATCTAGCTGTTGCCACTGTGGTTTCACTGCTTAACAGCTGAATTACCTTAGGTAAGAGTACTGGGTCTGGCTGGGATGGAGTCAATTTCTTCATAGCAGCTAGTCGGTGACCATGCTTTAGATTTGACCAAAACAGGCTGATAACACACCAGTGTTTTAGTCTCTGTTGAGAAATGCTAGCACAGCATCAAGACTTTCTCTGTTTCTTACCCTGCACCCCCGCAGTGAGTGGGCTGGGGGTAGGCAGCAGGCTGTGAGGGGATACAACTGGGACTGCTGACACAAACCAACCCAAGGGAACCATGCTCAGTGATAAGCGTGGGGGGGAGTTTTCTGAAAACAGCTGTTGCTCTGAAGCTGGCTGGTATTGCTCTGCTCGTGGGAGGTGCTGAGGGAGTACTTTTGCATCACTTGTTTTCTTTTTATTTCTTTCACTTATTAAACCATTTATATCTTGACCCGTGAGCTCGCTTAGCTTTTGCCCTTCTGTTTCTCTCCCCTTTCCTGCTGGGGCACAGTGAGTGAGTGACTGGGTGGGAGCTTAGCTGCTGGCCAGAGTCAGTTCACACAGCAAGCAGTGTGGATGTCTGGTTGTTCCCAGTCTGGAAAATAACTTCAGAGTTATACAGGTTAAACCATTAACCTGATGGTTAAGAGCTGGGATGCAACCAGGAGATGAATTTGGATTGCCAGATTACATACTACCATCTCTTCCATTTTGAAGAGAGATTTTGAAATCTGGAGAGAGAGTGCAGGAGGCTGAGACTACAGTGAAGAACATTCTAGACAATGGGACAGAGAAGGATACAGGTCTTCACTGGCATTGTCTCATGCAGAAGAGTGGCAGAGCCAATGCATAAGTTCTCTGCTGCTCAGCTACAATTCCACTAAGTCCAGTGATTCTCAACTTTATTTTGCCAAGGACTCTACAAACTGCAGGTCACTTCTGCTAGGCAGAGAAGGTTAAGCTTAAAAGTGATCAGATATCAGCTAAGGGCCATGAAAAAATAGATTCTGGTGTGATAATGTGCATTTTCCAAAAGAAGCTAGCAAACAGCTGCAGGCTCCTTTCTCATTGATTAAAATACCTAAGTATCACTAAGCATAGGGTAGGTCTGATTTAAAGATTTATGTCCATGTCTGAGGGCAAGTAAGAGAAAGAAGGATGCATGACTTTGATTTCATCATGAACCTGAGGTTATTTCACATACTGCGAGGGATTTCACATGATCTGCAAGGGATACTCATGTGTAGTGACTCAGCTACAGGTCAGAGCCCTATACTTTAGATTAAAGCTACTGCAGTCTCCTCAGTGCAGCTACAGGCAGGAGGCCCTACTTTAATCCTTCATGGCCTAAGCAGAAAGTTGTATTGAAATAATGGACTGAATGGCAGCTGGATATTTAGGTTACGTGTTAGGGATGAAAATTCTCTCTGTTGGCAAGGACAACAAAACAACCAAAGGCAATGTGAAAGCTAGACACCAGACATAGCACTCCCTCTGCTCAAAATGATAGACTAGTCTCTTTCAGCTCATTTTTCTATGACTCGATGAGTGACAAAAACATCAGATGTGAATATTTTTAATAGTCCCCCCTTGAAGCCAGAAAAAGTGCGTTTTCGTTATTTATTTTGTTTCCTCTTTCATTCTCAAAGTTTATATGTTTAAGAGAAGAAACTGTGCTTTAAATGTGGCCTGTGAAGGAACATACATTTGCAAAGGTCTAAAAACGCACCTGAAGACCCTGTTAGTCATGCAGAACAGAGTGCGGATGTTTGCCTAAGTGGACATTTGCTCAACCTGGCATGCAGGATTATTTACAAGAGTGTTCCTTGACCTGTGATCAAAGGGAGCACAGAGGCCCAAAAAACCTCAGGTGGTCCACAAGCAAATAGCACATGCATGAACAAGCAAATGCACATCCTCTGGACACTGGCAATATTTTGCAGATGGCGCTTGAGGTCCCCCTCCCAATCCCTGCATGCTCTCCCCAGTTTAACTGGTTCTCTGAGTATGAGTGGTTATAAAGCAATGACCCAAAGGGCCCCTGATAACAGCTCCAACCATCCACACCAGGAGAATGAAATATAGCACTGCAGAGGAAGAGGTAGACAACAGAGATTTCTCTGCTTCTTCGTATTTGATAAAAAAGAGATGAGCAAAACTGGATCATAATCTGGAGCAGACAGGCTCCAGGGGTTTCACTGAAAGTGAGTGCCTTGTGACTACATAACTGCTTATCATTCAGGAGATCTGGAGATCCTGTCTAGACTTCCTTCTCTTCCCTCCTATCTCACGCAAAAAGACAAAATCCTGAAGACTGCAGAATGTCAGATTTGCAGATCATGGGAAGAGAGTGTTGTAAAGAGAAAGTGACCTCTCAACAGGAAAAGAATACACACTCCATTGATCAGCCTGGTAAGAGAAGCCAGATTAAATAAGCAATCAAAAGCACATTCAGCACAAAAGCATGGTATCAAGCACAACATTAACCAAAGCAGAAGTTGTAAGAAGATGACCCTTTTCAGCTGTTTATGTGCTAATTACAAGCATCTATAAAAATGGATAAAACCTTACTCTGCAGAGTAGCATTGCTAATGGCTGGAAACTAATGGCTAGATTTTGGTTATTAGAATCTCAAAAAGGAATAGTTGTAATAAACTTAAGAAGTCCAGTTGAAAGAGGGGAATTGACTCCTCTGTCACATGTCCTATGTGTCACAAACAACGTCTGTATGAGTGGCCGAGAACTTGAAAGTAATGTTGGATATTTATGAATCAAGATACATTCAGGTTGAAGTATTACCTGGAATGTTACGGATAGCTGAAATCACAGAACAGGAGGGAACAAATGGCTTCCTCAGTGCCTCTTGCCAGTAAGCTCCTTGTCAGTGAATCATACACAATACGGGCCTTGCAGCACCAAGGGGAATGGAGAACTCAGAATTGTGACCACAGCTTCAACAGCAAAATTACACAGCACATTGCTAAATCCCTTGGTCACCCTACCACATCAAGCACAGTGGGACTTGGTGACTTGCTCTCTGCCCCGGACAGGGAAAGCAACTTGTGCTTGCACAAGTGCAGTGTCATGCTGGCCATATGACTTAGATGGTTAACAGAGGAACTAGACAGTCCCTACTGTAAATCTTGTCACAGTAGAGAATAAATGATCACAAACCAGGAGGTTACTTGTTTACACTGAAAAGGACTGATGCTTTCTTTGCAAATAACTAACACAATCTGCAAACAAATCCAGACCAGTAAAATTTTAGACAGTATATGAACACACACTGTTCATCTATACATAAATTAAAACGAATGTATGCTTTCTGAGAGGTATTATCAAAAACTATAGCAAGTGAGAGTCAAATCAGGCTGGAGACAGAATTTAAAGAATATTATTGATGCCTGCATATGGTTTAAGACATTTCCTAAATATCTAAAATGTTAACAACCATGAAAAGAAAACTATACTAGATATAAATAACATACAATGAAAAATCCAACAGCTGGGCTTACCAGGGAAGTGAAAAAATATGTATTATATATAAATCAAAACACGAAGAAGAAAAGATAATAACAAGATAAAATAAAGATTACATAAAGGATGCAAGAAGATAGTAGGAAAAAATGAAAACAGATAAAATCAGAT
Organism: Chrysolophus pictus; assembly: GCA_037305975.1. Taxonomy (NCBI): domain Eukaryota; kingdom Metazoa; phylum Chordata; class Aves; order Galliformes; family Phasianidae; genus Chrysolophus; species Chrysolophus pictus. The sequence continues at coordinate 45,288,552 of CM074578.1, forward strand.
TTGTGATTTTTCATTCTTATAAGCAGATTATGAAAGATGGTTCCTGAATAATAAAAGTAGTAGAGTAATTCCTAACAATACGTCAGAGACAGAAGTTATTTAGTAAATATTTCTGATTAGCACACAGGTAAAAGTCCTGGTGTTATTTTTATGATCATGACAAAAAAACTTCCCACTACAGTAGCACCTAGCAGTGGTACAAAATTCTGGATGTTTCAAATTCATTGTCTCAGAAGCTTTTGGAGGGCTAGCTTTCAAGCTACTGCTGCTGCTTCTAAAGTAGTTTTGGTCTGCTGCAGAAGTACTGGGGGCAAGAAGGTGGCTCACGCTGGGTCAGTGTTTAAGAAGGAAAAATATAATTACAGGCGAGTTGGCTTGTTTCCAGTATTTTGTAGAGGTTAGAACAGCAAACACAGGACTAGATTAATAATATATATGCTTTAACAAAGCTCTGTAATTAAAGTCAATCAACTTGGCTTTAAGAAAAACAGACCCTGTCAAACTAATCCGATGTAATTTCATACAAACATTACAAGTTCACATGATGAAGGCAGTGCTGCTGACAGTATTAGAAGTCTAAGTCATTTGACTCAATCTGCAGAATATCAAAGAAATTGAATGCTTTGTAGTTCATGTGGAATTTGCTCCATCCATTCATCCATTCAGAGCAGGTGTCCATATATGGAGAGTAATATGTGCGGTCATGTAAAAAAGTCAAATATATTTTATAATGAAGTCATGTCTGAATCCACAGTCATATTAGATGTATTAAAAAGGTGATAAATGAAAGAAGTCAAAGTGTAACTGTAAATGGGAAACTATTAGAGAACAGATGGATTCCTATTGGCTTCCCACAGGAACTAGTGACCATTTATTTGCTATTCAATAGCCTTATCAGCGACATGGATTAAAGTTAAGTAATTACAGTTAGATAACAAGAGTGGGGACAGCAAAAAATAACAACAAACAAAAGTACAAGAGTACAAGTCTGAAACAGAGCAAGACGAGATCAGAAAGATGAGAGTGAGCAACCAATATAGGTGTTAATATGGCCAAGTGTAGAACCACTGTATTAGAAAAAGAATAGAGTCCATACTTACAGGATGAGAGGGAGAGAGAGGACTCTATCCTCTGAAGCAGAGACTAAATATGAGACCAGGCGTCCTGGTGGGCGATCAGCTGAACATGGATTCCCAATGAAACGCTGTGGCCAAAAGGGCTAATGCAAGCCTCAGCTGTAGGAACAAATGAAAAACAAAAGATGAGTATGTAGGTTATAGTAACTCTGTATTTGACTCTTGTTCTTCTTCTACTTGAATAAAGTAGCATGTTCTGCCACTTCATTTTTTCAAATAACGTGTTGAAAAAAATGAAGCGTGTCCAGAAGAAAAAGACTAAAGCACTGAAAACAATGAAGAGCAGAAGGTTTTGTTATAAACAAAAAAGGTTAAAGGAAAATGTGTTATTTTGTTCACAGCATAGGAGTATTCATCTGGGAAATAAATTTGATAACTGTAGGGTCTATAGCAAAAGTGGAAAACTCAGTGGAACTGAAAACTGATCCAATCCAGACTGCAGGGGCTTTTTTTTTTCTTTTCTTTTAATACTAATGATCACGTAGGGGTTGTTAACCACTAATTAACCCTTCAAATCACATGCGATGTACTGTCCACCTCTGCTAAGTTGTGAAGATGATCAAGCTTGATTTAAGGATGAACATCCATTCAACTATGGTTAGCGGGACCTCTAGTAGATATCTATAGCCCACAAAATATTGAAGGTCAGGGGAACAATCACAGCATCAGTGTCCTGTGTTTTCAGTAAAAAAAGTGCTCGCTCCTCTTGGGAATCCTGACAGCCTTCCTGCTCATGGCACACTGAATGACTGTAGGGAAAACTCAGTCTTTTGGGGCTGTCTTAGTATGGATAGCAGTCATCCCTTTATAGGATCTGCAGACATTTCTCTCTGGATTGCCACCACTTGACTCCACACAACACTTCACTGCACAAAGTTGCGGAGAATTGAAATGACAAGGAAGTGACTTTCTGGAAATGGAAGGCTTTACAGCTCTCTAAGAACTCTCTGTAGATAGAACCCACGAGCCCTTCTTTCAGCAAGTCACTTGATCTACTGTCTGCTGCTTACAGATAGATCCTACCTCAGGATCCCACAGCCAAAGAAGGTGACCTCAGGAAGGACTCTTCTCTATCCTGTAGATAGTTCCTCTCCCAGCCTCATCCTTTCAGGATGAACTTAAGGACCAGCTACCTTCTTCAGGAAACCAGCTAGTGTCTCTGACAGGCACCCCTCAGCTCCTTCAGGACATGCATACCTCCTTTCCTACCACTTGCTGAAGGACCTGGCTGCCACCAAGGAAACTTCTGCTGCTGTGTTCCCAGGCTGGATGCTGGCAGGTGGGCTCCTAAGGACCTTGTGCTCTGTGGAGGGTAGTGGCTACTCAATTTGCTTCTCATACAGCTTGTCAATATCTAGATTTGGTGATTTTTAAGGACGTAGCACAAGGTCTTTGTTCATGCTGTCTGTCTTTACCCAGGCCTTTGGCCAAAAATATTAATATCATCAATGTGTGGGGGGACAAAGGCTGGGGAATGTTTGATTTGTGCCAGCTTATTTTAAGCTTCTGGTATGAACCCATCTATGATCGAATGCTGCAAAGTACATTCTGCAAATAATACATAAAATAATTTCAATTACTTGAGCTCAAACTTAGTTCACATATGCTGCTCTGAAGATTTTAAAGACATTATATTATATAAAAATTTCATTACAGTTAATTATTCATGACTCTACAGATATTTTTCTGTTCAATAGATAGGAAAAGAATGTGTTTTCCAAACTTTCAGTCCCTTTCACTAATTGATGCATGCTAAAACACAGCACAGTAAAGTTGTACTACTAGGTTACAAATACAGAGGGAACATCCCATCTTATGTAAACTGGTCAAAGAACTTCTGCAGAGTGCACTAAACTAAATTGTGAAAATGTCAGGGAAAGAAGTTCCATCCAAATGTGATATTTATGTACCTATATGCGCATGCGTTCACACACATGCCACCACCAAACCAACTCTGCTAAACCTGGTAATCCTGTCAACAGATCTCAAGGCTCAAAAACGAATGTGTGATTGGCAGTTCTTTGTTCTGAAGAGCAAAATTTTTGGAAAAGTTGATCTTGATCAAGATTGCAGAGCTTCTAACAGAAGATGAATCAAAGCTGGATAAAGTATAGTCTGAATAGTGCATTTTTATACCTTAATGTTTGCTGTCCTCCTACATGCATTTTTCTCCCCCTTTCCTCTGGCACATCCCCATCTACATCCTACAGTACCAGGCTGTCCAGTTAAGCAGTTGTGCAAGCGTGCTTTTTAGGCCTTCTGAAAGCTTGCTTATGTGAAAAATGCAGTATTTTTCCACTTAGACTACAAATATCACATAGCTAGAATCCACAAATTTACTTCAAAAAACAGAGTAGTTGTGGCTAATTCCTAAACAGAAATGCATAGAGACTACGTAAAAGCAAGTATCTTTAACATACGGACTGACAAAAACCATTTTGAAATATTAAAGTATAAGCCAAATGCTAGGCTTGTCCTTTTACTCCAGACACAGAGAGAGAGAATTAAATGGGAGAAGTGAGACTAACAATTTGCCTCTGTAACTCACCCAGGCCAGACACAGTGATGCTATGGAAGTTAATGCAATGAACCCCAGAAGTGTCACTTTCACGAATCTCAAGAGGCATCACTGACCTGAAGCTGGCTGCAGTTTCTGCCCCAATTCCAGTTTAATGTATTCCAGTTTGACCCTCAAGCGACAGTGCTGCCAGAGAACACGCTAAGAAACAAATGCAGGCAATTGCTTTGACATAATTGTTTTGGATGCAGCCAGATCGAAAGTGCTGATGTAAACAGAGACTAGAAGAGGGTTTTACCAGGTCTCCTCTCCTTACTGAGGAAAACAATAAGAGAAAACAGAGCACTACCTAAAACCCAGCCAAGCACGTGCTCACCTCTCAGCAGCAAAACTAACACATCTCACCTAAGAAATGGATAAACTAGATAAACACTTCCAAAGTGTCATATATATATACACACAGCATTTGATTTATAGTTTAAACTTATATGATTTGTATATATAATTTGTTCTTTGTGCATGACACACATCTGTTCCATGAATGATATTAATTTTAAGCTCCAGGAACAGAATAATTCAGTCCTTTATGATCATAGGACATTGAAAAGAGTTACAACACAGCTCCCTTCCATTAAAGCAAATTGTTTTTCTTCCTTTTCTCTCATTCTTCCAAACTTTGAGAGGCTGTATGGACCTGCTTTCAACGCTATGGTCAGGATGACACATTTCTGCCCTACCACTCATTGAAATACCTGAGCTTACGCAACTTTGAAACTGCATAGTTTGGTGCTAGAGAACAACAAAGCAGTGCTTATTTCTTTGCACAGGGACTGCAAGAAGAGAAGCTGGGAATATTTTTTGCAAAGGAAAGATGAATTATGGTAGGAAACCAGACCAAGGAAGCTTGAGAATAAAAGACTCAACTAACTGGTCACAGATGCTCCTGAAAAAAATTATGTATAAAAGACAAAGAGAAAAGAACACACAGCAGTAGTGTAGGTTTTTGGAACTCATAAGTGAAAACATGGAACACGGAACATGGCTCTTCCTTCAGATTTATTCAATGAATAAAGCACAAAGGAGCAAATCCCATACTGATCTTCTCTCTCTTTTACCTCATTTCCTAAGATATGTTTCCACCTTTGCTACTCTCAGTTTTCCTTTTCTCCCATTCCTCCAGCTGCCCATCAGTCCATTCAGGCAGATTGCCTGTAATTGTATCACACAAAAACCAGATGAGATTCTCAAGGCTTCCCCTTTTTGTGTACCCAGAGTACTTCCAGCAGAGAAAGTCTTCTAAAGAAATTGATTCTCACTTCCCTTTTCTGCAGTTACTTGTGTGGGTCACTCTATCACAATAGAAGTCTGCATCCAACCATGATAGAGACAGATAAAAATTATAGTTTTGAACATCCCTAAGAAACGAGGTCTTGGAAAGATGAACGAGCACGTATTACAGCCACTAAACTATTTGATTGATCCTGGGCATAAAAACCAGCCTTGTACAAATAAAAAAAAGACTCCTGTCCTTCATCTCTCACCCTTTGTAGGATCCGCCCCCACAGTATAGCCATGAAGTATGATCCACAGCTTGCCTGATCATCAGAGCTAAAGGGCCTTTTCAGGTATGCTGGGTCTTACGTAAGTGTTTTGCTGTCCAGGGAATTAGGATTTTAAGATCATCATCATCAGGAGTTTTTAGTCACTGTAATGTTATGGTGTCTTGTGCAACCTTCCAGAAAGAAAACTTTGGATCTGCTACAGCAGAGTCAGATGACAAAGGCTGATCAAAAGTAAGACTCAGTGTCCTTAGGAATTCCTGGAATTTCTCATGCTGTTGTGCCAATTTTTAAAGCATTTGTATAGGATGCAAAAGTATGATTGAAACATTTTCCTAAAACCAGGAATGAGAAAAGCACTTTAATCAAAATAAAAGTTTTCTCGTACTAAATTGGATTCCCACCTCTGTGGCTGCTCTTGCAGTGCAATGACAGGGCGGTTAGCACAGTGTGGATTTAATAGCATTGTCAGACAACTTGAGGAATAGTGTCACAAACCAGCATTATTCTAGGCAGAGATAAATAAAGTATCTGCACTGCAGAATTAAAGCACATGGAATAGAGAGGATAAAATACGCATGCAATTTTGTCTAGATACACAGATGATACAAAACAAAAAACAGGAATCAAATGAACCTGTATCATTATGCTGCATGTCGAGTCAAGGTTTGTAATTCCTTCCATAGTGCAAAGCTGCAGTTGCTGACAGTCACAGCAGTTATCAGGCAGTGCATGCTCACCATCTTTTCAGAGCACTGCAGAACTGATCAGCTGCACGCTTTGAATACTTCCTTAAACATGCTGGTCTAATTGACTTCCAGTTTTCAGTGACAGTGTATTATCAGTTATTTGGATGCTGCAGGCTCTTACAGTACTTTTACAACAGGAAATGTTTATTCCATATGTAAGAACACTGCACTTACAAGAAATAATGCAGGAAAGGAAAGAGATCTAATTTCTATTCTGCTTCCTTCCTTCTGCAGTGTGCCGCATTGAGGTGTTTGTTCCAAAACACTGATATTAGTTCAAGGCCAAGATTTTATTTACCCTGATCTTACAAAACAAGCCCGCAGGTAAATCATGTTCAAGCATCTCAAGCTGTTGTATTGCACTCACATTAGTGTGATTTAGGTAAGTGGGCTTATAGTTTTTCTTTTCAAGGTTACTGAGCCTTTCATATCCATTTTTGCACCAGCGCTATAGTTTTTAAGCTCCCATAAATTAAAAACACTTCCAGAAGATAGTGTCAGTTTTGAAGGGTCTTTCTCATGGTTCTGAGCCCTAGTATTCCATGCTGTAGGACAATGGCAGTTATGCTGCATTTAGGGACACTCGCACAGTGCCTTCATGAAAACTTGCACCCAATCCATGGGTTTTCCCCATGTACCACTGCTGAAAAAAATAAACAAGACTAATTGTTACATTTTAATTCATTGCTTTTGCAAATCCAGTTTTTAATTTAGGAAGTCTGAGATAGCCTTTTAAGAAGATATTTTCAGGCTTTCTCCTATAGATATCCCATTTATTACCACAGCCAACAACAAACGTAATATTATAAATGACCATAAGCAGCTGCCTCCTGTCTGCAAGCTAAACTGGCAAGAGACTCCACAATGCTTCTTGGCCAAATCTGCATCAGGCAGACTGGTGAATTTTGGGAGTTTTGAGCATCAGCAGATTCTCAAACTGGCTGACCAGTGCTGACTGCTTCTTACTGAAGTACTTGAAAAGGGATAAACAGACAATTCAGGAAAAGATGGTGTTCTGAAGTGGATTGTACAGCTGCAGAAATAACATCCAGACTTCGTTGTATATTTTCTATGCTGTTCTGAACCATTAAAACCCTTCCCACTCCATCCTGTAGTTCTGGAGAGCTGACAGCACTACCTCGTTCATACTTATGTGTTAGAGAGGTCAGGGAGTTCGATACGTAAATAAAATCAATGGACACTTCAGAAAGCTATGTTTCTTTCACTTATGACAGGAGCGGTGTACTCTTTTGGTAAGGCAATATTGTCCTTGAAATCCAGAAGTTTTCTCAAAGGATGGGCTGGGGCTTCTGCTTTTTGTTTGTATCTGAGCACTGTGAATGTCTTCAGTGCAGGTTTTCTTGTGAAGAAAAGATGCTACATGTTTTCTTTTGTACGTACTTCTCAGAGCAGTTTCTCAATGCCAGGAGCACAAATGTAACTGAAAGAGAACAGTCCCAACTTTGTCAGCTTCCCAGCACTATATTTTATATGCTTTTGTTTCCCTGCAAGCTCAGCACAGCTTTAGTGGCAGCACCCTGGTTCCCCCTGCCCCCCACAAGTGATACATATTAGTACATCTGTTTTCTCTGTAAAGTCTTTTTGCATTCTTTGCAGGGCACAGGAAGGATGTGGGCTCCTTTTCACATTCAAATGAGGCAAATTAGCCTTTGCCTGGTTCCTACAGTATAATGCTTATTTTACATTTAAGCGTGAGAAAAGGGAGGAAAATAAAACCCAATATGTTAGGTGGGTTACATGTTGCACTTTGGTACAAGCCTCACATCGCCTCCTTTTGCGAACTGTTCGCTACAGGAGATCACTGCTTAATGGGGTTCGAAAGTTTAATTGTGTAAAATGACTGAGTAGCTTGCACAAAGAAATAGCAGCTGCAGACACATTAAGTGTGAGAAAAGGCTAAAAATGCTAAGGTGAATCAGCAGGGCTCAAGCAATCCAGGAGAGATTCCTGAAGCACACTGAAAGTAACTTCCTGACAGATGACCAAGGAGCCAACAAGGGGAAATGCTGTGCTGGACCTTATGCCCACAAAGACCAGAGGATGTAAAGGTCAGGACCAGCACTGGCTGCAGTGACCACGAGATGGATCACAACTCTGGACTTCAGGAGAATTGACTTTGGTCTCTTTAAGAATGTGCTTAAGAGAATCACATGGGATATAGCCCTTGAGAAAACAGAGGTCCAGCAGTGTGAATTGGTTTTCAAGGACCACCTCCTGCAAGCTCCACAGTGGTCCACCTCAGTATGCAGAAAACCAGGCAGTAGCAGCAGGACACCCATGTGGATAGACAAGACGCTCCTGACAAGAAGCAAATATAAAATGGGAGCATGAAAGATGGAAGCAGGGTCAGATGGGGTTAGGAAAGCCAAAGAAGCTGAATCTGGTAAGAGATGTGAAAAGCAGCAAGATTTTCTACATGTGTATCAGCAGCAAAAGGAAGACTAGGGTCCTCTGAACAGGTCATCAGTAGTGTGCCCCAGAAATTGATACTGGGTCCAATACTGTTTAATCTCTTCATTAAAGACTAGGTGATGGCAGAGAGTACATCCTCATAAAATTTGGGAGCAGTATTTGATATGTGAGATGACTCTGTGCCATTCATAGGCGCCTTGACAGGCTGGAGAAATGTGCCAGTGGAAATTTCATGAAGTAGAGTGTGCAAAGTGATGTGCAAAGTCTTGCTCCCATGCTGATGGCTGAGCAGCTAGAAAGCAGGAGAGAATCTGGGTGTTCCAGAGGGCACTATGCTGAATGTAAGCCAACAATCATGCTTATGGCAAAGATGGCCAATAGCATCCAGCAAGTCAAGGGAAGGGATCCTTCCCCTTTATTCAGCGTTGCTGAGACACTTATGGAGTGCTGGATCCAATATGGGGCTTCCGAGTACAGAATACACAGAGACTTATTAGAGTGAGTCCAACAATGGGTGACAGAGATAGTTACAAGATTGAAGCATCTATCATATGAAGAAAGGCTGAGAGCTGGGACCTAGAGAAGAGAAAGCTCAGGGGGATCTGATCAGTAAGTATAAATGCCCAATGAGAGGCAGCAACAAAGACAAGGCAAGCCATCTCAGTGGTGCCAAGCGATAGAAAAAGAGACAACTGGCACAAAGGGAAATATAGGAAACATTATTTACATGTAAGAAAAAAAACACTTGCACAATTAGTAACTCCTCTCCTTCCTTCTAAAAACTAGGGACAAATGCAACAATTCAGTAATGTAACAAAAGTAATGTGCACATTTTGCAGGGAAACTATATGGTTCAAATTCCTGCTTTTCTATGTTCTAATGCGAGTGGTAAGGCCAAGAAGATGTAAAGAAAAACCGAAGAGCTTCTTGGTGAGCAGTGGTTTACCACAGGCAGTTAGCACTAGGTGGCAATTCAGTGCAAACTCTTTATGCTGCACCGTCTTGCACACTTAATGCATGCTGTGCAGGAAAGGTAATAATGCACCCCATGTGCGGAAAATCATTATGAAGTGGTCAAGATGTTATAAACATACACTTGGCTTTACTGATGGCAATTTCCCAGTACAAACAAACCCTTAATTCTGTTGATGTGAATATTTGACAGTTTGTAGAGAGAGCCTGAAGGAGTTCTGACACACCTGCTAATGCTCGGAAGTGCCTTCTTCAGCTCAAGTGCTGTTCTTATCTGTAATATGGAATGAATCAGTCTTGCTGCAACTGATGGGCCATGCCCTTGGCCTGGGGATGCATGGAATCCATGTCCCAAATCCCTGCTCTGCTCACAAACTACCCCTTGAAATAAGTAGTTACTCGTAGGTTTTTTCTTGGTTTCCCTTGTTCTGTCCCGAATCACCACACAATGGCCTCTTTTCTCAGCCTGCGTGTGAACAGCCACGCCATGGCCTCCCACTTGGCACCCTGGAGCCTCACGGCCTGCTCGGCTGGTACTGGGAAGCCTCTGAGGAGCAGCAAGAGCCTCTTCTCCCTCAGAGCTCACACTGGTTTTCAGACACCTGCCTGTTCAAAACACAAACGCCTACTGTTCTCACCCACCTCGCTCCCATCCGAAGCCAAAGGCATTCAAATTGATTAGTCCTGCAGCACACAACAGAACAGCTAACCTATTATGTGTGGCAGCCTGAATTCCCCTCTTCTAGCTCTCTCCTTACAGCAGCAGTGTAAAGCTCTGGCTCAGAGACCCAGAGCAGAGAGAACTCCAGTTGGATTTAGACTCAGACTCACCCGAAAGCCTGAGCTTCCCTCAGTAGTAGGCTCTGGCTGTCCTGAAGCTGTAGGAGTAATGAGGCTCCTCAGTCTTTATGCTGATTTACCCAAAGTGTTGTTCCAAAGGGATACACAGAGGGACTCAAACAGTTCAGGAATTTCTTGAAAACAGTGAGGGTATTTTAGGCATCCTCGGAACAGTCCATTTCTGCCTACTGAGGCGCCCATTGCATCTTTAATTCATAATTTCCATTGTGGCCTGCTAAAATAATTAGATTTATTATTCCTGTCACATGTCCTTTCTGCAGATGCTGGGAGGGTGTGGGAGAGGGAAGAGAAAATTAGTTATCAATCACCACTTGCCAAGAGTAGATTAAGACGTATACATCCCTGCGTAAAAGACTCAAGGGAGTTTCATTTATTCCTTTTCCTCTCCTTGGTTATATTTTGCTTCTGTTCTACAACCCTTGTTCTCCCGCTGCACTCAGTCACAACCCGCCCGCAGTGGACAAGCTGGAGAGTGGTAAGCAATGCTGGACCTCTTCCCTTTCACCATGAGATTTCATTTGGACTCCCTTTCCCAGGCCTCAGAGCACAACTAGTTTCTGACAGCAGAGAGGAGAACAAGAAGAGAGTTCATCTTTAGTGATGTGATAAAAATCACTCTCTCACACAGACAACTGGAAAAGGATTTCAAAAGAGCTGTTGTGCCAAGAACCTGATAGCAAAACCTGAAATTAAAGCCAACCCACACCTTCCTGTTCACAGACAAAGCTCTTTCATTTTTTTTCCTGGCGCTCCTTCTTCTTCTTGACTAATTCTACCTGGGACTAAAATGTAAGTCACCATGGAGCACATCCTGCCACCAAAACATCCAGTGCTCCAGAAAGGGCCACCAACAATTTCCATAATAAAAGCGTAGCTCTGCCTTACATAGGAGGTCACCTCATCTCTCTCACTTAAGGAAAATAATAATAAAAAAAATTACAAGTAGTAAAAGCACAATAAACAAACAGGTTGGAGAGAAAGGATAGGAGAACACAGGGATTTCAGGGATTTGGTGCAATGGAAGGCCTGAGGAGCATGCAGGTGAGGGAGCAGCTGGGAAGGAGGGCAGGCCGGCAGCTCGAGCCCCAGCTGGGCCTGTGCCATCTGGCAGCTGCACGCGGCTGGCTGCCTGTGGGCTGTGCAGAGAGGAGGGATGAGCCTTTAGGGGAGGAGCCATCCGATAAATCATTAATGAATGAAAGTATGAAGTAATCTGTCTGCCTAGGAGGCAGAATCGTCTAATAATGAGAATGATGGCCTGGGAAACCAAAGACGAGGTGCTGTTTCTACCCAGTGCTTAAGAAGATTGACCTGCCTCCTTATATGTTGAAGGGCTACCTTCTTAACATCAACACAGTAGATAAAATATGTTAAAATATGATAATAACATTTACAGATCCATTTGCAAAATCTGCAGCCCCTGCTCCTCTTTTGTCACAGGCAGTGCACAAAGACAATGCCTGCTCCCATAGACAGCTCACACTAAAACAAGGGGTTTCTCAAAGCTGTAACAAACCTAGCATGACCTTTTGCCAGTGCCGGTGGCATTTAATTTGAAATCGATTAACTATATACACAGTGCTAATTACCCAGAGGTATTTTTGATCAATCTGACTGCTGGTTGGAAATGTATGTGTATGCCTTTGTGCGAACAGTCACACTCTGCTATCCCTGTGCTCTGTGAAATGAAGCTCAAGAAACAATTCTGGAAGGTACATTCATGTTTGCAGCAATAGCTGCAGGGGGACCGGGCACATTCAGCTAGAAAGCGATGAGGTTGTCAGGGAAGGGTCAGGAGGCTGGCATGGGTTGTTTTGCACAGAGACCTAGCAAGATGTGTCATGCAGCATAAAATCAATATGGGCCCTGCATGAAAAAGCAGTCATCAATTTTGTACAAATCTCAGGCTTATTTCGAAAGATCCTCACAAGGTGATTCTTGATTTGTGTGAAATCTTAAGCTCTTCTCTCTTTCCTCTATCTTTAAAAAAAATCTTAAACATTCAGGGATTAGAAAGGCTTTAACATAAACACCCAAGGCACAAATCAACACAAATCCATCTAATGCTGGAGCAGTTACGAGGTAAGTGATACAAGTGTTTTATCATTCAGTGTACTGATAAGCTAAGATTTTCTAGAGCAATGTGTAGATTGCAGTAGAAACCATAATTAGAAGACATATGGTCATGAGCAAACCTACATATATGGAAACCCAACCAAGCCTCTGAACAGATCTGCAGGGTTTTACTGCATGCCTATTTGCAGCACCGAAGCCAATTTTAATTATCCTGCCAAACCCTACTGAGCCACAACAAGGTTATTACCGCTTACCAAAGGATCTGTTCAGGCAATTTTACAAGGAAATTGCTTGTGCCTAATCTAATCACTAAGAAGTATTTAAAATTATGTTCGGCCTAAAAAGACCAACAAAGAAGCAGGAAGCTCTGAAAGGTTCAAGAAGCTTCATAAGGCTGTTACTGTAAATCACGGCAGCAATTTGGAGATGAGCTCTCTGGAGAGACTCCAAGTCATAATCAGATGCTGTATTTCACCGAGAACAAACAGAATGCAGGTGAGATGACTTAAAGAGCACAAAAGTAAGATTTCTCACATATATAAGCTTTCTACTGGTGACTGAATACATTTACATAATAAGTGGGGTTTTTAAATTATCCACTGGTGATGTCACACAGATTTAAATAATCTGCAGCACCGGTCTCTGCTACTTGCAAGTCATATCTGACACTTTAAAAAGCCTTTGAAAATGATTTAACTGCGCTTCATTCAAGAATTCTGTTTCTCAAATTTTTTTTTTAAGCATAGGATGAGCAACATCTATAAAGTGTAACAAGTGGATTGTGATGACTTGGATTTTTCCATTTCCTTGCAGAGGAACAGCACACAACATCAGAAGGAACTACTTCTGTAAATTACAGAAAGTTTAATTGGAGATTGCTGGACCTTTTAAAGCTACAGTCAAGCTTATTAGCACAACAAATATATAGCATTGCCTACCGAGTAACCATAGAAGTACACTGATGGAACCTTTGCTAGCTTATGTTTTGCCAAACTGACTGAGAACGGCTTCCTATCAGCACTGTTACCAGCACCTGCTTTGACATGTTGTGTGGACTGCCATGATTTCAACTTTCGTTTCTCTTGCTTTTGCTTATGTGTTCTGAGTGAGAGAGGAAGAAAAAGAAAGAAGGTAAAAGCTCCCTTCACACTTCAACACTCTACTGACATAGATTAGTCTAGGATAGATGACCTGGATTCAAACTGGTTAAATACCAGAAAGGGAAAGTCATGAGCAGACAAAGCGAGCTCTAAGGGGATTTATCTCAGAATTTCAGTTTTCTGGTGCTTCACTCACTTGCAGAGCATATTAAATTTGCTGCTCTCCCTGTCCAGTATCATTAGAGAACTGTCCATCAAAGAATAGATTTCTACCAGAGCTAGTTATCAACCTGAAGAAACAACACAACTAATCACCAGCGGTGCCTAGGGCACCTTCTTCTTCCCCCACCACTGAACTGAAAATAGTTTTGTGTTGTTTTTTATTTTATTTATTTTTAAATAAGGAGAGTTTGTGTCTAGGTGACATGTAGGAGCATCTGCAACCCAGAAGAATCTAAAGCTATGCCATAAAGCTTCTGGAATATATCGCAGACATAAAAGATACAAAGGAAAAAGAAGAGAGCAAGAGATTGAATATATTCATGGGTATAATCTAAAAGAAAACAAATATTCCAGGAAAAATAAATACCATGAGAATTGCTGGTTGCAGTGGAGTGAAGCAGTAGTGATAATTTGATGCAAAAATTCTCTACACAGAAGCACCCTTACAACTCTTGCTGTACCAAGTCAGTCGGCTTGCCTGCTATTGGTCTCTCATTGTGTTTGTGAGAAGCTTTCCTAGAGAACAAGAGGTGGTTAAAAGTCATGGCTTAGGAATTTTTTTTTTTTTTAATCTAAAATACAGCTAGAAACCACTGTGCATTTTTTTTATGTCCCCTGTGGTACATGGGACTTTCAATGATGCCTCTAATATATGCCTTAAAGGAAAAACACACATTTCTTTTGATTGCTGTAAAAGTCGTCTGGTAACACAGGATTAACAATCCCCATTTCTCCTAAAATTTAAAACTGAATTCTTACATAAATTCACCCAAATCTCACTTGCATAAAAGCACACCTAAACACAGTTGCAAACGTAGAGACCTGAGCTGGATGGGAAAGGCAAAGACTGAGATTTCTCTGTGTGTGAGTTCTTCCCAAGCACACCCACCTTTGCACGACTGGGGGCTCTGACCTCCCTCCCGGGAAGTTGAGTCCCTGTGACCCAGAGCCCTGTCCAACACTTGTCTGCTGGGATGCCTTCAAGGTGGGATGTCTAACATGTATTGCACAGCATGTTGACCTTCTAGACATTGCTGTAGGAGAGGTCGCAGGCAGGACATTACATCTTTCAGTGGGCATGAGCCACTCTTTCCAAGCCATGAGGCATAGCTTTGCTTCTGCTATGTCAATTTAGAACAGTGCTCACTCTCTTCTGAAGCACTTGCCCTTATAGACAGTCTAATTCAGAAAAGACAAGGAAGATATATCCTGTCATTTACAGCTGTGCATGCTGATCCTCTAACAACTTCTAATGACATACAGGAAAACTGATGGTTAGACTCAAACTAAGCCTCCCTATGTAATTACAGTAATTTAAAGGGCAAAACTCAAGAGCAAAACTTTTTAAAAAGCAAATGTAATAATCTTGGGCTCCTGTAAAGATATGTAGCATGTAACAAAATGGTTATAGGGGATGCCTTAAAAATAGGGCGGTACATGTTGCATGGTGTTTCCAGAGAACAAAAAAAAAGCCATTTCCATCATATGCAGATTGGTTTCTCTGTGTTCTGACAGATTTGGCATGATCACTATGGTAGAAAACAATGAGAAGACTACAGGATCTATCAGCTGTCAGACTCTACATTATGTCTACAGATATATTTGGAGATATTCTGCTCTAGAGATAGAGCAAAATTTCATGTACTGGGTCTTCTTTCAGCCTCTACCTTAGATGAAAAAAAAACCAAACAAAATTGTTTGAACTCATCAAGTGATGTAAATGGGAAGAAAAGGGGGATTAAGGGATTATGACAGTAAATGGTGTGCACTGGGAGACTAGTGTCCTAATAATGTGGAATTAGCTTTGGGGCAAAAAATGGACAATTCCTAAATGCCATATGCTACAACAAATATCATAGCTAAATGAAAACTTTCCTAAACTGATGATTTGGTTCAATTACAGCTCACCAAAATGAGCATCCAGCAGCAATGGGTGCTGATGCATTGTGATGCAACCATGGGCTTCAAGAATATTAGACTGTAATCTGGTGTAAGTTCCCACTGAAAAAAGACAAAACTTTTAACAGATGACAAAAGAGGATGAGAAATGACTCATGTTTACAAAGTGCAGTGGAAGTTTCTTTCCAGGCTGTCTTCTCTCAAAATAGCATCTTAATTGCATGAATGAAAAAATTCATGAACCAAAGACCAAAGCAGTGAACTGAAGTTTCAGGTCACATCTGAGCCATATATATGCTTTTTAGCTAGTAATTTTGGAAAGAACCTAAAAAGTCTCATGCCACTCATATCCTTATATTTGCTGGTTTGGGATTGTTATGATTCTTGTACAACTTAAATTCAATGAGGAATACGATTAGTTAAAAAAAAAAAATAACAACAATGCAAAGCCTACATCAGTATGACTGTTACAGGATTACAGGATACCACCTCATAATAGCAGGAAGGCAGGATTCTCACCTCTCTGAACACTATTCAAAACCCTCACAGACTGACCCTACTAGCTTTTGTATTTCTCACTACAGCTGCTGCACGACATGATCAAGGCTGCACACAATCTTCAAGGCTTTTCAAGCTTTTGCTGGAGGGAAAATTTCAAAGCAGACTTCTCCTTGTCTCATAGTACTAGATAGCTGGGTAGGAATGACATTTACACAGTTGAATCTTTTATTATTTTCTCTTCCCTAAAAACAACAGGAGCAGTGTGGCTTGCTGTATTAGATAGATCCTTGTATGTGGGCACAGTATAGGTATAAAGGTCACGAGGACAAAACATCCTTTATTAGGAAGGTGGCAGAAGCCTCTGATAGCTCCGAGGTTTTCAGGATGATACAGCATAAACACAAACTTTTTATGAATTTCAGCTCATGGGTACTGTCTAAAAATAGGTATTTTCTAACCAGTGGTTTCCCTGATAACGTGCCTTGGGAGGAGCTGGCTTTCCTGGAGTCCCGGAGCTCCCTGTGCTGCTCACTGCTGGCAGCAGGAATGCTGCAGGATGACTCAGAGAGCTCTGACAGCGCCTTCCGTGGGGCCAACAGAGCGTGACACATAGAGCAGGAGTCTCCCCACCTCTGAGCACCTGGATTGCTTCCCAGGCTTCCTTTTATCACCAAAATGATTAATATAAATAACTCCATGTGCAAAAATACTAAGCTTTGGTAATCTACAGTGAGATCTCACCTCTTCTTCATGCTCTTTCACATACAGTTTCATTGTGTTCATGCCACAGAAGCATTTAAACAAGAGGGAGATGAAGAACTGCAGCAGCGTGCTTATGCTGCGAGGTGGTAAAGACACTTATGTCTTGGGACCTCTTACTGAAGAGCTAAATTGCCTCTATGCAAAGTATTTAGTGCCCAATGTGAAGTTTTGCAAAAGGCACACAGCACCAATTAATAGTAATTATACCTTTTGGATACTTCAGCACCCTACACTACACCCCGATGTTTTCTGTCCTCCATTTAGCTTCAGCAGCTGCTGACATACTTGACTGATAAAACGATCTCCCAAATGATTTTAGCCCTAAAATCTATTAAATCTATGAAGTATTGATGAGACAGAATTAATGTCGAGAGAATTACATTAACTGCCCCTTTCCTCCTAGATTTCAGAAAATAAACCCTAAAAATAAGTTGGCATGTTGGCTATACTGTAAAACAGCACATCTGTGTCAGGAAGGGGAAATTTAATCCTATCCACTCAACTTAGGCTCTATCTGTAGATGTATTTAGTATTGCAACATGCAGTCTCACAGCTACTGCCTTATCTGCTGCCCAGAAATCACAGTCTCTGGTTCCTGTAATCCTGTGCCCAGTCCACACTGCACTATGCAGCACACCATGCAGATCCCACTCTCTGCCTCTCCCACAGATTGCTGCGTGGTGGTGACGTTACCTACTAAGACCCCATTGCTGCCTGATTATAAACTTGGAACAAACAGTTTTCAGCTTTGGCAGTCTTCTCCGTGCTGGATGTTTGCTGTGAGATTTTTTCCTTTCTTTGTTGCCATTTTGGATTTTTGGCATGACTTCAGCCCAAATTTTTCAAGCTAGTCCTGAAACAAGGCATGGGAAATTGGAGTGATTTGTCCATGCTAAAAGCCTCTGGTCAGCCCTTGAACAGCTTGAGAGGTTTTGTGATTTGGAGGAAAAACTTGTATGCTGGCAAGGTAAAATCTTTGTATTTTGATCTCTGCATAAAACTCCTAAGCATGACCAAACTATCAACTTCTGAAAAAAAAACCAACTAATGAGTTACTGACTCTTGAAGAAATAAATCTCCATTTGCATGGGCTCATTGGAGAGGCGACACTTCCTAGCAACTGGAGACAAACTCTACAATCCTGCTACCAGGTCGGTGTGACCATTCTGCTGAAAGCTGCACCTACACTTCAGTTACGATATGAGCTGGGTATGAGCTGGATATGAGAACAGGTGCAAGTCTGCTCTGTATCTGAATCCGATAGAATCCAACCACTGACAGGCTGGATGGCAGTGACCCTTGTGGTGCATTACACAACCATTTTTATTTGGTTTTCCACAGGGTGGGGAACAGAAAATATAAGGACAGGCAAATGAGATGGAGCAGGAGGCAGGAGTTTTTGTATCAAGTGAACAGTGACAAAAATACCCTGAAGCATGCACTGAAAAGAGCAAAGTTGATGCAACATTCCCTAAAGCAAACATGTGAACTTGCAAATTTAATGTTCTTCTTTCAGCAGAGCATTTGGAGAGTTTGTTATCTTGAATTTTAAAAAAGCAAACAAAACAGTTTATCACTTGCAAAATTCCATCATCTATCTTCAAGATACTGTAACATTATGATTCAAAGATTTCTGTCACTGAGCCAGTTCAGAAAGCCAACAAGTGCAGCAGAATGTAGCACTCTGCTCCAATTGCAGTCCTACCAGTACTTCCTTATCTCTTCTCCAGTGGATAAGGCAGAAGGATCCTCCAGACAAGTGACCCACAGATCAATTCTATTTGGACTGTCTCAACTTCAGTCCAAAACAAAACCCAACAGTTAAACTGAAAGATGTGAGGGAATGGCCTTAAGTTACACTGGGAGAGGTTCACATTGAATGTTAGGAAGTTTCTTCTCAGAAACAGTGGTGAGGCAGTGGCACAGGCTGCCCAGAGAGATGGTGGAGTCACCATTCCTGGAGGTGTTCAAGAAATGTGGAGATGTGGCACTGAGGGACATGGTTAGTTGGCATGGTGAGGATGACTTGACAGTTCGACTAGGTGACCTCAGAGGTCTTTTCCAATCTTAGTGATTCTGTGATTGCATGAGACTTGAGAGCGAGCTTTGGAAAACACTTAGAAGAACGCATGAGAGAGGCTGAGACACAAAGTTCTCTGCTGCCAAAGGCTGAGCTGCAGCTTCCCTGAATGGAGTTATCTTGCACAAAAGTGTGACAGCACTTCCCATATATTATGATAGCAGGCTAAATTCAACCCAATTTGGTCTGGAGACATGCAGTGCTGAGCAGGGGACAAACTGCATTCCTTACGCAACTTATGGACCAACCTTAACATTTACCACACCCAGGACCAACAAGCATATCTTTCAGATGGAGTAGACTGGAAGAGAAAAAACAGGCTAAAATTGAGGGAATTACAAGCATAGCATTGCAAATCGTAGTAAAATCCAACATAATTTAAATGCTCAAGAGTTTCCACACACTTTCCTTCCTAAGGATGCATGATAATCATCAGCCCACAGGAAGAAATAGTAAAGTTCCACAACAGAAGCACATCAAGAGGTGCATCAGTGCCCAAATTAATGACTCTGGAAAACTAAAAGCTACTGGAAATAGTACCAAACATGCCAGGTCATCCATAATAACAAGGAACAGCTAATGATTCTGGCAAAGTCTCTTGTGGTTGTGGCAGAATTCAGGTAAAAAAGTTATGGCGGGTTGTTTTTGCACTGAAGAGTGCATATTCCAAGCTCTGGGCAAATAACACACAGTCAATCTATAATACTTTATGTCAGAAACCTGACAAGGAAGAAAAATCACCATTAGAAATTCTATATTCTCTTTTTAGTAGTCAAAATGTCAATTTTGAAATTTGACCACAGATGTCAATAATTATGCCATGGAGATTAGACACACAGGAACCTACAGAGGAACACAATATTTCTTTTCTAAAGGTAATCAAACTTACTATGCATCAAGTTACTGAGAATTTGTTTTAACATAATTTCTAAAAATCAAAGCAAGCACTATCTGCTAAGAGAAGAGGAATCTGATAGTCCTTAGTGGGCAAAAAAAAGATCCAACCCAAAACACTAGAGGAGATCTTAGCAACTAAAATCCAAATTTTTAAATGATATAACCAGCCACAGAACTTAGATAAACAGGGACAAAACACCACATGGTACAGAATAAGCCGTGCTCAGACATGCAAAAAAATCTTACAAAAGGCCTGAGTTTCAAGGGGCATTCAGACTGGCAAAGAATAGGGGAAGAAACTAAAACACAGATCACTCTAAAGTTTTCTTTTGTACTTCAGCTGTGCTTCTTGCAGTTGTGTCAGTGTTTTATATGATGGAAAGAAGGCCACTCAGTGACCTCCCACCAAACATCATGTTCAATACCACATGGGTCAAACACCTAAGTGCCAAGCAGCATTTGCTCAGACATCCACAAGGCTGCTTTACAGAAATCTCATCAAAAGAGGTCTCTGCTCACACTGCTCAGGAAGATACCATCAGCTTAGCTGAGTGAGTTTTAAATTAATCAAGATTTCCCTCAAAGCACTCAAGTGTACTTTTCTGATCAGCTCTTAAATCCATTATGAAGCTTTGAGCTGGAGGCTGTATGACCCTTTCTAGGAGTTTGATCCAAGATGAGTGAGTGACCTCCGTGCCTCTGAGCTTAGCTACTATGTCAGGATAAATTCAAAGTGTTCTCTTAGTGTCCAGACCTTCCAAGATTTAGTGGGTTAGGGACAGAGACCAGACAAAACTCTTTCCTTGCTATAGGCAAACTAACAGTGGGGACAAAGATGTTTCAGAGATCCTTACAGATCAGAAACTGATACCTGATTATTCTTCCTCAAAATGAGATTTTGCAAACAATTTGAAGTGGGAAGAGGAGAAGGAACAGCTGTGAAAACAAGCAAAATTTGCAGAGTCTGTTTACATATTATAATGGCTCCAGGAAAACAATATTAAATTATTGTGCAAAATCCTGGAGCATAAAGTACCACAAAGCGAGCTCCAAACTGGCTCAAAGAAATTCTAGAATGTATACAAACCAAAAGTGAGAACAGTGTTTTTTTATTGGGTTCTATCTCTGAACAAGAAGTTAAGAAGTTTTCAGGAATATCACTTTCTCCTTGGTTCTGAGATTCAGACAAGTCAGCAGCCATGCTCCCCAAGTCTGACCATGAACTAAAAGTTGAACAACATTGTGCAAATAGATCCTCAATGAACCAGACTGTATTTTTACCCCCATTAACAAGTCTACTGCATCCATGTGACACCTTATTTCTTTGGAGCCACGGGATGCAGCATCCCTGATCTGGGGCTGGAAGGTTCTTCAGCAAAACTCCTCTCTCACAGGCAGAGAAGATGCAAGCTACACACTGATCAACAGTGAGTGATAACAATGAGAAGTAACAAGGAAGTACATTTTCACTCTGAGGACTGTCAGATATAGGAACAGGTGTCCAGAGAAGCCTCCACCCTTGGAGCCCAACTGAATTTTGAAAATCAAGGTCCCGACCAACCTGATCTAATAGGATCTGATTCAAGGGGGCAAGATGCCAAACAGCAGTTTCTTCCAACCAAAATTATTCTCATTCCAATGAACGTGTTTCTCAATCTCTTTCCTCTTGCTGTTCTCAAACGATGTTATTTCATTGGGCCTAGATCACTGATGCAACTTTGAAGGGAAATTTAAACACAACAATTTCTTTACTATGTCTGCCCATAACCTTATTTTCCTTCGTGTTACACAGCAACACTATTTTTGCATTACAATGCTGCTCCTTGACCTGTGAGCAATACAGCTTCATCACAAGTCACACAAAGATCACCCAATATGTAAGAACATCAGACAACTTACACTACCAAAGTCTAGTAGCTATCATCAAAAAGCAAACTAGATATAGATCTTCTCTTGCAGCAACAGAAAAAGCACAAAATCTCATGTGATGCGAGTTCACGCAGCTGGTCTATAGCTCATCTTTGGGCATACAAGTAGAGAGAAAATTACTTAAAAGAATGGCAATGTGGTTTACCCAGGTATAGCTGTACAGGACTTTTCAAGCATTTGGCAGAATTTTTTTTTTAATTTTGATATTAATCATTTCATTTTTTCTTCACTTTAAGACTATACTTTCTGCAGAAGGCTAAATGATCTACATTTAAACATCTGCTAGATAATCCAGATTCTTCTGTATGATGTAACAACATCTGTTATTTCTTTTTTAAATGGCAGAAAGGAACAAGTGTTCTCATAGGGCCAGTCTTTGATTTTGGGTTTTCTACCCCTGCAGGCTATCTTACTCTGAAGTCTTTTGCCAATGGAGAATAAGCTGGTTTTCATCTGCAATCTGCACACATTGGCTGAAGAAAACATTCTAGTCCAACACTCTTCTTGGCCAAGAGAAAAAAGGGACACAACCTTCAGCTAGCAATTTTTTTCCAAGGGTGCCAATGATCAACAGGTACCAACCATAGCTGCATACACTGAGTCTCTGAGAGGGAAAAGCAAGGTAAGTCTACTGGGGATCTGCTGCTTTGTTTTGTTTTGTTTTTGCTTGTTGCTGGGATTATTATTATTTTTTTAGGTTTGACTGAATAGAAAAAGAGAAAGCTACAAAGAGTTTTCTCAGGATTACTTCCCTCCTGTTGGGGCATATCACTAATTATCTTCCACTCTTTAATCCCTCCTTTCTTCTCACAGTGGCATAACTCAGGAACACAGCTATGCTGTACACAACATGCCATACTACCACTGCAGCCCACATCAACCTGTAGGAAGCTGTTGTCTCTAGAAGTGTGCACGGAACAATCAGAAGCAGCAAAGCCTGTCACAAGAAATAGAAAGGAGGAATGGGAAACCTGGTGCATCACACAGGAGCACTGACTACCTCCTTATGTCACAGTAATGAGCAAATCCTTCTAGCTCCATGTGGAGGCTATGGGACTGGATGGAAAGATTTCACACTGACTAGACATCCCCACTGCTCCCTCTGTGTTACTGTTGCTGCTCATGTTTCTTACCTCTAGCATGCTTTTTGTTTCCCTTGTTTTACAATTAGGCTTTGAGTTTCTTCTACTAGTTTTCAGCCACTCCTCAGCTGAACGTAACAGCTACAAACACAATAAGCAGATGCCACAGGAGCAAATGAAACTGCATTCCTTGCCTTGAGGCCCAGCTTGCTGCTTTCTGTCAGTGCTTCTCATACTGTGCATCTCCATACCAGAGGAAAAAAAAATACGTGTAATCAACTACAGCTTTGTGAGCTGCATTTCCC
This sequence comes from Chrysolophus pictus, assembly GCA_037305975.1. NCBI lineage: Eukaryota > Metazoa > Chordata > Aves > Galliformes > Phasianidae > Chrysolophus > Chrysolophus pictus. The sequence goes on from CM074578.1 coordinate 45,311,633, forward strand.
ATCAAGTAAAAAAAAAATTAAACTGAAATAAAAGCTAACACAATATTTCTGAAATTTTCATTGAAAGCCAAAACTGATCAAGACTGCAGCACTTACCAGAATTTCGCCCCCAAGAGAGCAAGTTTACATTCACCACATCTCCTCAAAAATGGCTCGAAAACATGCCCTGCAAAAAAACGAGAAAGGGAAAGAAAAAAATCAGTGACTAGAATGTCACAAATTATTACACTTCTTTCTCACTCCGCAAGCGTTTATCACCAAACTTCCACTGTTTTTCCAGTTTTAGGGAATGAGGTAATTGGATTTGATCCCTCACAACGAATTATTACATTCCACCAGTATTATGCAAAATATTAAAATAATTGCCGGATTCCTTCAGACTGCTCAGACACATGTCACTGCCATGACAGCTCTTCAGACACCAAGGATACAAGGTCAACAACATGAAACAAGCTGCAGCGTAAAGCAAACATGCCAATTATTTTAGATCAGGTCCCAAAGAATTGGCCAACCTGAGGTCTCCTAGTGAGTTTGCCTTACCAACGTGTTTTCAAAATGTGATACACATAATGTTCTCGACAGTCTTTGTGTTGGAATATTACACAAAGGAAAAAAAAGGGGGGAGGGAGGGAAGGGGGAGGTTGTGCCACATTACATTTTTTTGACTATATTAATTGTCTCCTGTTCTCTAAGAGAACAAAGAGGGAGAAGAACTAACAAAATGCAGTATCCAGTTTGACACACGCGAGGGCCAGCCTGAATAACAAGGAGAGCAGAAGTGACAAATGCCATCATTTAGCCAACGCTGAGTAAATTTCAAATGACAGCTACTCCTTATTTTTCCTTGAGGCGAAATCTTTGAAAGAACAGCTCACGGAGCACAGCCTGAAAATGATGTTAAAACATTTATTTTGCAAGTCCCTAGAAGATGGAGGAGCTGTGATTTTGCTGGTATTCAGCTCTGGGAATGATAACCGTGCAGCAAATGGAGAAGGACACAGATTTCAGTGTGTGTCCAAACTGGTGAGGTCAGACTGAACTTGAACTGCTTTCAGAAACACTCCCATTCCCTCCCAAGTACAGAGCTGAATTTTCCACGAGAGAGGCATCTGTAAAATTAATGCTGAATGAGTAACTTTACAACTGTACACAGATGACTTAGAGGCCTGCATTATTGATGGAGAAAACCTGCCTCAGCTGCAGCAGCAGCAGATCTTTGCGGCAGTGCCTTTCCTGAAGGATGCTGTAAGCATTGTGCAGGAAATGAAGGGGCAAGACTTCTCAGCTCACATTACTTTTACTGGTCCTTGTTGCATGAAAAGCAGCTAGGAAAATAAAGTCACTCTTCAGGAATAACCAAAGAAATCTTATTTAAATTATGGCAACTGGGCTACACTGTTCTAAATCTCGGTTAGAGAGCAGACCTCTAATTTCATAAGGCTGAAATGTCATTTTGGGTGGAGAGTTCAGGGTGGGGAAAGAAAGGAATAAAAGAATGTAAAAACTTCAGAAAAGGCTTTTGTGCAAGATTGTAGGAGTAGACATTTTTAATCACACAACTGCAAAACAAAACATCATGTTCCTTGCTTGCTTTCTTAGATTAGTGATTGAAAAAAAGAAATGAAAACCAAATAGCTTGGATAAACTAAGGAATAAAGGAAAAAACACAACTCCTCCTCCTCCCCCAATATCTATTGTACAGCTTGGCAGAATACATGAAAACACTGAAAAAAAAATGGGTCTTAACTGCTTTGCTCAGACTCGGGGAAGGTGGTTATTATTCCAGTGCCATCCATTTCCCTCCCTAGCTTCCAGGCATTTGGCCTGGAAAGCAAAATCAAGTCAAGAGACTACTTCTGCCTTCCAACTAATTGGACAGCATCTGCATGCAGAAAAGTTGGAAACAGGAGACAAGCCGTGTTCGAAACAGACCGATAGCACCTCAGCTTCAGATTAGCTCATTATTTCCTTCTGCACCAAGAGACTGGCTTAATAATTCCCCACGGAGAAAATTTTCCTTCTACCTATGTAGAAGGAATAGTTCTCTTTCTTGAGGTCTTTGAATAATATCACTTATCTCCAACATTTGACAATCGCTTCTCAGAAAAGTGAGACTGACTTTACTGGCTTTGGAGAATACAGCATAGGAGGTGCAAATAAACGAACACAGGCTTTGAGATGCACTAATTTAGCTTTTTCTTTTTCTTTTTCTTTTTTTTTTTTTGTAATTAGTATAATAAATAAAAGAGACAACAAAAGCTTTGCCTGATCAGAATTACTAATGGAAGAGAGCTTTTCTCTGCTCTACTTGGGAAAAACTGGAAGTAACCATGTGACTGTTCATTGAACAGTACACATCTTCTGGAAAAGGCCACTTTTGCAAATAGTTCTTATAACAGAAAGCATTTACCATAAAATGCATTGATTTGCTTCATTATGAAGGGTTGGCTAGAGGGTACAGAGGTATAACCTAATATTCAAAAAGCTGCTGGCACCAACTGAATGGAATATGGTAAAAGGTTTGTTACCACACCCAGTGGAAGAGTGGGGAAGGAAGAAGAAATGATGCAGGAAGTGTTGAGGATGAAAATCTTTTCTGATGAAACTCACAATTGAACTCCCCTTCCACTTGTCATCTAAAAGCAAAAGTGAAATGAGGCTGTTTCACTGCACAGTGAATGGACAGTATTAGATTTAAGCAATAAGCAAGTTGCTGCAGCTTGCTACCCATCCCAGCCCAAAGCTATCACCCCAAGCTATGACTCCCATGTCACAGCCAAGGCAGGATGCTGTCCAAATGAAAGCTGCCCAAGCATCTTCTCCTAAACAGCACAGCATAAAAAACTCAGAAACCAATTGATGTGAGAAATTGCTCTGAATCTCAAAGAAGAGACTTTATTTGAAATATCTAAAAAAAAGCCAGCAACAAACAACCACCACAAAAACAGTCTTGGGAGATGATCACACTTACTGTCTGCCAAGAACAGCCATTTCCTGTAAGCAGCACCAGCTTCAACAAATTGGAATTTTTTTACTGAAAATAAAAAACAACCCATGCCCCCCCCCCCCCTCCCTCAGTGTTGCACATACACTAGTGTTGCTTTTATTCAGTTTTGTGTAGAAGTTGTTTTTTTGTACAGAGAAAAGTCTTTTGTGAAATACATTGTGGTAAGGAGAATCACGTCACCAGCACACTTTGTTTCCTCACCTTGCCTGCTTTAGAGCCAACTCCTGTTTATCCTCATCTGTTTCCAAATATGTTTTTGTCAGTTCAGACTGGGATCAAAGTTAAGTCTTACTGGCAAATGAGAAATTACTGACAGTAGACACAGTAACAACTTTTTTAATCCAAGCTTACATGCCAAACTCTATTAACACCCACCAACTTCCAGGATCTTTGGATCAAGTCTGTGGTGAACAATTCTAGATGAGCCCACAAAAAACCTGTTTTCCATTAAAGCAAAAATAATTTACTGTCAAATAAAACAGATAAAGCCATGATTTAGTGCACAGTCAGGAGCATTCTGGTCTGGTACATACTGGAGGGTTACAGCTTGCACGCAAGCTTGACCCAGCTGGAGGAAGCAACTGGCTGAAATCATAGTCTTAAGTATTTTTCAAATGGATTCTAGTAGATGCAATTCTGTTGGTGATACTCAGAGACAAAATGAAATCTAGATAATAATAAGCATCTGAATGTTTTTTACTAGTAACATGCCTTTGTTCCTGCCTTTTCAAACCTCCAGTAGAACCACACATCTCTAGTTGCTGGGTTATTTTACTTGGTAACAATTGGTAAGATGATGTAAGATTTCACATTGGAGAACAGTTTACAATTGAACATAGTTGGATCAGGGTGCGTAACCCATAAATGAGCTGGATCCACTTTGTAAAGAAAATGTTGGTTACTACGTCAAGCAATACTCTTCTTTTTTCATTTATTCTAATGTAATTTGTGTTTATTATGCTATACACCGTACGAAGTAGATTTTGGGTCATAAATCAATCCAGCCAGTAGCAAGTTCCTCTGGTCCTATTGTAGCAAAGCGTGGAGTGCCCCTAATTGGGCAGGTTGAGGACTCGGCTCTGCAGGAGGTTGCTGACACATCTGAACAAATGCATGGGATCGTGCACGCTTGGTTTTATCTGAGGTGCATTTTTCTGATATTTCTCCCTTAAACTTTTTTTATCTTATGAATATAAAAAAATGAATAGCCATTTAAAAACCCTCTGAAAGCAATGTTGAGCACAAGAAGAAAGAAACATCTCCTGCACGCTGAGTTTATAAAGGAACTGCACATCTTAAACTTAGCTTACATAAAGCAATCTTTTACCACGCAATGCCAGCTATATATAAAGACCCCTTATCCTGTGAACATCTGAAAGCTTTCCAACAATGAAACGTTTAAAGTTTAAAGGAAGCTTATAGGTTTGCACTTACATGGGGACAGAAGCCTCACTGTTACCCTGAGCCTATTTATTACTTGGGGAGGGTCCCAGAGAACAGTGTGTGACGCAAAGAAGCCCAGCCAGCATCAGGGGAGTGGGTGCTCCTGCAGGAAGCAGCCACGACAGGCACAGCACTGGGTTTCAGCAGAGAAAAAGAAATCATAACAGTGTTACCAGACTGCTAAGATTGAACATTACAAATCTGGTGATTTCTCCTGCCATGCAATAGTGAAAAGATTTGAAAGAAGATGACGGCTATACAGCAGGGCAGGCATCCTGCGTCTGTCAGTAGAACTCACTGGGGTTCTAAAGCCTCATGCAGTTACCTGAAAGCTTCGTGCAGCTGGGGGATATAAATAAGGATAACCAGGTCCCTCTCCTAAGAAAGTCCCAAACAAAACGTGTACTTTCAGAACAAAAACAGTTGTCCCCATCATCAAACTCACAGCTGTATGAACACAGATCTTTCAAACTGCTGCCCTTTCTGTTTGGAGCAGTAGGAACTCAACCAAACAGATGTAAGGTCAATTTTGCAGTACCAGCAAGTCCTAAGAAGCAGGAAAGAGGAGAAAAAAAGCTTTACAAGAATACAGAGGCTTTGTTTCGACTTTTTCTAGTTTTATAAACAAACAAACAAAAATAAAAACCAACAAAACAGTGAAACAAACACAGAAACAAAAAAATAAAAAACTTTGTTAAAAATCATAAGCTGAACTGTTTATGTTCTATACCAGTTAAATCTCCCTGCATGTCAGATCTATTGATTTTAGAATATATGCTGTCAATAAGCCCCTATATCCTGCTTGTCCAGCATGCTGCTTGACTTCCTTTTCCCTGGGATGTTAAAATACCAAAGAGAGCTTCAGTTCCCTACTGATGGTTAATATCGTCAGGTCAGTAATGATGATATTACCTCTTTCTCTCTCAACTTTCTAGCAGTATAAACTAAACCAAATATTTCTTGCACCAAGCTGCTTTTCTAAGCACCCACTTGCTTTGTAACACAAAACTATGGGTCAAAAAAGAAAGCCAAACATTTAAAGGAATATAGAACAACTAAACGGGCACTAGAGTATCTGTTTGAGAAGATCCCATAACTCCAGGCAATCCTTGCTATCCACGCTGCTCAAGAGAGAAACAGGCATGCATTTTAGCTGCCTTCTAAGCTGGACGCTCATCTGCATGCTGCATACCTCACCCGCACCGCTGGACTGGTCAGACTCTGTGTCAGGCATCTGCAGCCACTATGATGAGGTGACCCCACGTGGAACTGCTAGCTGGCTTCACAGCCAGCAGATACTGAGACTGAGAGTGCCATTCATGGTACGAGGAGTATGCAACCACAGTGACAAACTTCAGTTCTCAAAACAGTAGAAAAATGACTTCATTAATTGCAGGGAGATTACATTTCTCTTTGCAGAAAAATGAGAAGTGCTATGCACCAAACAATTTTTTTTCTTTCAAAAAGAAATGAATGGAGCCTATAGTCCTAAGAATAGATGGCACTCTCTAGCCTCTTAGCTGGCCCTCAAGAATGCAGCTGGAGGGCACGAGGCCGGCAGAGCAGCGCATCCCTCCCTGCACCCCAACCTCGCACCCACTGACACCAGGGCACTGCTTTTAGGGCCAGGAACAAAGGAAAAAGAACAGCAAGAAAAGCAGTAACCAGTGTAACACAAGCTTTTGAAACTTTTAGTAGCTGATGTTGTAATTTGTCTCTTACAAAGAAGAGAATGCTTTTCTTCCAAAGGAACGGGAAAGTACCTCTAGAACAACCTCATTAAACAGTGTATTTATGAAACTAGGAGAAGTAAAAATCTTTTAGAAGAGTAAATAGATTGCAGTGTAAGAGTAGCTTTTTAGATAAAAAAAGACTGTTTTTTACAAAGAATCCCCTGTCCCTCAACAGAGAATCTTACCTAAACAGTAGACATTTTTCTTTAATTAGTATGTGAAGTTCAAATCGAGGACATTACTTCTATGATGTACTACAAAAATGAGCACACATACATACACTTTATATGGAATAAATATGCTGATGTTGCAATACCGAGAAACAGTCTCAAATCATGACCGATTTACTTCAAAGGCTTTACATCTTTAAAAAACTGAGCATCTTTCCTATATTCTTAAGAGAAACTTGGATGAAAGGAGACCTCTGTATTACAAAGGACTTCTTGAAGCTCAGCCAGCCCATGGATTTAGCTACGGATGTGTAATGCTGTAACGGATTAGTCACCCCAAAACAAGCTACCTGACATTTCCTTACAAGACTGACCCACCTCCAGGCCGGCACGTGTCAGGTCTCGTTCTTGTTCATGTGCAAAAGCAAAGCAAAGAAGTTTAGTGGTGTGAAAGCAGCATGGAGCAAGCCATGGGACAGCTGGAAAATGAACACAGGCAGCACAGGGCCCCATTCATGTGCACAGATTATAGTGGCTTCCTGTGCTATGTTCTTGATGGTGGGAAAAAAAAAGTTTGCAGATTTGGTTTTCCTAACTACTGCAATTTAAATATTGCCCCAGAATGACACAAAGGAAGAGCATGGCCCACAAAGAGTCCACATGCAGGCAGGCTGGGGCAGGCAGAACCAAAGCACCCGTGCTCACCAGGAGCCCCGCCACCCATGTGTGTAGTCGCATTGCCTGATGCAAATGGGAGAGTGAAGATGCTGAATTTTTGAAAGAGCCAGCTATTTGTATATTTATTTCTTTATTAAAAAAAAAAAAAAAAGCACAGCAAAAAGTAAGAGGTGCAAGAAATGTGATTAAAGCACAGTGAAAGCCCTCCGCTCTAAACTAATTATGAACTACAACATGCTTGAAAACAAACTGCTTTCTCTTCACCCTGTTCACATTTATCTTCTAAGATGCAAGGATGGGGAAAAAAGGAGGTTGTGGTTTTAAAATTGTGGAGCTTATCAAGGCTGAGATCAGATGAGTAGAGCAAACCTAAGAAGAAAACATCCTCTCTGCCCATCTCCCTCCCCAAAAAGGAAGCCTGGCAATGAGGGCCCATCTGCAGCACCAGTGTGCTGGTCTTTAAAGGATTGCTCTGGAGAGCATTTTTGCCTAATCTTTTTTTATCCTCCTGGAAGTTTCAAAACAAACAAATACTTATTTCTCTGGAAGTTTCAAAATAACTTGAGGAATAAACGATGTTATGTTCTGCTTTATTTTTTTATAATCAGCCAAGTTGCATAAAGCAAATAAACAAGGCCCTCATTTGTCATGCAACACAAAGCAGGGGGAGAGGAAGAGCTTTACATTACAAAATCAGTAACTGTCAAAATCTATGTAATGTAGTCAGTCGATGGACTCAGGGTAGGGGGAGTGGGGGGAGGGAGTATAAGAATAGTCCTGTCTCTCATGGATTTAGTTATTTACTCATTTTCATGATGAGATTTCATGTTGGTGAATTCTGGATCCAGGAAGGAGAAAAACAACCCAAAAAATCACTCTATTTTGACAGTTTACTTTCCAAACTAAAACCCTGCTCTCTAGCATCTTCCAAAAAAGACTCCCACATAATGAATAACAGGAAATTAAATCCTCAGGCCAACACAGCAGAAGTACAAATGAAAAGATTTTGCAGTGACATAATGCTCCAGCCTGGAGTGCAGATCAAGTCTTTATTCCTTCACACTGTCCTCAAATCCATCAGGTCCCTCCTTCGAAAGCGAATGTCCCAGCATGAACCAGAATAAATGCAGGGCTCTTGTAATTCCAGGATCGTGCTATAGTAATATAAACCTCTTTGCAATACAAAAGCCACACAAAAGCATTTATTTTGCTGAAATGTCCTATGGATTTAAAATGTCACGCTCTCTGTAACTCCCCCCTAGTCTCTTGTCTTTAAAGATTAAGCGAAAGCCTGTGTGGGGGAACTAATGAACATGGATTTCCAGCTTCTTGGGCCAACCAGCAGGCTCCCCACCCAACAAAATTGTAACTCCAGCTTTACCCCACAGGTCCTCGGGCACAAGCCCACCCCTCCATGTTGCCAGCCGCAGGTTCTGTGCCCCAGTGCCCATTGGCATGAGCAGACAGGAGGTGTGGGACCAGCAGCTCCCTCTCCAGACGGAGGCAGCCCACCCAACCACAGGGACGAGGAATGACCCACAGATGTGCTGTTAACAGATTCACTCCCACTTCCTCAGGAAACCAGGCAAAAAATCTCATATCCCCCTCGCTGCACCCCCACCCTGCCCCCAACCATGCAGATGCAGTATAGAAAAAATAATAAAAGAGGAGCATAGATGTAAGGCTTAAGGGCTGTGCTACATCCCAGAACAGCATCTGGATTACTGTCTCATGCATGTTTCAGAAGTGTCACTGGCTTCCTGTTTAATATTCTTGTTTTATTGCTGCACAAAGCCGGCCTCATCTCTACCAGCAATATATTACTCTCACATCCTCAGAGCAGATCTTTAATGAGGGTATTCTGCTTTCTTGATATTCAGAGACCTTCTGTCCATATCAGCATAATGCCTAACGCCCAGAATACAGAAAAGGAGTCAGATCTCCCTCTTAAAACATAGCCACGATATCCCACGATAAAGGGAGCTGGAGTGACCATCTTCCCTGCTCACAGCAGCATTGACAGCCCTGGTGTTTTTGTTAAGCCTCCTGCACAGGGCTGCTGGGGCCCCAAGTGCCCTCCAGAGAGCTGTGTGCCACCCCGCTGCATGCCACAGCCACTCCAGTCAGCCTGCAGAGAGCTGCTGCCCGATCCCAGCCTTTCTCACATTGCCATGGTGACACTGCCGCCATCGCTGCACGCCTGGCCTATTTTTTACAAGCTGGCAGTGGTAGGGGGTGTTGGTTATGACTGAATCTCAGCAAGGCCTAAAACTCCTCAGCTTGCCTTTGGTGCAAGAGAAGGGCCACACTCAACGTGAAGATGAATCACCTGAGTTGGGAACTCTGCACTGCCTCAAAACAAGCATAAAACTGGTGAATACAAACCTTAGTGTGCAACACAGGGAAGGGCAAGCAGAAGAGCCAGCCAGCCCCAGCATGCTGGCAGCCCCAAGGGTTTTGGAGGCTTTCCCAGGAGAAAAGTGCTGTGAAGGAGAGACCTGGAGGACAACTATAAAATTGTCTTGCCAGCTACATAATGGGGCGGGTGAGGGCTGAAGAAAACCATCATTTGGAAACCACTGGGATGCAGTGGAGGGACAGGCAGCAGGGCTGGCTGGAGGAGACGGATGGAGGATGATGGAGGGGAAAGCTTTGGTGCTGAAGATAGGCAACTTGTGCAAATAAAGGGGTCAGCAGAGGGACACACAGGGGAGGCAACACTCTTAAGAAATAAGGGAGGTGGACAAGTTTCCTTTGCAAAGACATTCTGGAGAGATGGAATTGTAATTTGTACGGGATAGAAAAAAGGATGTTGCAGTAAATCAAGACATCAAAGGAGGATTTGGATGTGAATTTCAGCCGTGTGGTCTGGAGAGCAGAGAGTGTGTGTGAAAAGACATCACACACGAAGAACATCCTGAGATCTGACTGAAGATGAGGGGAACTCTGAGGTGGACACGCACAGATTTTGGCCTCACTGAGGGACTCTGGTGTTGCTCATGGCAACAGACAAGAGATAATGGGGAGATCTGCAGGTGGAGCTGCGTCAATGGGTATCTGTTTTGCCATGCTGAATGAGGCTGCATGGCTTGGGATCCACATACATGAATAAAGTCTGAGTCTATTGCCTGGACAAGGGGAGAGAGGACTAGCTTTCTGTTCTAGTCATGAGAATCAAATACAGGTATCTATATATCCATGATTCTACGAGGACTTTAGATATAATGATTATTTGTGTATATAAATATATATTTACATACATATATAATCGTAATAGCTCTGTCTACAGATGAAGGAACCTGAAACATAATTCTGGTAAGAAGAACATGAGAAGGGAAAGAACTCTGTCCTTCATCCCCTGCCAAACACATTAGTGGAAAAAAGCCTCTCCCACTGTTCCTTTTTTGTATCACTGCAGGTAGCAAAGCACACAGGAGCAAAATGCTTGCCTGTTAACCCCATGGGAAGTTTAAGCAGTCAAGAAAAAGAAAAAAATATTGTTGTGATAAAGAAATGGCTGTCAAAGCAAAACACTGCTATTTGCAATACATTTCAAAGCCTCTACGACAGTGCTTACTCTCTCAGCGGGGTTGGGCTGTGCCAGCTCCAGCATCATGCAGCACAACAAACCTGGTGCAGGCAGGTCTCGCTGGCCAGTCAGGCAGCTATTACCCATGGCAGCAGTCACCCCATGAACACAGCAGCTCATGTAGTACCAGGGACATGCATTTTACCCGATGACCGATGCATGCTTAACCATGTGTCAAATCTGCCAGCACGCCGAGCACTGGAAACAAGCGGCGTTTTGGAAACAGCACATCTGGGTCACCGTTGGTTCCTGCTGTGTCTGCAGGCACCCTGGAGATGAGCAGCAGGGAGCAAACTGAGGAATGGGCCTGGCAGCTCTCCTCTGGGCCACTATCCAAAAAGCAGGGACCACTCTCCTGGAACAGTTCCGCAGGTGTAATTGGGGTTATAAAAGCACATTCAGCTTTCCCCTCCTCCACTATGAGAGGCTGTAAATCACTGAGAATAAAGCAAGAAACAACACACAAAGCATTCACAGGCTTCGCTTTTTCATGCTCAAGCTAGTTTGGACTCTTACATTTCGGAAATGTCATGTTTGATTTTGCCCCAGAAACCGCCCCATGAAACACAAGGCCCATTCAGGCAGTGCCCAGCCTCTGGCTGCGGCACGGGGCCACCAGGAGCAGGGGACATCTGAGAAGGGGCATTCAGAGCAGCACGTGCACAGCCACAGCCGCAAAGGCACTGGGTTATGAATTCTGGAAAATGTACGAATGGTATCAGCTGGCAGTACGGTCCCTGGGAGCATATATCCATAACAAGCCCATGGGAAGCAAGAGGGAATATGCGCCTGAGAGCCAGAGAGAGGCAAGACTTTTATTTATTTATTTTTATTTCCGTATGAAAGCAAGCTCATTAATTTCCCCTCCAAAAACCATTTGCACAATCTGTGAGCAGCTGCAAGGGTCAGTTGTGTAGATTTCAGCAGTAAACATTACCAGCAACAGCTATGGGAGCCACTAAATCAATAACCACATTTTAAAACGAAAGAATACGTGCCAAAAATGTCAAGTTCACTTCCCACACATGTATGCTTACATCTAATGGCAAAGTGTCAACAAAATTTGAGACTCCCACAGACCCAATGCCACTGGCATTGCAGCTGGCAGCCCACACTACCTGTCACACCCAGACCCTGCTCCCCATGCCCCACAGCGCTCACTGCCGATAACAACCAGTTTACTGTGTCACCTTTCCTTCCCCTGTTCTCACATGCTCAGCCACAGCTCACCTCACTTTTAACCCACCACATGGACATGGGGTCACAGCAAGTGCCTCGAAGCACCACACACACAATAGGGCATCAAGAAAGGGAAGCACACATGGGGAGTGAAGACGATACGGTTTCCACAGATGCATTTATAAAGAACAGAAAGTAAGAAAGAGCATGTTTCCTCATAAGCACAGGTGTTCTATCAACCAGCTGAGCTCCCAGGTCCTTCCCTTTTCCAGACAGACACCTCACAGCTCAGTTAGAATTTCAACAGCTACCTCATGCACAGTGGGGAAGGGCATCCAACAGCCCAGTGCACAAATCAGGTTTAATTGGAAGTCAAAAGCCTTCTCTAAAGGAGAGGATTTTCAGCATCACACATACACAAGAGGAAGAAAATAAAAAGCTGCATTTCTTCAGTACTATAGACATGCCATACAGCAAGGACTGCTTACCTCAGCAGCATTCATGTTGCTCTAGCAGCACCAGAAGGCATTTTTCTCATGGACAGGCTCTGCCTCACTCTGGGATTCACAGCAGAGCAATTATAAGCTTCCTAAAACTGCTGTGCAGCTCTCCAGGGCTGCAGTATTGGCAGCATCCAACCACAACTGTGGAATTAGGAGAGAGTAGGGCAGCACAAAGCATGGCGGTGCAGTCTCAAACCAGTGAGCACGGACTGCAATAAGTTCTGCCCTACTTGCCTTCACAGCAGACATGTCCAAAGGTCCCTCTGCTATCAGCAACGGACAAAAGAAGAGTCACCAGAGGCCTATCCATGAGGCTGACTCCATTACCGCACAAGGGACAGGCCCACCTCTCTTGTCGAGGGGAAGTGCTGATGTCCCAACGAGCACGTGCAAAGCAACAAGGACATACAAAGTATTTTGTGGGCTTGGAACAAAACCCTGCTTGTAGGATTCATTTAGTGAAAGAATGTATGTTAACAGAGCAAGCTATTTATAGCAACTCTCCATAGAAATGAACTGTCTCTTGGTTCCTGTCCCTATAAAATGCAGCATTCTCAGCGGAGAAACCCTCTCTTTAATCCAAAAGCATGGGAGACAGGGGGGCAGGGGAAGGGGAAGCTGCTGCCTGCCATACCCGTTACCCCAATTATACCAGAGATAACGTCTCCCTGTGCTGTCAGCAGAAGCCTTCCTTCATGGCTGGGGCCCACACACAGAATTGCACCATTCTTCCCCGGCCTGCTGTGCTAAAGCAGCCTCAGTGAAAGAGCTGCCTGTATGGCAGCTCCATCCTTCAGAACTGTGCTATGGACATACCAAGGTATGTCAGTGGGACTGAGATGGATTGCTCCTCTCCTAAGCCCCACAAATTTAATTTTGGGTTTTATTCAATATTAAAACATGCCATCCTAAGGAAGATTGCAGTCTTTTGAGATGGGGACAGACCACTACAAACTGCCATTAAACGATTCTAAAGCAGGGCACGTTCCCATTTCCTCATATACTGCATACTCTGAAATAGAAGTATATGCACTGTGTATCACACACAATCAGTCAACTTGAAAGCCACACCCATGTGCACACATTGCTTAGGATGTTGAACAGTCTGCAAAATTGTCACACCAAGTCTTGCCTACATGCTGCAAATGACCCAGATCCACAGCCCACTTACCATGCGTGCCTTTGTTAAAACACCAGTATTTCCTCTAGTGAAAACCTGCACGGGCATGGACATACATCATTTCCCTTCCAAAATCAACACCTTGATGTGGAGACTTCATTTCTACCTTTCCTGAGAAGTCCTGGCACCAACAGCTGGCAAACACTGTTGCTCTGAACCCCAGAACTGGGGCATTTTTTGTTACACTTAGCCATTCACCAGTCAGAAACAACAACAAAAAACTCACAACAAACTTTTCTAAAGGAGGCAATAGTGAAATGCTGTGCAGAAATAAATTGTTTTCATGAAAACAATTTTCATGAAGTTCAGTTTATGTTTTCAGGCATTTTTTCCTATGCAGGACAATGGGCAACAGTTAAAGATGTGCTTGCCCCTGCCTTTAACGTAAAATGAAAATAAAAGCTTTAGCTATGGATGCCCTCCACAATGAAATTTTTATAGGCAGAAAAATTACACAGAAAGAAAGAATGCTAACTGCTTTTCATGTTTGGTTTGTCCTAAGCTTCCTGCTTATTTTTCCTATCTGAGCTTAATAAATTATTTCTACCATTTTACTCAGACAAGAAAGAAGCTGTGTAAACTGCAAGTATGTGACTTTCCTTAATATAACAACAAACTGTTCTAAAAAAATAAAAAAGCAAAATACAACAGGTTCACTCTTTAAAGAAAGCAGGTAAATGAATGCATGAGAAACTAAAACACACACATGCAAACAGACGAATCACATAAGAAAGACCACTAACTAGCTTTCCCTCTTTTTCTTTGCTTAAATATATTTGTAAAAACAAAACAAAACAAAACAAGAAGATGCAGTTAATTCTCCACATCCATGCGTATGGGAGCCCTGCTGCTGGTTTTTGGTGAAACAAGACTCAGCTTTTATACCTTGACATTGGAGCTATTTGTCAAAAACAAACAAACAAACAAACAAACAAAAAACCAAAAAATGTGCCACAGTATTTAGAGATTTCAGATTGGACCTGATAGAGGGAAAGGGAGAAAATAAGATTTTTGGTCTACATAAAAGATTTTTACTTTTTTTTTTTTTTTTTGGCAGAAGTCTTTTTTCATAATAAAATAACTTCACATTTTCCAGGTGGGAGCATACATATTCTCACTGTCCCCTGCCCCTTTCAAATTCTAGACAAAACACAGGATCTTACGACTCACCCTTGCCCCTAGATATCATCCATCAGCAGCTTTGCAATAAAGCCTCTTGTAATTGGTTCCTGCTTCGTTTCAGTATCTCACATTGACACTTCTTGTTGGTGAGAAATAAAAGGGCCTATCTTAAATCTAGTGATTGTACCAATAAACCTAAATTAGACTAATGGGAATGCTGAACTGAAAATAAAGCTCTATAAGCTATAGAGCAAAGATATATCACAAGACTTTATTAAACTATAAATCCGTTGATTACAACTATATTTTCTAAAGACAGAATTATCTTAAGCTAATTTGTTGCCCAGCGTAACAGCATTTGGTGTCTATAATGAAAATTAGATTATATCAGAGTAATTTTGTTTGTAATTTTAGATTAACAGAATTAGACACAGTGAAGTGCTCACATAGATAGAAATAATGAAAAGCAATATGTTTTCCATTTATTTTCATGATATAACATTTGGTGTTCTCTAGGCCATAAGCAAGCATTTTGGTTCACAGGTCTTCAAATTATATTTGAAAAGAGTAATTTCTCCTTCTGTATTCCACAAAGACTTAGATTAAGCCATATATGACATTACTTTTTGTAAAGGCATGGATCCAGTACAAACTGGGAATGCTGATGGAAACAGTCCTAAGCTGCTCCCACTCCTTAGGTCTTCCTAACTACCCTGGCTCCACACTTCACCCATTTGTTCTGCTGCACTGACTGCTGGATCCCAGAGAGAACAGAGTTTAAAATCAATCACTCAAAGACAAAACATTTTGTTTTCAATTTGAAAGCAGCAGTAGGTGAGCAACATGGAACGATGGAGTAGGAGTTTCGGAGGTAGGCTGTATAACCCCAAAGATCTGTCTTAAGTCATACACTTGAAGGAGAAGCAGGGAATGCTCAAAAATATTTTCTTGGACTGTCTAACAGTTCCAACTCAGAGTCCTTCAGACTCAAAAGGTTGGGACTCGGAGATTTTTTCCACCAGCTTACTCACTGATGACTGATAGAGTCACAAATTTCTGTATGAAAAAGCACCATCCAACCTTCTGCATGGCCTTTTCTCCATCTGTGGCATGGCTGTATGATCTGTTTGCGTTCATATTGTAACTCAGCTCTCAGTAAGAGCTGCTACTCAGATCCGCTCAGAAGGAAATCAATGACATTTGCTCTGCCCCAAGTCATGGTTTTACACACAGGTTGTTTGACAGGACTGTGAGCAGTGTTGTTGTGCAGACAGCTTCTTCCCTGCTTAGCCCTTCCACTTCAAATTTGTTTCTTTACAGAGACTGGAAATTAACTGCAAAATAAGATTTTTTTTCTTTCTAACAATGGCTATTTTTAATTCTCTCTCTGTCCAGTTTACAGGAAAGAAAAATGAGATCTTGCTAGCTTCAGTTCTTTATTTTGGCCTGCTGCAAATATCTGAGGTGCTAGTAGCTCTCTTATACACAAAGTAAAGAGCACCATTGACACACTCCAAGGAAGCAGCCCCCAAGCTTACTCTGAACAACAAAAATAATTACCACTAGCACCGACTGTCACTTGTCAAAACTCAACAGTATTCTTGAATCAGAACGTGTACTCGGTAATTTATTATTATTTCTTTTTAAATGAAGTGACTTCAAACTAGTCCAGCCAACACATGTAAGGTGTGAGTTGATGGCCTTGGCAGCCGATGGCTTTCTAAGTGATAATTACTAGCAGTTCATCAGCCTTAGCAGTTTGAGACAGGCAGTTTGACAGCGTTAGTGCACCGTGCTGAAACCAAACCCCAGTTCCCAAAGGGACTCTGATGCACGCTTTTCCATTGCTGCTGGCTGGAGAGTTCCTAGAGCTCTGCTGTGAGCTGGCAGATCCTGCCCCTGGCCCCACACTGCTCTTCAGAGGAAAGCCAGCAGGGCTCCATTACATCTCCACAGCATATGCCATTAAAAAAATAATTTATTTTTACAATGTATTAATTGTGCCTCTACTGCCACGTGATCACAAATAGCTCTGGCAAACAACTGCACCTCAATGAATAAAAAGTTTGTCTGACCAAAGAGTAATTGGAGTTGCTTGGCGCTGAGAGTGAATGCAGCAGTGCTCCAGCTGACACATCTTGCACAGGCAGTCCTATCAGGTCTTCTGTACTCACTTGTAAATACAAAATACAGAGAGCAAACTTTTTGAGAAGCTTTGGAATTAAAAGAGGGATGTTTCTGGGCAAACTGAAATACTGAACCTCCTCAACCTCTAAATGGCTGAATTTATCTCCTAGTCCTTTACGTTCAGTAAGCCACAATAAAGTGTCTTTGCAGATGAACTTTAACAAGTTCTATTTTTTCCTTGAGCAGATGGAGAATTTTTATTAAACACTTCCATAGTCACAAAGTAAACTGACATTAAATGAATACTAGCAGAAAAAATATATAGATTTTATACTTAAAAAAAAAAAAAAGGAAAAAAAAAAAGAAGCAGCCTGGAAACTGATCTTCCACACTGCATTAAAAAGCTACAAGACTCGGATGAGTTGAGCAAGTTCAGTCCCATGCATTAAACCTGTCAGTGCTACACCCTCTTCCAGCCAATCTTCAGTGCTACTGATGTTTTTTGCTTCTACTAAGACAGTTTCACACTGTGAAGTATTCACATGATGCATACAGTTGTCAGCTATGTGTGGTTTTCCCCTCTCACAGGTTTTTACACCCGCTGTCTTTCAGAGTTTCTAACATCAATCTCTCCATGCCAGCAATTTCAAAGTTTCTGCCACTGAGTAGAACTGCACTTTTTATTGTCATCCTGCATCCAGAAATCGTGGTTCTCTTTGCCAAGGATTTTACAGAGCAGAATCTTCACCAGGGAAAACCAGTAGCTCTACATCAAAAAGACCAACGCCATGAAGGACCCACAGAGATCTTGAGCATGGATGCTTTGCAGAGTTATGCATTTGTCAGATCACACTTCCTACCAACATCACTGGGAAAATTCCCACTCATTTCTATAGGCACAAGCTCCTACAGACAGGGGAAAAACAAAAAGCACAGCCAGCTGCTTCATCCTGCCAGTAACATGCAAGAGGTTCCATTCAGAGGACAAACAGAGTCAACTGCAGAATCCACATTTAGAAAATTACAACTGTTCTCTTCCAAACTAAAATACAACATCTTGGTGAAAATGCATAGCAGACCTTCAAAGGCAGAAGAGACAAGCCATGTAACCTTTTTATCTGAAAACATCAGATATGAACTGTGACCCTTTTCATCTTAACTCTACTATCACGGTCTTAATCCCAAGACAAAGCAAACTTCAGAAAGAAAATGAGATGAAAACCCTGAACAAAACCAAACCGTGGCACACAGTAGAAAAGCAAACTGGAATGCTGCTCCAGACCTCCCCAATAGCTCCTATGGCAGAGGTGCTGCTCCCCAGCTCTGCAGGCCCCCAGCACAACAGCAGATCTGTGCCTGATTGGAGAGTGTCTCTGCCCATGAATACCTCCTGGTGCTCAAAGAATGGCTGATGTTTGCTCTTCCAGCATCTCAGGGGAAGCATTAGTTGTAAAACTTAAGGAATGGGAGAGGAAACACACAGGAGGGCAGGCTGATAGTGGATATGGGGTTAAAAGAAAAACTACCAGCAGGCAGGAAGAAGTTCTTAATAAAAGGTGAAGAAAATGTAATTTCAGTTGAAGTCAGTGTCAGGTGATGCTGCCCAGTTACTGGAGGGGAACTTCAAGGACAGTGAACAAGGCGTAGGTGGGAGATATGGCCACCCAAAACTCCCCACCAACGCTCCTCCTTCACATGGTTCCACCCACAACACTGTCTGCAGTCACTGTTCCATGATGGCTCAGCCCAGCTCTGTGTAATCCTGCCCGAGTGCTTACTAGGGCATGGAGGTGCAGCTGACAGCACGTGTGAAAGCCAGGTCAGAAACACATGCAGGTTCTGGTCAGTCTTTCCTCTGGGAGATGTCCTGCGATTTTCACAGACTGTCCTCCTTCTCTCCATGACTGATCACCATGCAGAACGTCACCTGGTGAGAAATACCCAGACTACACTCAGATGAGAAGGGAGGGGTATTTCCAGCAGAGCCTGTGTAGTCTCTGAGTCACCAGTGTTTTGACAGGCAATGAGAGGCGTTTGGCTGTCACTCGAAGATGTACATACAGTATCATCTACTGCATGCCACTACTTGGCACACCTCTCTGAACTAGAGGAACCTGCAGGAAAGCAGCAGGGGTGAATGTCCCCTTTTGCAGGGCTAGTGACCAGTGTTGGCAATGGCTCTTGTCCTTGAGAGGCAGCCTGTGTTGCTGAGGGCACAGATTCTGGTCTTACCTCCTCTTCCATCACCCAGGGTTCTGAGCAACAACTAAGGAGACCACAGCCTCTTGGTAGTAAGCAGCAACCCAACAATTTCATGGCTTCATTAGTATTTGTGCTCTTCTACTCTTATCTGCGTGCTCTCACACTAAAAGATAGTATGGAACTTCCTCAGCTGTGACAAGTGACAAAGATGAAGATGGCAACTATTGAGATCCAAAAAATGTATTTATGAAACTGGCTCTTAAATCCTATTCAATGTAAATTGAAATTCTTAAACACCTCTTCAGCTTTAGCCCTAAAACATCAAGAGAGAAGCCAACATTTTGAATAATCACTTGATTTCAACTTCACAGTTCTTTCAACTTCATATTATTTCATGAAAGAGAATGTTATAAAATAACTACATTATTCTTATTTAAAAAGAAAATGGTGCCTTTGGTATGCACAAGTGAATTAAAAAAAAAAAAAAAAAAAGATTTTAAAGATCCAGACTACACACTTCTGAATGTAACCTGCATTAGAAATACCCATCCAGACAGCTAAACACAACTGTAAGCAGCCATGAGATTTATGCATGCACATAAAACACAGCAGCTTTCATTTTTATAACATAAGTGACATAAGTGACCATGCAAACTCTCAGCTCGCAAAACAGTAGTTGTGATTAGCTGTGGGTGTTTGGAAGAGGAAGAGTACTTGGTAACAGCAAGGTCAGTGGGTGCATATGTCATTTTATTCTGTGGTTACTCTAGTTCCTCCACTCACCCTAAAAGAGCATTCTGTCTCCCTTACCATACTCAGATGAGCATCCAAAACAAATTCAGGCAATACTTGAATAGGCTTTCTGCAACCAATTGGAAATGGCAGCTCGCTAAATAACTCCACTTGTTTTGGAGAGGATGGCCTGAACATTGTGCTGGAGTCAAATGAACAGTTATCAGTTACCTCTAATTTAGAAAGATAAAAAGTTTCCTTCTTTTCAAATGTAGAGAAGAAAGAGAGAGAACAAACTCTTCCATCCATTCATTTGGTGAAAGCACCACCTTTGGGTGCCCCCACTAAAAGAGATGATAATAATGAAAACAGATTCCTTATTTTCTTAGAAGCTCAGCACAGGTAAGGGTAGCTGGAGAAGAATGAAATCTTAAAAGCCCTTCTTATGAGAGACATGTTTGTACAGTAAGAGCATGAATCTAATTTGCTCACAACTGAATGTTTCCCTCCCAGATCCTAGGTTTGCTTGCTGTGAGCGAAGTGCATCTCAAACACAGAACAGCAATCCTTGCTGCCCAGGCAAAATATCTCCTTCCTCCACACCTGAGCAGCACCACAAAAGGCACCACTACACAGTAGGAAAACTGGAGACATCAACTACTGTTATTCCTTCTTTCTCAAGGCCACATGATTGTCAAGATAGCTACATTACTGCACCATTAGTTATAAGCTCCCTGCACAGGAGGACTTGCTCTGCACTTACCAGTAAAAACCGTTTCACAGGAACAGATAACCTTTGCCTTTTCTCCACCAGTTTCCTTTTACAGTTATAAAGTTGGCAGGCAGCATTGACACCTATATGCAGATTTATCTTCAGACACACTTCTGCCCAAAACCATCTCTTCTTCCTGTTCAGAAATTAAACCTTTTTTTCCATTTAGAAGATCTTCCAAGTTTGCTGTTGCAGCTCCATCACTTCTCTTGCTCTGCGGTCACACCACAAGACAGAGACGCACAATTCATTTAGATGCTGTGTTCCATCAGATCAGATGTTTTATATGCCAGTGCTTCCTCTTCACTCCTGCCCCTCCAAGCCCACCAGTACATGCAGTTACTATCACTTGCTCAAGCCAGTAGTGGAGCTGGGGCATAGGACAGCAACTACACAGATGACCTCTGCCTCTGAAGTGCTTCTCCTTTTCTCCAGTAAAGCAAATATAGATGGTTTCTTTTAAACTCCTGTTCACTGTTTCTTTGGTATACATTGCAACACAATTCAGCTTTTCTACAGGAAATAAGTCATCTGCAATCAGCGAGTCACATGCTTACACTTGAAATAATGCTACAGTTATGCCAAAGGGTAGCGGAGAGGCAGCTCTATATTGTGTGGGAAGGAGAGTTCTGCATGTGGTAACGGTGACAGACTGACATCTTGGGGGCCAGTCTTCCACTGATCACAAGACAGCTGCAATGAACACTACGATACAGGAAGTGGCATCTGTAAGCAGGACTGCGTATTATCAGCCTGCAACTCAGAATATCCACAGCAAATAAGCCAGGCTTCACAGGAGTGAACACACTAAAGCTGACTTAACTGTTAATATAGGCACAGGCAAAACCACATTCATCACCATTTCTACTAAACCACGTGATGATACAGTACTGTTTCCGATAGGGACAAGACTTTGCTTACGGTAACAGATCTATGTCCAGTTTTTACTAACGTGACTGATTAGTATCCCGATACTTCATACTCATCAGAACTTGGCTACATTATAAATCAACTTACCTAATATAGTCTACAGAGGCATTTATCTTAATTATGGAAAACACACAAAGAATCATCTTCTAAGACAGGTTTGATTTGCTTAGTTATTCTGATTGGGTACTGATCACTTTGAATCTTTATACAATTTTTATTAAAACTATTCAGGTAAATAGAAAGAGACATTCACGATCGACTGCTTTAAGGAAAGAATGAGTCAAGATGTAAAAGATTGTTTACACCAGAGAAAAGAATGATGGAAAGACCAGCTAGCTTTAGATTTGCTTCATTTTATATAGCTCTGAATGAGGCTAGAAAATGGGAGACTTGCAGAATCCCCTTCGCCTTTTAATTCATACAGAAAAAAAATGGAACAATATCTGAAAACAAAACAAAATTACAATCAACCAGCTGTGCTTCTCTTGGACCGTAGAAAGCACAAAACATGAGAGAATGCAAAATGTTGATAAATACAAAAGTCGTGACCCCTGCACTGCACTAAACTTAGGAAAAGAACAGTCAGAATTCACTTCCAAAAGACCAAGCTCCTAACTCATCATTAACTTTAGATCCATCAAAAAGAAGTAGACAGTTGTAATTCTGTACAGTTCATCTGTTTGAAAAAACGAACTCTCCGAAGTATTGTTTTACTGAAATAGCACACTGCTAAGACTTTCCTAATTTGGCAATCTGAGGTATTTGGAGTCCGTGTCAGTAATGCAAATCAGACCACTTCCTTCCTTCTGTCAGTTGTCCAAAAGTTTTGGGAAAGGGATATTTGGTATTTCCCCAAACATCTAATAATATAGAGCAGACATGCAGAAATACGAATATTTTGTACTGGGTACAAGCATAAAGAGGAAACAGAGGATGAGAGATGAAGAGGATGAGCAGAAAAAAAAGAGCAGACGGGTCTGAGATTTGGGAGCTTTCCAAAGAAAGCTAATTTTTATGGCACACAGGCTAAAGAAGTTCTCTACGCTGGTTTGTATTGCAGCATAATAAAGCATAGCCTGAGATGACACCCTTGCCAGTTTCCTTAGGCACCATGCAGAAATTAAAAATTAGAAAACAAAGAAAGAAAACCATTTAGATGAATTCAGTAGATTAAGGGAAGTAGTGCTCCTCAAAATATTTCATTACAAGAAAGCCTCAGCAGACACATTGAATTTTCATCCTGACTGAATCAAGACTGCATGTGGTATGTTCCTCTACTCTTTGACCAGCCTCTGAAAGCAGAAATGCAAATGCAACACTCAAGTTGAACTCTGAGCTGAAAGGAGGGGACGTGACTGTCTGGAGAATGATGGTGGGCTCCAGATAAGTTACATCAGCTGCCTCTGAGGTTGCCACTAATTTATAGGCTCTTAAGTACAGAAGTCACAGGGAGAAGGAAATAGGCCTCCTTCACCCACAAAACTGACAAGACTTGGAGGTTTCTTAGTGAAAATAGCCTCACCATTACTTTGCCAAACTAGACAGAAAAGGAATTAAAAACACTACTGTCAATTGTGAGCTATCTGGAATTAGAAACTGAGACCCTTCTGGTTCTCAGGCCTTAAAGTCTTAATTCAAACAACTTAGGGCTGAATTGTTTGTCCATCTCTCCAAGGAGCCATTATAATGAAGTCAGTAATGATGAGAAAGCAGATGATGAAATCACTAATGTATTATGTACACACACACATGCACGCAAGTGAATTCCTTGGAAATCAATCTAAACTTTTAAACCAAATAAGGATGAGAAATTATGCTGAAAGGTACAGAAAAAGTTCAGCTGGACTGAAGTAATTTCTGTTCATCTTGATCCATAAACA
Organism: Chrysolophus pictus; assembly: GCA_037305975.1. Lineage (NCBI taxonomy): Eukaryota > Metazoa > Chordata > Aves > Galliformes > Phasianidae > Chrysolophus > Chrysolophus pictus. The sequence continues at coordinate 45,334,880 of CM074578.1, forward strand.
ATGAAGAGATACACTGAACTGAACAGATGCTCTTGACAGAAATTTATTTCCTGTATCTCTAACTGGAATGTGTAAAGGCACAAGATGGAAGAGAAGCTGTGGCTGAAGGGAAGAGCAAGCCATCCCGTTGTGTTGTGGTGTCCCTCTGGACCAGGACACTGCAGGCCACATTCAGTAGCCACATAAGGCTCACATGTGGTCCACAAGCCGGATATACACTGCTGGACCTAGATTCCTGCTGCCTGTGACATGGAGCAGAGCAAGATTCCCACTGTGACAGGAATCTCATGCATGAAGCTTCATGAATCGGAGACCTAATTGGTTAAGACATTCTTCACTGTGCAAAGAACAAACAGTAAATAAGGAAAATACTCTGATCACCTCATAGGCAGTACTACCAGCTCAGCACAAAATCTATTGCGTTTCTGGTTACCCAGTAAAGACATTTAATCTGTACTCATCAACTTATTCCACTGCTAGTCTGAACCTCTTTAAAAGTGATAATAATGAATTTTTACGGTTTTCTTATAGACACAAAACCAGAGCAGGTTTTCTGTCTATTCAAAACTGAAACAAACATTTATGTCTGCTTGGACACTTAAAAAAAAAATCCATATTGGGTGTGCATTTAAGGCTACATGCAATATCCTAATATTCAAACTGGTAATGTGTTCTCAGTATTGTTTTCATCTGGCACACTGACAGTCAAAAGGTTCATATTTTACAACCACTGACTAGCCAATCTGTCACACAAAGCAGTGTAGCAGGAATAACTAATGAGTAAATCTTGAAAAAAAGGGATGTAAAAAGGATGTTTACAGATTTCTGCATGAATGTGGTCTATTAGGAAGCTATAACTTCCTATCTATTGAGTGTTTACTAGAAAGGCTGAGAATTATGATAGAGTCTTTTGTGGACAGGAAATGATCCAAAGAAAATTAAACAGATACAGCAATTTGCTGTCAAAATGGGAAGAAACACTTTAACCACTAAGTAACCAAAAGCTTAGATGGTACTAGAATACCATTAAAAATAAGAAAAAAGATTTCTCTTAGACATGCACTCACTTTCTGAAGATCTATTAGATTTTATCCAGCTCTCCTGTATTTGATCAGATGGCAATAAGTTCCAGCGGGACTTTGCCAAATTAACAACTGTAGGATTAGACACACATTTAATTAAACACAAAGTAATGTGATGTTATAGGTATGTTTTAAAAGCTTATTAACTTCAAGTATGATTAATGAGATAACCAGGAGATACATCCGCAATTGAAAAAAATGCACTACACACCCATACACAGACAGAGAACTTACAGGAAACAATAGCCAGTAATATTTCAACTCTGGGCTTCCACCTCATAATCAAAACACTGCTTCATTTTTTTCCTATAAAAATTTCATGACATGAAATATAAACAGACACCACTGATCTCAGGGAAGAAAGACATCATCAGAAAAGATTATACACTTAAAATTTTAATATCTGTTTTATCAATGAAAACCCAATCTAGATTTTCAAACTGCAGAAGGTATTTTACATATGGCAATTTTAATCTAAATTCCACAGGAAAGGCACTTCCCATCTGTAGCTGAGCTCACAGTACACACCCAACAGCTTCATCAAAATCTGTTCCTCAGCAGCCGTGATATCACTGCACATGCAGCCATGCACCCAGCAAGCACAAAGAGCTGTTCACTATTCATGATAACTGGGAACCAGCACATTAAAAGGGACTGAAATTGATTACAGTCAGAGGTTCTCTGCTTTTACAGAAACACTTGCTTAAAGACTACCACAGAGGAGCCTTTTCTCCAAAGAAATTGCACTATTGATGTCAAGTTCTACTGATGTCAAATAGAGGCCTTCCCATTAACTTCAGTTAGCTCATGATCAATCTCTACATTTCCGTTGCTACAGTTAAAACAGGATGGCAAAGAATCAAGATTCAGCTTATAGTTAAGGCTGGTGGTTTGTCACCCTGCCTGCATCAACACTTGCAATGTCACAGCAGGACTTGCAGCCCCCAGATCCGGGAAGGAGGTTGCATGTGTGATGGGGGTGCTGCTGGTTCTGGGTACAAAACAGTCAACTAATGGTGCTGCTTTGCTTCCAGTTCCTGCACAGTGTCCCTCTGTCCCACACAGAAGCAGCGTGCAGGTTGTCTTTTCCCACCATGGCTATACTGACATTTTTACATGTATTAACAAATTACTAATCTACAAAGCAATTTTGAATGTTTTAGAAAATAATACTTGTCATTAACAATCATTTAACAGGGAATCAGGATACTCCTGCGGGGGAAAAATAATAATAATAATAATAAAAATTATATATAAAGTTTAGTTCTTATTTTTGTCCTTCTTCCTGTTGTTCCAGTAGTGCAAAAGTTTTGGCTTCCTTGCCACAACAAAGCTGAGGTTCCTCTATGATTTCACCAAGATATACATCAGCTTGGTACGTCACCAAGAAATGAAATTTGTGCTACCTATTTATATTCAGAAAGGCAATTAAAAAAATAAATAAATCAGGTTTTGATTTCAGCTATTCTGAAACAGTGAAAACTAAACAAAGTCATGTATCTAGTTCCTTTTGTGCTATTTAAAGTGGACTCAAAGTTACAGATCCAGCACGGCCACAGACACCAATAAAGACAACTCAAGGGAATTCAATGATCCTGAATCTATATGTTGTAAATGATAATAGATGTAAGTTTATCCAGGAGTTTCAGTTGTCATGGACATTTAGAATTGAGTTTAACATGCATATAAGGATAACTATAGACTGTACTCGAGTTAAATCATTTAGCATGAGAGGAACAAGGCCTCTTTCAAACCAACCTTGCTGCACTAATGTGGCTGCAAGGAACATCTTTAACAGACATCTTTGCTAATGGAAATATGATCTATGCAGCTGAAATTTCATGAAACTTGGGCCAGAAGTTCCACTTCTGGGTCCAAGATGCTAACAGCTACATGTCTTGTAGCTTTTGAGCTTCTGCTAGAACATGCATACATGATGGCATCAACTCTCAAGCACATTTTCACCCTGTATGGCAGGTGCAGAAGGGAAGGAGCATGTTAGGTTACTTGCTAGGTTACTTGTTAGGTAACCTAACATAAAGGCAGAATACACAAACTCAGAACAGTTGCTACTCAAAAATCTACCAGCTGCAAGCATAGATTCCCAACTTATCCCGTGCTGACTTGTTTGCCATTACAAGAAATAAAATATTAAGTGGATAGCAGTCACAGCACTCATTTAGTGCAGTTATTACTAAACTAAAGTTCACACTAAATCACCTCTAAAAGAAATTGCAGGCAATTTTTTTTTCTTGCAGCTATTTACCAATGGCAAATATCTTAGAAGTTAATTTCCCAGTTGGAAGCGACCAAGTGGATGAAACTGTACTCCCCTGGATACACAGAAGAAAAGGAATAGTCAAAGCTATAGGAGGAATACACAAAGAAAGGAATAGTCAAAAGCTTCATGCATGCTTGCTCAACAGAAAACTTTGGATTGTTCTTTATCTTGTCATCTAATTCAAAAATACAATGATACAGCTTCATTAGAACTCACATTCTCAAACCAAGCATTTAGAAGTTTTTTAAGGATGAAAAAAAAGGTTCAGACTCATACAAAAAAAAAAAAAACTAAAAATGAAATATTCAAATGAAAAAAATCATGATGGTTTTCATTAAACACTCAAAATAATTCCTAGAATAAAATAGAAAACCAAATGGCAGCATTAATAAACATACTGCTAAATTAAAATATTAATTATCAGCAAAGACAATTTCCAGTGCAATTCTCCCTGAAAAAGAAACAAATCCACCTACTAAGAAACTGGCATATGCAACTGCTTTCATACTTGAAAAACTGATAAATGCACACAAATGGGCCAATCTAGTGGTCATTTTGGCAAAGGAAATGTCTCTGAAGCTGTGGCGTTTTGCATGTGAGCAGTTTACAAGGCACAGCTTGGGTTGCAGAAGATAAAGATTGCACTGCCAGGCATTAAAGAGAAGAATAGAAACACAGCTCCAAATAACGAACTACTAAAGGTCAGATTCAATTAAGACAAATCCTCCTGGCTTGCGCAGTGAGATTTCATCAAGCTTCCAAAACACATTTCAAAGCTACCATTGACTGGTGAAGAAGTAAACAGGATTTTAAATTTAATTTGGCCAAATCTAGCTCCTATTAGTGCTACCGAAATGTGCACAATAAATTACTGAACTGCTTCAGTAGCCAAGATGATTCCAACTTTCTTACGGCTGCCAGCAACATATGTAGTGGAAGCAACTATCTTCTGCAAATACTTGAGTTTGATAGAAAACAGTTTCATTTCTATCAAAATGACACAGGCTTGGTCTGAATAAATTCACAGGAAGAGAGAAGCTAGAAGCTGATGCTGGCTGGAAAGAAGACTAAAAGCTGAACTCTTTGCCTTGTTGTCAAATGTTCTAGTGTGAACCAGCAGATACAAAAGGCCAGTTATGTCACAGATGAACGCCTGCTGAAATTGTGTACTTGGTTTTACTTTTCAGGACTTGAGCACAGCTCACCCACTGAGGCTGTGGATTCTCCCTCCTTGGGTGGTCTCCTTCACAGACCATCTGTACACAGTCCTGGTCAAGTGGTTTGAGTAGAAGGTTGGACCAGATGACCCCCAGAGATCCCCGTCCATCACAGCCACTCTGTGATTCTTTGATTGAGTTTTGAAGAATCTCAGGAACACCAATTGATGGATGAAGGTGATTAACAAAGCCTTACATAAAATTTGGGAAGGGAGAATGAGGTTTGTTCACCCATACACTCTCAGCTTCACATAGAGCTGAGATAGATGATGGAGGTCCATAGGCTCCCTAGCTCCAAGCACATCACAGGACCACCAGAGGTGGCACAGAAAGGGACCTCCTCTGCTAGCCTTGTGCCTCAGCCCAGCCCCAGTCTGTCACAAAGACTCACCTCCTCCTCCTACCCAGATCAGAGCCAAAGGGCTCATCCAAGGCAAGACCCGATGGTACCACTGAGCACATTGCCAGAGTCTCCAGTTAGGGATTAGAGTGTCAGAACATAGATATTATTCAGAAACTACAAACACTATGATACTGAGTGAAGAAAAGCTCTGAAATTAAGCAATGGGAGGCAACGCATTTATTTTGATACTATTTTCTGTCTTACATACCATAATGATACTTGTTTATAAACTTCTTTCTTCCGGAGGTTTGAAGTGTTAAGTTTACACATGATTTTCTTTCAGAAAGTGGGGGTCTGGCAGTTTTGACCTGATTTTGCCATTTCATGAGAGCTGTCAAACTGAATAATCTGATGAAAGGAATTTCAGTTGAAGCCTTTTCCATCCTTTCTACTTCTTAGAACTTATTCTGAAGCACTTCAGAGACTGCCGAGGCATCCCTGTGTTGCTGTCCTATGAAATACAGTGCAGATACAGATTCTTCTTAGGATTTCAAAAATAATTAAAGGCAAGATACAACAAAGGAAGAGCAGAAGAAAGAAAAACGTGACAGAAGGGACACAAATCCATTATAAACCAATACCTGCACATTTAAGTTTGTTCAACAGATCTTTTTCCATGGTATATGCTTATCTTAGCTACAAAGTTAATTTGACAGAATAACCCCGGGGGATCCTTTATTCCCAGTAAGCGATGTGGGCAAAGTTGATCCATTCTGTTTCAGAATGCTATGTTTCAATGCCCTTCTAGAACTGAAAGTCATTCTATTTTTTGAAATTGTGGTAGGGATAATGGCTGATTAAAACGAATACAACTTCTGTGGTTTGCTGAAGGAAGCTTTCTATTTGATGGGATGGAGTTTACAATCACTCCTGTAGCTGTTCATTATCAGTAGTGGTTTCTTGTTTATTTATGTTCTTGTTTATTTATGGAAAAACTAAAAGACAACAACAGAACGAACCAAATTAAAGAGATAGAAAAGTAAGGCAGATGAGCTCACCAGGAGGAACTGTTCCTGCCTCCTGGAGGTCTGAAGTTACCTGGGGCCTGGTTACTGTGGTCCCAAAGAGCATTGATGGCATGGACTGAGAACCTGCACTGCCCTAATCTATTGAGTCAGTGGATAGAAATTGTCCTCAACATGAGCTTAATGTCTTGGCAAGGGCCGGGGGCACAGTCAAGGTGGTATTTAGGTATGAAATCAAGGGTTGCACAGCCTGCTGGAGCTTCCTTACAATATCTTTTCCCACTGATAACACATTTGCCTGATAAGATGGCAGCACTGCCTTACAGCTGAGCTCCAGGACTCCTTCATCCTCAGGCAGCACAATGCAGAAGGGGGAACCCACAGCAGGTCCCCTTTCCCCTGTAGCATATTTGTGAGGCAAAGCTGCTCAGAGGAGCTGCCCACATCTCCCAGCAGAGGTATGACAAGCGTTGTCCCCCCACCCATCTACCCCAGAGCAGAAAGTTCCTTCCTCAGCACTTAAATTATCACAACTGAAAACAATGAGGGTAACGCTAGGTTGGAGACAGAGTAATTCCTGCACAGATACCACATAATGATGAAATATATTAACATAAACATGGATTATTTATGGAAATGCATAACTTACACCACTACTCTCTAGTGCATCTACTGTTTCCAGAGTGAGGGAAATGTTCATGAGGCAAGAGCAGTTTGTCATTTTATCAACAGCTCCCAAACCTCCAAAAATACTTGTTAACTATATCCATAAAAATTACAGATCACAGCCGTGTTTGCCTTGTGATTACTTTAAGCTAAACATATCTTCTCTTTGAAGCAGAAAAAAAATTTTTTGAAGTTTTTACCAAGTTTTTGACCACAGATTTTATATATAACAGTACAGATTTAAAACTGATTATACCTCAACCAGGATCATTTCTGGAAACACCCCACTTGCCTCTTGGATGGGCTTCCATTTGATTCAATCACAGTAATTGTACAGCTCTTACAGTACTCAAAACTCCTCAAGAATACAAAGAGTATTGCAGAGGTTTCCATTTATAGATGAGTGAGTTCCAGAGTAGTAATCTTGCATCATCTTCAGAAAAGCCCACGTGAAGGGATGGTGCTTGACAACATTTGTCCCCCATAGAGCCATCTGTGTAGGTGAGGTGCTAGTGAAGTGAGCATAGGACATGACTCCGGGTATTTCAACCCCTCAAGGGGTGGACAGGCTGGGAGGGAGATGGAGCACTAAAAACAGAACAGAGTTGGGCAACATCTGGAACACCAGGCACCATCACAATCACCCCATCTAACAGAGGGACTGGCTTAAGGATAAAGTGGACCTATGTGGCTCCAAAAAGACTAGTAATGACTTTGTAGGATGGAACAGAAGATTACGATTGTGTTAACTGAGAGCTGCTGCAAAATAAATACAGAGAAATATATCACGAGAACAGAAATTTAATGATACCCATCTCAAATTCAGAAAGAAAAGGTATGATAGAAATTAGGCCACAGTAGAAGGAATATATTTTCATGTGAGCAGTTAGCCTGTTGAACTCACTGTCAAGAGAGAAATCCGTAGGCCTAGAACATCAATCAGTGTCTGTACTCTGTTATATATGGAACAGCATCCAGTTTTGCTGTAATAATGCTGGCAAGTGTTAGAAGGGCTATCAAACATCACGTGTTTTACTACAGTCTAATTACAAAGCAGCTAAGAGAAGATGTACTTTTTTCCTCCCTGTAGTGTTAAAAACCTTTCCTAAAGCTCCATGATCCAGTTAAGTCAGAGACAAGTTACTGGACTAGTAGTGCCACAGGTATGGGTGAAGGTGGAACAATTCTCTGGCTTTTATTTAACATGCAGAAAAAGAGGAGGCTATGGGATGATACCAGCAGAAAAAAAAAGAAATGTCCAATCTGAATTCTGACACGTGAATTTAGAATTCCAAACCTTGGAGTGTAAAGCAGTAATTTACATTTGGGGCTATCTATAGCCTTCCAACGCATTGCTCTTCATTGCTTAGGAAACCTTTGCAACTGTTTAGACCTTTTGTGCTGAAGATCTATGTATCAAGCCTAGGCTGAGTTTTCTGAGGAGCTGCAGCCAAAACAACCCGGTCGCTTCAAAGAATGTAGCTAGGCAAAAACAAGAATCTTTTATTTGGAGAACACAGGGCACTGAAACTCATCCCAGTGCAAATGCTTTTCACTACTCCACTTCTGAGTACCAAGCGTGGAATCTGGATGCATCTCTTCATCTGCAACATTTTATCCAAGGGTTCTGGTAGGCTAAGTGAAATTAAAACACCATTCTGACCACCCTTTTGCAAACTTTTCCACTTAAAATGGAGGATAAGGGAACACGTGGCTGGGCTGCTAAATCAAGACATGGAATTAAGACTTCTCAGTCACTTGATCAGCACAAGACCCAGCAGCACTCACTAGCACAAAACCACGGCACTGAGATATGCAATACTTCCGTCTCACAGATAAAACCAACTTTAACCAACGTCCACTGAGAGCTCTTACCAGATGAAGTTTGAAGAGATATTTATTTGAAGGAAAAGAGAGAAATACTAGAAGTTCTGTCACAGTCCATGCCATTTCTTGAGAAACTTACGCTTCCACTCATCAGGGATTTTGAAGCATTTCTATAAAATCTACTGTGTTCTACAGTACTTTGTCTTCAGTTCAAGTAGGCAGATTCCTATTTAAATACAAAGCAGAATTAAATTGTGTGCTCAGCTTAGGATTAACTGGGACAGCAAACACAACACCGTAAGATAACACCTGTAACATACATAACTTATCTATACAGAACAAGCTGGCAGAGCAGTTACGTCTTCAGCAAACCAGACTCAATATAACAAGGATTTACTTGCATACAGGAACATTTGCAGTCTCTATGCAGTTTTTCTTTGAATAGATTTAACATTTAACTAGTTCAACCACATTAATCCTGGAGCTCCAGACTCCTGGAGAAGTATTTATCATTTTTTATTTAGAACTAAAAATGACATTTTCAGCAACAAAATATGGAATTTCAAAGAACCGCATGCAAATTTTAAAACATCGCTATCTAAATAAATATGAAAACCTCCTAACTTTCTCAGAAAAGAAAGATTCATAGTGAGACTAGACTTTTCTCATTTATATCAGAATGAGTTTTAAGCTTTTAAAAGCTAGAACTTTGTGTAGCTTTTTCTTAGATAGGAAAGTCCATCATTTTTTGAAATGTTCAGATTGCAAAGACTAAATTGTAGCAGTAATAATGAAATACTCCATTCAGAAGGAGCTGTAGATTGAAAATTCAAATGAGAAACCAACTCAGTGCAGCAACTGATAATGCAAGTTAATTAAGAAAGTTTTGAACATTTGTCCTATTTCTTCACTGTGATTTCCAGGTTCTCTAAAGAACTCTCTATTGTACCATGCTGCGATGCACAGCAAATGCTGCCCTTCGTGTAACTCCTTCATTCTGTACTTAGAATTTAAACATTTACCTTGAGATAAAGGAGTAGAAAAATAGAATGAAAGAAATGTGTTTTCTTCTGTTAGCCTTTCTTTGTGATGGGCAGGTGGGTTTTTGTAGGGTTGCTCCTTCTCCAGCCATTCCCCACTACTATTCCCTGCGGCCCCCCTCTTGACTGCAATCCGCTTCCTTCCAAAACAACACAACACACCCTAAAACCAAAACACTCCCCTGAATGCTAATCCAAGAGAAAAAAAATGAAGCAACTGAGAGCAAATAAGAGAACTCCAAGCCTTGGCATCTCACACTCTTAAGCCAGTTAAAAATGCACAGAAGCATTCTGCCATTTCACCGCACGTGTTCTGTTGTGACGGCACTGGCAGGCAGCAAGGCTGTTCCCCACTTTGAGGACCCAGAAAATAACAAATACTGAAAGTCACCCTTTGCACATTAGGTACAGCCCCAACTATGTACAATGTTGTACGTAGTTCCCTGAGCCTGACCCCCGCTCTCCCACAGTCAGAAGGGATGGAGGCCACAAAGTGGGTTACTCTGGTTATGATGCTCCATGGGCCTCTCTCCCAAGTCTAGCCATAAAGAACTGGTACAGCAGCCTGAGCATGCCTCCTCCTCAGACACTCCTCTGCCTCCTGTATTTCTTCCCTTACACTTCACCAAAGCACCCAGATGGCCTCCAGAGGTCCCTTCTCGCATCAGCTACCCTGTGATTCTACGATTCCTACAGCCACTCCTTGTGGTGAGCTGTTCCAGACTCGGTTTGGTTCAGCCTTTCCCATCTCAGCATCTTCACCCTGGTCCTGGAAGTTTCATGTATTCTCTTTGCACACATAAGCACTCCCTCCCCAGCCTTGCACTCAAAGCCACTATCCAACTCCTGGGGAGTAGATCAGATTAAACACAAATGCTCCGCACTGCCACATCCCAAGCAGGCCAACTCTGAAACATCAAAATGCTTATTACTGCTTTTAATTATAACAAACAGCTTCCTCGTCAAGGAACTCACAGCATCTCCTCTGGTTTTGTTAAAAACTTCCTTCCATTACTTGGCTTCAAACCATTCTCATCAGTATTACATGCCACTGTGGGATTTTGCAGTTGTGTGCCTTCTGCAGGCTCATTCCTCCTTGGCTGTATTTTTCACCACCTTTTCTCAACCCAGAGGGATGGCCAGCAGCTCCACCCAGACACTGCTCCAGCAGGGCCATGTATCTCCTTGATAGAGGGTTGACTGCAGCAATGCATTCCCAGATAGGATCAGTTCACCCCAAGTAGATTCTATAGCAAGTCTTTTTTTTTCTAGTGTGACTTTTCCCCTCAACACAAATCAAGTCAACGTGGGTCTCATGTCTCTTCATTCCTTGACCTCTCCAACACAACAGCTGTCAGATGTTGCAGTGACTTTCCTGAGTGGAAACACCAATACCACAGGCCAGGGCGTTGGTGGGGGAGAGGGAAGGAAAAACATGCACAGATTGATTTTTTTTTTTTAATATGATTATTAATTTATCTTTTTGATCCTTGAAAAGTATTTGGAAATAATACAAAAGCAGCTTTTTTTCCTATAGACTACAGTGGAGTTTTGCAAGTGAAATGTTCCTTGCAGTGAGACTGAAACAGTGACTGCATCAAACTCATAGGTAGAAGGAAAGAGGTCTGAATTGAACAGCAGATGGCAGAAAAAAACAGTTATTAGAGAAGAAAAGACCCTAAATTCTATGGGCATCTATAATCTTTTCATAACATTTATCATGGCACAGATGCTTCAGTCACATATGTACTATTGTAATATTGCTTAAAAGCTACTTTCTTAGACCTTATGAAACATAGTGTGCTTGCATTAGATTTTTATTAAGTTTTTTTTCCTATCATGTGGCATTTCAATTAAAACGTTCTCCCACAAAGAACCACAAATTGATCACAGCATCTCCACAGCAAACTCTGCTACAGTCAAGCAAATTTTTCAAAGTAATACCAGCATACTAACAACGTTAAATAAAAACAGGCAAGACGACAGAATGAGACCCAAAGTACATATGGTCCGTTTGGGCAAAGTTTCCTGCAGCTGGAGTTAGAGAAATTTCTTGACGTGCTAACAGCTGCATTGGCCAGAGGGAAAAGTTATTTTCCCTTCTGCCCAGAAAGAAACAGAGAAAAGAGGAAATGGCAGAAGGCAGATAATCTCTGCTTTATACTGACGAACAAAATGACAATGGAAAAGACCGCTGTCCTCGGGAGTCCTCAGGAAATCAGTCACAGGAAGTGGCTGTTTGAAATTAGTAAGTTAAGTGTGAGCTCCATTTGCTTGTGTCCTGAAATACAATCAAGTTTTTGTTAAAGCTATAACTACAAGCAGCACCACGTTCTGTAGAATCTCTTGCTTTGAATTTTGGAGAACATACATTACTATAAAAATATATAGGGAGAATAAACATCCAACTATTTAAGTGCAGATGTACTGTAAAACCTGTTTGAGATGCATGTATGCACTTATGACCTGGTTTACTTTGCAGTATTCAGCCAAAGGAAGACGACCTCTCACAGATATCTGACCTGCTTTTTTTTTTTTTTTTTTTTTTCTTTCTTTTGCTCTTGTTGTTTAAAGAAGGAAAAACAGAACCACAAGTCTAAGCTCATGTAACATTTTTTCAGAGCACAACATAGATATCTACCCATCTCTCTGAAGATGCCATCAGCATCGTGCTGGGGACAGGCAATATTGGCACTGAATCAGCTATTGTTAATACAAAAATGTTAATAAGCACAAGACAGAGGTGGTGGTTGGCTTTTTTTTTTCCCCTTTAGACTCCTTAAAGCATTTCAAGTGCCAAAATACTTCTGACCAAGGACGTTAGGGGATTTTTTGATTTTGTATTATAAATCATAAGCAGATTATACAAGCACACCAGGGATTATATGAATCAAATGTTATTTTGGAGGTTTAAAAATATTTTTTCCTTCAAATAAAAGTCAACCACCAAACAAGATCTCCTCCCCCCACCTCTTTCCTTCCTCTCACAATCCTCATCTTTCCAACAACAAGGAGGTAGAAACAAAAAACAAGAAGAAAAAAATGTTACTCTTCCTTCCAGTAACTAAAATAGCTTTTCAAAATGCTATCAAGTAATTTATCAAGTCCATCATCTCTAGTTCAAAAATCGTCATGAAACACAAAAGCTGAATTTTTAGGAAGGCAGAGAACTTAACTTTTCCTTTTTACTCCTATTTATAAAAATTGGCTCACTGCAACATTACCAGAGCTATTCAGCAACTGCCTTTATGTGTTATATTTCTTTGCACTCTGTCAATACAAATGACCAAAAAAAAAAAAAACAACCAAACACCAAAATCAATTCATATCTACAAGAGGCTTCATTTACAAACACCTCGCTTAGGCAATAAAAGCTGTATTTAGCTGCTTCCTCGCACGTCTTCTGTGCATTCTACAATCCCTGCTTAACAGCACAAGTGCACTTCACAACGTTCCATTGCCCCCACTGCAGGCACTGCAGATATATATATATTTCCCTGAAGTCTTCTGCTGAAAGTCAGAAAGGGATGACGGCTCAATCAGATGTGCTTTGACACACAGGGGCACCTCCAAACAGTTTTCAGAAAAGTCTAAAAATAACTGGCAAAAGAGAAAATACGCTAGCTTATGAAATTGAGAGTATTAACTCTGCAATGAGAGGAGGGAAATATGATCACAGGGCTGGAGCTCTTCACAGGATTACATTCAATTTCCCCAACACCTTTCAAGCATAATTAGGCTTAAAATAAAGCAGAGTAACTGTGCTGCCATATGTGGGGCTGCTTATTTATGTTCTGACATTGCTTTATGTTACCTGTAAAGGACAGTAAGATTTAATACATATCAAATAAAGAATATAAAACAGCTCTTTAAAACTGCAGAGTTTTTCACATGAAGAGCAGACTCCCAGTAATTAGCATATAAAATTAAAAGTGTCACTGGGCACTGAAACCCACATGCTGAGAGTCAGATGGTTGAAAACCAGAAGTTTTAAGATCCTGCAGGGTCCCAAATCCTCTTCCCTCAACAACACAACTTCTCTAACTCACTCCAGTGCCCCACAAAACTAACATGGCTTTCAGACCCATTCTTGTTCCCACCACAAGCAACAAAGAGGTGAGGAGCCCACAGACACCCACCACTGTAACAGCACCAAATTTCCATCCTGTGCTTTAGTCTGCCTGGTTTTGCACTCACACAAAGGCTGGTTTGTCATCTTTGCCACAAACACCGCGTGCGGCAGCAAATGAGCACGGTTCACATGCTCAGACTCGCAGCACAAGCTAGCAGAGACTTCTGTGTGGCAAGGCTCTGGGCAAACGTGAGCAATACCAGGTCACACTCCTCAGCTCTCCCCCCAGCACCTCATCAGAGGTTTGTATCCAAAGAACAGCTACACGTCTTTGCATGACAGAAATGCCACGGCAATAAAATGGTGCACAAACCCAGCACTCTCTGGAGATGCTCCTGGCTTTCCTCCGCTTGCCCTTCACTTCACGCTGAGACAGCTCTTCCCTGCAGAGCACACTGAGAGGTTTCCACACGAGTACAGTCTCCCTCAGTACCTAAAATGACTGATGCTTATTCAGTGTGGTCATTTAATACTCTTTTTGGGGGGCCATTCACAGACTGCTATTCCCAACCCACTCAGAACACAAAGCGAGTTTACTCGTGGGTCTCTGCATAGCTCAGTACTTGAGTTTTTCCTCACAAAGCATGCTTTTTTTTCCCCCCCTCCACAGCATCCTAAGACACCAGAAGCATTATTGGAACTTTATGACAGGAACTGACAGCGAGAAGATAAATTCAAAAGTGTCCTTTATTTAGGTGCCCAATTGGAGACAAATGAGGCCTGACTATTCAGTACACTTGCAGCAATGAGCCCATTGACTCCATTTGCAGTTGCATGTGCTCAGCACTACTCCAGTCACCCCAAAGCCTATCTGCATGGGTGCACAGGGAAAATCAGTCATTTTTTCATAAGCATGTGCTGAAAGAGATTTTCTTTCCTAGATGTCGAGCAGATCCTCTCCTTTCCCCTCCCACAGAGCTCCCCACCTCCTTCACACAGCACCTCCCAGTTCCTGCAGCTGCCCTTCTACAGAAACTCATCTATCTTCTGATCCAAGCTGGGTCTGGAGTAATCTGATGGGGGAAGCAAGGGCCGTGACAGGAAAAGAGCCTGTGGTCACACCATACAAACACATTGTCATGCACACAACACTGCAAGCACTTCTGCATCCTTCACTTAAGAAGAAGAATCATGGAAATGTTCTTTGAAATGAGGCTATTTTAAGACTGTTAAAAGCAAACTAACCTTTTCCATCCCCAGAGGATTGTTCATCACATGAGCGTCTGTGATTAATCAGCAGGTTGATGCACAATCTCTCCTGTTTAAGCTCAGGGAGAAATTGAAAACATCATGCTGCTTTCATCTCTGTGCTAGCCAGAACGGAGGGGCATTGGCACTCATGGTTATGAACACAGCAACTACATTTATTGACAGACTTCATGGATTGTTCCTACCAGCAATGGGAAAGAAGCCCTCAAATCCCCAGTTCGATCACCTGCAGATACTGGGGAAAAAAAACAGAAGGAGCTCAGCAGGTGGAGGTTTCTCTGGCCTGTCTCACCACAGCTTGTTTTCTTTTACTTCCCCTCCTCTCCTCACTGGCACAACATCACACTGCTCCTCAGGAATCAGCACAACAGTCGCCTCTTCCCCCACGGGATCCCAGCAGACAAACTAACACTGCTCTCCCTCAACCTGCAGGGAAGGCTTTTCCATGCCATGGTCTAAGCGCAAGAGCTAGAGAAATCAGCCAAGTTAATAAAGAAAGGAAAGAAAGGGGAGTGTTAGCAGCCTTGAAGGAAAGAAAAGGCTGTCACAAGGATACAGGCTTTGTACAAAGTAGCAGAGTATGCTACTAGCATAAGCAATGTTGACAGGAATAACAGATAAGCTTTCTGGGGCTGTGCTCTTTCAACCTTCCCATTTCTCCATGTTCCCTGAACAGAGATGCTCTATACAAACAAAGCAAAAAAGTTGGATGTTAGAAAGAGCTTTCCAAATACTGATATGCAGAAGAGAGCAGGAGTATACATTGGAGATGCCCATTCCTGGAGCTCTCTGAGACAGGGTAAGCTATGAGGGGTCAACAATGATCTGCATTCAGCATGAAGGCAGCAGCGACTTAAGATCCCTTAAAGATCCTTTCCCCACCCTAAGTTTCCAATATGCCATCCTCAGTAAAGCAAGATGCAGGAAAGCTTGCCTTTGCATGCACCTGCCCTAATTTCAAGATGCTCGTGTGCTTTGTGGTTTAAGATGCAGCCTGAGTCAATGCTGACTTAAATACATATGTATTATGGCAGTACTGGGTACAGACACTGAGAAGAGACAAATGAGATACTTGGTGGAGATTATGGGCAGGCACCCCTCCCTCTTGAGCTCCCATTGCTGCACACTGCCCATGCACATGCTCTGACAACAGACAGAAAGCTCTGCACATGTTTGTAAGTGAGCTGGCAATAAAGACAATTATTTGTCCCTCTGCCACACCAGGACTTAGGAAAAATGATTTCCCTTTACAGAAGCAGTAGGTTATTGGTACAGCAGTACTAGCAATACTTTTAGGAACAGCTCTTCACTCACCTTTGCAGTGAACACAGCACATCTCTCTTAAAAAGCAGTAGAGCAATTGCAGAGACAGGTTCTTTGCAGTAGCTGTGAAATGATCTGTTCTGGACATGTACTAGCAGCCCACACAAACATGTAACACAGAAGAGATTATAAAAACAAATGACTGAATGCAGATTTCCTTCTTCTAGACTGTTAGGTATTCAGGTGAAAACAACCAGGAAGAAAAGAACAGGTTTTGCCAGATGTGAGCAGCCACTGCGTAGGGTGCTATCATCCCCCTAGCAGCGAGGGCAGGTTATCCCTGTCCACATCACAGATGCCTGCAGTTGCAGAGTGCCCACACCACCACATCAACCTTGGAGCTCAAGGAGCTGAACTTTGGGACAATGAACACCCCATTACCATTTTCATCAAGAGCAGGGCTACCACTCTGCTCTGAACTGGCTTCCAGCTCACGAGCAGCCTGTGAGATGCAGACACATTCTTTTCATCACAGCCTGCTGTGTGCAACACCATTGTAAAACCAGCACAAAGTATGGTACAACTACAAAGGTCCAACTCAGAGCTCTGCAGGGAAGAGCGCTACTGCTTCCACCTTCATTATGCCTGTAGTGATACCAAACTGAGCCACGAGGACGTGATTTGTTCAGCTACTCCATCAGAACTACTCAATGAAACTACCACTATAAAAGATAAAACAAGTTAGAGTTGGTAACAAAACTGACAAATCATCCCACGTTTAACAACAGTCCCTAAAAACCACCAAGTTTCCCACCCAAACACAATTGCAGCAATAGTTTCCTTCCTTTGCCCCTACTCCTCCTTCCTTCCTCCTCCTTGGAAGCTGCATTTATTCTGAAGCCCAGTAAAAGCAGCATGCTCACAGGGCTGGATGAGAGGCACCTTTGCTGCTATTGAAAATGGAGAACAAACAGGAAAGATCAGAAGCCTTATGCCTTCAGAGGAAAGGGTTGACCGTGGTCAAAACTGCCAGATTAAGAGACAGAGAGAGAAACCTCAGCCTGAAAACAGAAAGGAAAATTTTTGCCTTTCCTCTGTCTCCTGTCCCAGCTCCCTCCTATGCTAAGCAGCACCCATAATTGTCACTGAAATCAGGCAGGGAAGCCCTGTAGAGATCCATGAAGACTTCTTGGAAGGAATGAAAGACAAAGAAACCTGACTCTTAAGGATGTTAAAAATCCCTCTTTCTAGGAAGAAGAGAAAGAAAATTAGTTTGACGTATTCTGCCTATTAACCACATGAATTTAAACTTAGTAAGACATTATTTCTGGTTACACACAAGTCGACCAATTTTCTGACAGACTTCAGTAGGAACATTACTCAGACACAGATGCCTTCAATTCCCATCACTAAAATGCTGCAGCCGGCTGGTAGAACAAGCTGCTGAGGGTGCTTGAGGGTGCTGGGTATGCCTACAAGGCAAAATGGTTATAGGCTTTTGAAACTCTCCACTGAGCATCACCAGCTGAAGCAGCTTGTGGTTTTGTCTGCTTGTGTTTAAAAAAGAATATATAACCCTTCACCTATTCTATAAAAAACTGACAAAGATGTCTGGCGAAAAAATGTTGCCTTTAAAAATTTTGTTTCTTCAGAAATAGGGGTCACTGCATGTAAAAAACAAGTCTGGGCCAGTGAAGTTTTGCTTCCTACAGATGCATCCCTTCCCTGGCCCTGCCCCTCACCGCCTCTGGGATCCCTCAGCCTTCTTTCTCATCTACTCTTTCCTTCCACGTCTCCTGACATCCCAATGAAGAGAGAAAATTGCCTTGGCCAACCACGCAAAACCTTTCTTTACCAAGAAAGTGGTGAGGTTCTGGAACAGGCTGTCCAGAGAGCTTGTGGATGCCCCATCCCTGGAGGTGTTCAGGATCAGGAGGGATGGGGCCTTGGAGCAGCCTTGTCTAGTATTAGATGTGGAAGTTGGTGGCCCTGCCTGTGGCAGAGGGATTGGAGATTCGTGATCCTTGAGGTCCCTTCCAACCCTGGCCATTCTGCGTACTGATTTGCTATGGCAGCACTTGATAGCCTGATATTCAAATGCTCCAAGCCCAACAGCCCCTTGAGGAAGAGACCTCCTCTGCTTACAAGCCTCTCCTAAAACAACCACCTGTGAAGACAGCCTGCTGCTGCCCAAAAAACCTGCTCCAAGGGCTGGAAAGGCAATTCTGCAATATAAGGTCAACTGTAATGTGTGGTTTCACATTACAGCAAGAGGGATGGGAGACTGCAGGTTAGCAGTTCTTCATCAAATGTAAGGTAAGAAAAAAGCTTCAGGAGATGCAAAAATTGGTTCCCAGGTGCTAAAAAGTAATTCTTGGCAAGACTGACACTGGGAAATCACTACAAGAAAGAATCAGAGGAAGCAAAGAGCCAACTCAAAACAGCAGTCAAGATGTGATACACTTAGAAGCAAAAACTATGAAGCCTCATTTCAAGTAGAAAGCCACTACAAGTCTGTCAGAGAATAACGTTCTGAGATGATGGAAAAAAAAAATAAATACTCTGACTCATATCTATACCATAAAAGGAACATTTCTGACATTTTTGTTCATACGCATAGCATGCAGTCAGCAAGTGTACTTGACCAGCCCAAGGTTGGCTGTTCTGGAAGAGGTGCACAACTTGAGAAAGGTGTGGCACTGGGAAGGAGGGAGTCTGGAGAATTTGTCTGCTAGGGCAGTGCTGGCATCGCTATAACAATTGCAAAACAGAGGAGAGAAAGCAGTTTTAAATTACTTATTCCTTCTAAACAGTGCATCAGGATGGCCTCAAGTGCCTCATATGAGTAACACACCAGCTCTTGCAGCTCCTTTTATAGAGACCTTTGCTTTAGTTTATTTATTTTTTATCTTTTTTTCCAAAGAGATTAAAAATGTATACAAAGAAGCCAGTGTATTGCTTGGAAACATCTGCCAACATTAACAAAAGAAAAAGACTAGGAATATCTTTAGGATCAACTTCTTTTACACCAGTTGGCATACCAGCAGTTTCCCAACAGCATATATTAGTCGCAGATCAACTCTAACAACTCATCTTGCAGACAGCGTAGTAAAAATGCATATATCAGGCATATATGAACAATACCTGAGTCACACTGGATGAACCTAGCTCCAACGCGATTTGAATATCTCAGACTTAATTGCAAGGTGTTAACACAAGTACAAACACATTTACTCCACAGGAAAGGATCCTCAATTGCAGGTCCCCCCACCCATCAGCTGCTCCTGAGCCATGTTCCCTGCAGCATTCCCAACACCAACCTTGGGAAGTTCCCAGCTCTGGCCTGTCCTCCCTCTTCTCCCAAGCCACTGAAATATTCAAACACTTAGGGTTGGTAGCACTAAGTTCCAGGCCTGCCGTCACCCAAATGAGCATTTGGGGACAAGGTGTAGGAGACTGAAGGTGCTGGTGTTATCTAGAGGAGGTATTAACCTGCTGTACTTGGTGCTGTTTCCCCATCTCTGAGAGTTTCTACCAAAATAGTATAATTTATACTCATCAAAGAGGGACATCTTGTGACTTCTCCAGTTTGCTAACAATATCCTAAATTATTTTGCATAACCCATTTAAACAAATATTAGCTACAAGCTGATATACGTCCCCCTCATCTTCCCACTGAAACTATTTTACTCAAGCTGCCACTGAACACCAGAAAGCTCCTGAGCTTTTCATGAGAATTAAGTCAAAATTGGAACAAAAATCTGAAATTCCTTAAACTCTCAGTATCTCCCCCACAGGAGCTTTACATATGGCACAAAGCTGCCCTAATTTCTAAATGAAAGCAAGCAAATAAAGACAAGTGGCTTTTCAGTTCTGAAAGGACCAGATACCTTCCAGAGTCAGCCAGCCCACCTGAACAGCCACCAGGGTCACAAAGCCATCCTTCAGTACTGTCCATGGGCTCTGGGGAGCATCCATGTTTCTGAGGAGTCCAGGAGAAGCCAGTTATTAAAGCCAACAGGCAAAACTTTGCATTTCACCACATCAGAAGGACCAGTTTGGTAGTGAGCCTCACTTTGATTTATGGCTATCTCATGCTGTTACTCTGCTGC
Source organism: Chrysolophus pictus (assembly GCA_037305975.1). Lineage (NCBI taxonomy): Eukaryota > Metazoa > Chordata > Aves > Galliformes > Phasianidae > Chrysolophus > Chrysolophus pictus. Next base: position 45,355,077 of record CM074578.1, read on the forward strand.
ACAAGAATGTCCAGTTATCCTGAATGAGCAATTGCAAGCAGAGTTCATTTCCGTACCAAAAAGGGCTTCTTAGTCACCTCTGAGTTTTATTCAGTGTAACCTACAGTGACAACTGCACAGACTGAAAACATACAACTAATTCTCTGAGGCGGGGCAAAAAATAATCTGCCTTTTTATTTCTTAATTGCTGTGAGTATAAGCAGTTTTGTGGCATTAAGATCAGAGCATTCTGAGCAACTATTAGCTCAAGGATAAACAGCTTACTGGTGTAGGAGAACAGGCAATCTGAGGAAAGGAAGGTGAGTGATGGGGAAGACTGAGGTAAACAGGCACAGGAACAGATTGATGTAAGCAAGTAAAGAGCAAAAAGACCTTCAAAAAAGAATCACAAAACAGTTTGGGTAGGAAGGGGCCTCAGAGCCCAACCAGCCCCAATTCCCTGCTGTGGGCAGGGCTGCCACTCCCCAGCTCAGCTGCCCAGGGCCCCATCCAACCTGACCTTGAGTGCCTCCAGGGATGGGACACCCCAGCTTCTCCAAGCAGCTTGTGCCAGTGTCTCACTGCTCGTAAAGAATTCCACCTAATTTCTAATGTAAATTTCCCCTCTTTTAGTTTACCACCATTCTCCCTTGTCCTATCACTACATGCCCCTTTGTAGAAAGCCTTTTCTGTAGGCCTCTTTAGGTACTGGAAGGCCACTGTCAGGGCGTCCCAGAGCCTTCTATTCTCCAGACTGAACAAGCCCAGCTTCCTCAGTCTGTCTTCATAGGACAGGTACTCCAACCCTCCGATCACCTCTGTGGCCCTCCTCTGGACTTGCTCTAACAAGTTCATGTCTTATGTGGGGGCTCAACTGCTACAGTCAGTGCTATGGAGCTAGCAAGAATACCCAAAGGAAAATCGCAGTAATGGCAACAGCAAGAATAGAAATGGAGACCTAGAAAGAAGTTCCACAATGGAGAAAAATATTAAAGAAAAACAAAAATAAGTCTGACAATTTCCCTCTCTTGTCCACCTTCCCAGCTCACACTTCACTACTGCTCATTCCTTTTGTACTTGCTGGGTTTTTATGACTTCTTTTCCAGTTGCCCCAGGATACTGGGCAGCTCCACAAGGCACAGCAAGCATCCAACCCACCTCTCTCACTACTCAGCCCCAGCTGGGAGCAGCAGTCAGTGTCCCTCCACTCCTCTATCAGCAGGCCATAAACTGAAGTCACCACAGCTTTTAGGAAAGCTCACGCTTTCAGCTGCTATTGTGCACTGCGGTATGAGGAAAACTGAGCTAAGTGATGTGAGCCATGCACACCTGGAAGAAACAGCAACTGTAGGACAAATCCCTCGCACATGAGTTTGGTAGTGGTCGTGGGTCTCACTGGTATTCCAACTGCTCTACCTTTTTTTTTTTTTCCCCTCTGAGTAAATGCACATTTAAGTACATTAAAATGAAACCTTCAAAAAGCACAGACCCTAGTTAGTGACAGGTTCTTCAGTCACCAGTCACACCACAACAAACAATGCTCAGGTCCCAAGAGCCCCATGGGAAGAAAGACCTTCTGGGTGTACCACAATCTTAAGCAGGTGTGATTGGGCCCCAGCTCTCATGAGGCTTGTTTAGGTGGCACATCTGGTCATCTAGGACTCATATTTGTTACTGAACATTAAAACAGGTAGCTTGGCTAATAAGTAAGGTACTGCCAGGAAAAAAAAAAAACACAAATGCACACAGTTTGCACATATTGTTTACAAGGCATTTTCCTTGCTGCTTTACTAAAACAATCGCTGTGATACCATCTCATTGCTTCAGGTTATACTGTTGCATGCAGCGTGAAAGTCTGGTGCAAAACCTCACTACAGGGAAATGGAAAACATTACAGTCCCAAGTATGTAAACACTGGTTGGGTTATCTGCTTCATTTCACTTGAGCAAAGCCCTGTCTTGGCTCCAGCTTCCTCTGAGGTGAAAAGAAGCCTACAAGCATTAGTGATACGGCTCCCCTGCAAGGGAGACGTGACAGCAGCTGAAAATTTGGCTCAGAATAAGCCATGTAGTTCACCAGCAGGTGGAAGCAGTAGTTATTCCCCTGTATACAGCAGTTGTGAGATCTCATCTGGAGTGCCCGATCTGGTTTCAGTATGCTGGGATGAGAAAGGTTGACATACTGCAGCAAGTCCAGCAGATAGCCACCAGGAGCCTGCATCATTTGATGTACAAGAAGAGATGGAGAGAATTATGTGCAGCTTGAAAAAAGAAGGCTGTGGTGTGGGGAGCACCTCCCTGCAGACAGCTGGTGGGTGGAGCAGGAGAAGCGGCTGGAAAAGTGCAGCAGAATCAAATGGCAGTGAGGGGAGCTGACGCTGGATAGTAAGGAAAGTGACATTCATCATGAGGGATCACATACTTGAAAACGTTGGCCAGAGGTTGTGCGATCCCCATCCTCGGAAGTACCCAAAACCCAACTGCGTGAGGCCACAGCTTCTACATAAAGTCCAGCTTTGAGGTTGTTCTGTGAAGGGAGGTGATTTCCAGAAATCCCCTCAAACCTCGTTCCTTTGTGATTAAATATTTAAAAGGAAGAATAGCTCTTCTCAGATAAGCTAGAAGGGCTATTAAAAAGTAGTTTTAAAAGAAAAGTCTGTTAGCTTTAGAGAGAGCTCAGATACAGAGAAGAAATTGATACAGTATGCTTGCAAGAAGAAACAAATAACAGTAAAAAAAGTAATTCGAGATGATTGTACATTCAGAGCGTAAGAGGCCAAAGCTACATACTTGTTATGATGTACACAGGTTAGCAAGTTCCCACACCAACAATCATGAAGCAAATCTACATGGTGCGGTTTGACTAACATATTCAAGATATTTTCTCAGAAGTTATAACTCAGTGGTAACACACTGCCAATTAAGGAAAAAAGTATTATTGCAACTTAGGGCCACTACCTTATTATCAAATACAGGTATTATTTCACTTGTAGAGTTGTTTTTACCTGTATTCTCTCAAGATTTGTGATATTTCTCTTTTGTTAACACTTTCTTCCAACAGACAGTTCAATGCAATATTTCTCTTTTGGAAGAAGGCATTAATACCTAAGAAATCCACAGAAATGTATCAACATTTTAAAATTAAATCTGAGACAACAAGCACTCTAAATCAGGTTAGCCCTCATTCATAAGATGAGGACCCACATATCACTCTGCCACTGTGATGGCAGTATGATTGGAATGGCTGGTCCACACATTCCTACAGGAAAAACCAAACCCACAAAAAAACACACACAAAAAAACCCCACACCCAATCAACACAAAATACAACAAAACCCAAAAAGAAACTTCCCCTGAAAACAACCACTGCTTACAACTGCAGCACCGTGTCATTTTAAAGCTTGTGGGTAGCTGTTACAGATGGAGCTCCCTAGGAATATAACCGCTCTTCTTCAGCAGGGCAGATAACATATAAAAAAAAAAAAAACAGAGTTAGAAGTAATTTTTTAAAAAGCTAGCTTGGATAGTCTTTCATACTGGGTAAGTTAACATTTATCCACTAATACATTATTCCAGGTCATGTCTCTACTTTTCTGATGTTCCAAAAAGTAAAGTGCAGCCTCTCCAGCCCAAGAGCATGCTGTGCAGACACACTGACCGTAAGTACCAATAAATCTCTGCCCTGGATATGGAGCAGGCATGTCAGAATGATTCTCCTCCTGGACAGCTGGGAATACCCCAACTTCACCCAATGAGAAATTCTGTTCGTCACGGCGCAGTGCTGTGGAGGTGCATCCAATCTGACCCAAGGACATACAAAGGACATCCAACCTGACCCAGGACATTTTCTGATCCACCCTCCACATTCAGCTCCAGATAATTCTCAGCACCGTCCCTGTTGTGCCATATCAACTCCAAGAGGACAACCACTGGTTTTAGCAAGGCACACACTCACATGGCAAATCATAAGAGTTGGCCACAAAAACAAGATTTTGCAAGCTTGTTTAACATCGATAGTCATACAGCCAGCTTCCTACAGCAGAATGAATTCTTTTGCATGGAAGAGAAAAACAAACAAAACAAAAAAGCCCAAACCAACAGACAAACAGCAACAAAATCCCAACCAGCCTAACCTTACAACAGTCCAAATTAACACTTGCTGAAAACACGCCAGAGCAAAGACAAGGTCACCTCACCCTTGAAGAAATCACTGAATCACACTGGAAGCCCACAACTGAAAAAAACCTGGAGAAGAAAAAATGGTTTTTAACCTTTTACAGGAGCGGCAGCAAATTGCTCTGAATATCAAGCATCAGGCAGCACAAACCCATCAATGCTGTCGCTGTTCCGCCTACAATGACTGAGCAGGAGGAAGAGGTACACAGCCTTCCTTATGCACTTTGTCCCCAGCCGTATTTGTTCAATTTTGGCAACCCTGCTTGAACATTAGGACAACAAGTTCTGCAGTTTTTAAGCATGTCAGTAACGCTGCCCTAAGCAAGAAAGACGATCAGTGCTTGTCTCGTACCACTCCCAATAAACACAATGTAATTTTTGACCTTGGGATGTGAAAGACATTTCCTTCACAATGTTGCATCGTCTAGCAACATTTGGGTTCATTGCATTTCCTACAAAAGAAAAACTTTTAGGGAGGTGGACAATAAGAAACCAAAGCCAAGGTTATGCATGTTTCTGAGAATATACAGACTATGATACAGAGTTAAACCCAGTTCTTCAATTTGCAGCTTCACTACACTGACCTTACATGAATTACAGGCTGATGAGAAAAATCAAAACCCAGTTGTTGTTTCCCCTTACTGGTCCCAAAGTATGGGGTCTTGTGAACAGAAGGTCACCAATCATTCAAAGACACCTGGAGAATATACTGCTTGGAATGAAAGGACTGCATATTCAGCTGAAGCTCTACGTGAAAATTGTGAATGGTACCAGAGAGCGGGCAATTGAAAGGATTGTTTAAATAGTCTTATCCCACCCTAAGGAGTAGAACCAGCAAAATGAATTTGAAAACAGGACCACTCTTACAGAAATCACTCATTCAAGAGCTGCATGGAATGACAATGAGCAGAAATTTTTTCATCTATTACGCACTTCACATCCAGACTCCAGGAAGAACTGTAGGAGTTTTCATTTACTTTCTAGGAAGGCAGAGAGGTGACAGAAGTGGCATTTTTGCTGGCCTGTAGAGAAAAGTCTTACCAAAGCTGGGGGAGGTCTAAAAGCCATGCAAGAAGTCATTACCTTCTCCATTAAAGAAAGCCATATAAAACACCATTAACCTCACCACCAAAAATAAATACAGGTCATTTATATATAGTTTAAGACATAAAAGCCCAAGATTCGACTCAGAAAATAGAGGTTTTCATTCCAAGATGTGCATTTTTCCTGGAAAAATGCATCACTGCTTTCTAGCAAGTGGCTTCCCATAAAGAAAAACCCAGCCACAGTAACAAATACTCCTCACTTTAAGGGGGATAGAGCTGCTTACTCTCAGTCCTGCTCCCCTCCCTCGGGCAAAGCAGCTGGTTATAGGATTCACCTGCAAACAGGTCTATCATCTGGTCAGACTCTGAGGCATACGGTATGGAATGAAGTTCATAAAATCATAGAATGGCCTGGATTGAAAAGGACTGCAATGATCATCTAGTTTTAACCATCCTGCCACGTGCAGGGTCGCCAACCACTAGACCAGGCTGCCCAGAGCCACATCCAGCCTTGATTAGTTAACCTACGAGGAGGAAAAAAGAAAAAATACAGTATCTAAATGAGGAAGTGATACAAACCCAGAAAGTTTAAAAGTAGCAGGCAAGCTTCTGCTGTAATTTTTTCTTTTGCAGTTAAGGCAGGCCTGAGAGTCGCAGGATGTTGGTTGATATAGAGATAGCTATGGCTCTCGCTGAGGCAAACATGAAAGTTTGCACAAGAGCAATGAGAGGTCCATGAGTGCTGCTGCGGGCTGCTCACCACTACCAGAAGCCAAGATAAGGGATGGCACGATGGTCCAAAGTCATGCCAGGAAGACTTTCCTGCCGCCTCTTTTCTAAGCACTACAGCAGCAAGTCAAAGATCAAAGTCACACAAGGTGTTCTTCCACACACAGGCTGCTCCGCAGGAAGGGGGGTTGCAAGGTCTCCACAAACACATCAAATGGGCTTCGAATGAACATTGAAGCCTCATCAGTTGTTTTTTAAAAACTGAAATAACAGGTACTGGGAGCCACCAGACACAATCATTACCTTCAGTCACGAGACTTCTCATGAAGCAGAAAAGTTGTGTTTTTTTAAGGGTATTAATATTATTTTTCGCTGTCATACCCTGCTTAACTTCTCTGCTTAGTACCTACCAAAACGATGCCTGACAGGGTGAGCACTAACTGGCAATAATACTTTCAATCCTATACTACACCAAAAAGTCACAAAAATAAAGTGATCAAAATATATACACAGAGGGGCAACCTCCTGTGCTCCCACCAAATCACTGTCATATCAAGCTGCCTTGTGTAGCTCATTATGTGACACCGTGTTGAAATGTGGAGAACACCAACTCATTTGTGCTAATCCAGGCTACTGGCTTACTCAAGTAGGATTTATTACTCACAGATGCTCTACAAAATTACAGCGTAGAACAACGAGAAACCTCCACAGGCACAAGACTTCCTGGAATTGGCAGAGGCTGAGCTAAAAAACTGCGGTAACCTCTCACCACATCGCAGAAGAACTTCAGGTTGGAATGCCTTTGATACCAAAAGGAAGATGTGTTTTGGGAAGCCCGATGAGTGTAAGATTCCCTTTTTGTCACCTCTTCTGCTGAAAAGCTTTCTACACTCAAGCCATCTGATTGAATTCAGCCAGTAGTGCAAGGCTAGCTTTCGGATTGCTTTTTCAGGTGAAAAATATTCACACAGATGCATGGTATATGAAGAGCAGAACTGGTGAGGAAAAGTCTGACTGTCATTTTCTGCAAGGATATTTAGTTCTATCAACATCTAAAAGCTCCGTAATTGTTAATCATTTTATACTTAATTGGAATCTTCAATAAAAAAGTCAAATTGTCACAGGTTTATTTTACCTCAAGTATGTGCCCATACTTGTTGTAAGCCTTTATTTCAGATCCACATACTTGGAGTTGTAAGCCTTTATTTCAACTTCAAACAGTCGGAAGCAAGAGATGGTGACATGGTTTTGGTTGACTGGAAGTCATTTTATTTCTTCATTTCCTTCAGGGAAAGTAATGATATTGTTGGCTTTTGTCCCTACTTCATGTGAAGGAAAGTTCTGAAGATTCTGTATAAGATGTCATTGTTTTCCCACAGCCAGTAGCAGGGAGAACAACGGGGCACTTCTCCTCAGCTGCAGATCTCTGCGAAACCAAGCTGGTCTCTGGCACCATGGCCTGGGGACATCTCCCACAGATGGACTCAGCTTTACCCCTCTCAGACCGAGGGCCTGCTTCCCTCCAGAAGCCAGGGGCATTTCTCAGAGGCACTCAAACAACTCATGTTCTGTTTGTGGCGGCCTGGATGGCAACTCCTCAGCACAGAGGTGTAAGCACAACGCTCAGCACTAGAGAGCCAGTGCCTACATCCCTTGCTTAGGGCTTGCAAACGCCCTTGCAGCGCAGCTCATGATGCTCCATGCTGAAGCACATGAATCCTTTTGTGGATTTCACTCGAAGTGAATTGCTGACTTGCACTATACAGATCTGTAGGCCTTTTGTCACCAAAGGAGTCCCTAATTGCCAGATTTCAATGAGGCTGCTCGGGTGAATTAGATTTGTCTGGTTAAAGTCCTGTCTGGGGACTAATGGGTTGAAATTACTTGCGAGGAGACTTGTGAGGGAGCTGCAGGGGTAGGAGGGGGGTAAAGAGTCATTCATTTTCTTCCTCTGGAACACAGCCACTTTGCCAACACACACTGTCAAGGCAGACCTGCCCATAGAGCAAATTACAAAGCGTTGGCCATGTCAGAAATAAACTCCATCATTATACATTCAAATATCACCCAGACCGACTCCAGCAGATCTGTACCATACAAGTTTGGATCAAATATTAACGTGCACCTGAGAGAGAGCATGTGAATAAGGGAAAACACAAGCGTGCAGCACCTTCTCTCCCTCTGCTATGGGAAGGCAGCAAAGTGAGTATTACTGGCTAAGTAGCAGAAGGAGGCATCAAAGGGCAAACCACTCCAAGTTTTCTTCAATGTAACCAAATATAAGATACTGTAGATGCATCAGATCACGCTGTTACATTGTCATGGAGGCAGGGGACAGTTTTCACCACTATTTTATCACACCAGAGATCCACCTCAGACTATCTTACGTCTGGGTGGGTATATTCAGTTAAGCAGCTATTCAGAATTGTACCCGTGGATTTTTAGGTAGTGTTATTCAGGCAAATCCCGTAGCACCTCAGAAGTAACATTGCTTCTCAGCAATGCCTTACTTTACTCACACAAAACAGAAATTTGCGAATGGGTCCAGACTTTTAAAGATACTTACAACAAAAATAGTTAGCAAACAACTTTTCTGTGCCACGTTCATCATTTCTGCCTTACACCGAGGACCACATCAACACGCCAAAATTGTTTACCACTCACTGGAGACAGATATTTAGCCCTCATCAAAACAACTTCCAGAGAAGCCTGCCCAGGGCTTTGCACTGAACTGATATTTCATGCCACTACACCTTCTGCCAGCAGGTAGCTGGAACAATGTGCCTGAAGCACAAACCACAAAACACCAAAGCCAGCAGCTTAGCATTAGACAGCCTCAGCTGGGAAATCCTTACTTTTGCCAAAGATGAGCCACTCAGATGAGGCGCCCAGCTATTAGAGGTGGAAAAGAAGCAGGCCTGCAGGCAAACCCTATAAGAATCATCCAAAAGTTTCAACAAAGGAAAGAAAGTCTGCCATCTACTACCAGCAGCACACAGATCTTGAAGGAATTACTATAACTTTCATCAGTTTCAGCTTTGTGAAGAAAAAAAGGATCACAAAGGAACCACCGCTCCCTCTCACTTCCCTGAGATTCTTAAACCGCAAAAAAAGCCACAGACCTGCTGACATCCACTGCATGTTGCCAGTTACCTGAGCACAGATAGCAGCATGTTGACTGCTGTCACTGGGGGGGCAAGGGAACCTTCTTCCATTATAGGGACACAGACCAAATGCTCAATCTGAAATGCGACCAACGAACAGCTTCCCACCCCACACGGTTCCCCACTGGAAGTTCCCACTTCAGCTATGGCTGAAGTCGCTGTCACCAAACAGCAGGTATGTTTCCTTCTCTCCCCGCTCCGATATCTTTCTTTTGACTCCCTTTGTTCACTCCAGAACTTTGCCTGACGCCTGTCACACAGCGAGGGAGTGGCGGGCAGCACGCAGCCACCAGCCGGGCCCGGGTGAGGCCAGCGGGAGCCGCAGGGCGAGCGCAGGGCTGGACACGAAGCCACGCACGGCTCTCGCTCACCGCTCCCCTGCGCCGGGTCTGGAGCCAGCAACGTCCCTACGCCGGGCTGCTCGGGGAGATGAGACAGCGAGAACGTTTCCTCTACGACATATAAACAGGCAGATCCTCACCTTTTTTTTTTTTTTTTTTTTTTTTTTTTTCCTTTTTTTTCTTTTTTTCCCCTCTCTGAGCTGCGGTCACCGGCGGAAAGGATATCGGGGGGAAAAAACACCGTAAGGGAAAAACGCGCGTAGGGAGGAGACGCGGGGAAGCGCTGCAGGGCAGCGGCGGGGCCGCAGCGAGGCGGGATGCGGGAGCCGCGCACGGAAGAGCACGGCACGGTCCCGCAGGCACCGGGATGCCTTCCGCGCTCCCGCTCCGCTCCCGCCACTCGCACCGCGGCCGCGCGACGGGCGGAGGTCGGCGGGGGCGGCTGCCGTCCTCCTCCGGCACCGCCTCACCGCCGCCCCCCGCGCCGGGCCCGGCAGCGGCAGGGGCACGGCGGATCTCCGCGTTCCCGGTGCCGGGGTGGGGAGGACCGCCGCCATCCCCCGCCCCCGGCGCTCCGCAGCCCTGAAAGGGCCCTTTGTGGCCGACCGAGCCCCAGCACGGGGTACGGGGGAGGGAACGGAGGGGAAGAAGGACGGTCCCGGTAACCGGAGGGAGCCCCGCGGCAACCCCGCCGCTCGGCTGCACAAAGGAAGCGACCGCGCCGCGGCATCCCCCCCGCATCCCCGCCTCCCCCGGGCGGTGGCTCGGCCCCGCGGTACCTGTGCGGCGCAGCGCGGGGCCGGCTCTCACATCTCCTCGCCTCTCTCGCCGGTGGCCCTCCGCTGCGCACCGCCGGCGGGCACAGCCCCAGCAGGGCGCGGGGCTGCCACGGGCGCTGCCTCCCGCTCCGCGCTGACTGCGCTGCGCTGCGCTGCGCTCCCCGCGCGGCTGCTGACAGATGGCGCAACCGCAGCGCCGCCACCGCTCCGAGCCGCCGCCGCCGCCGCTGCTTCCCCCCGCCCTCCCGCCCGCCGCGCCCCACCGCGGGGGCGGCCCCAGATTGGCGGCGCCGTCGGCCTGTGGCGAAGCGCGGCCGGCAGCCGCCGCTGCTCTGATTGGATGGCGGCGGAGGGAGGCGGGGCGAGGGGGGCCGCGCCTCAGCTGCCGCTCGGCGGGGCGGGGAGCGCAGCGCCGCGCCGCCATCGCCCCCCGGTTCGGGGCTACGGCGGCCGCCTCGGGTGGGAGCCGGCGGAAGGGTCGGGGGCGAGGCGTGAGATGGCGCGGAGGAAAGGCGGCCCGCGGGGGGGGGGGTCCGGGGCCAGTGAGGGGCGCGGGAGCTGAACGTTTCCTCGGGCTGAAATCCGCCGTGAACGGGAGAGCAGCCTTAAGGAGATGACGCCTTTGTGAAAGACGGCGTTTCTTTAATATCCCTAATTCTCGCAGTCGGCAGTAGCGGGCTGTAAGGAAGCAGCAGGAACGCACCGTGCCGTCCCCGAGCCGCGGCACGCCCTGCCCGTAGGCGGGAAAGGCCGCCCCGCGCTGCGTTCCCCCCGTCCGCAGCGGTACCGGCGTTTCTCGGCGCTCCAGCCCCGGGCTGCTCTCGGAGCGCAGCCCCGTGTCACCTCGGATGCTCCCGTCTGGCAGAACGGCGCATCTCGCCGCCACCGATCTCCCGGGTCTGGAAGGCGGCTTTGCTTTAGCACTGAAGGAATCGTATTTTAGGCTTTAGCAAAAGCAGGAGAGACGTCCAAAACGTAGATGCAGACAGTGAGAAGTCTAATGAAACAAGTCGAAATAGCAGAGAAAACTATAACACATGTGTCCAATAAAAAAGGTTGATGAATATCTGCTCCCCAGTTTTCTCTCGGCTGCTACTAATTAACCCAAAGAATCATTTCATCTTGATTAATTCGATTTCTTGATAAAATTGCAGTTGTATGTGTTCAAATGTATCCTTGTTTCTATCCGCATGTTTACAACTGTGCAATTACATCAATAAATATTTCACCTGTCTCTGTAATAACCACTATGGTTGTCCGTATGTCTGATTCTTGATCATAACGTGTCAGGACCCTCAGAGTTTGTCCACTCATTCATATAAAAAATTTGGAGAGGATGGGAGTTCCAAAGGAAAGTTTCACTCGTATCACTTCTCATTTTCAATCTGATTATAGAATCATTAAGGTTACAAAAGACCGCTACGATCATCTAGTCCAACCCCCACCTGCCCCCACCAGCCCACTAACCACATCCCTCACTGCCACAGCCATGTGGTCAATGAATGCCTACAGGGATGGTGACTCCACCAGCGCAGCCTGTGCTACTGCCTCACCACTCTTCCTGAGAAGAAATTGTTCCTAACACTGAACGTTAACCTCCCCTGGTGCAACTTAAAGCCATTACTTCTCATCCTGTCACTGTTACCTGGGAAAAGAGATGTGGACCTCTGCATAGAATCACAGAATCACAGAATGGCCAGGGTTGGAAGAGACCTCAAGGATCATGAATCTCCAACCACATGCAGGGCCACCAACCTCCCCATTTAATACTAGACCAGGCTGCCCAGGGCCCCATCCAATCTAGCCTTAAACACCTCCAGGGACGGGGCATCCACAACCTCTCTGGGCAGTGTAGACATAAAAGCAAACAAAAATTTCAGCTATTTTAGGCAGCTTATTTTTTGTCTCCCTCCCAGTGTTTCCATGCAAAGCCTCATGCTTATTTTTATATTTTATCATATAGAAGGTATAAGCAGCACATGAGCAGAAATGTACAGATCATTTGAAAAAACAGTTTTTGCTTTGCATCCTAGTGGGTGATAGCAGGAGTACAGTGGTGTGGCCTGGCTCCTCTCTCTTTCCAGAAACATGAGGCAGAATCTTGATCCTTTTGGCTCAGAAGAGCTCTGGATTCATCCACCGGGCCAGCAGCAGTAGCAGTGCTGGAAGCACAGAGCCTCTGAGCAGACATCAAGGTGCCTGACTTTATAAAAAGCTGCATCTTTGTGCGCTCTCAGCTTGCTTCTTTTTATGGGTCCATGCATAATCTTAACTCCCCACAAGTCAATAAGGATTTATATTCTTGTGATCTTAGGCATCCAGGAAATGAATCAAAGAACCAGGTGTTCTGCCTGCAAGAGATAGAGAAAAGAAATGCACTTCATTTCACAATCAAGAAAGAGAGCAAAAAGAATGCTCGCCCAAAACTTTGAGTGCTCTTTGTGTGCTGCCAATTACAACCAGAATGGCACAACGAAGAAAAAAAGACAAACAGAACAGGCACTCTTTTTTTTTCCAGCCAAACCAGAAATTAACCAACTAATCAATGAAGGCAGACCAGAACAATATTACACATCAGCCACACAGCCGCTGTAAGCCTGGGTGCATAAACTAGCTTGGCAGCATGCCATAGAAAGTCTGATGCTCTGAGCTAGAACAGCTGGAGAGAAGCAACGTGTGGAGTCAGAAACCAAGCATAGGAAGTTGCATGGGAGGGAAACACAGGAGGAAGCCTTGGGCTTTTCCTTCAGGGGAACTGTAGCTCCTGTAGGATCATAGAGGCTAGGAGAGGTGTTGTGAGTTTGTGTGCACCCGTGGCAGAGGTAAGATGTGCTGGAGCAGTGCCTCTTGTGTGAGTGGAGTCTGCTCATGCCCACAGCAGCTCTTCCTTGCAGAAGGCGTTGTGTTTGGCCCTCACCATCATGCTCTGATGATGTTGGTGTCTGCCCTGAGGAATCACTAGGAAAATCTGGCAGGCATACTCCCAGTTAAACAGAAGAAATAATTAAATGAACTTATAGAATACTGAAGCAACTTTTTACATTCTTCTCTTCCTCAAGAAGAGAAGAAGCTTTTTCTAAGCATCTTATCTTAATGTCTGTAATGCTGCTTTCTCCCACTTTCATCTAAATGGCCTTTCTCTTTGATGCAGACTAATTTCTCCTCTTTCTCCAGAGACCTTCAAATATTTCGTCAGTAAAATCTTGAAATAATGTCACTGAAATGCGTCTTCCCCTTCAGCCTGTATGGAAAACATGAAAAAATGTCAAGATCTTAATTCCACAAATAGTTATGTGTGCTAAATGATGTGTCAGGATTTTCCCTTCTCCTTCCCATTCTGTGCTCCTTTTGTCTTATACAGTGACAAAAAACCACACCATTTTTGCAGTGAGCAACATGAAAATTATGGAAAATACAAAAATTATGGAGCCTGATTAAGATTTACTTATTGACTTGTATTATTGATATAGCACCTGGGAACACAGCCACAAAATAAGCCACATTGCATGAGTGCCTGATGAACTCAGTGAACAAAAAATCAGGAATGTATGCTTAATAAGTAGCAGTAGCTCCAGTTTGTATTGAAATGTGATACTCTGAGAAGTAAAACATGCTGAACTTTGTGATAGGAAGGAGGTGTAGTGCTTTTGTGGAACAATGCAGGACAGTTCAGTTCTCTTGATTGTTTCAAACTCAAAAGTTGGTGAAGCCATGCTGCCTCTAAGAAAAGGACACATCAGCATTACTTTGTGGGTTCTTGCAAGCCATAATATGAAAAAGTGATAGCCTAAGAGTCTTTAAAAAGATCCAAACAGTGCTTAGTTTTGCAGTGCACTTTTCTCATGAACTTTCTAATGGGATTACATTTCAGAAGGATTACCAAGCGTTTTCTTAAGGTCCTTCACTCAAAGCAATACACTAATCACACGGAGACTAATAGATCATGATCATACAGCTCCACTGTTTCACATACTCTCTTATGCTTCCTCTCTCTTCCTTCTTACACATAAGAGAGTATACAAAACTGTGCTAAATCCCAGGTGCTAAATCAATGGTACAAATGGGAGCAATGCTTCCATTTGTTTGGTTTTGGTTGTGTGTATTTTACTAGCTACACACTGCCACGTATCGCATATAATAATAATAATTACAGAGTAGTGGGAAAAACATAATCAGAACTTGCCTACAGTATTTTAAGAGGCTGACAGTGTTTGCCTGAAACATCCCACTGTGTTTTCAGGAGTTGCCTCGGCTGGGGAGTGCTAAATGGATCCCGCTGACTCACTGCTGATTCCTGCAAGGGGATGTTGAGGTGGCAGATCTGGCTCCCCGGGTACACCGTCTCCGATGTAGGAACAACAGCCTAGAAGTGGAAAGGAAGAGTCTGAGCTGAGCTTCTCATCCTGCTTGTGAATGCTAATAGTGCCGTAATACACCTACGCTGAAGGAAGGGTATTGGCAGAAGCAGGAAAAAAATGCTTTGCATTTTGCATAAGATACATATAGGTCGTTTGAGAGAGCAGGTAGACAAGGAAGACTTGATCACAACTTTATTTTTAAAAAATCAGCAGAAGAGGCCTTTTCTGTAGAGAGTCTAATCAGAAATATTTGTGTTCACAAGCACAAGCTGGAAGAGGTGTTTCCTCAGACACTTCACGGGCATTTTGCGAAGCCAGCAAACTAGGTGCTAAACTGTAAGAATAACATCTTCAAAGAGATCGTGCAGTTTTTGAAAGTTAAATTTCTGCATTTATAAGGTCTGGATATGTTTGCAGTCTGTGTGGCTACACGTGGACTTGGGGAAAAAAGAAACAACACATGGAGTTACCTAAGAAAATCCAGGAATAACATTAAAAATATTAAATCCATCTTTTTATAACTTCCAGACATATTAAATGTCAGGTCAACAATCTCACTTTTTTAATTGTTCAAATAAACATTTTAAACTCCTTGTGCAAGTTCATTAAAATGTATTGACTTTCAGAAAAAATACTTCTTTAATGGCAGCTAAGAGCTTGTGGGAAAAGAACACTGGGAACGGCCATGCACCTATAGTTCAGCCAAGAAGGACATTAATTCTTTTTTGGGGACGGTATCTTTTGGAATATATGAGAGGCTGCACGTACTGCATTGCATTATTTTGTGGAAATGAAGAACGGTTAATGCAATTAAAGGCACATCACTGTTCTCCTGCTATCCATGTGAGTCCTGTGCTGAGCATCAGAGGAATTCTGGGAAGGCTGGCTTTTGCAGTAGGGTAAATCCGAGGAAAACTCCCTGAGTTTAATCTTAAGTATTTGTTTCCTCACTTACTTACAGGTGAATCCCGTAGCAGATAAACTGAACATGTACACTCCGTCTCCCCAAAATCAGCATGTGTGGGTCCTTGTGATTCCCAGAAGGATGTACATTCCAAAAATCGTCCCCTGATACCAAAAAATAAAAGTAAAATCTTTCTTGACCGTCGCTTACTCTCCAAACCCCACTGTGTAACAAAACTAACAAACACAGCATTCTTCACACCTAAAATGCAACTGTGTGCTAAGGAATAGCTCACCACATAAGGATGCCACACACTATGTGAGAGAAAACTTTGACCCTGATTTTAGTGCTTTAGTTTCCATCTATAACATAGAACTAACCATTTTTGTTTTCCTGTGTAGTATGAAGTTGAATTTTTTTTTGTAAAGAATTAAGGATAGTTTGGGAAGACTGTACTGCTGAAGCTCATGAAGAAAATTACATAGGTCACTCTGAAAGTAATGCCACCTATTTATTTCCATGGAAACTACAGCACAAACAAAGAGCACAATAGCACTACTTGATAGAGCAAATTCTCAGCTACAAAAATCTATTTTTCAGCATACTTACCGCTATTAGCTATACATTCTTGTCAGCAATAATAAACAAGAGCTTGTGTGCTGCACTTCTAGACATCTGCACCAGCAGAGGTGACCCACTGTTGCTGTCACCACTGCTGAAATGCACATTCCCCTGCGTCACTGTGCTCACATCCTCTGCTCAGTCTCCATAAAAATTCAGCAAGTTTCAATGAGTGTCAGTGGGTGCCATTTTTTCTGCATGGAGGATTTCAATGCCACCCCTTTGCTTCATATGCACTTCCACGTCAGATGCAATTTTGTCAGACTGCCCCACTGCTCCACCTGTCACATGGCAGCAAAATGCAATGGGATATTGGCAGGACGGTTTAGTCTCTACTGCCATACCACCAACATCTGCTTCTGATATTGTGAGCTGACATCATAAAATAGGAGGCATTACTTTCGGAGCAGCCATCATGATCATTTTGTTTCTACTGTGGATCTGGATTTCTGCACAGAAAAAATATCACACCATGTCACATCCCGAGTTAGAGAAGAGCAATATTTCTAGTTGTTTAATCCTTTTGGCCATTACATCACTAAATGAGTCAGGAGTCTCCAGAAAAAAAAGCCCCGCTATCTTGTGACTAATGACTATATTCACTCAAAGAGGTTAAAATAAGGTTATGTAAGGAGTCCAAGTTCTGGCACTGTTCTTTTAATCTATTTTCAAATGTGATTTCCCACTTTTTCCTTCCTTCCTTTTCTTTTCTTTTCTTTTCTTTTCTTTTCTTTTTTTTCTTTTCTTTTCTTTTCTTTTCTTTTCTTTTCTTTTCTTTTCTTTTCTTTTCTTTTCTTTTCTTTTCTTTTCTTTTCTTTTCTTTTCTTTTCTTTTCTTTTCTTCTCTTTTCTTCTCTTTTCTTCTCTTTTCTTCTCTTTTCTTCCCTTCCCTTCCCTTCCCTTCCCTTCCCTTCCCTTCCCTTCCCTTCCCTTCCCTTCCCTTCCCTTCCCTTCCCTTCCCTTCCCTTCCCTTCCCTTCCCTTCCCTTCCCTTCCCTTCCCTTCCCTTCCCTTCCCTTCCCTTCCCTTCCCTTCCCTTCCCTTCCCTTCCCTTCCCTTCCCTTCCCTTCCCTTCCCTTCCCTTCCCTTCCCTTCCCTTCCCTTCCCTTCCCTTCCCTTCCCTTCCCTTTCCAAATGGTAAAATAACTCGGCATTCTGTCATATGGAAATAGTCTGGTTCCATCATTAGCAGAGACGTATGCTAATTAGCGTATGAGAGGGATGAGGGAGTTGCAAGGCTGCCTGCATTCGTCCCCCTAGATGCTGCAGAGCTGCCACCCAGCAGCAGTGGGCTGTCATCGCCTGTGTAGGGCAGTGATTAGGAGGGTACAAAATACGCATTTCACCAATGAGTTCCCAGCTCTCTGCTGGCAGTGGACCACTGCTGGTGGTGCCACAGTTTAGTGCAAGAGTTCATCTTTTCATAGATCCTCTTCTTGACTTTCTTTCCTCTATCTCTTTGTTCTTCTCACGGTCAAGCTTTCTTCACTCTAGTGCTCTATCAGCTTGTCTCTGTCCCATGTCTAGGTCCTTGAAGTATTGCTTTACTGATTCTAACCTTATTTTCCATGACGGAAATCCTTACTTGATTACAAGTAAGGATTAATAAAACTCATCTGATTTCATTTTATTAATAGGAGCTTCTCCTACTGCTGTTATCTCCGAGGAAAACACATTTAAGCCAGCGGAGTGCTTCTTGTAGGCTTTGCCCACACCACACTATTGGCAGCTGCAAACGGATGTGACTCAGTGCATATCTCCCACAAAGCATCCACCACCTTGGCAGCCATCATGTTTGCAGCACTGTAGGTTGAAGCTGTAAGGCTGCAAGTTTTGTTTCCACCACACTGGTTTTGCCCAGCTCTCACCTCTTGTATTTGGAGTTGGCTAATTTGTCACCAATGTCAAAATGAACATGTGCTCTTACAGGCTTCACTTCTAACTGTGTGGGTTTTTTGCTTGAAAATTGTAATACATCATAAAGAATGAACTCTAGATCTTTCAACTAAAGAAAAAGCAATAATTATGGCACCGAGGCTTCCTCTATGCTGTACAGACCATGCCCATCATTTGGTCATTCTCTGACTTATAATGGAAAACAGATCCAGGATGTAGTAAAGCTATGCAGAAGAAGCAAAACAAACTCAGCCACAGCGCTTCCTGCAGCAATCACACAGCTGCATGCTGAGCAGAGGTTTTGGCACCAAGCTGATGAGTCTCTGGTGAAGATCTAAAAATGTCCCTAAGACCACTTCTAACAAGAAAGAGTATCTGCTCGGTGCATGTAGTTGGAAGACTGGAACAGATTATTGTCTTGCTGAACAAATCAAGATTCACGTGATTATCAAATCTTAAAGGACTCAAGTGTAAGAATTTGTAAGACTCCAAGATGATCAACAAACCTACAAAAGCTGGAATCATATGTAAAGGAAAAAAGATGTGGTTTCCCATGTAAATGCAAGGTTTAAGATGGTGAAGAGCTAGAATTATTAACCCATTAAGTAGCAGAGAGAAAACAGGAAAATATGCTGATCTGAATGCAAAAGCACCAAATGGATAGAGACAAAAAAAAAAGGAGACAAACAAAATTCAAAGGGAAATATGAATTATCTTAGGTGTAATAAAGAGTGCTCTGCACTTTGAGTATTATAATCATGGAAAGAGAAGTCACTGAGCTAAAATGTACTGATAAAAGAATAAATACGAAATAACTTATCAAGGATGCAGGAACTGACACTAACTGTAGGAGATTTTTCAGGCTTATACTATCAATGCAGTAAAAAGGTATGGAAAAAGAAATGCTCCTGTACAGCTAATGATGCAAATACAAGATGACATCTAAAAAACACACAAAATCAAGACCAGACATACAAAAAAAAAAAAAAAAAAAAAAAAAAAAAAAGACTCAGGAAATCAGATACCAAACAAACAGTAGGGCAGTAGTAAATATGTAAAGCTACAAAGACTTCCTCAGCATTGTCTAGATAGAAGAACTCAGTCAAACAAAGCCAACCAGAGTACTATAATGGTGGTAGGATGTTGTAAATTGCAAGCTGCCTTCGTTATTCTGAGTCCTTTGAGGATGAGGTCAGGAGTGCTGTAGGGTGTCACCATGTGAATGACTGTATCAACTCATACAAGATAAGCATCTTTCCTTACATGTCATGGCTGCAAGGGAATGTGAATGTTTTGCTGCACCCTTCTCTTGTACTCTCCTAGTCTATCTGATGCTCTTTCGTTTCAGATGCCTGTGATTTGATTCACTTCATTGCTTTCTCCTTTAGAGAGCTTAGAAAAGTTGGCTGGTAATCAAACTACCTTTGCCCAAAACTGCCTTTCATGTGTTCTTGAAACAATCTTGTGAGCCTGGTTCCATTTTACACATGCTATGATTGGATCAGGAAAAGCTAGGCAAGAACTATAGCCATTAAAGTTGCAGACAACTGGAATTCGTGACTTAATACTTTCCTGCCTTGGGATTATCTACTTTGGAGAAGCACAACAAGTTCCAATGCTTCGTGACAAACAGTACTGGTAAGAGCACTGGTGTAAGTCAGATGGCTCCTCTGCAACATTCTTGCCTCGTGTGGGTGCAGAAAGTTGGGATTGGCACTTACGATCCCACTTCCAGAAGGGTGTCATTATCATCAACAACAGAAATGTGATTAATTGGATCTACTGGCAGCAGCATTTCTTTTTTAACTTTCTGTTGCACCAAGGAAACACATGGCAACAGCCGAAACTAACCATGATCTGCTTTGAGAGAGTTCAGGAGTGGACTGAAAATTGGCTGGAAATGCGATAAATTATACTTTTCTGCCACATCATTCACAAGCATTTTCTGACCTCCCAAAGATTATGAGTCATAGAGGTAAAAACAATACAGTCATGTCTAAAGATAATTTGATAATTTGTGAGGGGCTTTAATATTAGTTTCTAAATTAGCTGCCAATATTTTACTGCTTTCCCACCATCAGACAGCCCCTGATTTCTAAAAATAAATTAAAAAAAAAACACTAAAAACCAAAAAAACAAAAAAAAACCCCTTGAAAATGGCTACCACAGGTAACCATTACACACCACCAGAAACTGGGGGACAAATTATCCTGTCCCAAAACATGGCTTTATGACTGAAAAGTGGCAACCATACAGTGTGATGTCAGTGAGTTGTAGTTTGGAGTACTAATTCTTGCAGCAGAGACAGCTGGTAGCTTTTGGTCTGAGTCCACTATCACACTGGAACAAGGAGACACCCAAACCAAGTAAAAATGTCGAGTGATCATGTTTGCTGAGTTGTTTTTATCACTGTGAGGATGTAAAGCAACTCAAGTAGAAAATGACACTAAATCTCTTGGGAGCATTTTTAAGGAATTACTGCTAGTGACTCTCCATGATGCTGAAACTGCAATGCTACAGCTTTGAGACACACATCAAAAAGAGGGAATTAGATATACACAGATGATTTTGTACCATGGTTGAAAAAGTACAGCAAATGAACTAAAATATGAAATCTTCAAATTGCTAGAAAAACAGATAGCAGAAAGGCACAGAAAGCAATCAAGCCAATTATTAACCACTGTCAAGGAGACGCCAGAAAGGCATCTGAGAACAAGCCATATGAAACAAGCACTCAGATCTATCATTTTGTAGAGCTGGGCATATGCCAAAGGAGAACTCCCACCCCCATCCACAAAGTGCTTGAATTATCAGGGCTGTCTGAGCATGCGAGATAGCACCATAGTTAAAGGCAGTTGGCTCGCAGTGCTCTGATCCCAGAAGATTTCTCTGAGTGCTTTCTGAAAGTGAAGTGTCTATCCAAAAACCTGGAGATGTCACTGTTTGGCAGACGTGAGCAGGGATATCAAAGACCTGGTAAACAGTTGGGGGTTCATATTGGAATGTGCAAAAACAACCCAAAGCAGATGAAATGTATATAGCATTTGTTTTTTCTGTGCTCTAAAAATGGGACAGCATGGAAATGAACTTGAGCATTGGTAGCACACTGTCCAATGTTTAACTGTCAAGTCTCTTGCCTTTTATTATAGAATATCATATCATATAGAATACTCTGAGTTGGAAAGGACACCCAGGGATCATTGAGTCCAGCTCCGAGATGCACAGAGCCAAAACTCAAACTGTATGTTACAGAGCATTGTTCAAATACTTCTTGAACTCTGTCAACTGGGGGCTGTGACTGCTGACCTCAGCTTTCTCTGCTCTGGGCTAAATAAACCAAGGGACCTCAGCTGCTCCTCACACACCTTGCCCTTCATACCTTTCACCATATTCATAGCCCTCCTTTGGACAGGCTCTAATTGTTTTATGTCCTTCTTATATTGTGACACCCAAACCTGCACACAGTGCTCGAGGTGAGGCCACCCAGTGCAAAGCAGAGTGTGACAATTCCTCCCCTTGCCCAGCTGGCAATACTAGACCTACTACACTCCAGGAGGTACCTATTTTCTTGGATGACTCAAACTTTGCTTTCTTCAGGACAGTGTTTTTTATCTGTGACTATCCCAGAGATAGGAGGACATGAGTGAGTCTGTGCCATGTGGAAACAGGCTCTACAATCATACCCTGACACTCTTATTCAACAACACAGACAAAGCGTGCTCACCTTCTCCTGCCCACACTACAAATGCTTCCCAGAGCTGACCATGTAGAACTGACCTAGCAAAGCCCCTGATATTGCTTTGGCTGTTCATCCCTTCCCACCCATGCATCTAAGTCTATCTGGCTGCTGGGAGCAGATATCTGCCAGTCACTGCTATAATGACCACAGAAGGATCACTTCAGCAGGCCTGATATCCTATACCTGGTACCTCCAAATAATGCCCCACCTTTGGCCATTCTATTTGGATGATTTATAGGAGCTCTGTGTCACCATCATGTTGCAATGACAAAGCTTAATCGCTGCTTAAAATTGCTACAGTTCTATTAAAGGGAGCTGCTAAAAATGAAAACATGTCAAGTGGTTGCTGAATGGAGAAATCTTCCCTGCAGAAAGCATTAACAGCAGACTGGTGAAAATGCTTGCTGTCAAGACGAATATACACCTTGCTGCTTAGATACTGCAAACAGCAGCGGTAGTGAGAGCAAAAATAGGACAAAAGGAAAACACCTATGGGCTAAAGCCTGCTGCTGTGGGCAAGCGACAGACCCTAGAGAATGGTGAATTAAACTGATAGATCCAGGTAAAAATGTATCAGCACATAGAAGTAGATATCACAGGGTCAGAAGTGCAAGGCAGTTGATTGTGGGAGAAAAAACCTGTCTGTTTTTTAGCATTAAGCACCTGGAAAGTGCACATCTGACATCTTGCAATACCTCACATACCCAGGGGAAAGCAGTCAGGCAATCCAGCCAGACAATGAGAGAACATATCCATAGACAGTAGGCTAAGTGCTGTGATACAAACAAGGAAAAACGTTTGCACTATCTCACATGATTGCGTCAAAAGAAATGTTACAGTGCGAGCCATCCATGCAGGGGGTTTATACCATGGCTGGCTGTAGAATCACACCCAGGGACCTCAAATGTCAGAGTATGGTACTTAGTGAATGAAGAGCTGCAGTGGGGCTCCTGGCTGTCAGGCACCAGCCATGAAGGAGCAGTGGTTGGGCAGGCTCCAGTGCCTGCAGCGGGGCCTGTGACATGCTCCTGCCTCTCAGCCAGGGCACAGGAAAGGAATTTGGGTCGAAGGGCTTATTATCTCTTTTCTTCTGCCTGTGACTGTGTGCAGAGTGAGGAGCTTGGTGTTTGGGCAGTGCTTGAAGGCCAGCCAAAATGCAAGTGAGACAAACTGTTGGAGCAGCCAACGACAGCAGTAAGAGGTAAAAGGGGACTCTGAAGTAGAATAGAACTCTGAAGAGAATAGAACTTTTCCCATTAATTTCATGTCAGGTTGGATCAAACCCATCTAAGCCCAAGGCTAGAAACAGGAAATATCATGCTGAATATTAGGAAACAAACTGTGGCTGTTAGTGTAATCAAGCAGTTTGTGCTTTATTGTGGAGGGAGCAGAGCCTTGCCCTCATCTGTATATCAGTGTACTATTGCGATGTGCTACGATCCTTTAGAATGAGTTCTCTCATTGTTGGCTTGTTATTAAGGGTGTTTACATTTTGTTTTTAAACGCATTGTTTCTGAATGAAAAATACAGAGAACTCTCTTCTTCCTCCCATCCTTGGGAATAGGAGGCAGTTTCAGGCACTGACATTACAAACAGCAGCAGTAGAGCTAACGTTCTGTAATGAATTATTTGGTGACATAATATGACAGTGCCCAAGAGATTCACACTTATAAAAAATATTTTTGTTATTTAAATTTAAAGAAATAAAATGGAGGCTGAGAACCAAATTTAAATATCAAACCAGGAGTCTCCTTGCTCTCTCTGGGGCCCAGTAGTTTGTTCTGCTTTGAGGCATGCAAGATTTACCTTGACATCCCTTGTTTTTGGAATATCTTGAGCGAAAGCTGATTTTTTGACAAAGCAATCTGATTTGCAGAGGTTTGTGTTTCAGCACCTCATAGATGCTTGGAGTCAAATGGGACAGATTCTCAGCTGTATCAAATGGTCAAAAAGCCATTTTTTCATTGGCATGTCTTCATGGACATAAAGAAAAAGGCCCAGTTTGGTAAAACCGGTGTTCTACATCACGTGGCATGTGGTATGTTCTTTACTCACTCACAGTCCTCTCCTGTATCTCTGATGGAATGACTAATATTTGAAGGCTAGGGTAAAAACTACAACTTGCCTACGACTGTTATTTTATCCATCCATTTTAAGAGAACCTAACTTCTGTTCTTAATGTCAGCTGGGAAATCAGTAGCTGTAGCACCATGTATGTGCTGAGATGGCTTTGCTAGATTATGGGAGTTCCTCATGGTGGTCACCTTGTAAATATTGGAGTATGTGCGGCACATCAGACCCCGACACATCTTGGGCAATGACGAGAGGCAGAGCCACTCCTTCCCGTGTCTCCTTACAGAAAGCATGAAAGATCCCTCCTTCCTTTTAGTGACTGGAAAGGATTATGAATGAGCCTGTGGCTTGAGATGGAAGGTTGCCTGTAGGAGATGCCATGCCCGATCAGACTTCAAAAATGAGTCATCAAATGCAATAGGAAGTATTATGCTGCATATCTACATCTGCTGTTTTCCAGCTTTTGAGTTATATCAGGTCTCCAAATCTAAGGATCAGTTACTGACATGATATAATCTATTCTAGGACAATTAGGGAGCAGCTTCAAGTTTGCAAGGAAAATGAATGCGTTGTAACAAGGGTATTTTTTCTAAATTGCAGTGCATGAAGCTACAAATGAAGTGCTAGGATTAGTTCTCAGGAGTGTTTGTTAATCTAAGGCCAGGTGAGATGCTAAAATTGTCCACTAAACACCATCTGAGGATGAATGGTGTGTCTAGTAACTGCATTGTTTAGCTTTTATATTTTAACATTCACATAAGAATTAAGGGAATGAAGAGCTGTGAAGAGCTGGGCCAGCTTATGATCAAGAATATAGCTATGTGGCTCAGGGACAAGTTCATGGGACTCCAGGTCACCTGAGAGATAACTAGCAAAATAAATAGGGGATCTGGAAGTCCCTTGTATTTTAAATACCATTTCTAATTTTCCCATTCACCTGAATATTCTCTGTTCAGAGTTAAAACATCTGAGTGAGGCAGCCTGGCATATGAACTGTGCAGCAGACTGTTGGAATTGCTTCCCTGGGCTAAATGCAGTTTAAAAAAAGTAAATTACAGTGTTTTGACTCCAATAGTTAGTGGGCTTTACCATCTGTCCTTGTAGATAAAAGGACCTGTTGCTGGAGAACATGGCATTGGTGTTACCACCCTCACTGATGGCCAGGAAGGAGCAATATGCTCTGTGGTGAGCCCTTGCTCCAACGCAGTGCATGCTGACAGCCCTGGTATCCTTTATTGCAACAGCATTCGGGCTTCCTCCCATGAAAGAAAGTGTTTCCTATTTGTGCTGTAATTTTGTTCTGTACATTATGCCTTACTCTGAAAAGAAGCTTTTTCTTTTTTTTTTTCCCTTTTAATATATTTGATATGTACGTACAAAGAGAATGTGTACCTATATTTATATAACTATGACTAATTGTACTCATTTATAAGAATCTGTGACTTTTATTGTTATGCAGCATGGGTTTTTCATATGCAATTCTGGAGTACTGAAATCTTGTTTTTTATTCTTCGCCGAGGGTGTTTTCCTCGATCAAAAGCATTCCTATATCAATGGCAAGAGCATTCAAAGGCATTCATGCCCCATAAATTATTCCATACAATACAAACACATAGCATTCCCTTTTCATTCATCTTGCCCTACTGCTGTCGTTCAGCTATAGAGCCACTCTCTATTATTTTTTTCTTTTCTTTTTTTTTTTTTTTTGTTATGCCAACTTGGCAGATTTGGGTTGTGCATTAGATATGCTTTGTACTGCATGAACTCAAAACCTAGTTTTCTGTTTCAAGAAAAAAAACACACCAAGAACTTGAAACTATACTTACAGGAAAACCAGATCTGTTCAACTTTTCAGCTGGAAATAGATAGTATTGCTAAAGTGTGTGTAATTTGAGAGAGGTTTCAGTGGTCCCTACAACCTGATGAAAAGTTTCCTAAGCTGAAATTATTCTAAGTACAAGGCATCCCAACCAATCAGATCTGAGTTTAAAGTTTACAACGACATATGGGTGGGTATCTTCAAGGTTTTTGTCTGTTTGTTTTGTTTTGGGTGAATTTGAGTATATTGAAAAAGGAAACATTAATTCCTATTACAAATGCACTTCCCATGGCTTAAAAACCTTGGCTGTTACACCAGCTTGTACACCATTCAAGCAGATCTTTCTTCTTTATCTCTGGTGTACCTGCAGCCTATCAAATGACATTTTTCTTTCTACTCATATATTATCTCAAAACTGACAGTATTTGTCTTGGAAATGTTTTATTGTTTTAAGTACTTTGGCTTCGCTGTATGCATTTGGAAAGCACATCTGCTTACTAAGTGAAAACACATAGATATTCCCTTTTCATAAAATGGCATTCTGCAGTGAGTAGAACCACAAAGTGCCTTTATTTAGAGTTGTTTTTTTTTTTTTTTTTTTTTTTCTCAATTATTGCTAGAGGCTTTCAAGAAAGGTAGCATCTAAATGACAATTGATGAGAGCATTTTCAGGACTGATTATGCTGTCACTGTGGGATTACACTGATATGCACTTGCTATATTTAGTGTCATTGTTCCCAGTATACTAGCACGGATGAGAACATTCAAAGAAATAAGGGCTGTGAAGCCCTTAGAAATATGTCATCTTATGTCTTTGCTGTTTTAGACCTCAATTTTCCCATCATCTGAATTTTGCTTTGAATCTCAGCAGTTCATTAAGTCCTGTGTGCCAGTGAAATCAAAATTTGGAAAATCTTTTAATGAGCTACTACTGGGGAAGGCATTTTAGGATGATGAATATAATATTGGGTTTTACTGAAGTACAAGTGAAGAAGATTTAGGAGGCTTACATAAAAAGTACTGGATGATTTTAAGGAGGGAAGGAAATTATCTGGAATCCTGAGATGGTCCTCTTGGTGTTGCAAGACAGTCTTGTTTCTTCCATGGGAAGGTGAGTGATAGCCCAGCAACCTCCTTACAAGCCCTGCCAGTCTGAAATCCTTCTGCATAGCATGCAGCATAATAAATTGAGACTCCACAACCTAAACTGGGACCACAACTCTTTAATATCTTTTAGCATAAACCTTTATAGCCTTCTTAATTCTCCCTTTCTGTAAGTGGTACTTCAGCTTCACTTCAGTTTCCTGGAGCTGAGATTTTGTGTGCATGGTTTTGTTTGTTTGTTTTAACTTCTATTTCAATCTTTGAATCTCCTCAAAAAGAATTATGAACATTTTATAGCATAAACCCTCTCTCAGTCAGGTAATATACGCACTTCCTCTGATGAGGCTGATGACTGCGGCAGGTATGAGAAACTTGATGAGGCATCTGAAATGACTCCAGCTCCCACCCAGATTATCTCCCTTTTAAGTAACCTTAAGTCAACAGGCTTCCTAATACTGCCTATAAAACAATCATTTATATTAACCTTATGCAAAACCAAGTCAGAACAGGCAACTTTTGAAGACCAAGGCACACTCATTCTCTCCAAACCTTGCAAAGTCAAAGGCCTTTTTTCCACTCTTCTTTTCTTGATGTATTTACTCCTCCTTACACAAAAGGCACAGTATCACCAAGTATTAAATAAACAGCTCTGGATGTACCCTGAAGAATAAACTTGTCCACAGTCCTTGCTCAAAGGCAGGTCCAGCTATACTAGAATGATTCCTAGCATGCTTCTGTCACATTTATTCTTAGAAACCAAGAGTGATGGATATTCCTCAACCCTTTAGGCAACTTCATCCACTGTTTACTGCCTTTATCACTAGAGTAGGTTGTCTCTAGCACCAGCCCTCAGTCTTTCTTGGTGCAATCAAAATACATTACTCTTGTCTTATCTCCAAGGAACACAAGTAATTTATTTTCTCTACTTTTGCATCTCTCTTGCCCTTCAAGGCTTTTAATATCTCTCCTTAGGTGTTTTTTGTTTGTTTTTTCTAGAAGAAGTGATCAACTTCAACCCTTCCTGAAAGTTCATGTTTTCTACAGCCTCAGATTTTTGTTTCTGTCAAATTCTTCTACATATTTCTTGAAGTCTGGTGCCTGGAACTGGTTGAATAATGCCTCTCCAGCAGAGGCATTATTGGCACAAAAAAGATTATTTATTTTACATGTTTTAATAGCAGTTCTTCTACGTGGCTTGTTGGAGCCTGTGTAACCTGCATCCATCCTGTAAGCCAAAATCTCCACAGGCTGAGATGCAAATCACTTTCCTTTGATGGACTGCTCAAGACCACAGTGGCCACAAACACAAGTGCTATTTGAAGATGTAATACAGAAATCCTGAGAATCAAACCAAAGGAATGGGAATCTACTGTAGCAAGCATGGTGTCGACAGTTCCTCTCTCTCTGTTTTCAGTCTGTTTGGATTTATGGCATATAAACAAAGAGATCTTAATTTGTCCTAGAAATAAAAAACAACATACAAACACGCTGATACCTATGTAGGATGCAGATACAACAAATGCTGAAGGAAGCCAGGAAGTTATCCAAGATGAAAGCAACTGAAGACATCCGAGTCATCTGAAACTGCCAAAGTGTGTGGGGAGTGCCAGAGAGTGTGACACAAGTGCTCTGGTTTAGGAAGTGAGCAGCAGCAATGGAACAAAAACTTGTCATGTGGGATGCTGAACTAATTCTGGGGTGATTAATAAAAACAACATCATTCTTCACTTACATACATAAAGAAGCAGGCCAAACATGTATCCACTTACTGTGGACAGTTTGTCCAGAAAACGTTCAGGAGCTACCATGTGACCAAAAGAGAATGTTAAGTTTTCAGATGTTTTAAATTAAGAACTCTGGAAGTTAACTTTTTGCTTAACAATGAAATCTCTTTCTAATCCAATGCCTGTCTATTATAAGCAGAGCTACTGCTAGTCATGCCTCTCTTAGTGCAATGCTGACTTTATGAGTTGCACATGCATTGTAAATGAGGGGATAAATAAGATACCAAATGCTCTGTGCAAATTTACCACAAAGACATCTGGATCTGAGATCCTCCCAGCAGGCAAGTTGCTAATGATCTCAAATGTTTCCTTCAAAGGGAATGACTTGCTTGGGTTTCTGTATTCTTTAAAGATCTACAGGAAGTTCAAATAGAGAAACACTGCACAGGTTTATTTTTAGTCATGGACAAAGCTTCCTTCATAAGAGTACGCATCTCAGTCTTGTGAAGTAAACTGCTTCTTGGTGATGTGTACTTTCAAAATGCCCATGCCTTCCTGCCTTTCAGAATCAATAATATTCCTATAGAGGTAGCAATACTTCAACATGGCAGTCAGAAATGTCCCTTTCATATGGACTCTGTTCTGAGAAAGGATCTGTGTCTGTAAGAGTTAGGTAGATTAATAGGTTTGGTAACTTGGCTTCAAGGGTTACTCTTCTACAGCCTTGGCATTGAGAAGAGATGAGGCATAGTGGAGACAATAATGCTGTGGAATTCCTAACTACTGCTGTGCAGTTCAGCAAATCCTGCTCGATTGCTCTTTGGGACCAACTGCTACTGGTTTGACTCTCAGCCTTGAGGCACTGGTTCAATTTCCTATTACTGCCCTAGCAGGACTGGCTACATGAGAAATCACAGCAGCTGATTAAGCCAACTTTCTGCTGCTCCAGTAGAAATTAAAGGTGAGGCCATAAAAACAGTAGCCATGAGTGTCCTAGCCCAGGTCCTTGGAGTTTGAATAGCCCAAGTGTCCTTAAATCATGGACCACAGCCTTCCTGTGGTCTGAAGCAGCTGTCCACAGTGTTGATGGAGACAGATCCTGGTACAGAACAGGATCCAGTGGCTTCAGGGCTTCCTTGTACATTGAAATGTCCTCATCTTTGAACAGTCTTTACACTGGTGATGGAAGCAGGAACTGTTGCTAAATACATCCTTAGAGCACTGAGGGATCTTTATCTGTTTAGTCTGCAGAATGCACTTTAATTTTTTTTTTTTTTTTTTTTTTAACCCACAAGAGGGGTCTTTGCCTTTAAACTCAGTCCGCACAAACATGTGCACACAAAGCATATCTTTTCCCGGAAAGCAAGGCCCCAGGATGGAGGATGTTGACGTTGGAAAGATTTCCTAGTCAAACTGTTTTCCTTCCCCGATTCCTCTCTGGGGTCCTAAGTATGAAGTGCATGTGGCAGCAGGGCAGAGAGTGGGAAAATAAAAGCTTTCAAAGGCTTTGTGTTGCAAGCTGCCAAGCTTTGTGTAGTATCTGGCTGCAGAAACTGAGCTTCTTTTGGAAAGTCTTCCTCAGGGAGATCCCTGTTTCCTAGGGGGAATCAACACAGGCTGTGCTGTAGCTGGATCACGCTCAAGGAAAGCAGAGCTACTCAATGCTACCAGTGCCAGTCCTGCTGCTTTCCACCAGTATCACCAACACGTGGGCAAAGACTGGCGGCTTCCAGCCCTGCAGTGCTGCCATTAGAGGAGCTTCACATCACCTTCTGGAGGTGCCTCAGCTGGGCTTTGGTTGGTTTTTGCCCACTAACTGTATGGAAAGTCAGGCATTTGCATGACAATGTTCACAGCACCCTTAAACATAAAAAAACATTGCAGCTGTGGCAGTGAGAGCCTGCAAAAAGTCACTGTGAATGCAATGAGGCTCCTCCAGCTGATTGCAGGACAGAGACATGGCTGCGATCCCTCCCAGAGTTCCTGCACACCTATGTGCATCTGCCACCTGATGGCAATACACTGAGTGGATTAACTCACTAGTCAGAAGTGCACATCTCAACATTGCTCACTAAGACAAAAAAAAAAAAAGAAAAACATGGCCAGAAATAGGTGTGTGTAGCTTCATGAAAATCCTAGTTCAGAGTCAGCAGTAAAGTTACCGCAGCTGTGGCTTGAGGAGAAAAGTGCACAGATAATAACACGGCACAACTGACAATAAGATAGCATCGATGTGAGCTCTATGCTAAGCCCCATGGTGATCCTTTGGCAGCGCTTGGTGGGTACAGAACACTTGGGAGGAATTGCCCCAGAGGGAGGCAGGAGGGAGCTGGCACTGCAGCTTTGTCCTCACCCTACCCAGCCCTTGGGATGTAGCTTAAAGCTGCCAGGCAGCGAATGTAAAGCAGAAAAGACGCAAATGTGATAAGGTCACTTCCACACCCTGTTCTGTGTCTTCCTGGATCCTCCACGGTTCTTCCAAGTTGGCAGCAGGAGCTGGTGAGAGCACCCAGAAGCTCAGGTGGCCTTGGTGGTGTCACCTCTCTCCCTGGCATTGCTCATCTTGCTCTTCCACTCCCTAACTTCCCCTCCATGCTGCTCCCTCCATAGGTTTGCATGCAATTGATGCTGGTTGTTGGTGGTAAGGGATAGGCAGTGTAACCCTTGTGTTGCCACACAGAGCTAGAGGGAGATGACAGGAGCTGCCATGCTCGTCACAGGGCCATATACAAGCATCTTTGTTCACCAATTTTGGCAAAGATTGGACTCAGTCTGTTGGCCTTCCACCTCTCCTTCTGAGGCTGATTGTTTTCCCTCTGAAAATATGTCATTGAGATGGGTTTTGATCCCTGTGAATGGACAAGGATGTTTGTGGCTCCCAGCAGGGCCCCAGTAGTATTCTGCCTGAAAGAAAAGAAAACAAATCCATGCACACTGGCAGAACAGGCTGTGACAACAAACATCACTGTCCTGATGGACTAGGGAACACAGGAAGCAGACGGTGACATCAGCTTTTCAGAGCAGCTTTTGCTTGATGTCACCTGCAGGGGCAACAGCTGGCTCACACACCTGTGCTACCATGCAGGAGCTGGGAAGGCTGGTGCTTATTCTGCAGCATCCTCCACATTGTGTCTTCTCACACTCCCAGTGCAAGCCATTCATCTCTTCTCTCTTTGCCACATCTTTCACAGTGTGATTTCTCTTATGGATGAAATCCCAGAGTGACCAATTGTAGGAATCCAGTGCTCAGGAGAAACATCTCCTGTTCGTTGGGAAACACACACAGAGAAACAGGTTTTGATTTAGTATTTAGGACATTGCATGGGGAAGCCAATAAACTCTGGCCTCACTCTCAATTACCTAGCTGAAGAAAAGAAGGGAAGGGAAGGGAAGCAAAAAAGCAATCTGTAAACTGACAATAGCCCTCTAAATGCACTGGTGATGATCTGGCTCATTACTGAAAGCACTTTTCTAGGAGAAGGAAGCTGCTGCTGCAGTCAGCCCCCCACAGAGGGGCTCCATAGGGCTGTTCATGGTCTCAGTAGGGTGGGCACATGACCTCATCCTGCTGCCCTGCTATTCATCCCAGAAAGGTTTGTCTGGCTGCATAAAAGGAAGAATCAAGTTGTGGCACTTCTTTGACCATTTTTTTGTATTTATTTGCCATCCTGTATGGTGCTCTTAGTGATGAGGAGGATGGGGAAACTGTGGCCAGGGAGGGTATCGTGGTTCAGCCGATCTCTTCTGCAGGCCACAGCCTCACCCATGCCATCCCTGCCACCTCACTGCTGCCTCACTGTTCCACTTGCAATATCTCTCCTGGCTGAAACAGCTCTTCCTGTTCCCAGAAGCCTCTCCCCACCCAGGCTTTGCAGCCACTTATGTGCTGGTATCTTATGCCTAAGTGCAAACACGATCCCTTGTCTCCAAGTCTAGATCTTACATGAGAACATAAGAATGAATGCAAAGAAGGGAAAGGTCTTGCTAGTTATTGTAGGTGGACACAGCACAGAGTTACCTCTCTGTTAATGTTTTTCCCGTCTTGACTTTCATTTCTGACCTTATTACAAGCCCTGGTTCTGGACTTCTTTCCGTCTCCTCTTGCAGCATCCCCTGTGTACAGGCAGACAATATTAGCTGTCATTCAGCAACAATTTCTCCACTTGGTGACTCTGCAGCTCCTGGGTGCCACTTCTCCTGCTGATTGCTTTGAAGCTATTTTTTACCATCTCAAAAGTGTTGCTATATTTTGGGATATCTCCTTATTGGGAAAGATAGGGAGATGTTGCTGCTCAGTTTCCTTCCCATTTCTCCACTCAGTTATTACTCAGTACAACATGCTCATTATAACATGCAGCCATTCTTTCTGACCAACATGGACAGCAACCCAATGATTTCCCACCTAGTGCTGTTTTTGCTATTGCCTCATTTGTTACTTATTCATTTACTTATTATTGTATGTACTACATCAGATTCCTACAAAGCCATCAGTACAATTTTCCAGACTATTTCTGTAGTATCTTTATTGGTAGCCAGCAATATTCATATATTCATGTAACGTTCACTTCGAATACACATATTCTTGAGTCTGAGCTTTTGGCAGTCACAAGTTTACATTTGGGTCATTGGTTCATTGATTTTGGGACAGCTTCTCACGTCACATTGCAAATGCTGACTTTGGTTAGGGATGGGTAAGCCCATTTATTTCAAGTAGAAACAAATCAGAGCCATCCTCTTTTGCACAGACTTGGAATGGAAACGGAAAAATATTGGGAACACAATAGAACTTCTGCCCTGAAGCTGCATTGAAGGTTTAATTTAGGGGATTCACTGTGCTCCTCTTCAGATGTCTGTCAGGTAAATTGCTCCTTCAAGCTGGCACATTGGCGGAGAGCAGACAGCTCAGTCTGACTGTAAAGAGGCTGCCTGCTTTCCCTCTGCAAGTAAAACAGGTTTACAAGTTCTGTGGGGCTCACTGAATAAACAACAGGTGGATCTAAAAAGGCACTCTGTAAAGTCCCCGCAAGTGACAAACCGGGAAAAAATGAGTAGGGAATGCACTGGAGATACCCCCCCTGCTGGGCAGCCACTCAACCCCAGCGAACACAGGGAAGGAGACGACGGGAGAAAAACCTGATCACAGGGAGCAGATCCTTGAAGTTTAAGACTTTGTGTGACCATCCATACTCAGTCCTAGATCTCTGCCTCCCTGAGATTTCCAGGGTTCTGCCATGTGTCCGCTTTAAATATAGATGGGTATCTGCATGCTTGCCATAAAGATCAGCGCAAACAAGGAGGTGGCCATCTAAAAATGGGACATGATGACTTTTCACGTAGTTGCTAAATGAAAATGTGGCAGCACACTGCAAGGTGTTAAATTACTTGGTTGTCTTTGAAAAGAGTCCCACTTACTGTCTTTAAAAATGCAGTCTCTTCCTCTTTAGCCTGTTGCCTATAATAGGATCTGCTACTGGTGTAATGGGATCAATCTCCAAAAAGGACTGAACTTTTTTTAAATAAAAGAACTTTCAAGAGGAGCCTGCAGTTGGATCAGATTCCATTCTCAGCCCTTAGTCTAACTCTTTCCTAGCCTGCTTTTGTCAGGGCTGCTCTAGGCAAGGCAGGGCAGCCTTACCTGGCCCCACGTGGGGCTGTGGGGTGAGCTCCCAAAGGACTGGGGTGCACTCTGCACCTTGGCCCACGCCCAGCCTCCAGGTAAAGGAATAGCATTATGGTGCTCCGGGGCAGTCAGCTGGCCAGTGTGTAGCTGAACTGAAATGCCACAAGTCTTTGGCATTAAAGATAAAAAGCCAACACAAATGGAACCAATTCAAACAACATCTCTAATTGGAGGATTTCAGCCCTCTTCAACAGGAAGCCCATCTGGCAGCATTTGCCCTGTCTGGTGCAAACTCGGTAGGAAAAAACCTGTGTGAAGAATTGCTGCTCCAAAACATGCTCTGTTCCAGTAAGTGATTCCCACTTTAGTCAAGAATGTGGGCTTGGAGCCTACAAATCCAGGCTGAGATGATGCCTGGGACTGTGCTGCACTCAGTCCCTCCGCCCCTGCTTTCTGCCCCATTGCATGTGGTGTCACCCCCCACTGCCTGCCTGCCTACCTCGGGAGCAGGCAACACGTGGAGTTTACTTAAGGAGAAAGGAAAACAACATTTAATGAGCAATGTGGCTGAGGGGCAATCCCATGTGGCCAGGTGGGGCTGGTGCCTGCAGTGACAAAGGTATAGGTTGGCCAATTGCATCCCTGTGGAGTTTTGTGATGTCTTATGAGAGAAGTTCTTCTGTAAAACCAGCTAGCTCACTGCCCGTACAGTTTTGGTGTGCTGTGAGTAGTGTTTTTTGCTTTAATTAGTTATAACTTTTGCTACCATTTCTCTGGTCAGCAGCACTGAAGCTTTTGGCACAGGCTGTAGTGCCCACGCAGGGCACTGTGAGCAGGGGCTGTGCTGGGCACAGCTCATCTCTGCTTGTTCTGAATCCCAGAGCCTGGAAGCCACGGGAAGGAAGGACATGCCAGTGGCTGGATTGGAGTTTCATTCAACATAACCTCAGCTGCTACCTCTTCTCCCTCAGCGGCTTCCTGTGATCTTTTACCAAATCTAAGCCATATGCAGAGCTCACATCTAACCATCCAGCTCATATTTAGGTTCCCAGGAAGCATCCCTCCATGTGGATGTCACTGAGTTCTGTACCCACAGATCAGTTTCCATAGTAACTAATGTGCCTCAAAGAGGAAAAATCAGAAGAATTCGACAGGCGAAGACTAACTCTCAGAGGGAGAGAGAGCAGGATAGACAGACTGTGCAGTGGTTTGGAGCATGTCATGGGTTCGTGCCCTGTGTTTCAGGGAGACTTGTGCTGCTCCTGAGCTGTTCCTCTCCTCATGAGACATGTGGTCACAGCAACAGCTTGGCAGTGTGAAGGAGAACGGTGCCTCACAATGCTGCACACATACAAATCTCATGTCAGTTTGTATTTACTCACGCACTCGTGAGCACACGGAGGCAGGAGGAAAATGAGTTCTTATTGGTATTTCAAAGAGTTGTCACAGAGCTATCTTATGAACTGTGCAAAAGGCAATACACATTCTTTTGACCCTGGTTCCTCATCCTTGCTGTGACAGTGGGAGACAACAAGCAGTGGAAAGGAACAGGTCATAGGCACAGTCACCGCAGAGCATCTGATTTATTCTGTGCTGTCAACAATGCTGCCATCAGTGGGTATAAAATTATGTTGCTGCTGACGTTCATTCTTGCAGGTGCTGGAGGGAGTCCCTGCTACTGACCCATTTCTGCTTAAGCAGCAGGGAGGGCTACCTCAGAGGGATGTAAAGCACTGGAGAGATGTGTATATTCTCCTTCAGCCATGCGGTATAAGTCAGGGAACAAATATGTCAGTCAAAAACTTATCCAAAAGTCATTTGTGATGTGAATCCAGAATCGAGCACATTGTAGATTGTGTAGTATGATTTGTATTCCTCTGGAACAGAAATGTTAAGAACATTAATTCTGGAAAAAAAAAAAAAAAAGTTCAGGAGTCAGGAACCATCAGTTCAAAAATGCATAGCAAACTCTGCATTTGTACATTTGCACTGGTACTGCAGCGGTGTGACTGCCTATGTGCACAGCACACTGCCTTTTGTCCTCGGACTCAGTGAGGTAATTCTGAGGCAAAAACACATGAAGCACGATTCACATCACCCATGTGCAGCTGGGTGAAGATAGATGTCTGAGTTAGTCCTCTGGACTCTGTCTTTAATTAGTGGATAGTAACAGACATCTTCTGCTGGTGACTCACTTCAATCTATTTCAGGACGCCCATTAGAAGTTCCTGTTTCTGTCTCTTTACTAAGTAGGGAGACTAATGATTGCAATTTAGGTTCCAACAGCTCTTTGTCACCTTTGGTGAGGTGAAGCCCACCTGGATGTGTACATCCAGTAAAGGTCAGGAGCGGATAGCTACAGATAACAGAGCAGCTTGGCTTGCTAGCCATTATCCCCATCCACAGAACAGGCTGGGGCCTGTTTGCTGTCCCATGACACAGTGTGGACTGTACTGTGCAGAATGGGGTTCCACAGTCCAGTTCAGGATGCCTGCATCCACAGTGCCCATGGGCAGCACATGAGCCAGACTGCCTGAACACTGTGTGGGAGAACACTGCAGAGCACAGGCCCTATCCAACGGGAAAGCCACAAGACAGTGGCTGTGAATTATAACAAAGTCTATGTGGCAGCGAAGATATGGAGTTTGGCAGCCCTGCCTGCAGCTGGGGGGCTGAAGCTTGATGATCCTTGAGGTCCCTTCTAACCCAAACCATTCTACGATCCTATGACTCTATCTGGAGGACGCTCACAGCACTGTTACTCCGGACCCGCTGAGAGCGATGGACAGACTGCTGCTTTTGCCTTGACAGCTCATGTAGAAGCAGCCATTTGATTTTCAGCTTAAATGTGTGGCCACTTCTTGCCCCCACGACCCAAACAGGTGGGAGCCGTCTATGGACAGGATGGTAAAGAGCCACCAGGTATCCCTGCACTGGGTATCCCTGCCCAAGCAGGCACTGGACCAGATGGACCAGATGTCCCTGCCCACCTCAGCCACCCTGCGATCCTGTGACATGGCATCGCTCCCTGTTGGCACAATCTGACACCAAGAAGGAGGAACCAAAACCCCCAGAGAAGAGGCTTCCTTTCTCCATGACTTGCCGCAGGAAGGCAGCCGAGCAATAGAGAACAGCCACCGAGGTGTGGGCACCCTGAGGGCTGCGTGAGGCACACCGAGGAGGGAGAGCATGGCTCCCCTCGGGCAGTGGCGGCGGCAGAGGGAAACCAGCCGGGAGCCCACAGGGCATCCTGGCCCGTGGTGCGTTTTGCTCTGTGATAAAGAAAGCAGACGGACCGCAGTCCGAGACGGAAAACATGATTCAGCCAGCCTCCGGAGCGCCCTTCCGTCGTTCACCAGTCTGACCGCCCCGCTCCGGGCTCGGCAGACGCGGGGTGTCCCCGGGGCTTCCCGTTAGCTCCATCTCCATCTCCGCCCCCGCCGGTTCCTGAACAAAGCAGACGGCTTCGGAGCGCGTCAACACCCCCGTGGCGCAGACGGAAGCGTTCCGAGCCCGGCAGCCACAGCGCCGCGGGGAGCTGCCTGCCCGCCGTGCCGTGCTCCCCGAGCTCCCCCTGGTGCCGGCCCGGCGCCAGGCCCGCGCCTCGGTCGGCCATTTTCTTCCTGCTACTGCTGCGGGGCGCGAGAGCCGCCGTTACACGGTTCTGCTGCTCTGCGCTGACGGAGAGGGGGCTGTGCCTCGTGCGCTGGCCATTAGAGCAGGTGGAGCGCAACGGATGTGCAACGGAAACGATGACTTGCCTAATTTGTATAGATAAGAACCACGTCCCCTGTACAGAGGTGTTGAAGTTTCCGTCATTGCGGTTGAGTGTATTCAGAAAGAAAATGCTGAATCTTCTCGGGTTGCTTCCTGAATGTGCACAATTGAAAGCATTAATTAATTAACTATTGAAAGTGCGGGAGTCACATCCGAAGAATCTGTGTAACTCCAGCTCAGCTATAACCCCGTATGAGAGCTGCTCCAAAAGCAACACATCCCATTTCATGCTGGCCCACAGTGTCAGAGGTGGCTGTTGGAGATACAGCAGTTGAGGCTGTGTTTTGTTACATGTTGTAGCTGTGTGACAGATGGTGGCAGAGGGACAGTCTGATAAAATGGCATCTGACATGGAAGTGTGGACGAAGCAGAAGTGCGTCATTGAATTCCTCCATGCAGAAAAGGCAGCCACTGACATTCATCTACACTTGCTGAATGTTGATGGAGACCAAAGAGTGGATATGAGCACAGTGAGGCAGTGGGTGGTGCGTTTCAGCAGTGACAACAGTGGGTCACCTCTGCTGGTGCAAGTTTTGACAAGTACAGCATGCAGGCTCTTGTTCATCACAGGTGAAAATGCATAGCTAGTGGGACTGACTGTTTAAAAACTAGTCTTGTCGCTGAGAATTTGCTCTATCATACAGTGTTATTGCGCTCTTTGTTGTAGTTTTCGTGAAAATAAATAGGAGGCATTACTTTCAGAGCAGCCTACACACATCATCGGTACTGGTGCTGTGTAAATGAACAGTTCTTACTGTTCTTTTTTTTTTTTTTTTTTCATTTCGTTTTCTTATCTACAAGCACTTTTGATTTACGATAGCCACATGAATTTGGAGACTGCAGCAAAAGTGCTATCAGGCTTTGCATTCCTCACAGGAGTTAGAGAGTGTTAACTCAGATAAGAGCTGAGAAATTGCATCAGATTGGAAGAGGCTGAAGCTTTAGTATTTGATTTTTTTTTCCCTTCGTATCTGATTCATTGCTTGATTTTATTGTCATTGGAACCTTGGGATCTATAGGAGCTCTTAGACTTCAATTAAAACACTGTCATTTCACGTGGTGCCATAGGAAATAAGTAGCTCATTGTTCAGGTGTGAAAGAACAGACAGCACGTAATCACATTGGGGCAAATCAATTGTGCACCTATCAGCCCAGATGTTGATGTGCTTATAGCCTTCCCCGGCACAGGGTACCAAGCTTCTGCAAGGGTGGATTAACCAAACAGGTTTACCCTGCTTTTGGGCAAGTCTGAGGGCTTCACCTTCCCCCCTCTCCACATATATTTGCATAGCAAAACTATATGGAAATAAAATATTTGACTGCCACTTCCCACCTACATTCTCTCTCCAGGCATGTGTTATTAGACTTCTGTTGGCGGCAGTCAGCCGTACAGCTGGGTCAAAGCAGGGACTTTTGAGGCAGTCCTGACCTGCATGGATCCAGTGATGAAGCCTGGGATGGAGCAGTGGCTGGACGGAGCTAATCAGAGCCCGTGCACCCAAGGATACGAGCCCACGTACACCCCACTCCACTTGCCATTGTTACAATGGCCAGGTACAGAGCTGGTAATACACAGTGGGAAGCAGATGATAACCAGGCATGTCCAACCTGCAGCCTGCAGGTCACATGCAGCCCGGCCCAGCCTGTCCTGCGGCCTTCCCCTGCCTCGCGCCATCATGGCGGCGGCTCTGCCCCACCCATCGCTCAGCACCAACCAAACATCAGTGTCCTATTAATGCTGTCTGGGCTGAAGCCAGGCCGTGAGAAGGATGCCGTGCAGTGAGAACTCAAGTTATGGCAAATGATTGTATGCATGTTGATACATTATCTAAACAGAGTCTTGTGAACAGGAAAAAAGCCGTGCTTTTCGTTTTGATACAGGAATTTGAAAATAGGTTTCAAGATTACAAAAAAAAAAAGAACACCATTAATTTTCTAGTGTACTTGCAATTCCATTTTAGTCAACATAAATACATTATCTGCAAATTTTCAGATGGAACATAGAAGTTTGCAATCAGACATTCAACTCAAACATTCGATCATGTCTCTTTACCAAACCTTTATAAGCCCTCTCTTACCAGAGAAAGACGTCCCTCACTTCACAGTCATACCTTATTAGTGTTATTGCTTTTGGCA
This sequence comes from Chrysolophus pictus, assembly GCA_037305975.1. Classification (NCBI taxonomy): domain Eukaryota; kingdom Metazoa; phylum Chordata; class Aves; order Galliformes; family Phasianidae; genus Chrysolophus; species Chrysolophus pictus. The sequence continues at coordinate 45,395,059 of CM074578.1, forward strand.
GTACGTACATTTGTGAGCACCTGTTTTCAGGGATGAAACACAAGAGGACTAATATTTCATGAAAAATCTCTGATGAACACCTTGAAAGCTCACTAAGAATTGCAGCCATTGAACCAGACTGATGTGTTAGTTTCACAAAAACAAGGTCAAATATACCACTAGTTTTGTGTTGCTTTCTCCTTTTTATGTTTTAATACAAAATATAAAAAATAAAATAAGTTTTTTTATATATTGCTTATATACATTAACTATCTTACATATGAATTAAGCTCCAAAAATAATGTCTCCTACTTATTATGTTGGCGGACAACATCAGAGGCAGATGTTGATGGTATGGCAGTAAAGGTTGAACCTTCCTGTCAGTATTCCACAACATTCTGTTGCTATGTGATGGACGTCAGCAGAGGGACAGTCTGACAGAATGGCTTCTGACATGGAAATGTGTATAAAGGAAAGGTGCGTCACTGAATTCCTCCATGCAGAAACAGTGGCACCTACTGACATTCATCAATGCTTGCTGAATGTTGATGGAGACCAGACAGTGGATGTGAACACAATGAGGCAATGGTGCATTTCAACAGTGACAACAGTGGGTCATTTCTGCACAGTATACAGGTTCTTGTTCATTGCTGGTGAAAATGCATAGCTAATGGAAGTGATTATGTTGAAAAATATAGTTTTATGGCTGAGAATTTTCTCTATCATGTAGCGTTATCATGCTCTTTGTATTTGTTGTAGTTTTCATGAAAATAAACAGGAGGCATTATTTTCAGAACAACTTTCATATTTTATTTGCAGCCCAAGATAATTCCTCTTCACTCAGTGTGGCTCAGGCAAGCCAAAAGCCTGGACACTCATGTGATAAACAGTCTGACTTGTGAATGTGCACTGAGAATTTTGCATGCAACAGATACAGTATCCTAGCAGATAGGCAATACCTAAAGCCACTGCTTCTGGCTTTACACTCCACTATGTGCCTTTGCTCTGAGTGTCAAAACGAGTATGTGGTGCTGACAAATGACCATACTGCTGTTCTTATGCTTGTCTTCTGAAGACCAGACTCCCATTTCTAGGTTTACTTCAGCCTTCTCATATGACTTTGGTAAAGTTGCTTAAAGGCACATTTTTATCAGACTAATGCACTGGAAACTTTGATATGGCTTCTATGAGCATCTGTGAATTAACTCCTAGAAGTTCGTCTGTGAGAAAATTGTGTTTGGTGGTGAGATATGGAAAAGCAACCCAGCCCAGCCTGCACACTGGTAATTCTCTTTTTGCTCTCCATGACCTGGTTTCCACCAGGGCACATTCATGTTGGAACAGGGGGAGGCAACTCGCTCCGCTCAGCTCAGTCTCTCTCACAGGCTCTCAGGTTAAGGTGAACTACCTGATCATAAGAAAGCAGAGAGAGAGCTCTACAGACATCAAATGTTTTAGTTACGTAGCCTGGTTTGAGTTTTTAAATACAAGCAAGGATTAACACTTTAACACCGTCCATCCGAAGTCAAAATGTCAGCCTAATGAGGTTTGCAAAAGTTTACGCACATTTTGGAAGATTAACGAAAGATTATTGGAAGTAGAAATCTTGACTAAGTAAAGTAAGTAGAAAGTAAAAAAGCTTTATAAGTTGTTACTGGTATCTTGATGTTTCAATGTATTTTCCTAAGTTTTATTATGAGGCAATAATATATTTGGAAAGTAGGTATATGACCTGTGAGACAGGGGAATGGGGAACATTGCATAAGCAATGGGGAACTGGCTCCATCTCTTCCTCTCTGGGTAGGGTAAATCCAATAACATTTTATTGATCTGACTCTCTAACTCACTTTGGTTTCCACCGCCCAGCACACATTTGCAGAGCAGCCATGAGGTTGCAGATTTGTGCACTTTCTCTGAAGGGAGAATGAATACTTTTTAAAAATCACACAAAAATTCATCCTTCTTTTACATGGAAGTTTGGGAATGAGATCACTGAGGCTGTTGCCAAGCAAGATCATTAAGCCAGATAACCATTTTAACCTCTGAGCTTGAATCATTTTTCTGGATTTGGGCAACATACTTGTCCTTGCAGTAGCCTCTCCCTCCTGAGGAGCATGTTTCTTGGCTGCAGCCCTATGCTTGCTTTTCTCCATGGAGGTGAGGCCTACTAGGAGAACGATTAGTGCTCTCCTCCCACAACGCAGCATCTTAGGCAGATGCTAGACTACCAGGGCTGATGATCTGATTATTCCTCTGTTGTGATTCATACATTTTTCTGGAGAATATTCTTTTGGGATGGTCTTTCAAGCTAAGGTGGAAAACGGTCATCTGGCAACTCTGACTTGCAGCAGCATGTACAGTAATACAGTGCAGTTGCTGGGGAAAACTATGTGAGCTCTGTGCTTCTCTGGACTAGTCACTAGAGACTGTGGTCTGTGATGGATTTCTTTGCCTTTTTTCCAGAACATTTTTGAAAATGAATTTGGTTTTAGATTGCAGGCTATCTATCTACTTCAGATGCTGTAAAGATCAGCTCTGTTAGCTCCTTCTGTTCAGCTCATTTCTCTGCAGTGCTTTCCCTGGAAAATCTGTACATAACATTTCTTGCACTGTTCTGCATGAAATAATTTTTTTTCTTCTGATATGAAACGTTGATTTAGACTTCACACGAATGTGAATTCACACAGAGCAGGTTTATTAGGTGGGTTTTCATTAACAAACCTCTAAAGAATTTTCCCTCAACATCTCTGCTAAGGTAGAAATATGTCTTATTAGTCACCACAACATAATACCTTCTGCCTTGTGTGTCTCTTAAATAACATGATTGATTAGTTGTCTAGTTGGACATGAATCAAATAAAGAGGGGATATTGATGCAGTTAGATTAGATACTGACTGCCACACAGAGTCATAGAACATAGAATAGTTTGATTTGGAAGGGATCTTTAAAGGTTACATGGACCAACTGTCCTGCAATGAATGGGGACACCTACAGCTACATCAGGGTGCTCAGAGCCTAGACCAGCCTGACCTTACTATCCTAGGAAACTCAGGTGCACTATTAAATTGTGTTTCCTCTGCACTAATTAGGACACTTGACAACTCCTTGCTATCTCTCTTCTTGTGTATTTGCAATATCTACTCATGGGCAGGGGCCATGCTGTCAGGCATTCACTCCATGTTGGTGGCAATAGGAGGCCACACAAAGCTCTGTGCTTGCTCATCTCATGCTTATTCCAAATGAGGTGGGGGCTGTACACCCCCTGCCCTTTCCTCTGCAAGTGGAGGCTTCATGCGGATGTACATTATCACCATATATAGCCATATATCACTGTATATTACAGCCCTTCTTTCTTGACAGGAGGTGACTTTTTATATCTGCTGCGACAACAGGTGTTAGCTCCAGTTGGATGTATATTCAAAATGCATTTGCATTTAATTGCTTCACACTGCAATAAAGATTTGCTTACCAATTATTCCCCTCCCCACTCTTTCTAAAGATTAACTCTAGGTGTTGGTGCCAACATTGTTGCAACATTGGAAGGAGGAGGACATATCTGACCACAGGCCCGGATGTGATCTCAGGTCTAGCCTGTGTTGTAATAGTGGCCAGTGGTCACCCATCAAGAAAGTGTTGGCAATCCTGTTCCTCACACATCATGTAATGTGGATATGTGAAGTAAGCTGGCAGTGGTCACTTTGTGCCATCTCTGTAAGTCCTATATCTCTGGGGCCACAGAGCCACAGTTCATCAAATTCATCATTTGGACTAGGAAGTGAGCATTCATCTGGGTGTCAAAAGCATCAGACAAAAGAGTCAGCTCTGTCTGCATCAGATCACCTGTTAACAGAAGGCTCCCTTGCATGTTTTCTTTAAACTGAGTGCCATTTCCCTTATATTTTGTTTTCTACCAAGAGTGAAGGCGTTGGTGATGCAGAAGTAGAAGGTAATTACAGGATCATTACTGCAGTCAGAACATCCTGCAAATAAATTAACGAACTCCACCATCCTCTGAGGCAGAGAGGCTTTGTTATTACCACCTTTTGCAGACAGCTTGCTATTGTTTTGACATGTTTTTCCACATGCAAAAGACAGCAATATGCTTATAATCAGTACACTTTCAATCAGGGAGGGATGGAATAGGAAAGGGAGAAGAGAAGGTGAGAGCTAAAGCAAAGTTTTCCTGAGGATACACACAGTTTCCTTGGTACCATGGGGTACCTCTCTCACTTTGCTGAAGGGCAGCAGGCCTGCATGCAGCAGACCCTTAGCAAATGGTGAAGAAACCTCCCACAACAGGCGCAGAGGTTCAGGGGTATTCACAGGCTAAGCCTATACTGACCACCAGCCAGTGAACACAAAGAGATTGGAAAAAAGGTTGTAGAAGTAAGAAAAATTAGTGCTCAAAGGATCTTTCTGGTTATTTAAGATCTTTCCAAGGGCTTCATGAAAGCATAACCGCAGTTTTCCTGGAAGATACCTTGTTAGGATATGTCTAGTTAGGACGATGGCCAGCACACGTGCTCAAATGAGCAGCGATCAGGGGCCACACTAACCTCCTCACTGTTTTCATACAATAGAGACAGACTGGTGTCCTCAATGACCCCAAATTATGGAAGGTATAGAAGGAGTTTAGTGCAGGATTATATGACTGAGAATTAGCTCTGTGATTCCTGGGTCTCCCCATGCAGTCCAGTGTTAGTCTTCATGAACTTTTCAAAATCATGTTTGCAAAAAACAAGTAGTGACCTATAAGTAGGCTGGTGTCAGGCCTTTAGCATTCTCAAAAGTCCACTCTGGAAAAAAACAAAAGCCAAAATCATTCAAACACTTGTGTGGAAGTCTCCACAACCCAGCAGCGCATCATGCTAAGTGTTAACAGTGATTCATTTAGCATCCAAAAATTCATCATACACTTCCATCCCAGCACTAAGGAACATTCAGCCAAGTGACACAATGAAATTGAGTGTAGAGTTGCAATCCTGCTCTTTAACATCACTTGAAAACAATGACAACCTCCATCCATACAAATACCATGAGAGAGCATGACCTCTCTCGGGGAGAAGTGCGGAGCGTTTAGGCTTACACTGGGGAGGTGGGATAAGGCAGATGTGGAAACCCTGGCCTGGAAAGGACCTCAGGAATTGCAAAGATCAAGGCCTGTGCTTGCAGGAAGCTGTGACATGAATCTGATTCCAGCTCCATCCTAAAGCCAACCCCGCTATTGTTTCCGACCCCATTGTTTTTAAATCTCACATTAGATTGTTTCCGTTTTTAACTGAGTATCTTCATGCTATCCAGGTTGATTCTTGTTGAGCAACACACATTGTAATTCATTTCTTCTTTTCTTTTGACATGAGCTTGTAATTTTTGTGAGTGCAAGTAGGATGCCCAGCAGAGTATTATATAATATGTTGAGCTGAAATGTAATGTATCTGGCTTTTAGCCTTACTAGAGTCTTCCAGACCATTCCTGAGCAGGATGAATTTGTATGAACTTGAAGAATGAATTAAGTTACTGTGCTCTTAGCCTGCTTTTGCTTGATAATTAAACTTCAGAAATACACCTCTTGTGATCTGATGAGAAATACTTTCCCCAGAGGTCTCATGCACATTACCAAAAAGCTTTCCAGAGGAAAATACGGTGATGCTCATGTGCAAACCATGGCTCAGAGCTTGGGACCCAAGAGCTTGCAAGCAGAGAACAGTAGCAGGGACGTAATTTGTGTGTGCACCGAAGTTTGGATCCATGGGGAAAAACGAAGACCATGTGCTGATTCAGAGTGTGCACAGAAGCCCAGCTTAGGAAAGGAGGCTTCTGGTTTATTTTGTGCAACAACATCAAAATACACCTAAGCTTAATGTCTCTACTACTACTTATGGCATGTTAGAAAGGTTAGTGAGAGCAATCCTTTAAAAAAATAATTTACAATTGCCTAACACACTGATTTTAGAACTATTCTTTGTTCTTTTCTGGCCTCAAGTGATAGTGTCACTGGTATTAATTCATCTGAGCTCATGGCTCCAAGAGAGGGACTGAGGTTGATGGGGTTTGTCTTCATGTATAGCAGGGCGGGAAGCATTTGTGTATTTGCTAGAAAAACTATGCAATAATAGGAGAGCCATGCTAAACATGAACTTCTCCAAATGACCAAGGTATTACAGTCGACTTACTTTTAGCAAGGTCTGGAAAATAATTGGTTTTCTTTTCTTTTTAGCCTCTCTGCATTCCAACAGTATCACAGCAAGTTTTGTTTTCAATTACAAATAGGTGTTGTGAAGGCAATGGACATGAGCAGAAACATTTTGGCAGGAAGCAACATTATGCTATGCAGAAAACACTCCTCATACCCATAGGTCCAGATTGCTCCTTCCCCACATTTTCTCTAGCACACTGTATGTTTTATATAGAAAATAGTACTTGAAATGAAAATTGCTAGACTGAAATAAAATGCAGAGGGTTTTTTGTTTGTTTGTTTTCCCCTCCAGAATTAATTATTGCTTGGATAGGGAGAGAGCCATAACAATGAGACTGATATTGGAAGCAATCCAGCCTTATAGTATCTGGGGTATACTAATTTGAAGTGGATACTCAGAGGTAGAAAGGAAATGATTGTGCTTTAAAAAGACATAGGAGAAATGACACAGGCAAAGGATGAACTAAACCTGAAACTATAATATGAAGTAGCTTTAGAAAGCTGAACATTAAGTTTCAGGTGCAGATGTAAAGCCTAAAAGGCCTAAAAATATATGAAATATCAGAAGGAAGAAAATAATTTGCAAATATCTGAACAGCGTCACCACTGGAGATGAAGAAATATTGACATATTCTTTGGCTACCTCCAGGTGAGGAAAACAGGCACACAGAAAAACTGAGTGTGTCAGAAAGATTCAGGGAAGGGATAGCAAAACATAGATAGGGGTGCATAGGGATAGCGAAGATGGTAGCTACAAGAGAGAAATCAAAAAACAGCGTCGTGGAGAGTGCTTTGGCAGAAGGCTGTGTAGGGCTGGGGTAACCTGTGCAGGAAGTGGTCAAATCTTATTTTCTATGGTGATGGGTTCATCTCTTGGCATGTGACATCTGACCAAGATGAAATGTGAGAGAATACATAAGAGGTTAGCATGGAGGTGGGCTGGGTCTGGACTGTGAGATGAACGGGTGTTCTAGTATCAGGGCTGCCCACCATGAAAATCCCTTCACCTCTCATGTTTCTGCCTCACATGCCATCTGACACAAGGAAAGAATACATTTGTGAAAATGAAGTGAATGGGATAAAATAACACCAAGGATGTGAAATACTGGAACTGAGACTGAATAAGGAGAAACAGCTGACAAAATACATTGTTTACCACTCTGATAAGAAATCCCCTGGACAGGATGTGCCATGTGAAGATGTGCAAAATCATCAGGAACCACAGTTCCTATGAAGGAAACAAAACAGGAAGCTTGTCATGAATCATCAGTAAGCAGGCCCTTGACAGGTTACAGGACTCAGTCTGCAATGAAATTAATAGCCTGCCAGGGGCTGGGGAGAAGATATTTAAATAGCATCCTAACAGTATCACAGAAGCTTTCAAAAGGCAGACTGAAAATTCAGACTGGTTGTGTCTGCTTGGCAACAACATGTGACAGAGAGAAGCTACCACTGCCTGTGTGGGAAGCCTTGCTAAATAAACAGTCCCAGGCACTAATTAAGAGCATACATAAACAAAACGATGTAAAAATGTAAGCATTCGTGGAGACTTATGAAGCCTTGGGATAAGTTAAGTGGCACACAGTTGGCAGGGACAACCTCTCTATAGGTATCAATTTCATTAGCATCCCACCTGTACGCCTCAGCTCATCACCCACTGATTTGCATCTGTGATTTATAACAAAGTGCCCTATGACCACTTATTAGCAGCACTGTTTAGCACTGCTTATCAAGTGGAACTGATGAAAACAAACTGATATTTCAAATTAAATTGTCCCATTCCTCTGTCTTTATCCCTTTCCCAAACATCTGAAGATCTCTCAGTTTTCTTCTATAACTGAGTAATTAATATTCAGTGATACTTTACATATGATCAAGTACAGTATAACTGAATTAGCTGTTGCTTTTTGTTACGAGTCACCTTGCAATAAGGTGGGGAACAAAACCTGTCTTACCTGCCAGCTAGCTCTTTCTGTTATAATAGCAGTGACCTCTAGTGTACAGCTCTCAGTGTCCAAGTCTGGCATTTCCAGCATACAGAGCAAGGCCATTTTGTACCTCATGGGAAGAAAGCAGCAGTACTGAGTGACTTTTCTGTTTGTTTTGGATTCCCCTCCAAGAAAATAAAATGTGCTCCCTTGAGACTTCGATGATTAATAGAAAAGTACCAGCAGTGTTATGTCTGCCATCGCCTAGCCCTCATGCTCTACAGCATCCTCTTTTAGGTGTTGCTCTGTGGGAAATTCTGTAGCCTGTAGCACTGTCTGCGCTGTTATTTTCTGTTTTGATAATCTAGATTACCTGCAGTGCAGGACAGTAATCTAGTGTCTAGTAAGTGAAATCAGCTGGGATTTCTTGAAATGAAAAGTGCTAATTACTTGTAAGATGAGTTATACTTAAATTGTTTCTGCTGTAGAAATTCCAGGGGAATCACTAGGAGACACAGTAATAATCTTTCTTTCTGCCTTTGATGGAAGCCAACATTGGATGTTTCCCCTCTTGTATTCCTGCAGGAAAATCAAGCACTTTATCATGTGGCGCTTCTTGACATTGTCTTCCCAGTCAGTAGGGATGGAGGTTGTCCTGACCAACTGCAGCTGCCCAAAGGGAGGCCTTTCATACAAGCTGGTTATCTGTCCAATGCAGATGGGTGGGATGGCTTGAGAAGGACCAAGAGGTGGCCCTGGGTTGCCCACATCACCCCACTGAGACAGCAAGGATATCTCCAGGCCTCTCTCGTAGCAATAGGGAGAATATACAGGAAGCAGGGCTACGGGGATGGGCATCTGGACATGGAAATTTCATGACCACAAAGCTGGTCTGGGATTTGCCTCTACCACAGAGTCTCATCGTCTGAGATTTTATACTGGATGTCCAGATGAATGATAGGGGAACTCCCCCAACCTCCCTTGAGCCAGTTTTCCTGGTTCCATTTTCATGTTCAAGGGCTCTTGATAGTCTCAGATATTAATTTATCTGTAAGAACATCAGTGATCAGAGAAGGATAACAACTCTTCCTAAAATTATGTGATTGTGTTTCAATTTGTCCGTCTTGACCGTTATTTCTATTCAGTAGTCACTGATGTTTTAGTATAATTGATAAAAAGAAAACATATTTCAGGTAATGAGGAGGTGAGTGGTGGCTGCATAAATAAGCTGACATCACCAGCAAATTGATCTCTAGTTGCTGAAGTTACAGAAATTCTGTGGGAAAAGGGTCAAGAGCTGGTTGCAAAGGGAAGAAAACATGTTTCAGTATGGTTGGCTTCCTGCTGCAAAACATCCAGTCTTATTGCTGAAGTGTTCCAAAAATAGACAAGCTGGCTCATTAGCCTTATGAGCATTTAAATAGAAGAGGGATCGTTACCCAAATTACATCCCTTAAAAGGGACTTTCACACTGGGGTAAACTTAAAAGAGAACATTTACGCAAAAAGCAATTTTCTTTGCCTGCAATCTTCTGTATTCCCCTAACTCTCATTGGAATAAAAAACTTCCTCCCTCTCCAGCCTGATTCTCTTTTTTTTTCTTAATCCAGCTGTGAAATCATAAAGCTCAGTGTTTATGACAATAGTTTGCTGCCATGGCAACAGTTATGTCGTCATAAATTTAGCCATATGATATGACCTCCCTGGCTGCAGGAACAAGTAGAGAAGGAAGATATGCTGGAAATGAGGCTTTGTTTAACCAGAAATGTCTATTTGAGGCCCTTTTGCATAGCACCCACAGCAGCCCTTTAATAAGAGGACATTTGATACAAACTGTGTACCTAATTACATACTGCTTTATTATGCCATCTGAATTGCTTTTGAATGTCACCTTTGAATGCAAGCTCTCTTTATTGCCGAACATTCTGAATTCCCAGCATCCTAGCACAGTGCTGAGATGATTTCTACAACCTCAAATCATCGTCCTCCTGGGCAGTTCACTGTGCCCTGTAGCTTTGCTTGTTTTCTTCTTTTTGAGCTGAACAATATTTTAAAAAAGGAAAATCTATTATTTTGCAGATGTTGGAGGCAATCTGCTAGGATTCTGGGACACCTCCTGCCTCCAGACTGTACCTGCAGTCCTCTCATTATCTTTGTACAGACGAAGGGTCTTTTTTATACTGTATGGCTAGATGTTTTGAATATGCATGTATGGACATAGCTGTCATGCCCTGCTGCAGCGCCCTCTGCCTCCAAGTGAGATAACCTATACGTATATGTACACACATGCAGTTTCTCATGTGGAAGGTGCTGTCTAGATATAAAAACTAAACAGTAGAGGGCCTGATGAAAGACAAGAGCAGCATGACCTTCTCTATGCAGAAGCAGACATGAGGTTTAGCAGCTAAGTCATACACAGTTAGGTCCTCCTCTGTCCTTGCTCACCAAGCCTGTGTGATGTTTCCCTGCTGATCTTTGGCCTTCTGGTGGATGAGCTGTCTTTGTCACAGCTCGGGGAGCAGAGGCATGTGGAGCCCTGGTGCCCCCTGCTCCCCAGCCTCAGCTGGGTTCCCAGGAGCAGGCTGCTGTGTTTCATCAGCTTCCCTACTAATAATTAAAAAAGCGGTCAGAAAGCCTGCATTGCAACATTTGGGTGCAGAAAAAGGCCATGTAGTTAGGAAAAGGAGTAAAAATTGACCCTCAGCATTTCTAAATAGCAATCTGCTGTTTCCACAAGAGATGCTGCTCAGCTCAGACGTGGGGCAGAGTGGGCCTGCTGAAGCTGTCAGTGGCAGGAAGGTCCGTGGGCATGTCTCTGAGTTGATTGGTGTGTTGCTTTAGATTTTCGCTCAGAGGGAACTCACAGCATTTTCACATATAATTCTATCCTCATTTTCTCTACTTCTATCCCCCTATTCTTACTCTGTTCTTGATAAAAACATACTAATCTGTGCAGTTGAGAAAATATTCTTCTACACCTCCCTGACCCTCCCTTGGACCCCTGCATAAATATTCTCAGTTTTATGAACTTTCTTCATAAACTGTTAGATGTTTAAATCTTTTTGTCTTTTCATCTCTCTCTTGAACTTCTTCCAAAAGTTCTCTTGTCAGTTCTGAAAAGATGTCCCCAGGTGAAAGCTGTGTTTGTACAAAGACCGACCTGTAGCTAGGGAACAGCTTCCACCTGTTTCACATTTGAGCAGTATTTTTGCTTGTGATCCACCTGCCTGTGTCATGGTGCAGCCCAGGATCCATCATGCAAGCTGGAATCCATTAGTCCGCCCAGGATCCATTACCTTCTAGGCTGGACTGTGCAGTGCAAGCAACATCATACATTCTGTATTTATACATTTGATATTTCCTGTAGACAGCAAGCATTTCACAATATCATTTTAAATCTCAGCTTGACTGCAGACTATTACTTCAATTTATCTGGCGCATGCTGTATTTTAAGTCTCCCCTCCAAATCACTCCTCAATTTTCTATCTTCCACAATGCCTACTGTATGCATTTCCATATGGTACTTTCATAACATATGAAAGTATCATGTAGAGGTGAACTTGAGGCTTTTATAAGATATATCCCATCATTTTCACTTATTGCAACACCGACTTAACTATTAAAGCTGTCCCCTACATTTGTGATTCCAGAGGAATCCCTGCTTCAGGAAAGGCTCTTATTGCTACATGTCCTCCATTTGTCAGACTACCCAAGCATCTTTTGTGCTTAAGTCCTACAGAGCCACTATAGCTGACAGAAGACGTGCTGTGTGAGCATTCCTACGGCCCCCCTTCAAGCCTTCCACTGATTTTGGGATGGTTTGTGAGCTGCTGGGGTGTTCTTTTAATGTGTTACTGTTTTCCCCTCTGGTGCTAAGCAAAACATGAAGGGCTCGGTCTTTTTGGTTGCTGGCAGCGGCTTGCAAAATACAGATGTACAGTAAATGACAGGCCTTGTGGGGGGTGTTGAAACGAAGCAGTGATGGGAAGCATTTCAGCTTAAGGAGAAACAGTGTGGGTGTGGTGCTGTACAGAAAGAAAATTGGATAGAAAATGAAACTGGGGAGTGAAAACATATTTGTAACAGGGCTTTGAAATCTGGTTGTGGCCAGGCTCTGTCTGAAATGATTTAGAGCCATAAATATTTCCTGGGGCTTGCATTTTCCATAAGGAAGAACATTTGATAGCAGAGCAAAAGGTTTGTTATTTCTGAACATATCCAGAGAAAGCCTTATCGTTCCTGTGGAAGAAAACAGAGGACACTTGCTATACCCTGAACATGGCACGGACGTCTGGCTGTTTTCCATGCCATGTGTGATCTTCTGAGCATGCTGGGAAAATGAGAGCTCAGATGGAGAGAGATGCACCCCTTTGCAGCAGGGAGGAGACAAGATCTCACCCAGGCAGGCATCATATTTGATGAAGAACTGTTAGGAGAAGTAGGTGTATAAGAAGTTGATGAGTGTAACTGCTGTATCCATTAAATTTGTCACAAAAATAGATATTTTTGTTTGCAATCTCTATGCTTGTTTCTTAGATAGAGTTGTTTACTCTGAAAAAATATAATTTAGGAGAAAGCCTGCTTACTCATAAGGGTTATGAGTCTGGGAGAGAAGTTTGGCAGGAGTTTAGAGTGAGACTTATACAATGGTAGCCAGAAAACATAAACACAGAGCAATGGTACCACTGTGCCTACTGCTCTCTGCTTCACCTCTTGCAAGCTGTACTTTCTCTGTCACCTGAAATACATCCATTGCTCAGCCTCCTGATCTGCAGAGAGCCTGTTCTACAGCCAGATAGAGGAAGGTCTCCAGACTGTTGAATTCTCTTATTTAGACCAACTCTTGATCATATTTAGCTACATATTTCCCTGCTTCTGCTACAGAACTTTGGATAAGCAATCTAAACAAGTGCATTTTTCCACCTTCTACTTCATAAAATTCAAGTTGCATTGGTAGCAGTATTCATGTAGAGTCTCTGCTCTTGATTCTGTAGTCTTCTTGGGGAATACAACTTAAGAAGCCTATAGAGTTGACGTAAGTGAAGTGACTCTTTGTATTGGGTAGGAATAAATCTTTATGCCAATATATCTAATCAACCATCTATCAGTCTCAATATAAAATGTGGGTCTAACTGCAGCACCAAAGGTGCGATATCCCCTTGCTGGGCAGTTTGGCAGGCATCTTGCTTCCTGAGGTCAACGGGAAGCTGGTAGATATAAGTTTGCTGATCTCTAGTGCAGCCATTTAATTTCCTCCTGCCTCTTTCTGGTTCTATAAAACAAGCTGGGCCTTGGATGTCACCTTCCCAGAACATGATCTCAGTGCTTTAGGAAAATCTGGAGTTCTCTGTAAAAAGAGGTTTCAGCTGGACAATTTACTCCCTTTGGAGTGTAAGATTGTGATGGTCACTGTTGGGCTAAGATACTACAACTGGATGAGAGACAGCAAACATTGAATTGGGCCTGGAGGCTGTTGAGGGTGAGTCAACAGGCTGGTGTAACTATAGTGTATGTTTATGATATCATCCTCATTTCTTCTTCTTTTTTGCATTCTTTATCCTCTTTTTTTCACCTGAACAATAGCTACGTATGCATTAGAAATACCATGCAGCACATCTGTAGTAGTGATGTGTGTATGTAACATGTAACGCTTCTATTTCTGATGCAGTAAACATCGTTTAGAAGTGCATCACTTACTACTAACACCTAGTTTTCAGCTGTGGCACTGTAAACTCCTTCCTTCCCTCTGAATACACTGAGTTGATGATAATCCAAAGTAAATTCAGAACATGAAAGAAGGAGCCTCTCAAGGTGAAGCATATTTCTTATCTCCCCAAACCATGACCTGAGTTTCCTTTGCAGCTTAGAGGGGAAGCCTAGTGGCTTCCACACTTTTGAGCTGGTGTAGGGAGCAGCAGCCACCCAGAGTCACTTTCAGCCAGGCTTCAGGTCCCTGGGTGGTGTGGGGACAACCACTCGTTTTTGCCCCCATCAGCCTGCTGTGGTGGTGATGTGCTGCAGGGGGGAAAGGCTGGGAGGCTTTGGCTCATCACAAATCATTTTTTGAGGGGAAGGGAGAAGATGGAGAGGTGCTGCAGGACTTTATAATCTAAAACTGGATTTTCCCTGAAGTCTAACTAAAAATAAATCAGCTAATATTACATTCAATTAATTTTGCCAAATTTGAGCAATTCGTTTAATTAGGAGGGAAGAACTTAATCTCACAGAAAACAGACAATTTCCAAAGGCTGGCAGAAGAGTATGCCACAAGAGTATGTCCCTATGAATTGCTGTGAGATGAGGGGTGTGCAGGCTTACGGGGGAAATATAATGACATGTGAGAAGCTGAGGCAGCAGTGCAACGTGAGATATTTAACCTTGAGGAGGTGGCATGTGCATTTGGGAAGACAGGCATTGTGGAACTTCTCATTTCTTTTAGAGGAAGAGAGCAAGAAGCAGAAATATTATGATAACATTTTCATGTTATTAGTAGAGCAAGACACTTCAGTAGAGCACTTCAGTTATGCACATGTTGGTGAGTGGAAGAGGAACTGCATCTCTTCTTGCCTATTTTAAAAATTCAGTTTTCTTGTATACTATGCATTTGCTTCTGTTTTCTGTCTGTCGAGTTGCACAAGTGCTTGGTGCATATGACTGTACAACTAGAGAAGACAGTTTAATATTTATTCCACTCTCACGTTATTTTAGAATCTGTAATAACACAGACAGGGGTCAGAAGTTCCAAGATAAATCCAGCTGTCTGAACATGGAATTGCCTCTTTCTGAATGCTCCCTGACATAGCCAACATCTGAAATGCTGAGTATATAAATACCCTAAAAGTGCTTCAGGAACCAAGATCATCCAAAAAAAAACCAAACAACCCCAAATTCAACAAATCAACCAAACAAAAGGTAAAAAAAAATGCAATACTCAGTTCTCTATGAGTTTTCATAACAACAGGGGAGTGTTTTTGAGGATTTTCAAACCATTCTTCTTTACAGGCTTTCATGACAAATCCTACATGATGAGGAGTCCAGAAAATTATCAGAAGTTTTGTGATCTTTGGTATTTTTTCTTAAAGTCTCAGTTTCTGTGACTAAACAATTCCTTTACAATCTTGGCTTTCATTTTTGGAAAAAGGCTGTAGCCCTTTGGCTGCAGAGCCAAATTCAGAGAATGGCAGTCTAGAGACTGAGTAAGCAGGAAAATAATAATGAAGTTCATTTTTAGTTATCATGTGCTTTTCAAAACAAACTTATATGAGCTTTGATGTTTGTGGCATGATTGCTGAGCATGATAATTTGGCAATATCAATTAGTGTTAGGGAGGATGATGCTGGGGACAAGTGACTGGGGCTCAGATGCTGCCCCAGAGCTCAAATCTGTAACTGTTGCAGGCAAATTGCAGAGTTCCACTGCTCTTTGGTAGAGGAGAGCTGTTGTCCATTTACCCTGGAGGAAAACATGAGCTGGGGCATCTGAAGTGGCTGTTGCATTCATTTTGAAGATAGGTCCCCCTTGGCCCAAAACTATTGTCGTGTAAATTATTTATTATTATTACTATTTTTTTTTTTTTAACAAAAAGACTATAATTTGCAATTTGGCTTTTTTATGCAGTGCTCAGTGACACTTGAGGGCTCCCCTGAATGCCTGCAGGTACAAGAAGGATCAAATGCTGGAGTTGCCACAAATTTGGGAGAAATCAGGACTTTGGGCTGGGGCTGCACTGTTCTTACCAGCTACAAGAGCGGGCAATACTATTGCCTGTACAGATGTAAAGAACACAAAGCATGGACTTTATCTGCAGCACCAAGTGTGAACATACACTAGATAAAAGAGTTTGTACTGATGGGGCTCTCCATTATTTGTAAGATCTGTTATGAGGGTAAGGGCCAAGGGAGAAAAGGCAGGGAATGTGAGCAGGTGTTATTACACCATGCAATATTTCCTAAGACTCAAATCTCTTGCTGCAGCTCCTTTTTTTTCCTTTTGAAACCACAGCAATGCTCACAGAAGAGACACCTCTGTAGCTTCAGAGGCATGGTACAGCTGAAGCTAAATTAAATGTATTTCTATTCTTAGCAAAATCAGCACCTCACTGTTTCTTTTCCCAGATTGCCACTGATCAGATGAACAGCCCACTTTACTAACCTATTTCCACTATGAAAACCATCCATACATTATTAATATTTTTCCTAACACATTTAGAACTTACTTTTTCTTTACTCATTCAGCTCCTGAAGATGTCTATGTGTGAATTCTGTGAAGCCAGCTTCCTGCCCACCGCAGAACAAAGCACGATGGTTAGACTTGATGATTCTAAAGGTCTTTTCCTTAATGACTCTATGATTTTTTTGCCAGACCTGCCTCTAGCTCTGCCCCTGTTCAGGGCTCTCTTGACACGGGGTGTGTGAGTTGCAGTGATGGTTTGAAATCCTCAGAGAAAGAGCAATCATTTTTGCCCTCCATGCTTGACCATGTGACTTGACAGCTGCTTAGACATCAGCTCAATGGCTTATCTCTGGGATCGAAAAGTTCAGAAAAGGGTTTCCTGCCTGTGTGAGGAATGATCAGGATTCATGGCACAGCACAAATATGTCCGTCTGTGAGTCCTGACTGCTGAATCTGCGGTGCTTTGGGGTAGGAGGGCAACGTACCCCTGTGTCACTTCTACCTTTTCCTCTCCTACCTGCTGATGCTCATTTGGCAGCACAATGCAGAGCAGAGCCACTTCTAGAAGAGTCCTTCTTGCACAAGATCCCCCTTATTCTGATCCAAATTTGCAGTTGCAGTTTGGAGCGATTGATGCTATAAAAAGGAACCTTCAGGGGCTGCCTTTGAGCTGCATCCATGAGAGAAGAGCACAACAAAGCCACCTTCGTGCTTGCTCGGCTTTTTTTCTCATGATAATCAGCACCTGTATCACCCGCGGTGCTGTTTGGCTCTTCCAGCCAGCATTAACCAATCGAGCAGTGAGAACTGTTGGCTGTGATGGACTTGATGTGGGATGTGGGGCAGTGACTCTCTGCTGTCTCTAAACAGATTCTCCACCTTCTGCCAAAATAACAGTTTGCTATAGAAATAACGGATTCTGCAGCATGCAAGATCTTGGCAGGACACAGTGGGAACTGCAAAACATGGTCTCTGCCTCCTAATGCTACATTCAGCCCAAATTACCCTCTTGTTTCAAAGTGCTGCCACCATGCCCATGGCCTTGCACTGTCCTGCCAGCCTCACCAAGGCCATCACCCACAAAAGCCTGCACAAAGCCAGGAGACTGTAACAATAACATCAAGCCACAATTCTGGTGACCAAGTGGCGAAGGCTAGTGGGAAGCTATCAGCACACAGCCTCCCTTTGGCTGGTTCAGTACCTCTCCTTGTTTTTCCTTTGTTAGATGTGCACCGCAGGCACCTCCCAGCCCAGCAAAAGAAGATCTCCTCAACCTCTAAAAGTTGAAAACAAACAAAACCCAGAGATATGACAAGAAGCCCCGATTTTTCTTTCAGCCTCCAATTTCAAGCAAGGATGGTCTACCTGAAGAACAGTAGCACTGCAATTCTGAAATATCCAAACCTGGGAAGCAGGTAGTGGCTCCTCTGCAGGTGTGCTGCTGGTGTCAAGGCTCACGGGGATGACAAGGGGGACAGAGGTAGTGGGGCTGTTCTATGGGACATTTCATTCAATGAACTGCTGGGAAGCAGGGAACATCTGTAGGAGCTTTTTGTTACTAAGTTTTTTTTGCTATTATGTTTTTCCAACAAATTCCAATAAATAAGTAAATGCCTTGGACACCTTCAGAGAGAAGTTAATATGCCAGTGTCAATGGCTCTGGGGCTGTCTGGCTCAACAGAAAGGTCTGGGTGAAGTTATGTTCGTGTGTAGGAGCATCAGGGATTTTAAGTTATGGCTCATGCTTCATGGCACAGACCAGGAGGAATCGCCCCATTCTTCCTGTGTTCATCACTGCACAGCTGGACGCATATGGAGGGAGCAACACAATGGAGCAGGGAACAGTTACATTCCCCATTACATCTGACAGGACTCAACCTGTCTGAGTGCTTAGCAGTAGCTCCCGTGTTTCTCTCTCACCCGGACAGAAGTTACTGATCATACATGGATTGTGATGCTGCTGAGTGCTTCAGATTCAATTTTATCTAATCAAGATTGAATTCCTCTGCTACTTTGACTACTTTTCTCCAATTTTATGTTCTTGCCAGGTCAGGCTCCAGCCCTGCAGGTACTTAGGATTGGAACTATGTGCATGGCCAACAGCTGCTGTGCACAGCTGCTCTGCAGGTGGAAGCTTGTCCTGCAGTGTTCAAAGAAGCCAGGCCAGGGGTTCCAGAGGCCAATTCTCCCAGCTGTCCTCTTAATTTCATTCAGACATCAAGTGCTCCTAGGGCATGACAAACACATTAACAATAGTGCTGTTTATTCTCCTGAACTCTGTGTGCTTTTTTCCTAGATGTTTCAGAGCAGCACTGACATTCAGAACTGCAATAAAAGCTGTTTTCTTTCCAAGTGCAGCAATTTCTCCTGTCAGAAAGAAAGAAATGAAAGAGAATTACGACCAGGTTGTTTTGATGGCATCAGTGATGTCTGTGACAGCCATCTGTAGGAGGGATAGCTCTAGCCAACAGCAGCTGTGTTCCCTTGGTGGTGACTTGCCAATGTGTCACACTGAGCTTGCACAGGTTTCTTACTCCAGTGGACCTCTTGCACCATGGTTTTACCTCTTTTCTGAGGTTGTTTTGGGTCTCAAGTTGATGCTTAAAGAGAGTGGGATGAGTTTGTGTTCAGGAAGGAACCATGAGATGCTCCAAAGCATTTTCTGCCTTTGGAAAAGCAAGTGGACATCTCCAGTGGTCTGAGCTCTGTGCTGCCACGGCCGTGCTGTTTGTAGAATCTCAGCTGGATGTTTTAATGGTATCTGTTTCCATTAGATCTAAAGAAATTTTAGTTGGTAGTTGAGTCTTAGCCCTCCACACCCAGTGCACAATTCTGGGATATGTTCAAGGTAGTGCCCTTGCCCATGGCAAGAGGCTGGAGTGCACTCTGTACTTCACTTAATGTCACTTTCTTGCTAATGTCATAGCTGGGCACCAGCCATCATCGCTTATCCATGTGTGTGTCTCCCTTCATGCTGGACCTTGCCCTGAATCACAGATGTAGCTCAGGCAAGCAGTTTCACCTGCTTTCTCCATCACTGTTGTCAGGCTCCAGCTGCAGGCAGGGCAGGAGCAGGTTCCCTGGGACATTTTGCGTGAGGTCTTGATGGAGACGAACATCTTTAACTAAGAAAACCTTTCCAGGTGCAGACCAGCTGTGAACTTTTCTGATATTTTTATAGAGATAACAGAACACATGGTCAGCCTGTGGTGGCTTCCTTTAGCTGCCTGTTGGCTTCAGATAGGAGATTTGCCTGTGTTCTGACATAGCAAAAAGACCTGACAAGACCACTGTAAGAAGAAGACAAGCTTCCCACTCTGAAGATACAGCTTTATCAGAATAATGATAATCCATACATTTCTGAGGCCTGAACATTCTGGGCACCTCACTGCAAGAAAGACATTGAGGCCCTGGAACGTATTCAGAGGAGGGCAACAAAGCTGGTGAGGGGTCTGGAACACAGGCCATATGAGGAGAGGCTGAAGGAGCTGGGAATGTTCAGCCTGGAGAAGAGGACGCTCAGGGGAGACCTCACTGCTCTCTATAACTTCCTGAAGGGAGGTTGTAGTGAGCTGGGGGTCGGCCTCTTCTCTCGTGTCATTAGTGATAGGACCAGAGGGAATGGTTTCAAGCTACGGCAGGGGAGATTCAAGCTGGACATTAGGAAGTACTACTTCTCAGAAAGGGTGGTCAGGCACTGGAATGAACTACCCAGGGAGGTGGTGGAGTCACCTACCCTGGGGGTGTTCAAGGAAAGACTGGATGTGTTGTTAAGGGACATGGTTTAGTGGGAGCTATTGGTAATAGGTGAACGGTTGGACTGGATGATCTTTTAGGTCTTTTCCAACCTTCGTGATTCTATGATTCTATGATTCCCTTCGATTGACCCTCACACCGACCTAGGAGCTAAAGGCAATCTGCAAGGTCACTCAGGTGGTGGGATGGCCCCAACCACCCATGTCACAGAAGTGCAGGAAGCAAGGCCAGATGGGAATGGAAATCACCTGAGGAATCTCAGTTCCAAGCTGTGCACTCACAGCAAGGGTGCCAAGCTTGGCCACTCACAGCAAGGGTGGCCAGGTGCAGTGTTTGGCTGAGGCTGTTCTGCAAGGAGGATCCCCAGACAATGAAAGGTGCCCTTCTCTGAGCAGATGTTATCCTTTGTTGCCTCTACGGTCAGCAGAGAGAAAAAGGCATGGAGGTATGCTGAGATGTGATTCATCTCCTCCTGAGGAAGAAGTATCCTACTGCTCAGAGGAACTGCACTGAGGAAAAGCTGCCACCCACTGAGATGGATAGGTTCCAGCTCACTGGGAGCTGCCAGTGTTGGAGGACATCCAGAGGAATCTCACCCCAAAAGGCAGAGACCTGCCACCTCCCTTCCTATATTGTGCTGTAGTTCATTCTCTGGTAAATATTTGTGTCTCAAGGACGTCAGGATGGGGCTGTGGATTACCCAGACTGCTGAACTACTGCAGCAAAGTAAACAAATATCTGAAGCAAAAAAAAAACCAAGCAACTGCTGTCACAGGGTTTTTTTTTTTGTTTGGTTGCTTTTTTTTTTTTTTTTTGTTTGTTATTTTTTCCCTTATATTAAACAAGGGTTTAATTAAGAAAAAATCCGACAGAGGGCAGGACAGTACCTAATACAAGATAGAGCACTTCTGTGAATTTAAGGTGGTTCTTTAACAGTCCTTTCTGCAAAGCAGAAGTGAGAGCCACGGGTCTCGGAGACATTACTCACTGGTTTGTGTGGGCATTTCTGAATCTGAGCTCACTGAGGAGCCGTCTGCCTTCACCATTCCTGCCTCCTCCCTTTCCCCTCTCCCTGAGGCCGCCCCCAGCTGACCACGCTGCTGCCTCTCCTCTCTTGGCTCGGTGGTGAGGGGTGGACGGAGCACTGGGTGATGTGAATGGACACAGCTGCGTGGCGGAGGTGGTGGTTTTCATTTCCCTGATGATTTACAAAGAATTCTGCTGTAGGCTTGAAGAAGAAAGGGCAACTATGTGGCTGAATTACTGAGGTGACCATCCCAGCACCATGTGGCAACATTTTCTCGTAAGCCTGGCAAGTTTGCAAGCCCTCTGGAGATTTTGAGCTGATGTGGGGGTTTTGCTTGGACATTTTTGGTTTGATATTTTAAAGGAAACTGAAAATAAACCAAATGTGGCTGTTTAATCTGAGTTTCCCATGAATTTTTGCACTCTTTCATATGCGTAATCTGTGGTGAGATTCTTAAATAGTAAAATAAAGGAACTCCACACTATTTTCCATACTTTTGCAATAAGGAGGAAGGGAACTTTTTCCCTTGGATACTGATCTACAGAGCCTGAGAGAAACAGTCTGAGGACTGGGATGGGAACTCACTCCCTCATGCCCTTTCTGACACCCTCTATGTGATGGCCAGAAGATAGGCTGCTGCCATTTCTGAGAGCCCCTTGCTCAGATTGGATGTGCCTGCCCAGCACTCGCTCTTCATGCTCCTCGCTGCCAACTCCCATGTTTCTGCTGCTTTTGAGAGCCCACTGTGGGGAATTCTCCCCCTTGTGACAGGCACTTGGCATGAAAAAAACCAATTTACGGGCATCTCCACAGGCCTTCAGACACTTTCCCCACAGAATGATGAGCTGAGTTTGTCTTTCAGGTGATTTGGAGCCAAAGTAAATCTGGAGATAGCAGTGGAATACACCAATATTTAGTTGAGATGTTTCTCAAAATAATAATAATACAAGCTGGAATTAAAATAGAAAAGAAAATCCCCAATTGGTGTTTTGGGAGAAAATACAGCTCTTTTCCTGTGTCTCTTCCATGCTCTCACCTCAAGGAGGCCTTGAGTAGGATGTTGGCCGGGACCTTGTTTTCATTTCCATCAGGAATGTTTTTAGTTGGCACACAAGCTATGTGTGCAAAGCAGAGAAGCTTGGGAAGCTGCTTTACTCTTTCTTCTTATTGGAACCTCCTCCTCCTCCTCTGACAAGTTGGAGCAAGACACCTATATCTGACAATGGAAACCCTCTGAGAGTCACCCAGGCTCTGCAACAGCTCATACATCTCCTGGTATGTGAGGTTGGCCACCATGCCCCAACATGCATGGTGAAGACACTTCTCCCCCAGCACGTAGCAGGGTACGCTGCACAATGCTGGGGACTGGATCATGCAATTTTAGTTCATCCATATTTATTCTTTCACCGATAATTCAATATCAAATTAAAAAGAGAAAGCAGAGCCACTACTGTGTAGGTAGAACCAGCCAATTTCAGCACGTAACGGGTTAGTGCAGCATGGTTACACTTCTTTGCTTTGTCTGGTAGGTCCCCAGTTGATCTTCATTTTTACTCCATTTGCTCTCCCTGAGCTGTGTTTTGTAGCCTGTGGCTCTCCAGATGGGCTGTGCAGAATTGGCCCACAGCTGGGCAGAGTGCAAAACAGTCTTGCTCAACGTACACAGTATTTCTGAAAGGTCAGCTAATGGGAGAGCTAAGCCTGCATTTGCTGACAGATATTAAACTTAAGCAGTTCAGAAAATTTCTGTTTTTCACACGGTCAATAGCCATGGAAAGATGAAATTTTTCAGAGATGCATCCATAGGAAAAGATACACTTTATTGCATCATTTCTTAATCTCAGGCTCATTAGAAGGCAAGAGGATAAAGACACCCATCTGCATAAGCCAGTTTTGAAAATAGGCTTTAGACATCTTGAATCAACGGCTAAATATTTTGATCAATTGGGTACCATGTTCTGGCTCTGAGAAGCGCAATAAATCACTTTGGAAGTGGACAAGAGCTGAAATAGAAAGACACAGCAAAGAACATATCAGAGCTACCCTTGTGTAGAGCATTTCCATTCCTCTGTAGGGGATTCCAGCGTTGCACACGGGCACAATCTCACTGCCAGGAGGGAGGTGTGTGCAGTGCAGCCCCACTGCCACCAAGGACAGCTCTCAGAAGGCATGGCACTGCCTGCACAGCTGTTTTGGAGGAGGCAGCACTACCAAACAACATGTAAGAAAATGCTTCAGGTGAGCCAAGAACAATATGTTGTCATACAATGTGCTTGTTTCTTTTTACTCATCTGTCTTTGAACAGAGACACAGCAGGTTTTACTGAGTGAAACAGAAGAGTCTTTTTGTAGCACTGATATATGAATAGAGACAAATGGACAAAACCTTGCTGCCAGTGTCAGTGTCATTTATGTGAAACAGCCAAACCCAGCCTTGGTTTTGCTGGGTGCTGTCACAAGGGCTCTACTGAGCCCCGCAGAAGCAGTGAAAATCCTAGCCTATAGCAAATATCAGCAGTGAACACATATGGCCTTTTGTCTGAGATGGCATTTTGCTATAGAAAACAGTTATATTCATTTATGGGTTTGAATTCCTTACTTTTCCATCTCTGTCTCTTAGGACAATGGATTTACATGGCATATTTCACAACGTGTGCTATATGCAGAGATCACTGAATATAAAATCAAATTACATTTTCCATCAGGGTAGTACTAGAATGGCACCAGACAAAAAAACAGGTTTATTTCAGAAAATGAATGATGCTTTGTGTAATCAGATCTGCAAGGGAGGTTTGGCAAGCAGGATGCTTACAGATAAACCTCTGCTGGATCTGGACTCAGCCTTGAGGACATTAAATCTGAAGTTATGGGGCATTGCTGAAGATCTGCAGGAGAGCAAAAGGGCACAAAACCCTTATTTATTTAAATCAGAGCCAGGACTAAGGGAGACACAGACCCCAGTGCTAAGCAAAGCACTGGTGTGTTTTTGATGCAAAGGGGTCAGTGCTGCTGTCTGCGTGTGGCTCCTTGTCATCCACGTGCTGCACGTCCTGCAGGCTTGGGCAGCCCAGCCTGATTGATGTGGCTGCTCTGGGGAGAGGCAAGGAGGGCATGGTGCTCCTCAGAGAGCTGGGTGCTGCTAGCAGGAGCACTGCCCTTCCAGCCAGCCCTTCCTGGGCTGAAGCAGCATGCATGTTGCTTTGCACACAAGTGGGAAGCCACCCAGATGCTTACAGTCACATTTTAATACCATCCCACCTTCCTCAGGGTGGAATCTTCCTCCTACCCCTCTCAAACCCAATAGGTTCTGTCAGCTTAATTACACTAATAAAGGAAAACACGAATCTCAAATTCAAAAAGATCAATCTTAGTCTCACTCTTATCCTAAAGGCACTGCACTCCAAGTGAATTCCAGCCTCATAAACCAGAAAAAAAAAACCAGATGGGTAATCCTATAGGAACATATCTCTTGCTTCCCAAGATCAGGAGCTGTCACCACTACAGACCGGTCTTTGCCAGCTCCTGCAGACATTCCCAGCTCAGCACTGGCCATGTGTTTTATTCCTAGGATGCAACAAGGAACAACACATTCCCAATGAATGCTGTGCTCCCCTGTGGTCCTGGCAGGATAACACACAACCCAACATTTCCCACTTCTCCCAAGCTGGAAAGTGGGAAGAGTGTCCTCAGAGCTGACCCTGCTGGAGCAGAGGCTAGACAAGATGCCTGATGCCTCCTGGGTCCTCTCCCACCTCAGCTATCCACCAGTCCAGTAAAATAAGATGTGCTCTGAAATGCTACAGTGGCACTAAGGAACATAGTTTGGTGATGAGGCTCAGTAGGTCAGCTTGATGACTGAACTTGATCTTGAAGGTCTTTTTCAACCTAGGTAACACTACAAAACAATACAGAAGAGATTTCTGAGAGTAAGAGAAACCTAGGTTCTACATACATAAGGACTGCATGGAAAGCACAAACTGAGCTGTTAGCTTAAAAGTCAGGCGCATCAATTCAGTAGCAGAGGGGAGGGAAGCTGGAGAGCTAGAAGGTCTAGCAGGGTGTTCCAGCAGGGTGCCATGGCAGTAGGACAGGCTGTGCGCTTCAAGGAGAAAACATTAGGATTCCATGGAAAGAAGCAGTGTAAAGTGTGTACCAGCACTATAACATATCATAGCATCTCTCTCTTTTCCTATTTGGAAAGCTTGTATCAAGGTTTTTATTTATGATTCTGCTAGGCACAACACACTAGAAATTCTGAGAAACACTTTCCTCACCTCAACAAATACAGGTATTTTGGGCTCTGCCCTTCAAGTTTCAGAAATTCCTGCAACATGGACTTGAATACAAGTCAAAAATAACACTGTTTCTCCAGCAGGAAGGTTTTAAGAATCAGCTGTCACCCCAACCGACCTCCGTTTAGTCAGGAAGGATCTGCTGAAGCAGCTGGATGGCAACAAGCTGGGTGTGAAAAGCTGGACTCCAGCATGGGACGGAGGAAAGAAGATAGGTTGGAAGATTTAGTGTGAAGCTGGATCTGCGTGAAGTGGAGAATTCCAAGTGTGAATGTGTCTATGTGTTCGTGCATGTGCTGAGGAAAGCCGGGCTGGCAAGGGAGACAGAGGAGAGCTTTGTGCGCAGTGCTCGCTCTGACATAGCCCAGCCTGCTCCCTATCTCCCAGTTCCACTTCTGAGTGTGCGGGAACATGCGGTGGCTCCTTTTTCCCACTATCTTCATCATCCCCTGCACCCAGCAGGTAAGTTCATTAAATAGGAGAAAAAGATTTCTCCCTTCCTCGCCCTGTCTGGGTTTAAAGTTTTTATTTGCTTAACAACAAAATAAATTTCAGAGAAGCAACTTACTCCTAAGGAATAAGGAGACATTCCCTACTCCTGAAAAAATTTTGTGTGCAGCTTCTTTACGGCATCTGTCCTGATCTTGGTATTTTTTCCTCTCTATCTTGCACATTAATATGACTCTTTGAGAAAAAGAAGTGTTAGGGAAGCTCACATTGTCAGTGACCTTGAGTTTTTTTTCTCCCTCTCTTTTCTTTTTTCACAATGTAAGCACAAATGGTTATTTGATACAGTGTAGGGAAGTAAACATCTTGTCCATGCTCATGTTCCATATACATCTATGTATACACAGGGATTTGTTTTCAGATAGTTCTGCATTATAGAAAGGCATCTAGGCTGGGTTATGTTGTGTCTGTTATGAGAAAATATTAAATGATAACTATTGCTGAAGAGATCTGTGTCAAGGGCCAATTTCATTATTTACTTCAATCTGAAAATACACGTTACCTGAACTCAGTGTATTTCTCCTCTGTGATCAAGATGACTTCCAAATGGAAAATTTCCAAGAGACTGTCAGCCTCAGCTAACTTTCGGAATACTGAAAGCTAGCTTGATATAACTGAACATTAGTAATAATACATTGCCTACTTTTGCTATTTATTTATGTCATACACACCTTGTTCAATCCTTAAAACACACGAAAACAAACAGCAGCATATGAAGGGCTGCTATACAATGGTCTCATTTTCTGATCTGTGCATAGGATCAGTAAAAGTACGCAGTGGGCTTGTGTGATATGGATAGCTTTGTAGAGAAGCTTTGGGATACAAGAATTAGAAAACATATGGCCTGTAAATTTGATAAGCAGAATTTCCATCATCACATAACATTTTTGAAGATTGTTCAGACAGACTGAGCTATTCTCTAATTTCAAAGTTAAAATGTTCAGGTACTTGCCCAGTGCTGTTTTCTCATGGGGCACCTTTGAAGTCTTACACCTCTCAGCTGACATCTGTTCCTAAAAAGGGAAAGAGAAAACACTTGCTTAGATAGAATTCTGTAGGTGTTAAGCACGTTTTAATTTGTAGTACAAATTAAACTAAACTTACTGGATGAAGCACACAAATCATTTCCTGCTACACCATGTACCCATTTTGAAATGAGATGCCTGATTTAAACCACATACACTCATATTGTTGGCACAGGGCCAAACTCATAATAATAATACTTTGCTTAAAAAGAAGAAAAACCTATTGAGCAGCAAGAAAGTGTATTTCCTAAAGCAACCAGACCTTCCTGAATACTGTGAAATTTATGGGAACACTTTTTTTCCATGTAGTGTTTCCAGAACAAGCGCTTAGTAGCCTTTAACACTCCTATGCACGTTCATCAGATTAATGCTATGGTTTAGAGAAAAGCTTAGGTCCTTGAAAAATAGTAAACTGAAGTTACTTGTTTCTGTATTATTGCTGCACTTAGAGAAAAAGGGCTAGAAGAAATTTTTTATCAGCAAATGATTAATGATTAGCAAAATATTACATTTATGAAACTATCTTCTGCCTGCTCTGTGGAATGCAAGATGAGAGATCATTATTCATTTAATGCATGAACTGCATTTCTGAATTAATATATATCTTAAAAATCAGACAGCCAAAGGGACTTGAAAGCTACTACTTCAGAGTTTCATTAGTAAATGTGGATTAAGATATCATAATTCCAAATGACCATAAAAAATGGAAACTAATGGTAGAAAAAAGAGCCTTTTAAAAGGTCATTTAATGCTCCATGCAATTAGGCCAGCTCAATTGTGCTGCAAAAGCTTTCATGTGATATGTCACATGAAATGTTGAATTCTGCAGAGGTTGAGATCAGACCTGAAAGCACAACCAGCACTGCAGCCCCTTCCTTCTGCTAGGGGTGCCCTACAGCTAGAGGGGTGGAGAGAAACGGATAGCTGGGACTGCACATGCCCCGAAAAATACAAAATATCCTCCTTTTCTTTACCATAGAATTGCTTAGATTGGAAGGGACCTTAAAGATCATCTGGTTTCAACTCCCTGCTGTGGACAGGATTAGACAGTGATACTGGCAGGTGATGAAGGCGTAGGTCTCAACTTTCTCTCCTGCTTTTTGGGCAGCACGAGCTGCTGGGCAAGAGCAGCTCCCAGGTTTACACTCCACTTACATGCCAGCACTGGCTATGCCCCCATTCCCTACATGTCCTTCCTTGCTGAACAGCAGTGCCACGGCCTGCATTTCTGCTGAAACTCAGCATGAAAATACCTGCTGCTAAGATCTAAACTGGCATGTTTAGATGTAATCCTCCACAAAAATGTACAGAATACCTATCTCAAATACATCCTTTCATACTGTGCAGACTTAATCTTCCCCAATGCCTCAGAAAGATAAATAAATGAGTCAAGAACTACTTAGGACATTTTTAGATGCAAACTCTGATACAGAATGTGGAAACTGTAAATTCTGACTAGATTTTGACTTCCTGCTGCTGAGGTAAATCTTTTTAGAGTTCCATTTTGGCAGTGTAAGCCCTAGGCTTAAGGAACACTTATTAATCCAAGTAGTTATTTGCTTAGAAAGTCACTGTTAAGCTCAGTGCAATTACCAGCCTCCCTTAATTAGTTATAGGATGCAGTTGTTGCAGCTAGCTCAAAAGACCTTGAAAGTAATATAATACTCCTTTCAAAACACCTGAAGTGTTACTTTGAGCCATAATAGTAACCCTCTGAATGTTCCCTATTTCCAAAAGCTTTTGCCATCAGAAGTGTCACAAAAGGTTGGCTGCCGAGCAGCGTAGGTAGTTAATTTGATATAAGGCTTGTAGGAAGGACTAATTAAAATAGATCTACCTTTGGTTTTAAAACACTTTTTCCTTACTTTATCTGCTATGGGCTTTGTCCTAATGAAGGAATGACCAACGAATGGTGTTCCAAACCTGCAGTAGGCCATGCTCACTGTTGGAACTGGCTCCCCCTACCAAACTCTTACATCTTCTCACTTTTCTGGATCCTGTGACCTTAGGAGCTTTATTTTATGCTGTACCAGCTATGCAGAGAACATGCAGCTCTCAAAGCATCCCACTGTATGTAAGTTTCTCTGCAGGGCGCAAGCCCACCGCCCACAGCCGAGGCCTGGTGAAAAACATCCAGAGAGCAGCGAGGCTCAGCCACGCACCGAGCTGTGCCGCTGGCCCTGCCAGTGCCCACCAGTGCCCACCTGCAGCCCCGGGGTGAGCCTGCTGAAGGACGGCTGTGGCTGCTGCAAGGCCTGCGCCAAGCAGGCTGGAGAAGTCTGCAACGAGGTGGACATCTGTGATCCCCACAAGGGTCTCTACTGCGACTACTCGCAGGATGAGCCTAGGTATGAAAAAGGCGTGTGTGCATGTAAGTTGTTCTTTCATGTTCTATTCCGCAAACCCAGGAGGGTGGGAACCCAGCTTGCTGGAGCTGTGCAGCTCTGTGCTGTGTGATTTATACAAATGCACGCTGGTTGGAGAATCTGAGAACGGGACAGGGACTGTCTTTATATTTTCTGCCTACCAGCTCATTGTGCACAAGCCTGCTATTTGCAGATATGTTAAAGGCTGATTTAAAGCGGGACAGTTGTAGTTATCATTGAGGTCAAACGAAATTGTGCTTGGGCTGGGAAGAACTTGAAGCTAGGAATGCAGGAAAGAAATGATTGCATCAAGCACTTAGTGAGCAAGAACCCAGTGCTCCCACTGTGTCAGTAACTGTTGTTTACCATTTGCAGATTTGGTTGCTGTAGGGTGTGAGCTCAATGGCATTTACTATCTCAATGGGCAGACTTTCCAGCCTAACCCACTTTATAAGTGCCTGTGTATCAGTGGCGCGATTGGATGTACTCCTGTATTCACACCAAAATTAGCAGCAAGTCCCTGCTCCAGTGGCACGAGTATGAAGAAGACTGGACAAAGGGTGTGTAGCCCCGGACAGAACAAGCAGCTTCAATCAGTCAACTACAGGCGGATGTCAGGTGTGCCCTGCTATGCTGGTAACAACTCTGTGCACGAGCCTTGCCCCATTCAGTGTCCTTACTGCAGCAGCCAGGATGACTCCTGTTCTCCATCATGGCCATTGCCAGGGCATCTGGTCTGTCCCAATTACTCCTTTTACTCTCAAGTCACAGATTCTTTTCTCTAAACTCAATGCATATGAGAAGCAAAAAGCCTTTTCTCTTCTGTTAATAGGAAATACCCACAACTACCTTTAGCCCATCTTTCTGCAGAGTTTCACTGCTTGTCAGATCTGCCCAATTAGGGCTGCTGATGGACAGCCATTTAGCAGCCCAGGAACTTTCTTGTTTTCTCTCCCTTTGTGGTGGTAGAGAATCTTGGTTTTCACACATGGGTTAAAACACTGCAGGCTCCATTTTCAAAAAGCAGAAAATTATAGACTGCCTTAGCAGCTCACAAAACTTAAGTCACTGTGATGACAACCTTCCCTCCAGTTTCTTCTCTATGCAGTGTGATCAAAACCACACAACAGTTTATCCGCGCAGTTCTGCCATAGTCAGCTGATACTCCACTGAACCTTGTTCTTGTTCTGCTGCAGTACTCTCATTTACTTTAAGGAAAGACCACTGACAGAAGCAGCTTTCCTGGCTCTTCCCTTTGTCTAGATCCTCCTGTCAGGCCTTCTGTTCTCTCCTTCCCTTTGCACGTGATATTTACATTACAAAATACATCCTCATTTCAACTAATATGGGTACCAGAAAGCTGAGCTGCTTATTTCGTGGCAACTTAAATTATGGAGAAATTATGGCCTGAATCATCAACATGGATCAATACAATAAAAAGGGATCCCAAAGCCTATCAAAAAACATTCCCCAAATACTGCAGTAGCACATGAGCCAATCTGCAGATAAGCAGACTAAAGATACAATCTGAAGTTCAGTTTGGACAATTTCTAAAATGTTAACAATGGTTATACAAGTTTGCAAAAATGAAAAAGGATTTTTGTTTCAAAATTATAATACCTAGTGTCAAAGACCTTTTACGGAAATCTATTTGATGCAGTCAGTAAAACCACACTCAGCAAGGCAACCAACTTCAAATGAAGTGCATTTCTAGAGAGCGTTACTAATCCCATCAGAGAGGGACATCCGTTGACAACAATGGTAATCAAAACATCTGACCCACATTAGGTAGGTGCATGGGGAGCCAATGCCCAGTGATGCTCTGGGCCAATGAGTGTATTTGGAAATAGTAGATAAAGTTAAAATGAGGAATGGCAAATGTGCAAAAAAAATCCCCAAAATAAATGTTTTGAAGAATAAACTTCTTTCTCACCCTATCTTCCTCTGAAGAAATCGCCTTGAAATTTTGCTTCAAAATGAGGTCTTCCCCCTTCCCTTTTCCAGTACAGCAAAATAAATTACCATGTAAACTTGTGCATCAACTGCATGAATGGCTCAATAGGCCAATATCTACATGGATAATTTTTTTTTTTCCTGCTAGCATGGATAACAAGTGCTAGGCTTCTCTTCATTGCTCTTGATGTTTTCTGGATTTCCTAGTCCAACTTTGACCTAATTTAGATATTTAGCGATGTACAGAGGTTATACTTTAAAAATGTATGAAGAATAAGCAAACATTGAACTTCCCTTTATTTATTGCAGATTTGGCACAGGCTTTTAATCTGCTTTTTGCACAGAGATCTTAAAATTGGTGTCTACTTTCCAGGTAGACTTGTAATTCTGCCTGTCATCTTACACGCAGATGTCATCTAAATGCAGATTCCACAGACACCAAGAATTTCTACACAATTCTTTTTTTTTCTTAAACAAAACCTAGTCTTCACAGTGTCTAGCAGGAATTGGTACTAATGGTTACATCACTCCCCCATTTGAACCGTGCTTAGCCTTAAATAATCAATGTTTCTTCCACTCTGGCCATTTTATAAAAATTCCACAAGTAACTCTTCACACACTATTTTCTTCATATTAAACAGAAGGGCCATACAGCACATGCAGTTTTATAGTCTTTGCTAGGATACGAGCGTCAATAAATTTTAAAGGCAGCTCAGCACTAAGACTTCTAAATAACTTTTTAAGGCCTCATCTTTAGATTTACTTGCATGAGCAGAAGCCTAATGCTTATCCTTTTTATATTCAGTTAATCCTTTTGGGGTTATTCTGCTGCATAAGTAATATATTGCTGCTTTAGCTTACAGAAACTTACCACTAGTTTTAAAGAAAAAGTGCCTGGTGCAGGCAACGCCTTGGACACCGTGTTCCAGGACCTGTGGTATTGGTATATCCAGCAGAGTGACCAACGAAAACAGGAAGTGTGAAATGAAAAAAGAGAAGAGATTATGCTTCATTCAGCCTTGTCTGACCAATATCCTGAAGACAGTAAAGGTACCTTCTTATATATGAGGTCTGCTCCAAAAGTAACACCTCCAATTTGATCATGTTGGCTCACAACATCAGAGAAAGATGTTGGTGATATGGGAGTAGAAGTTGAACCTTCCCGTCAATATTCCATTACATTTTATTGCTGTATGACAGATGGCAGCAGAGGGGCAGTCTGACACAAAGGCATCTGATACTTAAGTGCAGGTGAAGCAAAGGTGTGTCACTGAATTCCTCCATGTGGAGAAGTGGCACCCACTGACGTTGATCAGTGCTTGCTGAACATTTATGGAAACAAAAAAGGGGAAGTGAGAGCAGTGAGGCATCAGCAGAGTGGGTGGTATGTTTCATCATTGGCAACAGTGGGCCACCTCCACAGGCTGCAGGCTTTTATGAGCGTGGCATGCAGGCTCTTCTTCATTACTGGTGAAAATGCATGGCTAATGGTGGTGACTATGCTGGAAAACACTGTTACGTAGCTGAGAATTTGCTCTGTCATATAGTGTTATTGTACTCTTTGTATCTTTTGCAGTTTCCAAGGAAATAAATAAACTGTCAGAGCAGCCTATGTAAAATGACTAGGTTGCAGAAAATAAAAACATCAGAAGTATAAAAATGGATGTATTAGTAAATACTTTTAAGTCATAAAACAACACTTCTCCTTTTTCTAGCTTTTGTCTTCAACTCTTAACAGTAAGCTACAGATGTATAATTTCAAAGTGCTGTCATGCTGCTTGGCCAACCAAAATATTTTTGTTTACTGAAAGAAAAATAAGACAGCTCATAGTAGGCGTAATTTTCAACATATTTCTATGTAAACATCACAAGTTTTTTTTCATGTTCTGTTTTCCATGTGTAAAAACATAAGCTTTTTTTTTTTGTTGTTTTACAGATTCCAAAAGGAAAAACATGCCAACCAACATTCCAACTTCCTAGAGCAGAGAAACTATTTTTCTCTGGATGTTCAACTACACAAAGCTACAAGTTAACTTTCTGTGGGGTATGTATGGACAAGAGGTGCTGTGTACCTAATAAGTCCAAAATGATCACTCTCCAGTTTGAGTGTCCCAATGAAGGTTTCTTTAAATGGAAGATGATGTGGATAACATCTTGTGTATGCCAGAGGATTTGCAGTGATCCAGGAGATATATTTTCTGAACTCAAAATTTTGTGAATTAACACCACTGACAGTAACATGCTGCAAGGATGACAGCACATTCACATCCTGAAGAATCAGCATTACCTGTCACCCCAGCAACGTTTGTGAATAAATATAAATGTGAATATTCATTTAAAAAAACATCTGGAAAATGCGTAAGAAGGTATCCTTTTAAACTTAACTGTTTCAGTATGTGGAAATACATTCACAAGAATTGTGTATGTAACACTACTGTCAAAAGGAGAACTTTTGGTAATTCAAGAAAGCACAGTGAGACTGCTTCGTAACCTACCATAGCACCTTGTCCAACAAGACAAACACATCTAGATTCACACATGCTCTGACTAATCTACACAAAAACAAACAAACAAAAAAAACCAAAACAAAACCAACCCTATAACCATCTATTATTCTTGATTCTCAAATCAACACCTTCTACCATGTATCTTCAAAAGGCAAAACACACGAATGCTGTTGTAAACAGGATAATTAAAACGCGCTTTACAGCAGATAATCTCTCTACTGCTATGAATATAAGCCACGTCCTTGGTAAAGGAAGACATAAGAAGGCATCTACAGATAAGAGAACTGCAAAATTTGAAGGAAATGCAGATTTGGAATGCTTAAAAACATCCCAAAAATGTTATCACAAGGTTTTATTGACTATTTCTGGACTCATACACTGAAAATTGTGCCTACTTATACACCCATTCAAAACTCAGCTAGAAGGATTTCAAGGTTTAGATCATTGCATTGGCCCACTCTGATTTGTAACAGTTCACCAGTCCTTGTGTTCTAACAAAGTCAAGGTTAGAAAGTAAACAGGAAATAGCTGTACATTCTTCAGAAGTTCTTAATATAATGTAATATGAAAATCTACCTACCTTGGTAATTACAAATATTAAAACATCTATTTTACTTGCATTCTTTAAAAATATAAACTTTGTTCACCTAACAGTCTTTACTGTAAGTGTGTTTTTCACTCAGAGATATGCTATATCATCTCATTATCAAGTGCAATTCACCATTTATAAACATGAATCATTAAAATAACATGTTAATTAATGCTCCAAATATAAAATGTCAAAGAAAATGCATTCTGGTAAATCCCCTGAAACCATCAACTTTAGTGTTAGCTCAGAATACTCTAATATAGCTAGGTACAGCAATGAAGTGAACAAATTCTAAATTATGAACGTAGCTTAGAGCATTCCAAAATGACTGCTTGTCTGCAAAGTTTCAGAAAGAGGTTCCATTTGAGGATTGCTTTCATCTTTGAAGAGTATGCAGTTTTTCTTCTCTTCTTTGTTGCTTTTATTTAAAACAACTAAAGAAAAAAGCTAGCAATAACGATCCTTCTTTGAACCAAGGCTTGCTTTCAGTTCACTGTAAGCTCAAAGTCTGGGAAAAGCACTACCTTTTGGCTGCTACTACTTCTCTTTCTTCTCTTTGCAGCACATGGTATGTCAATTTACTCTACAGAAGAACGTTACTGATATCTGCCATAATTAGGTGCCTTCAAATCTTTCCTATGGGCTCGGCCTGTCACTTTATGTGACACTTCTCAGAGAGCTGAGGAAGCAGTTATCCCAGTCTCACTTTAAAATGACAATAGATAGGTGCTCTGCAATTCATTTGGGTTAAATGAAGTAGTTGGATGCTTGGGGATTTTATTTTTTTAAATCGAAGTTCTTCTTTACACAGCTATCTTCAATCTTGATGGGGCTGTTCTAAGCCCACTTTTTGTGGCATCCAGTTCGTTATACTCTTCTATTAGGTCAGACAAGGACGATATGGCTTCAGAAAAACAGCCTTGCTCCATCCCGTCTACTTGCAGATAATGGTGAAGATGAGCCTATGAGAATAATGAATTCAGTGTTATTCCCTTTATTGGCATATAACATAATCAATTTGCCTAAGTATTATTTGGCCTCCACTGAAGAACTGTATAAAAAGTAGATTTGAAGACATGGCTTGACAACCCTTGCTTACATAATTAACAACTTCAGTAACAATCTGAGGAATCGCAGTTGGTATTAAGGATTTCTTACATATTAATCTTTCCATATTCTGTCTTTGGTACACCTCAACAAACTGGTAGGCACATCCATTGGATACTGGCTCACAGCTGAAGAAGTAAATATATTGCCCAGTAGGGTATGGGTTAATAAGGGATTCATTCTTTTTAAGCAGCAGCTGTTAGAATGATTCCTTGATAGATATCACAGTTAAAAATCTTGGAATATTACTTTTAAGCAGTCCTTCTATGATGCTAAGATTTGTTTCCCTGTAATCCAAGATGCTATGATTTGTGGCTGTGGATGACGTACTTATAACAGAGCCATACCTTTTTCTTGTAGAGCTTCATGAATCTGTCTTTGAGTTCCATAAAAGTTGGTTTCACACAGGTGTTGTTTGCTAAAGCTAGAAGGGAATGGGAATGGCCCACAGGAGGTACTGAACACAAACTAGTTTTCCAGCCCTCCTGATTCCACGAGACAAAGTGCAGAGAAGGCTTCAACCTGTGATACAAAAGTGTATAGTTACTTATGGAATATGAAGAGCACAAAGCCAAAGTTTCCTCTGCTAACAAACAGTTAACAAAGGTTAATTTTGAAGCTTTTACAACTAAGTAAAACCAGTCAGACTTAGCATTTTGAGTAAGGCATTTTAGATCCCAGATTGAAACAGCACGTATTTAAAATTTACAAGGTAAACACCAATTTTGTTAATTTAATATATCAGGGTTTGAAAAGTAGTTACAAGCACACGTCTATAGAAGCAACTGCAAACACTCAGATTTATGAGAGAGGTAAATTAATACTGTGTGGAGCTGAGTCTACCTGATATAGGTAAAATTATTTTGATGCTCAGAACTTTTCCTTATGCACCCATCTGCCTGTAAACTCCATTCCGCACTCTGTTCCACTGCTCCTGTTGCAACTACATAGATCACAATAGTGTAAAAGGTAGAAACTGTATGTGAACAACAGCAGAGAACCTATTCCTTCAAAATTCCATAGCAGCAGGAGACCTCTGGAAGGCCAGCCTTCACCCTTTTAAATTATTAAGAATGGGGGGAGGTGAACAGGCACATCTAGTCAGCTCCCTTTATTTGGAAATCAAAGAATGCCATGACTTAGTCTAACTTGTTAAGAAAGCTATTTACATTTTCTTTCTTCCTTCAATTACAAAAGACCAACCAACCAACTAAAAAAACCTGAAATTCCTCAGATGAAAAACTGAGAACTCCCTGGACAACCGAAAAACATTTATATGAAAAATAACACGATTACTTTGTGTGCTATTACAAACCTTTCAATGTTTCTGCGAAGGTCTGAGACCTGCACGTTTCCTCGAACAAGAAGTGCACAAGCAAGGTAGAGACTATGCTTTGGGTCTGCTCGAATTAATTGATGATCTCTACTAAAAGCATCTGAAAACATTTGATCCAACCTAAGTGAAGATAAAAACAATTATCTACTCTATTAAAGCAAGCTACAAAAGTTCAAAATACCCACCCTTCAGGGTTTCAAATTTCCTGAAATCTTGGAAATAAAGGTACATTTAATTTTGGACCATTTGGACAGCAAAAGGATTCAAAACAATCAAAATAACTTAACGGTGTGGGTTCTATTTAATATCTAGAAATACGTTGCTCCCAGCAGAATTGTTTCCCATCAGACATAGTAAAAACACATTTTAAGTCTGCTGGCTCAACCATTAACAAGGACAGGGACAAAAGGTGTTTTCTAAATGAGTAGGATGACTTTTCAAGTGTGGCAGGCTTTAAAACCCTTTAGGACTTCTGCTCTTAGTTTTGCTATAGAATTGTTATTATTTTTTTTTCTTTTTTTAAAATGGAAACTATGGAAGAATCAGAAATTAAGCTTCAGCTGTAGAGTCTCCACAACAAATTTTTCTTCTTACCTTCTAGAGGGTATATTAACATCAGCCAGCGTATACAGAGGAGTCAAGCTTGAAACCAAGTAATGAAGTCGAGGAAATGGAACCAAATTCATACTGATTTCATTAAGATCCATGTTAAGGGAACCTTCGAACCTAGCAGAGCTGAAAAGTTAACAGATATTACAGAATAGTTATAAACTAAGAAAGTTACTTTTATAATGTAAACATTCATTAAGTATACATTTCAACCGTTCCCTGCAATAAAACAGTAAAACAATATCTATAGATAAAACAATTATCTATAATTACTAAACTTCCACATTTGGCAGTAACACTGCTATTCTTACTTCTTTACACTTTTCACTGTAGAACAATTAATCACCAAAAATGAGACCTTAATGTTCCTGATTGTAGTTCTTAGCACTCTTCTTTAACATGCAGACATAACTACTTGATACCAGTTTAAATAAATAGGATAGTATATAATGAAACACGTATGACTTAGCAGCCCTGACAAGCTGTTCAGACCACTGCTTTGGAAATGCTTTTTCAGCAAGAATTCCTTACAGCAATACACAGTTTAGGAACAACAACTGTCAAATGGTATTTATAAAATAATAACATTCACCTAGAAATTCTAACTTCCTTAGGTACTATTAGGCACTAATGGAAGACAATATTCTTCTGCCCAAAAACCTTTCCTTCAGTTCTAAGACTATCACAGCTACAGCAGCACCACTGCAATATGAATAGTTTCAAACACTTCAGATTTTCATTACTTTAGGAACTAATTCTTAAAAAGACTAATATCGAATTGAAAACAATACTGAGTTGATGCAGACACATATATTTGCAGCACACACTGCCTCTAGCAATATTACTTGTACAGAAGAGTAATCTGTGACTTTACCTTGTCAGGTTCAGCAGCAAGTTGGCTACAATATTGTTCATTGCATCAAATGGCTTCTCCTGCACAGTTTTTGTAATGCCTGCACTTGATGTTACCAAGCTGTTTGGCTTCACAGTTGACCCCAGCTTCCCAGAATTGACCATCTGATGAATTTTATTAACTATATCAAACAGAGACTTTGAAAGGAAAAAGAAACACACACACACAAAAATAACAGAAAGCATACAAGTCTCATCCCCAGAACATTCAAATTCCATATCCCCATTTTTCCATTTCAGTTAATCTTAAAGAAAAAAACTAAGATATGGTAACGACAGTTCAAACATTACAACTTTGATTCAAATACGTTCAACTTTTGACCAGTTCCAACAGGCTGAAGTGTTCCTGAACATCTGTTCCTTCCTTGTCACAAATGTAGATAGTTTGACTCAGAAATTTAACTTCAAATTGAAGTCAGTTCAAATTTGAAGTCATTAGTCATTCCCCTTGTAGCACTTAAATAATACTACACAGAAATTGATGCTAAGACTTGAGGCTCAGCCTCAGTAAAAAGGAGCATCTCACTTTTTACCTTTGAATAAGACACAAAAAGAAAAATCATTCCAGACTACTTTGCACATGGAAATGAAGTATAGAGCATCTTTTAAGTGATTTCACTTCAGAAGTCTGCAAGTTATCAAGGAGCTCAATTATGATTAAAAAAAAAAAAAAGACTTTTTAAGACTTGGCATTCAAATCAATGCACAGAGATATAGTTATTTCTTACTTCATTCTCTATTGGTAGCACACAGTCTGCATGTTCATTAAGCTCCTTCATAGCCAGAACACTGTTATATGGAGAAGTAATAACATCATCTTCACCAGAGGGATAAACTGAAGTAACAAATCTATACACTTCTGGGAATTCATCCTCAAGCAAATTTAGTACAAAAGTTCCAAGACCAGATCCTGTCCCTAAAAATAAGAAGGAATGAAGATGGAATGAAAGAAGATTAAAAAAATCCTCCAAGTTCTTACAAGCATTAAGTCTCATATGTTGGAAACATACTAGTTTTTACTTTTATGTATAATCCAGCATTTTGAAGACAGCAGGAGCTATCGGAATGAAAAAAAGAAAGCAAGCTTTTTCAAAGACAAGTAAATAACTAAATGATATTTCTCATATTTTACTAGACAGGATGAAGTGAATACTCTTAAGCATTTATGCAAAGAGTCCTAATACGTAACCAGAATTTTTCTGCCCTTTCTTGGCATTTTAAAATCTTAATTTGAATCTTGAAATAAAGTATTCGTTTAAAAAATATTGAATCAATCCAAATTATTTAAATTTACTTTTTTTAAGGACTTTTTATAAAGCTTTCTCGTTCTCCAGTTAAAACAGAATAACCCCTTTGCCCCAGTACAAATACTTTTTTCCTTATAGCATCAAGTTCAAATCAGAGAATTAGATTGCTTTTTTTTTTTTTTTCCTGTCACATACAGGTAACATTTTTAGCAGCAGACAATTTTATCTATGAACAACATAGCAATTTTCTGTAATAATGGAAATTCCCTCTCAAATAAAGCAAATGACCATAAAAAAGGCCCTTGATAAAACTCTTGCACCATATTTAGAGCTATTTTCAGAGTCTATTTCTATATCATAATTGTTTATAATACCTGCTACCCTCAAGTTACTGGGAAAGGATTGCTTAGTGGCAATACAGAAAGGATGTGACTGATTCCCCCTTCAGATTTATTAACAAAGTAGGTGAAGTGAATGCAAAAAGAATTGTGTGGAATGAAATATAAAAAAGCAAAACTAAACTAGAATGGAAGCTAAGCAACATCAGAAGTCTACAAAGCCTTTCTGAAAACATTTCCCCACAACTAAAAACTTGATCACAGCAATGATGTCACTGTTTTGAGGCAACTACCCCTTCTAATCAGTATTACTCAGCTTTTTCTTGCATTTGCCACCTATCTTGATCCATCCACTGTCTTTTCCTGTCTCTAAAATTTAAGCTGTACTTTTGTTCTAGGTAGCACCTACTGAAGTTCATGATTAGGGCTCCTCAGGGACTGTGTTATTTCATTCTGCATTCTTCATGATTAGATCATTACAGCAATCTTTTTTCAAGATTTAGGCTTTCAGTTTTATTTACCTGTGGCAGATGCAACCATACTAACAAAGAAAAATATACTTACCACCTCCCATAGAATGAATTATAAAAAAACACTGCAGACAGTCACAGTGTTCTGCAGTTTTCCTCAGCTTTTCCACAATGTTTTCCCGGTACTGACAGCCATACACCTTGTAACCTACAGCCCTGAGGATAAGAAAAATACTTTAAAAAAACAAAACAAAACTCTAACAACCAATCTTCCAGTTTTCATTTTATTTAACTCCCTCTCTTTGATGTTTTGTATAGTATTGCTTAATAATTCAGAGTCCAGAGCTGGATTTAACCCCCAACTTCTTAGCTGCAAAACTGTAACTACATCACAGAAACATGGGAGTTGAGATGTGGTTTTAAATTTGAGAATGCAAGTAACAATCAATTCACAGCTTTTGAGCCTGCACTATCATTTTACATCAGTAAGAAAATAAATACCCATGCCGAATGATCAAATTTTAACTACGAACTGAAAGTTACATCTGTTAACAATGAGGACGTCCTCGTATAATAGTGTTCTGATTTCATTTGAGTTCTACATGAGTCATTTGCTACCAGTGACAAAGAAACCAAACAGACCATTCTCAGCACACTTGCCTGCTGTTAGGTGGTAAGGCTATTCCTTCAGCATATTTGCTAATCATTTGATTCTCAGCCTGTACTGGACTGAATATTACCAGAGGTACATTAGCATCTCAGTGAAAACATGAAATTTATTATCTTAATCAATCTTCTTCTGAATTTCTCTTTTTGATAATGTAATTTATCTGCACTATGCCAACAACCACGATGCTTAGAAATCTGAAGTATCCTACTTCCATGGTAGGTAGACAGTCCCAAACTAGATTATGGCTCTGACAGAGAAATGAAAGCAGCTGAGTACCAAAGAAACAAAAATATAAAGCATGTTCTTTTGTAAAAAAATAATCAAGAAGCAGCAGCAGCAAAAAAAAAAAAAAAAAAAAAAAAGCAGACAAAATGATTTATCAGCAGAATTATCTTTCTGTAAAATGGTTTTCAAAGCTCTCCTCCAGGCAACAGTG
Organism: Chrysolophus pictus; assembly: GCA_037305975.1. NCBI lineage: Eukaryota > Metazoa > Chordata > Aves > Galliformes > Phasianidae > Chrysolophus > Chrysolophus pictus. The sequence continues at coordinate 45,436,479 of CM074578.1, forward strand.
ACTCCAAAGTTCACTGGTAATATGCTGCAGCAGAATGCACCAGAATGCCACCGTTATCATTCCTCTTTTCAAATGCTATCCAATCAGTTGCTCTGAAGAGGATCTTACCAGTTGTTTCCTGAACCAGAAACATCTGTGATAAGCTGCTTACTATCAAAAACATCTCTCAATGGTCCCTGCAGAATTTCATTCACCACACCCTCCTCCATGTCAATCAGCAGTGCCTGTGAGAAAGGAAAGTATTGAAATTCTGTCAGTAAGTAGGCTGCTCTTTGAAATAATTACACAAGAAGGAAAAACATCTACAATAGTAAAGGTACGTTGTTACTATTGTGCTTTAGAGAGTTGTTGCTAACCAACTTGTGAAGTCCACCTTGACTGCTTTGTTAGCTAATCAATAAACAGCACAGCATTTCAGATACTGCAACTGTTAATGTTTTAAAAATACTTTTCCCAAATACTTAGGAGCAAAGGAATTAAAACAGGTGCATTTCAGGTTTTGTTCCTTTTTAATCACTTTAAGTGGCTCAAAAAACCCACATGCCTTCATTTTTTTTTTTTTTAAATAAATACTTGGTACTATCTGCAATTGTTTTATTAAAATTGTACTTTAAAAACCAAGCAAAACTCCCCCAAACCATGAAGTTACTATCAGAAATTTTGCTATTCAAAGGACTTAAAAACATACAAAGTATTAGGAAAATCCTTACGCAATCAGACGTAAATATGTAGTGTAAAAAAGAATAGTCTTCATAAATTGCCTTACCCGTGCTTTTAAAGAACAAATTTTTCCTTTGTAAATATCAGGACCATCACCAGCACTTCTGAAAAACAACAACAACATCTCAAGTTTAGAACTGTAATAGAAAATAAGGCAATATATATTGGAATATAATTCCCTCCTTAATTTTTTATTGTTCAGAGTATTGTTACAATGTAAACAAACACCCTGAAATGTACCCTGCTACAACATGCCTCATATTTTCCCCAAGGCATGCAGTTACAGAATACAGCCTCAATGAGAAATATCCTAGGCAGTACTTCAGGAGAATGAAAAAGGAAGCATGGAAAATTTCCTCTCCCGTACAGCTTCTGCTCTAACTCTACAAGCACTGCCAAAACCGAAAGCAACATCCTTTTTCCTAGCATGTGGTACATTACATCACATAGTGGAACACACTGCACCAAATAACACTGCTATAATTTCAATGGGGGAAGCACAGCACTATTCTACTGCTCCAGGCTTGAAAGCAGTACAACTGCACTAGGACAGCACTGTGCTTGACTTATTTTGCCACTAAGATTTACTAACTCAGAAATCACGTTGTGTTGTCACAGCTTTATCAGCCTTTTTTCCAGGACTGGTTGCACTGAATCAGCCCAGAGGGCTGTGCATTGCATAGAATCATATTTTTTCCCATATTGAATGCTGTTGCTTTGCACTCAGAGGATGAGATGAGTCTATTCTGGTCCAACTGTATTCAAGACTGTTTAAAAAAAAAAAAAAAAAAGAAACAGAAAAGGATACTGGAAGATGGCTCAATCCACCTATTTTAGGGGGCAATCAGCCTTAGGTTTAAACAAATCAAAGTATGTCTTGTACTATTCTACATTCAATAGCAATAATATTCTAAAACTGAAAAGCACTAAATGTTTTGACTATGCTCATTCCCATCACAAACAAGTGAAAAAGGGAGGATGGGCCTGCACTGGATTCCCCAGGGAGCTCCTACGCTCTCACCCAAAGCAGCTTTCCAAACACTTCTCCTTAGCTGAGTGGCTCACAGCAGCCTACAGGACTCACACTGATTACTCCAGCCTATGCATTTCAATGTATGAACCCACAGAGTAAGTTCTATTTCTCTTCAGGCACTAACAAAACTGGAGAGAAAATAAACAATAACAAAAAAAAGCCCACCTTTCTCTCTCTCTTACCAGTCTTTGTGGTCTTTCATGACCACCTGTACTTTCAATCACTCGCATTCAGCTGCTCACAAAAATCCCTGCATTCCTTACAGTCTCCCTGGATTATCTAAGACATGCTTTTCTGCATATAAAGCCATACATTTTTTATTGAGCTCATCCTATAACCACTAGTTCTTTCTGACTGAATAAAATATGCATGATCTTTGGAGTAAGACATCATCTTCTATATTTAATAATGTTTGGGTACCTCAATTTACCACTAGAACACTCAAACCTGAAAACTGTGTTATACAATTAGCCCATTAGCACACTTCGTTATCCCATATGTTCACTATATATCTGCCTGATCTAAGATGCTTCTAATAGCTATCGTTATACAGCCATCTTATACAGCCAGTCTTCTTGCCATTGCTGACATGAATACAGAAGGCTTTCAGGTGTTCTCTTTGCTGAATGCTCTGACATCTGGTTTCTAGAAAATTAATACCAGCAGCAGCCTGTACTGTAGAAGGTGTGTGTTCCTGCAGTACATGAGATGAGTGATCATCATCCTGATGAACTTTTGCAGACTGAACCAAAAAGCTTTTAAACTCAAAAACCACACCCCTTCACAACATATGCCAATAGCTTCAGTTGCCAGCAGTGATTTATATTCCCTGATGGGAAAGGAGAAGAAAGGACAAAACAATTTGTAATACAGTGACTGAAGTGTGAAAATAAGTGATTTCAGACAGCAATTAAGGGCCAATTCTATCCAAGATGAAAATACATTTTTTACTTGAAAAATAAACAAATAAAACTTTCTTTCCATTGTGCAGTTCATTGGCAACCAAAGCATCTTCCTACTGCAACTGACAGCAGAGTTAAGAGTGTGGATGCTCAGATCCCTCATTATTTCAGTACTAGTGTAAAATCCTCTGTAGACAGGTCACAAATCAGAGAATTTACATAAGCCCACTTCCAATCCTACACCATTTAATAAGTATCAGTAAAAGAAGAGTGAGTCTGGCTAATCTGCCAGTGTTTTTACAGACTTTCCTTACAAGATAATCCACCTAGATTAATTACTCAGAGAAGTGGTACAATGTAGCATAGAAGATTGAAATTTGTCATTTTTCCAGCACATGGTTTTAGGACTGCAGTGACATGGAAGGTGAAGTATTTCTTTTTGATAAAACTAAATCAAAACTCACAACAATAAAAGACCAAAACATTGCTACCTGCCACAGACCTCGATTTTTTTTTTTTCCCTTAAATTGTAGTTAACACTACAGTCAAAAGCAGGAAGCTAAGTAAGTTCCTAAGGAACAGCTCCTATAAAAGATGAAATCTCACAGGGGAATCTTCCTTGAGACATCTACAGGGCTCAACAAGGTAAGTCCTTCCCCTTTACAGAGAAATATTTACATTGCAGTCAACCTGTTGAAAGTTCAGTGGTTCCATCTGGCATGAAAACACAGACATTGCTTACAACTAGATCTTCTGGATTAAAAAAAAAAAAGAAGGATATTCTAAGACTTTCTAAGAAAAGAATTGAGATAAAACACTACTTCAATGCCATTTTAGTTAAAATGGCATGCTGTGCTTCTGCTGTGTAATGGAAGGAAACAAAGGCTGGTCAAATGCTTTTTTTCTAATTAGAATATAACAATAATACCTAGGTGTCCAATTGTTCCATTCTTTTCAGCAAACTGAAAGAGTTTTTGTATCTGGACAGATAGATATGATGAAATGCTCCTAAGGTATGAACTGGGCAACTTAAATAATTATCACAGCCACCACTCTGTACAGCAAATTACAGATAAAAGTCAGATAAAACAGATTTAAAAATTGACAGGACCTTTTCTGAACACCTTATACATAATTCCATTTACAAGTTTTCAGTGAAAGCTGCTAAGTTAGTATTCAGAGAGCTGGCAGTCTCATTTTGATTGGTAACAGCAAAAGCTATCAGATCTTGACTGTCCATTTCTTCCGATGTGAGGAAAGGAAAGCAAAACCAAACACCTGCAACACATTTAACTACTGCAGTAAATATAATGAAAAGGATAGTGCCTTGAGAAGACAAAAAAGCAGAATCTTTTTCTAATGCAAACTATATCTGATGTGGAAAAAAGGAGTTTTAATTTAAGTTAAGACGAGATGCTAGAATTGTTAGTCTGCTGTGTTAAATGCATAGGGTTTCCTGATAAGAAGACTTACCTTGTATCTACATTCCTAAAGAAACTGCTCAGTGCTTCATCATAAATTCCTTTCTGGAAATAAACAATTTAAGATAAAATGGTATGTCAGAAGTACTCAGTGTTTTTTCACAGAAAAACTTAGGTTACAGTGAATTCCTGGAGGTCACCAGTCAAACTTTCCACTCTCCAAACAGGGTGAACCAACCCAGATAGCTCCAGCCATCATTAAAAAGAAAATTTCATAGAACCCAAGAATATCCTGAGTTGGAAGAGACCTTCAGAGACCATACAGTTCAAATCCTGGCTTCACACAAGACCACCCAAAGTTCAAATCCTATGTTTAAGAGCACTGTCCAGACACTTCTTGAACTCTGGCAAGCTTGGTGCCATGGCCACTGGCCTGCAGCCTGTGCCAGTGCCCATCCACCCTCTGGTGAAGAACCTTTTCCTGATCTCCAACCTGAACCTCCCTGCTGCAGCTTTGTTGAACTTCACTCAAGCGTCAGTTGATATTAAAAACTGTCAGGAGGATGTAACCATGTAATTTTTTTTTTTTTCAGCAGAGGATTAAACAAATACTTTTACTTCATTTTTAAATATTTAGGATTTTACTAAAGATCCCAATGAAACTATTAAATCACAAAGCTGCAGTTTAGCTAATTCAGCTTAGTGATGTGACATGGAGACAATCATGCCCAGTGTGCGCTGTGGAAATGAAAGCAGACTGCTGCATTGGTGATTTCTGAACTCCCTGCTGAGGGCTGCTGTGCAAATCACTTATCCCAGCATAAAGCTAAAGATATATGTCAACTTAATACACACTTTTTTTTTTTTTTTTTTTTTTTTGAAGACCTGATGACACAGTGTTTGGAAAATCTCTGCAACACCTAAACTAAGGGATTCTCAATACACACAGGAACTCCACCTGCTGCCTTTTTACAACTACTTCAGCAAAAAGCATTCAGGACTGCTCGCTATCACCTCTGTTAACTGAAGGTATCTGCTAGGAGCAGTATCTCTATAATAATACCAAGAAGGATGTGTTTTTGTTAAAAGCACTCAGCATAATCCTGTGCCCTCTTTACAGCACAGTGACTCCAACTGCACCGCGTGTACGAGCATGGGATGGGATGGGAAAGGTAGGCTTATCACAGAATGGCCTGGGTTGAAAAGGACCACAATGATCATCTGGTTTCAACCCTCCTGCTACGTGCAGGGTTGTCAACCACCAGACCAGGCTGCCCAGAGCCACATCCAGCCTGGCCTTGAATGCCTCCAGGGATGGGGCATCCACAACCTCCTTGGGCAACTTGTTCCAGTGCGTCACCACCCTCTGCGTGAAAAACTTCCTCCTAAAAGGCTTCAGCACGGCTGCTTTGTTTGCTGTACTGCCAGGGCACCACGTTGTGTGTTAACCCTGATAACGAAGGCCTTCAGGGACTCAGTCCGCACTCCTCCAGGTGGAAAGCCTCGAGCAAGCTGCCCAGATGGGAGCAGGTAACAGGCAGCAGGTGAGCTCTCCGCAGCCACCCCTGGGGCAGCGTTACCTTGTTGACGGCCGCGTGCTCCCGCAACGCCAGGTCCCAGAAGCGGCAGCCCACCTGGTTCCCGCACTGGCCCACTGCAAAGAGGAGAGACAAGGCTCACGCAGGGCCGGGGGCGGCGGGCAGGCTCCGCGCGACGCAGCCCCTCACCCTGTACCACCACCGACTGCGTCATGCCGGCCTCGAAGGACCGCCGCCGCTTCCACTTCCGACCGTTTTCCAACTCGGCGCCCGGAAGCCGCCCTCTCGTCACGGCGGCGGCGGCGGGCGGGCCGTGACAGCGGCACGCCTTAAGCACCGCCCGGCTCTGCTGCGCGGGGACTCCGCCTCTGTGGGCGCCTTTCTGAGCACAGAGAAGCCGATTCGTTATTATTATTATTATTGCTAAAATCGTTTGTTAAGATACGTTTTTCGCCCCGGTATATTATTAAGCTTGGTGGTGCCAAATGTCAAAAAGTTAAAAATAAAACTAAAAAAAAAAGCTCAAGCAGAAATGACATACCCACCAGGCCTGCAAATTAGATTTATCTTCATTTTCGCAATTCTTGAGCAAATAATTGCCCACGTTACCATTAGAAGGAGGTTTCTGTGTTGAACACAGCAATCTCAGGGCTCTGTGTGAGAGGCAAGAAGCAACGATGTCCCATTGCAGTCCTGCAGACTGCAGCGCGGCTGCTGCAAAATGGTGTGAGGAGCGCGTGCTGTGCAAACCAGTTGCTTGCAGAGGGCTCTCGTGGGCCTAAGATGGCACCCAGGCTTCCTGTGGGAGAGCTGAAGCAGTTTCATGCAGTCCGGTTCATTAGCTGGTGTGGCTACACAAAATGTAACAAAACAGGCTTTTTCCAAATGCGCTGTTTCTGGTTCTGGTGCGCAAGGAAAATTTGTTGGATGAAAGCAGAAATCTGAACTTTATGCCCCAATTTTTGTGATATGGAACGCTGATCAAACCAGGACAGTTTAGCATACCCTAAACCTTTATTTACTTTGTAGAAGCCACAGTGCTGACTCATGGACATCACCTAGGATCCATCAGAGATCAATTAGAAGCCCCCAGCAAAACATGAATGTGAGGCTCACCACGGAGTTGAGTTCCACGCTTTGGCTTCCCGCGTACTGTTAAGTCTGTGATGAAAAACATACAGTGTGTCTTCTCCCTCGGCTGGGAAATGCTCTGAATCAGAAAAGAAGAATCAGAATACCAGATTCATATTCACAATTCATCTTCTTAGTCTCCAAAAGGGATCCAAGGGCAGCAAGTGGATGTATAATTACCAGTTTGGCTTGTTGCATGCACTTAGAGGTTTAATGTAATGGAACAGGCAGTTCATCACTGTAAAAGAAATAGCCACACACTGACTTGTTTCGTTGCAGATGAAGCTCCTGGTTAGGGTAGTATAAATGGATCAGTCTGGTCATGTCTCCTGAGAGACTTTTTGTCTACAGGAATTAATCACCTGTCTTATGCTTCTTTGTGTTTCTCACCCTTTATTTTTTTCTCAGTAAATATTGTTGTTATACACCCATTGCATACCATAGCTTTGGAACCTGAGTCAAAATGTAGGAGTAACACACAATGTTACTGAGAGGAAATGAGTTTGCATGCACTGCTGTGAATCAGCAAATAATCCTTAAATCCCAAATGTGTACCATAACTTAAATATATGTGCTATGCTTTCAGCATCTTAACAGACATTTAACTGTGTGGGGTCACATGCTGCTGTAGGAGGAACATACTGGAATTTGAACTAATGTTATTCCTAGAATTTTATCAGGACCTACTTCACACACACATATGTATATATAATTGGTGTTGTTGGCATTTGAGGATTTACTGTCAAACCTTCATCTTTCATATTTCTTTTCAGGCTATTGTTTATACTTCATCCCTGAAGATAGAGAAAGGTTGATAGGAACCTTTGTCTATGGGAGATTTCTACAGATTTTCAGAAATAAGAAACTGGGGGTCAGAGATCCTAATTAAATATTCTGTTTTGAATGAGTTGAGTATTTCAGTTTAAACTTCAATTCTTTCTGACATAGCCATGCAAATTTCAAATTTCAGAATATTTCACTTTATAATAACACAGTTATTAAAAACTTGAAGGTGGCAGAGGAAAAGTATAATCTCCTTAAGGTCTTTTTTTTTTTTTTTTTTTTAAAACAGCCTTTCTGCAGAATTGAGTTAGTTATATTCGTATTGAAAATGCAAATGAATAATCTAACAATGCACATTGGAACTTGAAGCTTTTTCTCAGATCTTTGAAGATGAAGTATGAATTTTCAGGTAGATACAGAAGACTGTTTGAATTCTGGGAAGATTTTTGCTTAGGCAGTCTCCTTCTCCTAAACACCACAAGCTTCAAAATGAATGCAGAGGTGTATGTGATGTAATTCATCAGATAGAGAGCTTTTTTTGGTGCACGTAGAATGGCAATTTCAAGGTCCATGAGGGTTCTGGGAGGAGAGAAACTCAATTTATTCTCTACTCTCTCCTGCCTATGCAAGAATCCTCCGGTTTATAGTATTTTTTCTCTCTGCAGAGAAAAAAAACCTGCATCTCTGAGGCCTAGTCTGGAAACTTGCCACTGTTGTGCTTGATTAGCTGCGAATGCATTAAAGAGAAGTAAACGGAATTGTAGTAGTTTATGAATTTTAATGTGTTTTTTATTCATTTACTATTTTACTGTATTTTTTGTTTTCCATATATAAAGTATGCAAAGGACTGATTAACCAGAACAATCATTTTATTTATTTATTTTTTAATATATAAAACTACTGAACGAAACCAAATCTAATTGCAGCAAGTATGTCTTAAGAAAAATACTGTTTATTCCCAGAGCTTGGGTATGGATATGAGAAAAAAAGGTTGATGTAGATCTAAGATGGACAATTTTTCTGAGTACATGTACCAGTTAAGATATAATGCTCCAGTTAATACTAGCATTCAGTAAACTGTGATGCTCTTAGGGGTCAGCATATGCTATTCTTGGCTATCTCTTCTTAGCAGCTGCAGACAATCTTGAAAAGAATTTCAGTAATCCTTGTAAAAAATCTATCTAAACTGGGAATCTGCTGTCCTTTTCTCTCCAGGAATAGCATCCTGGAGACCAGGGCCAGAGGAAGTTTAGCTGAAGCTGTGGCATCTTGAGATAGATTAGGGCAATCTGTCAGCTGTCTGCCAGTGAATAGAGAGAGACTTCTGATTCCCTTTTTACTTCTGGTGCCAGTTGCACAGCCCTGACACTGTACAGTCTCTGGTACCAACTGGGAGACCAGCTCACTGATCTGATAACTTTACTCCAATCCCCAAAATAAAATCTCAGTGCGGAAGCCCTAAAAGTTTTCTATTTGCATTCTAGGTAGTGGCTGGGAGCAGGAAATTGTTGAGTAGCCATATTATTTTTGATATCTGAGAAAAATACATTTGAAGGCAGCTGGATTTGGGGACCCCACAGTGTGCTTGGTAAAGAGGGGGATTCATTGCTTCCTTTTGAATGATGAACAGTGGGCTTTGGAGTGATGAAGAGAGAGGGCTCATCTCTCAGCATCATTCCCAGAATAGAAGCCATTGGAGTGTTTTGGGTTATAGTTGCAAGGAGTGGAATGGGAGATTTGTCCAGGAGAAACATGGGGCTGAAAGCATGTGCAGACTGACAAGGCTGGTGAAAAGAAAAGCTGTGGTTGCTGGAGTCATGCTGTCTTCCCTTGTTCATTAATCACTGTAATTGTCTGATAACAGTGGGCTCTAGGGACAATCAGAGAGGCAGTGATGCCATCCCACCTGCCAAGGAGTCCATGTGCCAGTCTATCCAGAGCTTGTTGTTCTTCACCCACAGTGAATCAAGAACACTTCAGTCTGTTGAAATCCTTTTTCTACTGCAAGTGATGAAGGTACTGAGTGGTATCTTCTTGGAGTTGTTCCTCCGACTGTCCATTACTTCAAGACTTTTGGAGACAGTTGTCTCTTCTGTGTTTTTCAGATGTGTTCCTTTACATTTTTAGTCTGGGTAGTGGTGTCCTTTATGCTTTTAATTACTACTTTTCCTACTCTGCAGCTTGCCATATTTTGAGTTGGTTCCACCAATAATTTGCCCAGTCATTGTAAAAGTTGATGTCAACAGTAGTTCTTTCTTCAAAGAAAATATATCAAAATGTCTTTGATACCTTATAGCTTATCACAGAAGAGACCAAGTTTTGCAGGGGATTTCTGTGTATTTGATGTTAAAACACACTGCAAAGGCCTACAGTTTTACTTCCATTCACCTATGAAGACACAGGCTCACACAGCTCACATCTGCAGCCCTTTGCAGCCCTTTGCCTCCTGTTTGCATCAGTCTGTCTTTCAGGGCACGTTCTGCAGGAATGTCTATCTAGTTTGAAAATTACTTCTGTGAACTGGAGTCTTGCAGTATTTTCACAAGGAAGTGAAAATTTATGAGATAAGGTTTTGTCTGAAACAGTGGCTATGACTATGATTCTCCTTTCTATACTTTGTGCTTATTTATGTTATGCTAGTGCAGATAAATGAGTAAGTATATTTAACAGTGTAGAGAAAAAGCTTGAAATTTGAAATTTTCTCTCTCCTCTCCCTTCCTCCATAAGTCAAATATAATTCTAAAATTACTGACTTAGAAAGAGGTCAGTTCTATATCTGTTCTAAATAATACACATCCTTTCTCCACGCTCTGCTAGAACACCTTCAAAAATCTAGAAGTGGGATAAAAACATTCTAATCTTTCACTGTCTATTAGCTTACATAATTAAGTATACTCTCTGCTGCCAATATAAATGAGGAATACTTAAATGAGTTGAATAGAAAATTATGAAATAAATCCTTGAACGCAGTTGTTTGCAATGTAAGTCTATTAATTGGCTTTATTCTTTAATATGCAGTAGCAGATCTTTTCCTGGGAAACAAGTTGGGACCCAAGATACGGAACAAAATGATGTACAGGATTTATTTTGCAAGAAACATATTTACTATAATTTTTATTTCTTTTATAATTCCACATTTTCATGTAGCAGATTGGCCGCACGTATGTGATAAGAAATGGTAAAGCTCACTCTTGTGGCATAATAAGAGAACTGCAGAAGCAACAGCTCTTTATTCTTCAGTGATTTTTGTTTTGCACAGAAATATTAGAAGTGATTTTTGTAAATTAATCCTTGATGTTTTCATTTTTTTTTCTCAGCAATGGTGATGAATAGAACATGGTTTCTTTTGCTTTATAATTCCTTCCTGTGGTCTAAGACACTTCACAGGATTGATGCAATGTGCTATCAGGCTGCAGGACATGTATTGATGCTTACAGCACCGCTGACCAAGGCTGCTTTACTAAAACTCACTGTTTTTTCATCAATCATGAAATTACGAATGCAGCCAATGAAGGAGTTGCGTGTAGTCAGGCTGGATGTTAGCAGAGACTCTGGAAGAAACAAATTTTAAGGAAAAAGAAGTTAGAGCTTGTGAAAACCAAAGTAATCAGGTTGGTAGAATGATCTGTAATGGAACTTAAATCTTCTTAATTGCAGCTCAGTGCTTTATTCCAAAGCCCATGGCATAATCGATACTATCCATGATCCAACCACCAAGAAAACCAAATAGTGTAGAAAAATTAATTGGATGCTGGAGTAGAGTAGCCAGCTTTTGGAAGAGTGAGATTATATGAAAAATAGTTTTGTTCCACTGAACAGTTTGCATGGATGAAAGGAAGGCTGGTGCCTGCAGACTAGTAAGACGCTGGAGTAAATATGGGGATTTATCTACATTTATGTAAAAATATCAATAATATATAGTATCGATAGAGGCTCAATCTTGCATTTTTTTTAAAGCTGCATTTTATTTAAATAACAGAGTAGATGACTCTCAGGCAATGAATGTGTTTGTAATTCCTTCTAATATTATATGTGTTGTCATCCATGCCTGATTTGTTAGGCTGCATTTAGTTTACTATATTTACAGGTTATTAGTTAGTACTACATCTTTTTTTGTTGTTGTGAAGTTCATTATAAGAATCTTCTATGCCAGAATGATAGTAATATTATAGAGCCAATGTATGGCATTGCTTTAGTATTCTATAATTTATGTAGAAGGAGAAAGCTCTATTATGAGGCAGGACACCGTTTGCAATTACCACTTTATATTACCTCTCTGGGAAGAATTCTGTCCTAATAAAACTCCAATTTGGATTTAAAGAGTGAACAGACATGTGTGCATAGGCTTTATGACTCTCTTTAGGCTCATTTTTCCTCCTGGTAGTGTCAGATGGATTTGAACATTGTGCACTCAAGACACTAATCCAAGATAAGCAATATAATAAATTGTGTAGTTAGAGATGTTTCTGATTGACATGCAAGGCACAGAAAAAAGCAAGTTTTCAATGAGAGATGTACAGGAGATGGTTTAAAAATTGGATCACGTAGTGTTGATTACAGTTTGCATAAGAACCCCAACAGAGTAGCTCTGTCTGTTGAATAAGGGAAGTAAATGTAGTAATCTTGGCCCACGCTACACAGATGGTCTGTGAGTCACAAATTCATGTTAGCAGACATCTGTGCAATAAGACTGCACTAGTCAGAATAAGAATCTTCATATTTTATGTTGTGTTCAAAGATGCTATTGCTTGAAGCAGAAGAAAGCATCCTACCAGCAAAAAAATCCATAAGACTACAGTCACAGTGAATTTCCAGCTTCATAAATGAAAATGAGTAGATAAATAACTTCTTTTTTTAAAAAAGAAAGGAAAGGAAAGGAAAGTGTATAATAAGATTCTTTTTTTTTTTTTTTTTTTTTTTTTTTTCTGGTTAGCAGACTAGAGAACTGAGTCCATACCCAACTCTCTAGAAACAGTGAATGTATTAAATGAAATGAAAGAAGACATTTTTCTTTTGAGATGTGAGACACAACATTTCTGATTAGCTTTTGAGACTTTGAATTTTATCAGATTATTCACGTGGGTATCTTTTTGTTCTTTTTTGAAATTAAAATTAATCTTAATATTATAGGATGGTTTGGGTTGGAAGGGACCTTAGCAACTATTTTGTTCCAGCCCCCTGCCACGGGCAGGTATACCTTCCACTAAATGTGGCTGCACAAAGCTCCATCCAGCCTGGCTTTGAACACATCCAGGGATGAGACATCCACAGCTTCTCTGGGCTACCCATTTCTGTGCCCCACCATCATAGTAAAGAATTTCTTCCTTGTATCTAATATAAATCTACATTTAGTTTAAAACAGTTGCCCCATGTCTTTTCACTACACCCCCTGATGAAAGTTTCTCTACAGTCCCTCTTCTGTGCTTCCTGTGGAAACTCTATTGAAATTTGAGAACAAAGCTGCCACATACTCACCTGGTACACCTCCAATAAACACTGGCTCCCTGTGGTCAGTTGCCTTTGGGTTTAGTGGCCCTACTACGTGGTTGACTTCTGAGTCTACATCCAGCTGCACCACGTTAGCATCTCTAATAACTGAAGGGAGAAGGATCAGATATCAGAAAGATTTTCAAAAGTATCATTTGAAGTCTTCATGACAAGAGATGTATCTGTTTGATCTAAGTTGTTTGATTTAGTCTTTGCTTGGCTATGAGCTATGATTACTGTCAGTGCTAGTGTGTGGGCAGATACTGGCACAGAACAGGGTCAAAGCAAGATAAGAGAGTGGAAGCAAGGGTATTTCTGAGTGAGTTTCTTGATTGCTGGTGCTTATGTCTAGAGTGTAGGGCATGTGCATGCAGTGGTGGGCTGCTGAATAAAACTTGTTGCCAAATCATTCCCAGTAGGGTACCAATTTGAATTCAGTGAGTTTTTCTCCTTGCTTGTTCCTTCAAAAGGAAACTAGAATGCATAGAGAAAGGGCATATACTCAGGTCTCTTCTGTATGCAACGCCAGGAGGCATCCCAAGTGAGTATTCAGACAGAAAAGTAAGGGAGTCCTAGGTACCTGAGGTTTAGATGTACTTTTTGACTTTCAAACCCAGGAATGAAGGATGCCTATCTGGCACAGGGGTAAAATCCCGACTGTAAACCTCTCTCTGTATGAGTCAGGGGTTCCTCAGATCTGTCCCGCTGACCTCCTAAGGGCAGCATACTTGTGCTCAGTACTGGCTTCTACCACTGTATTTAACTTCTAATTGGGAAAAATGGGAAAAGAAGAATATCATCTGGTTTACATCTTGGAAAAGATTGCCAGCATTTCCATGAGGCAGTCTTGTGTTCCCTGAACAACAAGCATTCATCTTTCTTTGTATTTGGTAGGAACTTGGTCTTGCCCTCCCAGGACACTACAATTCCTATGTCTGAGTGAGGAAAAGGTCTGCCACTTTCATACAAACTGCATCTTGACAAAGAGAAAAGGAAAACCTGAAAATATGTCCAGTGCACTGGCCCATGGAGATAGATAGCTAGGGAGGGAGGTTTTGGCACTGTTACCAAAACCTTTTTTTGTGTTTTTTTTCAGAAAGAAAGGTATGATCATGCTTTACTGACCTGCAATTCGGTGCCACCTGCCATCGCAGAGACTCTGTTTCAGTGTCACTGAGGTTGAAAAATCCCTGATTCCATTATTCAGTTTCACAGTAACCTGGAAGAAAATAATGTACTTGTTGCTGTAAAACCTCTTCTTTTTTTCCCCTTCTTTTGTGATTATGCAGTATTCTCCACTCAGAAGCAAAAAAAAAAAAATTTAAATAATGAAATTATTTAGAATAAAATATCAAATTCACAGATTTTTTTTTTAGATTCAATAGTGCTAAACATTTCTGATTTGAACTCAGGGTAGAATTCAAAAAAAGATTCAAAAATAACAGCTAATTTTACTCAGATTTTCTAGTTCTGCTACTCTATAATTTCCTGTGTGTTAAATTAGTGTTTAGATGATGTTTTGGCATCTTGATAGCCACTTAATAAGAAAAACAGTCATGAAAAACCTAAACAAACAGACAAGATCTGAGAAACACAGATAGGGGACTTTAAGAATGACTTTTAGGTTACTTTCAATTTTACCAGGAAACCTCTGGCAGAACTAGAAAGTGTACCTAATTTTGAATTTTGTACCTCTGCTTTAATCATTTGGATGAGTACCTCCCTGCATGGAAACACCACTGTAGTAGCAGAGCAGTCTGCATCCCTTTTGCAGGGCACAAGATTCCCAGTGGTGGCTGTTGGGTAAGTCATACACTGAGCTTAGCCATTCAGAGTTGGAAACAGATGAACTTTAAGGTTCCTTTCAACCCAAGTCAGCCTTACTTGTATATCCTTCTCTTTGGCTGGCAGTTAGATGCTGGGACAGTTAGATACTGCATTGCAGTGGTTACGGAATATCCACACTGCCCAGTCTCTTGACTATGCTGAGTTTCTTTATTGCAAAAAGGAAAGTTAAAATAAATAAATCAATCAATAAATCACTGCTCTAAACCTTTGCTTTTTTGTCTATTTATACTGCAACTTATTGTTGCAGTGGAGGGACCCAGAGTATACCGATGAACATAACAAAAGACAGCACTGGCAACAACTATCTGATATGTTTATTTCAAACTTCCCTCATTCAACTAGTAGCCTTAGAAAAATCCAGGAATTTTAGAAAATGGATCAGCAGACAATCAGAACCTTGCCTTTTCCTCATTTTTCCCCGTTGTACACATTTGCTAAAGCAAGAAGAGAATGTGCTCAACCCAGACTTCTCTTTTAATATACAAGAAATAAAGATCATCTTACTTACTATACATTTTTAATATGTGGATGAAAAAATAGTACCAAAGTATCAGTGCTCTGGTAATCAAATATTTATTGTTGGTACCAATAAAGCAATCTGATTTTGTCTTCAGTGTTATTTTTTTGTATGTTAATTTTGTATGTTAAAAGAAGTATCTGGGTTGCCTAATCTAAGCAGTTAACTTATCTAGGAGAGACTTAAGAATCAAATAATGCCAAATTTGTAAAACAAAAGCTGCATATAGCAGAGCCCCACTAGGCAGTAAAGGAACCAGTCAGAGAGGTGGAGGAGATGTGACCATTATACCTGTCCATTTCTCATGTGCATATTCAGGTACTCTCCATTCACACTGTGGCCATGCAGTAAAATTCCTGAGCTACTTCGGGGACGTATTTCAAAAACAACTTCAAATTTCAGACCTAGACTGAAGGATTCATCTGTGAGGGAGAAAGAATACATTATCTTTGTACTGAGTTAATGGTGAGCCTGGGCATCTACTCGGAGTCCCAGGGTAGAACCTATTTGTTCTGTCTTCAGAAGTATTAGAACCTGTTCCAATACACATACTTGAAGAGATAGCATAGTTTGCCACCCGTTTACACTTCTGTTTGATTTTGTTTGAAGTACTAATAACAGTTTGCTTGCGTTTTTCATAATTCAAGAAAAAAAAAGATATTTTCTTTAACAACATTAGCAATGAAATGGACAGCAGAAAATAGGTTCTGTGTGGGCTTTTGGCAGTTTCTTATTATGCAATTTGCTAGATATTCAGCAGTTTTTATACGGTGAGTAGGAGTTCACTTGAGCTTTGATGATTCAATAGCAGAAAGTCCCTTTTTCAATTTGCTGGCAGGCCAGGCAGCAAATTAGAAACACCACGTGGTTGTTCTTGGTGTTGCAAAAATGTGACCCCAAAAAAAGCCTTCTTAGAACATTTCCTGGAACACAGTAGTCCTCAATGATAGAAAAGATGCATCTGTCATGCTGTTCATTATCAAGATGTTCATAAAGTCTTTTCATAGAATTTTTGAATTATGTGTTATTTTGTTAAGTAAAAAATAAGGAATGTTGGTGTTCTTGGTTTTAGCCAAATTGACTTTTGTGTCTATAATAATTGTTACCATATTAGAATCTGTTCTCTTGTGAAATTATTCTAATTATTTTAAATACATGCATTCATACACCCATACAGATATAATTATGTAGCAACTTGTTAATTTTCATGGGGACATTCTTACCTGTTAACATCAGTTGCCTACCACAATAATGATCTGTATCTAATAATCTTTGCAGCTCACAGCCTTGGAAATTACCACATTCTTTAGTGAAATATACTGTTTTGAAGTACAGTGAAAAGTATGGTTTCATTACTGAATATATTTCAGCAGCGTGTTACCAAGGACGACGTATCCTCCTTCTGATGAAAAGTACGTTCCTGCTTCTGATGGGCCTTCAAAGCAAGGTGTTACACTAAACGTTTGTGAAGCTGAAGTAATTGATCTTCCATTGAGCTGTAAATTGCTGAGACAGCCACTAAAACTGTAGACTGAATTAATCTGAGGGAAGAAAGAAAATGATTGATAGAACCACTGGAAACAATGTGCATAGAGCAAGGCAGTATTGTACATACCACGTAACCTCAAGGCAAGACAGTGGTCAATTTTTCCTGAAGTGTGTAGCTATCTTGTTAGGCACATATCACCAAAGATTACCTTGAAGGAGTCTTCGATGATGTTGATTTGTCCTTTTACACTCCTTTCTATATACTTTAATATCAAAGATATAGAGCAGAATACTGATTTCTAGTACTGTCTCAGAGGTACTGAGACAACACTGAAACTTATATATCTCAGATCTTAGGGTGAAATTGATCTCAACAAATTTTACCTCACTCATCTAAACTTGTATGTTGCTAAGACTTCTCTCTTCCTCAGGGACCACCAGCTTTCCAGATGCTGCTACAAGTCTACTGAAATCTATCCCAGCTACTGAGCTATCCTAGCTCAGCCCTGTGGGATTTTTGCTATCACATGAACTGAGCTGTGAGCTCCTCAATGTGCTGAGGACTGGGAACATACCTTTCTTTGGACTCATCCCTATAGGCAGCTTTTGCTCTAGCTGTACATAAACGTATGGGTGATGTAATAGCTGTCTGATTTACCTGGATATTTTTCACAGCTTTTCCTGGAGCTACACCCCCAATATACAGTGGTTCAGTGACTTGCCAGGTATTATCATTACCACTGAAAGGTTCTTCTAGTACTCGGAGACCATCAATTATCAAGCGACCGATATTTTTGCCTCTAATAAATATCACCTAGAAAGGGAGGAAAAAAAATTTGGAAGATTACTTTCATATGTAGAGGGAACATTCCGGTGCAGTGGAAGAAAGTAAGAAGTTAAGAAGAGAAGCTTGTGAATCATACTTTGCAAATCAACTTTATTAACTGCCAGTATTCTTTGCTGGGCAACCTTCTCTCTTCACATCCATATAAAGGTTAGATTGTAAAACTGCAGTCTTGCCATTCTGACGTATGAGGTGTCACAGGGTCTACTGAGATCCGATCATCTTATATTTGCACATATGATTTGTAGGTACAGTACTATCACTATTAGTATTTTCATGGCCGTCTCCAGTTTTATGGTCTGGATTTATCCAACTAGCTTTAAAGACTTAAGCCCCCAAGTTAGGAGCTTAGTGAATCCTCTGTAGTCAGTAAGGAGAAACAGATATGTACATTAGGAAATTCACTTTGCCCCTAAAATTGTCTTTTTATTTTCATGGACTACAAAGGGTGCCTAAGATAGCTATGCTCCTGACTTAAGCACTTCAAAAAAAATTTGCTGATCAAAATTATCTTAGTCCTTCCTTTCCTAGCTTTTTTTTTTTTCCTCACTATTCTGCATTTCTGCACACTTGTCTTATTTCTGTTCACATGATAGTTTTGTGAGTTCCTGGATTTTTATAGCTGATTCACTTTCCTATCCCTAGTTAAGGACTTTATAAAATACACTGTGAAAGTTTAAAAAGTACTATCAGAAGCTTCTCCACATATAGGTGTGGTTATGTAAATGTGAATGAAACCTCCATGAGTTATCAGATCAGCGGTGTCTTTACTGCAGCATTACAGCACGTATCATCATACTGATTACTTTCTTTTACTTACATTGTGCCAAAGGCCATCATTGTATTTCTCTTGGCTCTTAATCCTTATCTTCTGATGACCAGCATTAAACATAAAAATGAGTCGTCCATGAGCAACAAAAAGGGTCATGAAGTTGGTCTCCTTTTGGTCTGAGACATAGAAAATCATTCCATGAGACGAGTGAGTCTTCAGACTGATAGAGAACTGAGCTCTGGCAAACAAAAATGCAGTATTAGTATTAAAGCAGATTTTACTGACTGAAATCAAACTGCTAGCAGAAGATGACTGAAATTTTTGTCTCATCATATGGAATATTTATCTCCTATATGGAAAATATGTTTCTGATAAACTTTCTAGTAGTTTTGAAGTAGAAGTTGGAGAAGAAGCTTCTTTGCAAGGCAGATTTTCAAAAACCAAAATTTATTGAGTGAATAAAATTAATACAGACCATCAGAAAATGACAATATATACATTTTTGTACACAGCAGTGTTGGAGGGCTTTAACATTTTTCCAGTAATGGCTCTGTTTGTAAACATTTAATGTTACTCTAGACTTGCTGCTAAATTTCTTCATCCTTGTAGGTCCTCATGACATCTCACACAACATGGCAAATTATGCTAACTCAGTTCAACATAGTGAGCAGTGAAGATTACTTCAATGATTAGTATTAGGTCTATTATTTTGGTCTAAAAAATGGCAAAGCTATATTAGTGTAGCACAATGACAGAACAGATTAGTTCTGCTTCTCATGTTAGATGAACTAGCTTAGCTGCTGTTTCTCACATTCCACGCATGCTAAGGGCCTTGCCAATCTCAGTTGTTGTAAAACATCACGAGTCATTGTTTTTTTTAAAATGCACATTACAATAAAAAGTGTGTAATAACAATTGTAACAGGAATATGTCTTGTAAGGATGAGTAGAAATGTTAGAGTTTGGGTTTTCCTTGTTCTATCTCACATGGGCACCATCAGGACTGCCCTAAGTAAAACACTGTTGATTTAAAACTTAATGCTTTTGTTATCTAAGTCAGGAAACAGCACTCTTCTTTCCTGAATTAGTGGTCTGGTATGCTTCCAGGAAGCCCTGTGTTGTTGAATTTATTGTCTTTCATGGAAAGTATTAAACCAAAATCCTGTGCTGATCAAAACATATCATATGGCATTCTGTGGGAGCCTGAGAGTTTAATATCGACAATATTTGGACTCATTATAAATTATTTGTATTTATGTTATGGCTTCAACTGGACATGGTTTTCATAGCTTTATGTCCTACTGCATGGTGTAGATTCCTGAGCATGAACAGCTGCTAACATCCTCTCAACACATAACTATGCTTCATTTCTGGGTGAACAATCATGTTTTCCAGCTCGAATCTAATGCCATTACTTCTCACACAAAGAGTCTGATGATGCACTGCTTGTATATAACTAACACCCTTGAAGTCTTCATGCAAATGGGCAAAGAAACTTCTTAAAAAAATATATAATACAGATGAAGGCTCCACAGAAAGAATGTAATTAAAAACACATTGCAAAAATTTGTCTAAGATAAAATAAAAAACCCCAATAACACAGTAACAGCAAAAATATGCCCTTTTTCTTGTTTCATTTTTCATATACATCTCTTGCCTCCTCAGTAATTATAATTTTTATTTCTGAAGTCTCATTACCTTTCACTGAAATCCGTTGGTATGCGATCAAATTCTTGCCGACTGTTTGCTGTACCTCCAAACTGGTATGCATGTTCAGTTGCCTTGGGATTCATAGGCAAGTGGCACTGAGGGTCTTTTTGCATATTCACTTCTTGATACAGTTTTTTGAGGCCAGTTGAAGGCTGTGAGACCTTGTCCTTATCTCTTCCCACCTTCACAGAAAGAGAACCATTAACCTGAAATTTTAACTAAGGCTGGATGTTAAAAAAGAGGATTGTTTACATATAAGTTAATAATATGCTGTTGTTTTTTTTTTTTCCTTACAGAAATACAAGGAATGGTTCCAAGTCAGATTTTCCTTACAGAGATCTACTACAGATGATAATTTAGAGCAGAAGGGATAAACAGAATGCCTATATATAATTATAATCCATTCTTTTGCAGTTTTCCTGATAGACTCCTCCTCTATGCTTTTGACGATATAAGCAATAGTACGAGTATAAAAGAACGTGCTTGGACCAAAAGTGCTGCATGCTGAAAGAGGGATTTTTTTTTCTCTTTTATGCATATTAATGTGTGCTTACTGCACAGAGCCAAATTGAAATAGCTGAAGAAAGCTTATTGCCTTTAGGCTGTAGAAGAAACCAAGAAGAGCTTTTTTGCAGGGCATTTAAAAATATGTCAAAAATTTTGTTTTACAGTTTCAGTAAAAGACAATGTTGTGAGTGTAGGCCAGATAGACCTGGTTAGGGCAGTCATCTGCAGTGATTCAGTGTGTAAAGGAATGGAATCCTTCCCTTTTTTACACACAAAATATTCCTCAAGTATTACATTTTTGGATCCATAACTTTTTACAGAATTTAAAGTTACAACACAGTATGTATCAACTCTGTACTGATATTATTTGTAGCAAACCTTTTTATTACGGTTTCCTTTGGCTTTTGATGAGTTTCTTCCTTTCTTATGAAGCAGAGCAACTGGTGGGGATTCAACAGGGCATCCATAAAAGGAAGTCTGAACTTTCTCTGAGTACCGCTGGAAATCTTCCACTTCAACCTCCCGATCCAATCTATGTTTCAAGGAGAGGATGACAAAATCAGCTTTTTTTTTCCCCCAGTGATGTAATTTTTTTAATAAAAAGAATCACAGTAATTTACATTTGTATTTTAAATGATGTTTTGATGGACTTATTTTCATTCTTGGATTGTGAATAAAAGTACAGATGTATCAGTCAGTGTTTGGGTATTGTGGGCAGCCTATACTGCTTTTATATGTTCTATCCATCCTTTCAAAAACAGAGAGCCTGAATCTGCAACACCAACTTCCCTTTAAAATCTTCTATATAAGAACATTTCCTAAAGTGATTAGGCCAACAAATATGGACCATTTTCACATGACTAAACTCCTAATTTCAGCAGCGTTCATGAGATGTCTTAGCATCATTTTGTTTCAAAGGCAGAGATGAAAGCTACATCATATAAATGTAAATGAAAGCTATGCAAATTCCACATTGCACAAACAGCATTAGCAGGTGCAACAGTGAAAACTGATTTACATCAAATTATTCCCACTTCAACAATATCACAACCTACCAAGTCTGTGCCAACAAATTCCATAGAAAATAAGGTGAGAAACTTATTCACACATACTGTCTAGCCTCACAGAATGAGCGAGGGATTTTTATTGTTAAAATAAATCAGTTCTCTGGAGCTATAACCCGAGCTGTCAGGCAGCAATTGCCTGGTAATGTGTTTGGGAGGATGCCACACACCTAGTGAAGTATGCATTGCTTATGCACCCAGTGAAGTTGGCTTGCTGTGTTTTGAGGGGAGAGCCACCAAAATAGAACTTCTTGAAGGTGTCAGGGCTTTTCCCTGCTCTGTCCTTCACTGGATTCTTCTTGCTTTGTTTCTTGTCATCAACACTCAGCTCATATCTGCAAAGACAAAGCATCCACTTTGTAGGCTCATTTTGGAAAAGCCTATGTTGGTCATTAGACAGCATATTACATGCATCTAAAATGTTCTGCTCAATTTATAAAATAATGGAATAGCAGCGCTTTGTAGTCATGAAGAGACCTTCCTGCTTCCAGCTGTGCAACAAGCATCAGTGCAACCATGTTTTTCAGATGTAAGAAACCATAGGTGCAAGCATTCCTTTCAGTTAGAAAGCTGAGAATGACCTGGTTATATCTGCATAGGCAAGATTCTTGAGGAAAGATTGATTGAGGATTGGACTGTCTTAAAAAAATTCTAAACACAGAAAGCAACAGTAAAATTCATACCAACGAAACAATGCTTTCAAGTTTTCTGATAAGCAGGTACATAGATTTATTCCCCACTGCCAAATCTAATCTAACATTTGCATCTGTCAGTACTAAAAACGATTTAAATATGTTCCACTTTGTATATCCCAAATGAATGCTTTTTCTGAAGATGCTTCAACTATTTCAGAGTCAATTTGGGATTGCTTTAACAAATCAGAATAATCAATCCTGATGAAGAATGAATCTCATGCTACTTTTTAATTATATTAAACTGCTTTCATACCTAAGGACAAAAAAGGACTAAGCTTTTAAAACCACAATTCTTTTCTTTTAGTTTTAATAACAATTCCCAGCACCTCATATTCAGGTCACAGGGCAAATTTCAGTCAGACATTTTGGCTTTGATTTTTTTTTTAAACTGAATTAATCAGTTAAAAATATAAATGAAAAGCCCATCACTTTGAAAGAAAATATTATGTGTTAACATGTACTTTATATGAAGTATTTATATTCTAAAGGTAGGGATTAAAAGGTGCTGGACAGCCTTACCTTTCTGGTGTGACAGAAGTAATGATAAAGTGAGTTTTTCCATCGTTGTAATTTCTGTCTGGTGATTGAATTTTGATTCCACTTGCATTTAAAACAACAGCACCTCTGTCCATAGAGATGGATAATACATCTGACTGAAATACAGACAAAAACATCTTCATGAGTGAGTACAATATGGGAAAGTTAACAGTTCTGTACATTTTCCTGTTGGATTTACTTTCTCCAGCTGAGGAGATTTCTTATCACTATTTTCCCTTTTTTTTTAACTGTCTTTTGCACAAACTTAGAACCAAAACCCAAAACAGGAGATTATCTCAAATTGATATTCCTGCGGTTTTTTTAAGCCTGAATTCTGGGAATTCTGTTGATTATGTTTCATGTATCTGTCAAAAGAGCTTCTTCTAACCTAGCATGGAAGTATGATGTTTACATTTCATTTGTGCTTCTGGCACCACTGCTGTGGTACTATATAGAGCAGCTTGGCTCTTAGCAAGATTACCGCTGTCATAAGGCCAATGCATTTTTTCTTTTCTTAATTCCCTCTAATCAGACATGTTCAGTCACTCAAAATTATCTTAGAGATATGATCCTTTATCTGGGTCAGGCATACAGGATCAGAGTGCCACATAGCTTGAATATTATCTGTTTCATTAGCACAAGCACTGCCACTGTGCACTCAGAGGAATCATACTGTCTCATTCTGTCAAGTACTAAATTGCTGAACCTCCATTTCTTAAACAGGGCACTTGGCATCTCATAGGATTAGAGCTTTTGAGTTAAAAGCAGAAGTGGTGTACAGAGTCTCATTTATGCAAGCAGCATGGATAACCAACATGGTTTCAATTTAAGGCAATATTCCATGCTGTAAAAAGTGGTTATGGGTGTCATACAGCCTTCCTTGCTGCACTGCTTATGATTTTCTGCAAGTATGGCAGAGAAGACTTTCGAGATGGCTGCAAATGTTCTGTCATCTGAGCTCGTGGGTGCTGCTGATACAGGTCTGAAAGTGCAGAATTCTGGAATCACTCTGGTTCATTCAACATTTTGGGAGTGCAAGTCCATATTTCTGCCCCTGGCATTTCTTCAAGGGGATATTTGGGGTGATTTGGCTTCCCATAGCTGCAATGAGCCATTCTCAGGTTCAGCTTTTCCTGGTCACACATGGATGTCTAAGTACAGGGAATATTGGCAGTTTTTTGACTGGTTTCTGTAAACTCTGCAATACTCAGAATAACATCCTATTAATCCAAACTTCTGCCTTTGCTTGTAGGGAGTTGCCCCTGAAAGGAAAATTTCAGGTCCTTAGTATTATTTGTACTTTAGTAGCATCTACAGGTCCAAATAGGGATTGCAGTTCAGTAAGATCCACTTTCTATCAAAATAATGTCTAGGCATTGCAGGGTTTCATCTGTGAATCAAATGTGAACTGTGAAAACGAGTACATCGAGGAATGCTTCTATACTGCTTTCTCTATCATTAAAAGATGAAGTGAGAAATTCTTATTATACCCATAATATTCTCCTGGAAAACGATCCAAAGGAAAAAATAAAACAGTAAAGAAAAATGTACTCACTCCTTCAGAATAGTAGAACAGCAGCCCATTGGGCTGCAGTGTCCGGAAATTAAAGCCTCCTTCAAATTCACTTAAGAGGGACACTTTTTGGCTTGATGCAATGAAGCTCTCTCCATTGAAATATGCTTTGCGAGATATCTGTGTATTAAATAAAACACATTTACATGTAAACTTCATAAAACATTCAAATAATAAAAAGAATGAGGCTATTCTTTTTTCTTTTAAAGACTAGGCCAGTTCAACTGCATTTTTTTGTCTATGTCTTAAGCTAACTTTAGAGGCTCTCCCTGGCATGCTGTGAAAATCATAAGGAAGTATATATATTTTAAACACTGTAAGCCAAATTGCTTTTAGTTTCCTGGGATTCTTGGCCTCATCCTAAGCCTGCTGATGTTAAAAATGAGCAAGAAGCCTAGAAGTAGAGGACGCTTAAGCCTCTATCCAAGTTGTATGGCACTGAGAACTACCCCAGCACGCTAGCATGTTGCACTGAATGCTGGTGTGGGGGACTGATTGGACACGGCAGGCTACAGCCCTCTGAAAGAGAAGGAAAACGGGGTCTGAGATAGGACAAATTGCAGTTGACCAAATTGCATTCCTCTTTATAGAAGGTGAGATCAAGCAATGAATTGTACTAGTGGTGGGCTCCTTCATCTTCATGCATTCTCAATGTGGCTCTAGATAATCATGGCCATAGTATAAAGACCACAAACACTGTTTAGATTTACCAGTCTTGCATTGTAATGAACAAATGATGAATGACAAATGATGGAAAGGATCAGAAAATAAAAGACAATTTTCTTAAAATTAAAGTTGATGCAGTTGGCCTGTGTATGAGAGAGGTAGAGCTGGATTGACTTAAAAGGTTTTTTTGTAACTCATTAGAATGGTGAATATCTTGTTTTTTCATCCCAAACACCTGCAGTAGGACACATTTGAGAACAATTCTCCTTGTTTCTTTAATAGAAACTAATTTACCAGAGAATATTTCCATTCAGAATACAGTATATAATATATTTCAAATCCAGCCTTCATATTACAATCTCACATATAATAACAGTATCAAGTAAAGTACCTTCTGTTGCAATTCTCTCTGAAAATCGGATTGCATGTCAGCAGACTTAGCATGCGTGTATACACACACACACACACACAATGAATGAATTAGTTTTCATTTCCTTTTTTGTGTTGGAAAGTGTTACCTTCCATTGTTTGGAGTGAAAGACAAGCTCATGAGTGTATCCATTGCCAAAATTTTATTATTACCTCACAAATTAAGTTATGCTTACCAGTGAATCCTCAGGGCACCCATAGCTGATTCCCAGGGTTCCTGGTTCTTCCAACAAGTTGAAATCCTTCTTTTGGAACTGAAAACCCTTCATGCAGCCTTTAAAGCCAATAATACCTGCCAGATGTGAACTAATGCTGTTGGGAAACAATGTCAAACAAGCTGCAATTACATTTTTTTGCCTTCCAGAATATACATTTATTGCCAAGGTGTTCTAAAAAATTTGGAAGAGCTTCAGTCATTTGCCTCACTTGTGCCTAATTCCTACATCTTTATGTAAAACAGCTATTTAACCACATTAGTGGTTTTGAAAAGTCAAGATGCACCAGCTGTAATAAATATTACAGGGAAAAGTGTATGAGAAGTCAGAGAGAAAACACGTACAGAGAAACTTAAAAGATAAAAGTGGTTGCTGAAACAAAAGGACATATTTTTAAATGGATTTGTACCCACTTATGATAAAAATAAATTGAGTTATGTCTTCATTTATCATTTTAGAAAAGTTCTGTTTTAATTTTCTTTTCTTGCTTTTACTGGCAAGCTCCTTTCTTATTCTGGGAAGCAAATGGATCCATATTTCTTAACAAGAATTAATAACAGAGGTCAAGGAAGTAAGAGTAAATACTGATTGCTGGTGAATAGGTTTACATAGGTTTAAATTAGAGCAGTAGGTGGGCTTCCAGGATACTTTCTACACCGTATTTAAGGTGCATAGCACAGCATTGTATCCCAGCTGCTGTTGCTCGCCGTTCAAAGTTTTTCTACTCCACTCCTCACTGAGATATAACAGCATTAAAGCACAGGACAAATGTCGCTGAATTTATCCTCACAATATTCAAGCTGTATGAAGAAGAAGAAATTTGCCAAAAACTGCAGAGGGTCTGTGACAGAGCAGGGAAATGACATGAGGCTTACTTGGCATCAGCATAGGAGATAATCTCAATGTATTTCAAATCCAGCCTTCATATTACAATCTCACATATAATAACAGGGAACAAATACACACTGAAGGAATGAATGTGAAATTCAGGGTTTTGACTTGGCAAACATGTAGACAGTATTTGTGCCTTCCACAAGACTTCCTAGTAGCTGGGTTCTCACCTCACATGAGATAATACTGACTGTCCTGACATCTGCTTCTGTGATAGTTTTCTATGCTTTATATCATTGTAAGGTAGGCACTGGAAACATGAAAAACGAATCGAGCTCTGGAAATATTTGCTTTTCTACGCTGGCTAAAATGGACCATCAAGTTGAATAGTTCAGATGCACATGTCTGAAATAAGGGGAGAGGGGGAGCATGTCAGGGCATAATCTGCTGCTCAGTGAAATCAGCAGGAAGGCTAAATGAACAGGAAGGCTCCAGTCATTCTCACTGGGATTTGGATCACAGTGTGTGGATCAAAGTGTGGTGTGTCAGTCAGTCAATTTAGTCTCTACTCTGACTGATGATGCAGAAGCTGCAAACAGGCCATTAACTTAATAACATTTTCTAGAAGCGAACGAACTGAAGAAGATAGGTTTAAAGACAAAGAAAAATGTCTTCTGAATTTGTTCTCACATTTCCCAGCCCTCAGAACTCCTAGCTCCACTTAAGCGTTTGCTTTATGAAGTGAGTGAAGTGGGAGAAAAATAGTGTTGTTGAAATGAAGGAAAATACACTGTTTTGAAGAAAAATTAAACTTCTCCTTTAACTTTACAGCTACTTTTGCCCTGCTGCCATACCCCAGTGTCAGTCAAATGTCAATCTGCCTAAAAAAAGGAAACATAGATATCAATAGCAGCTAGCTAGATAGTTGCATTTCTTCAGTGTCATAATTCTAAAAGCAAACTATGCACCCATTGGAAATGGAAAGTTGTCACCACATTTGAATCATACTTTTTGCTGTTTAGCCTTCTCTTGAGAACAAAGGTGGGTATTTTCATAATGCCTATTGTTATTTTTCTCTGATACCATTTGTTCTTTTTCTTTCTCTTCCTTTACATTATCTGCCAGGTGTTTTATAGAATGACCACAACACATTGGGAAAACTATGGACATAACTCATCTTGTGATTCATCTTGTATCCTACATTTGTCAACAAGTTTAACTTGCTATGGAGCTACTCAACGGCATGGATTTCTGCATCCTTCTGATGTTTTCAGTGTTCTCTAGGCTTGATTAATGAAAGTATTTTTCACCATTCTTTTACCTTTTTTTTCCCCTAAATCATTCATGTATTTAATATTGACCCAAAGAGAGATCCTTTGGGCATGTGCCGTAGAACTTCTATTGTGTGGAAATGGAGGAGTTACTACTATGTCCTGTTTTCCTTTTCCAGGCATTTTATAATCCAATGCAGCCTTTCCTTCCTCCAACCCACCAGTTTTTTCAGTAGCCCTTATGATAAACCTTTATGAAGAGCAATGAATACTGCACAGGCTACTTCTCCCTTATCCCCCATTTTATTTTCATGTTCAATTAATTACATGGGATCAAAAGGTATCATTTTCTTTTACAGGGTTTTGTCCCTATCTTTGAGTGTAACCATTACATCTCACTATTTATCAATTCCAACAAAAGGGTCTCCTGGAAACAAAATAAGGTTTCAGGAGACTTACCAGTAATTCCTAGTAATTATTCTGCAACATTTATTATCCTCTCTTTTTTTTAAAACATCAAAGTTATTTTAAAGAGAACCTGTATTTCTGTTAACAGTTGTGACTCTTTAGTTAGCAGCTAGAACCCTTTTGAATCTCTGAGCTGTAGGGAACGTGTATTTCCACATCCTTCTTCAAGCATCTGCCCTGATATCCCAGAATGTGACACTATCTTGGTGGATTATCATTACAGTAAATTGGAGTATTATGGTTCACTGGGATCAAGCTTGGCTTCTATCGAATGGAATGATAGGAAAACGAGTCTTTTATTTTCTTCCCACACCCACTCAGAGCCAGCTGACTTGAGTCTAAAGAGAAAATAAGATTCAACAGAACTAATGTGCACACTAGGAAAGATACCATCTTTAGATTTGAAAATGCAGTTGGCGAAGGGTTTTGATCCTTCAGCTAATGCATTTTCATTTCAAAGATATTTTTGCACAGTGAGAAGAAATAATGATTCTACATATTCATGCATGTCCCCTACAAAGACAGGCTGAGGGAGCTGGGCTTGTTCAGCCTGGAGAAAAGAAGGCTGTGGGATGACCTCATTGCAGCCTTTCAGTAACTAAAGGGAGCCTATAAACAGGAGGGGAGTCAACTCTTTGAAAGGGCAGATAACAGCAGGACAAGGGGAAATGGTTTTAAGATGAGGGAGGGGAGATTTAAGTTGGATGTCAGGAGGAAGTTCTTTACAAAGAGAGTGGTGAGGTGCTGGAACAGGCTGCCGAGAGAGGCTGTGGGTGCCCCATCCCTGGAGGTGTTCAAGGCCAGATTGGATGGGGCAGCCTGGTCTAGTATTAAATGGGGAGGTTGGTGGCCCTGCATGTGGCGGTGGGGTTGGAGATTCATGATCTTTGAGGTCCCTTGCAACCTGGGCCATTCTGTGATTCTGTGATTCTATGTGTTTGGAATTGCCTTTTTATCTTAAGAAGATAGTGGTTTCTGTAACCTAACTGAAACAGGACCAGTTTCAGCAGAATTTAGCTGTGCAGGATCCATCCTAATCTTTGGTGCTGTAGAACTCTGAAAAAAACCTTTGAAGTTTGTCCTAAGGGTTGTTTCACATAAGGTGCTGAAGCTAGGAAAAACACAGAATCACAGAAGGGATGAAGTTAGAAGAGATCTCTGGTCTAACCCTGCTCAAGCATAGACACCTAGAGATGCTTCCCCAGGACCATGTCTAGGAGGCTTTCAAGTCTTTTCAAGGAGAAAGACTCTGTAACCGACCTGGGCATCCTGTGCCCACGTGCTCAGTCACCTGCACATTAAAGATGTGCTTCCTGAGAAACAACAGTGATACACTGTAAGCCTTTCAGCACATGTAACTTAAATTACATGAAGATAATGACTAAATCCCAGCTGTAAACCAACCTGGACTGTAAGATCTCAGCAGGTGCTCCTCCAATGTAGATGTCTGTGAATGGCATTGCTGTTCTTTCATTGTCAACACTTTTTATATGTCGTCTGTCTACTACCAAGATCATCTTCTTAGAATTATGATATATAATAGAAATCTGAAAAGAAAAACATGTTCTTAAAAGTTTCTAAAATGTCATCTTTGGTAAGTTGTCATGGTGATTTTGCGAGATCAATAATATCTTTATGTCTTTTTGTTTGAACAGTTATTCTCATTTATCAAAAATGTTGTTTGTAAAATAGGATAGGCTGTCAATTCTAATAGGGAACTTATTTTGTTGTCACTATTTCTCTAATTCTTGAAGAAACAGGATAGTTCACTTATGATTAAATTCATACAAAACTACCCCCATACCAAATTCTACTCTGCACCAAGCAGATAAACTCCATCAACTTTGCAGTGCTTTCTTGATTTCTACAAGAAGTTAGGGCAGACTTCTAAAAAAAACCTCACTGCATTGTCAAAGTATAAAAGCATATTTTTTCCCTGCTTAAAAAGTTCGAGCAGAACAGTAGCTGTTGCTATAGTTTGAATTTACATTGAATCACATTTACAACAAGCCACTAGGGGGAATTTGCTGTTACTACTGCCACTGTCACAGTTACATTGGCTTAAAGTAAAATCTCTTAAAACTAGTACACCTTGGTGTTTATGATCTGCCTAAATCCCTAAAATACTGTCCGTATATAAAAGATTGTTACCTGAATAATTCTTACTTTGAATGAAATGGGAAATACAATACCTCTCGTAACACAATGCATAACAACTAAGGCAGTCAAGTTAACAACATGCCATGTTTTTAGTTCAGGAGCATTGTATATTTGAAGGATGTAACTCTTCACTGCAGTAATTTCAATCTGAATTCTAATACTTTCTTCTTCTTTTTTTTTTTTCACATGAAAAGTCCTGTTCTTGTCTATCAGTATGCAGAATCTGTCCACAAGCACTGATTTACCAGGACTCTTGGAGAGACCCCAACAACTGGCTCAGTGCTGGCAGGAATGATGTGCTCTTTCACATGTGAGGTATGTGTCTACTCTTCTCTTCTGCCTGCTTGTGCATCACTACCTGGCTTCTCATCCTTTTCCTCTTCTAATTGGAGCAAATTATGGCTGCTTTGGAGCTGCCGATATAGTTAATCACATGGCTGTGACTGTAACCCCATATCTCTACCTCATGAAATTTAGCATCATTAATCTGAGCCTTCTTCATGGAGTCCTCTAGCAGCACCGGGCCGGTGCTGAAGCCAAAGTCATAGCGGAGGTACAGAAATCCATTGTGCATCTCTAGACTGAAG
The DNA here is from genome assembly GCA_037305975.1 of Chrysolophus pictus. Taxonomy (NCBI): domain Eukaryota; kingdom Metazoa; phylum Chordata; class Aves; order Galliformes; family Phasianidae; genus Chrysolophus; species Chrysolophus pictus. Next base: position 45,467,675 of record CM074578.1, read on the forward strand.
AACATACTCTACATAAAACAAACAAACAAGCAAAAAGAAAACAGTCAGGAAAACACTATGATTGTGTCAGGAATTAAAAAAAATGAACAGTGTAATGAGACTGTCTGACATTGTGAACATCAGGCTACTCAGAAAAGGTCATATTTTTCCAAAACTAGAGCAGAGCTTCTGGATTAATTCATAATACATGTGTATGTAGACACATAATTGCTTGATAAACACCACGTATTTGAAGGCTTAGTGAAATGATTTTCTGGAGAAACTGAATTTAGTCGAACAGGTGTGTCAATATTCTTCACCAGCAAAGTATTTGTAATGTGAACACATCTATTTTCTGTCACAGTAATAGCACATGCCCCAAGGAAAGATACTATCTTGTTAAAAACAATGATGTGCTAGAATAGTTGGGGCTGCATCAGCAGCTTCTGTCAAGATGCCTAAAATAGCACAGCATTATATCTTTTCACAGCCCTGATCATTATATTTGCTGAAGGCTGAGCAATAGGTAGAGTGTATTTACTGTGTATTTGGTTTCTAGATCTCCTGACTGTTCCTACTTCTTGATTTGGATTCTCTTCAGTGGTTGAGTGTCCTACATTTTATAAAAAGAAGCTCTACTCCAGGAAACCTCTAGGGAGGGCTTGAAATGAAGATCTATGGTACAGACTTTGTCTCCTTCTGAATCTGAACATAAAAAAGCAGAAATGACAGTTTACAGCAACTGTGGATCTGGGCTAATGCTTTTAATGCTACTGTTTGTGTTCTCTTCTAGTGTGCATGCTGTTCCCCATACTTAAAGGAGACATGGGAACAATAACACTCTAAAAACAACTACAGGCCATGGACTAATGTCTCTGACACAAATTATTCCACATTCAGAAGTCATTACTTGAAGTAATAAAAGTAGGTCTTAATCTAGTGCTTTTAAATGAAAATGCAGCTTGGGTTTGTTTTGAAAACTTTAAACTTGAAAATTAAGCAGGGATTACATTTGTAGTAATTATGAGCTGTCCTTGCAGAATGGAATAATGGGGCAGTTTACAAAATCTTTCTAAAAGTGTCTGTGAGCAAGCATGGTCTTCCATAAATCACATAGATACTGTAACATACAAAGTGCACGTGTCCAACAAATCTCCATGCATTTTTGCTTAGAAGATCTGCAATTGAGGCAGTAAAGCTTTGACCAGCAGTTGCTTAGTCTAGATTTTCCTAAGGGCAAAGGTTAGTAGTGACACGTTATGCTGCAGAGCAAATCTCTCTCCACAACTCTCTTGTGCAAGTTAAGGTGAAAAACAGAAAGTAACTCTGTTCTGAGGATGGATTTGTTGCCTTCTAAATACTCATGCTGGTGTGCAGATCAATGTATGTCTGTGGTATGCATTAACATAGTACATTGTTTTCTGTGGCTTTCTCAAGCTGTAATCCACAATGAACTTGGGAGCCTGATGCCAAAAGACAAATAAAAAATCTGAGCTTGTCTTCAGAGGACATTTGCATATAGTCTTCTTTCTTTAAACCATTTCAGAGTTTGCATCACCATCAAACATCTGAAAATATCTGAATCTAGCTATTTTTTTGGTGTTACTTTCTATATTCAGTAACTTAAATAACTATTTAGCTCTAGCACTCCCAGAGACACAGCTATAAAGTGGCAGCTACCACAAAATGACTGTTTTATAGGAGCTGCTTCACAGAAATTTTCTATAGATTTGAATGTACATTCGCATTTAAACAAAGATACAACTCCTGATCTTAAGTGGTGTATAATCACAGGGTCATCACAGTGGCATTACCACTTGAAAGTCATAAATGTCTGTGGATGAGAGCAGAGTCCAGCTCTACTTACTGCAAAGCATATGCCAGTTCTCTCCCAGTGTATATATGTACCAGATAAACACAAAGGTATTACCTCTTTCCAGAATTAAAATATTTTGTATTTCCCATGATGTTGCAAGTACTGGAGAACTGGTGTTACTTATTGCTAAAGGGTACCAGAAGAATTTGATACTCACTCCATTAACCATCAGCAGGATCAATCCATTGTCTGTAGGTGTTCGAACTTCAATGTCAAACCGTGTCACCTGGCTGAATCTTCCCCTCCTCTCAATATTTCTTGCCACGGCATAGCCAGAACCATCAAAGAAATAACTCACAGCTCGACTCTGAGTGAAAGCCAACTTATTTCTATGAAAAAACAATCAGGGAAGCAAAAATTGACAGCATCAGCACTATGGTCACCATTTTCATTTGGAGAAATTAAGGGCCTTTATAATTAAAGTACTTTCTTGAAATTATTATTCTGAACCAATGCTTTCTCCTGGAAGTGATGAGACTGGTAAATTCTTTCTGGGAATTTTTTTCTGAAATGTATAGATTTGAATTTGCATCTAACTCCTTTGTCATCAGATTGTGTTTTTATTCTATGTTGTATGTAAAGGACAGGAAAATTTTTTGCTGATCCTCATAAGGGTAATTACACTTCCTTATTATAAGGATATACATATATTTTTATTAAGAGGTGGCTTGGTTTGTGCAGAAATCCATTTGAATTCTCCATGGCCTTTAACTGAGAATGGGCTCCTCTGGAGAGACAAGGAATGGGTCACATGCACTGACGTGGAGGGCAGCAGCTCTCAGCTCCTGGTCCCTCTGCAGTTCCCTTGCAGTGAAAGCTACAAGTTTCTCTCTAGTTTTATATATAGAGAGACCCTTGTGTTGTATGAACAAAATGCCCACTCATGCCTGTGCCAAACAAATGCTGTGGTAAATGTTCCCTTTTACTTTAGGGACCACATTTCCCAATGTGTGTGTGGCTTATCTGGGGGATTCGTACTGTTTCAGAGTGTATGGCTGAAAGGTAACTTCTATACTGACTTTGTTAGCTGGGTGTGGGAGTGCACTCAAGTTTACCAGGCCTGCTGGAACTAACTGGTTGTGGCCGTATCACTTACAGGGAAGGGATTTAAGGCAGGAGAAACCCTGATCTTGACAAGCAGTCCAGGGAAAGTGGGAATCTAGCCTCTGCCTCATGGAATAGCTGAAACACTCTCCACACTTCCATTTCTAAAGCAGGAACAAGGTTCTGAGACAATTAATGGAGAGAAAATATCTAAGTTCAGCGTCTTGACACAACTAGGAATTAACAGTGGCAAAGTTCCTTCTGGACAATTCGGCATCACCTTCCCATCTGTCTTCTGAAACAGACTGGAACTATCAGGAGTGGCACTTCCTACAAACGAGGAGTGATGGCGGGACTGTCACCTACCTGGCACAAGGTGGCGATGTGGTGGTGTCGATGTTGTAGGCGTGCTTGAAGTTGTACAGGCTGATCACATCGTCGTTCAGGGTAGCCAGCTCCAGGCAGCCGATGAAGCCAGGCAAGTCTAAGCTGGGAGGGAGCTGTGCAGAAAGAGAGAAGGAAAGGGACACATGTCTTATTTGGGTTATCATGAAAGCATTTGTGTCTGGGATCAGCTTTTTCTCTGTACTCCTCATATTGTGAAAAAATGGGATATTTGCTGCCTTTGAATAGTCATTGCAGTCCTTATCATGATACAGCACTAGCCATAATATTCCATACATGAAAAAAAGAGGAAATGGAGCATAAGGATGTCCTCACAGAGAGTAGATTGGGGCAGGTGAGGCAAGGACTTTTTCTGTAGTTTGGTAGTTTTGAAGGGAATGCACTTGGAAAAAAGAAGAGTTAGGATTTGACTAATCCCAAATCTTGCTTGAAGTACTTGAATCTGTCAAAAGATATTTCATGTCTAATGTATGGACATTCTTTATTCCTTGAAAAATAATTTCCAACCATGACGAAAGAGAAAGAATGAAAGAGCACTTTAAACTCAGGATACTTGGATTCAAAGACTGTACCAGTGTCTAAGCTTCAGCAGGTATTATTTTAAACAGCAGGATATAGAAACTCCTTCTTTTAACAAAGGTCACTGCAAATGGAATTTAAATAGCCACAGTGGTGAAAGATACAAAAGAATAAAACTGGTAGCATTAGTGAATAATTCTTTTAATATTAAAATACTCTGCTCTGTGGAACAGGTGTGATATTGATAACACCTCTTGAACTTCAGAGACTGATCACTGACGGCAACTTTCATTCGGCTTCTCATTATTTCCATTTTGCTTACAATATAATAGCAACAGTAATGCAGCAATGCAGAACATACGTAGCTGTAAGAGAAAGTGAGATTCTCATCTGCAGCACAGAACCTGTGCTTTGGCAAAATATCTTTTCCTTCCTTTTCCTTCCTTCCTTCCTTTTCCTTCCTTCCTTCCTTTTCCTTCCTTCCTTCCTTTTCCTTCCTTCCTTTCTTCCTTCCTTTTCCTTCCTTTTCCTTCCTTCCTTCCTTCCTTCCTTCCTTCCTTCTTCCTTCCTTCCTTCCTTCCTTCCTTCCTTCCTTCCTTCCTTCCTTCCTTCCTTCCTTCCTTCCTTCCTTTTTTATTTTTACTATTCTATTAAATTATTTTAAGCATGAGGTATCCAGTGGTTATGTGATACATTTTCTATTAATAACAAGATCATTCATAACATTTTCTAAATCCAAAAAGTTGCCTCACAGAGACAGGTAAATGAGGTGCTAGCTCATCCTGACTGTAATCAGCTGGGTGCAATCCTTTAAAAGCCAGGCAGAGGCATCCACCTCCTGCAAGTCCTCAGATATGTATTGCACAGACTTCATGTCACTGCAGGGCTGGATTTAAACCACTGATAATGTAAATTTGAACAAATCAGTGCATCAGAAGTTTGCTACACTATGCTAGTATTAATGGTATGTTACCTTTCATTTTTGTAACAGTTCTGAAAGAAAAATTGTTAAGTACCAAAGCTTTATCAGCATTTAAAAAAAACGAGTAGCCTGCAAACCAAGTAGCCCTTTTGAGCTAGGATACCAGGCCTTGATTTATGCAATTTAATTAAAAAAAAAAAAAATCACTTTTATTATTACTTTTCAAAAAACCTTACTGATAGCTAATAGGAATCTGATCATCCCTGTATGACATGATATGCTGGAGAAAGTAGTAATTTTTGCAGTAGATAGAAGAGATAGTCCTAGGATAATAAATGACTAAATAAGGACATTTCATTTTCTAGCCATTTTTGTGTTAAAAGGGAAGCTCAGCAAGATAGGTTTGTATTATTTAAGCTCTGAATATAAAGTATTTATCTGACCAACCTTGAAGTCTGGAGGTGCTCCACCAACGTAGAAAACAGTATTTTCAGGTTCCAAATTCAGGAGAGAGCTAGGACCAAGAGACTCTCCTGTTTTGATAAATTTTTCTTCTGATGTGCTGCTCAGACTTGGTATAGTTAAAAACATTTTGCCATGTCTTCCAATCCTGCAGAAGGAAATTGTAAGAGAAGAGAGTTCTGTGTTTGCTAGACTTAAAAAAAAAAACAAAACAAAAAAACAACACAGAAACCCACAAACAACAGCAGCAAGCCTCCAGCTCCAGGAAAGTTTTATTTTTTTTCTTCTTCCCCTTGTTAGAAGACTGGTATTCTACAGGGAAAGAAATAGAAAAATTACAGACGCTTTCCCTTCCCTTTCATGTCCCCATGGGTCCTGGCTCTCTAAAAGCAAAGCAAATTTCCATTTATTTCAGCAGGGATGGAACCAGACACTTAAGATTACTAATGGGCAATTCTGGGACTTTTCTGGTTATTTGTTTATTTATTTGATTGTTTCCTCTCTTTGAAGCTGTTTGAATTTGGTGAAATGTACATTGCCCGTATACCTCTCAATTTTGATGATGCTGAAGTAAGAAGGCCAGGTGCTGACTGGCTTGGAGTCCAGAGGTATTTCCACGTCTTGGTTTCCCAGATTATAAATGTAGACAAGGTTGTCATTTTTAATTGCCAGTCCCACGTAATTTTTAGCCTAAAACATCAGTGGAGAAGGATGTCAGAGCTACAACATTGAAACAGATTTATTGCAGACCACTGGTAAAGTATTGGGCTATATAAGACAAAATGAAAGCTTTAAAAATAAGGTTTCATACATATTCTATTAAAATAATATATACATTATATAATGTACTTATATTTGTAATTTTACATTTTTTTATTTTATATATTACATAAATATATATAAATATAATTAAAAATCTTAATTCTCTAATTAGTTTCCTTCACTGCACAGAAAAAAACCTCTGATGTTTTATCCATTTTTAATCAGGAAAATACAAGGTCATAAGATTTTTACTGACTGGAAATTGGTCATGTTTAATGAGAAGCTACTTATCAGTATTTACTGTGCATAGGTGTTAAATATTTGAAGAAGAAAAATTTGTCTGAAGCCTAGGTACTATGATGCAAATAATTCTCCTACCAGGAGGGGTTTCTCTTAATTTATATTCAGTAGATATTCTTTTTAGAAAAGTTTAAAAAGAAAAGCATGCTGTTTTACCCTTCTCAGCTAAGACCTTGTCAGGATTGTACTTGGCTTGTGAGATGCGATTTTTCTTCTTTCAGGAATCACAATTTAATGAGCAACTCTTTCACAACACTTGCAGGTAGTGAGAGCATATGCCATTTCTAAGTGTTTCAAAGCAGTGAAGTACAGGTGTACAGCAGCAGCACAAGCCTCAGGCAAAGAGCCTTCTTAGCTTATGGACTTCTGAACTTGAAAGTTTGGAATTGTCACTGTCAGCAACATAAACCTGGTTAAATTGTGGCCCACAAAAAAAGCAAGACGAGTAATGGTAGCTGCTCAGTACTGGCAGTTCAAATGGGCAAGTGAAGCTCCCAGCAGTGGCATGCTGCATAGGCAGCCCAATTTGCCTGTTGGAGAGAACCCTTCATTGCTTGCAGTGAGAAGTTTCAGGGACAGGAGTGCTGGGGTACTGGAAGCCCTTGCACTTTTTTATTTTGCTCTAAGTCAGTGGCAGTTTTAAAATCAGCTGATAGTAGACACCTCGTATTTTGAGAAAGTGAGAGGAATAAACAAGGGCAAATAAACTTCAAACCTATTGCAACATTTATATATATATATATATATATATAAATTAACTGGGCTATTCTCTTACATTTTTGTTTCCAAGGTACAAAATGAATCTGTCTGGAGATGCTGTCAGTTGTGGGTTGTCTTTCTGAAGCTTTATATACAAGCTCATGGAAGTGAAAGACTTCAGTTCCTCCACGTTGATCTTTGGATTGACTTCAACAGCTGATTCGCCTCCAAACATCATAGAAACCTGGACCTGCAGTTGCAAGTGTGCTAAGTGAGACACATTATTGCTGCCTGTAGAAATTACTTGAGGTAAATGTGTGAGAAATCTTGGTCAGTAGCCTCTCTTACTACTAGAATAAAATCAGCACCTATGTAGGTGCTATTCAGAATTTTATGTTTATAACAATCACTTATGAAAGATGCTGTAAAGAGAAGATAATAAATTAAACTAATTGAAACTCCTCATTAACTATGCTTAAGAATATTAATATTAAATTAGAATACATTTAAGAATATTCTTAATGTAATTTAAATTTCAGTGGGACATTGTTGTGTGCTTAGTTGAATTAGGGCTACATTGCAAGGTACAGACCATAATGAAGTTCCTACAGGGCTATAAAACTTCTACCTGTAATTTTTCTTTGCTTTGGGAGTACTATGGCCCATTTTCTTATTGTTATATGTTAATGAGTAATCCTGTTTTATTATTGAAGTTACAGTGACATACAGAAGATGCTAATCAAATTTTAAAACACTTGAGTTCAAAATGAACTATGAACTTCAACATAAATGCAGTAATGTTTCCAAGTTTAAGCAATATATTCCTGAATGATGAAAGACCTTTCTTTAAAGAAAGTCAAACAGTTCCCATGTACTCACATACTAGATGAATGTTGCTTTTTTTTTTTTTTTTTTTTTTTAAAGCAAGTACCTGGACAGCATTGTGAGCATGTAATAATGAACTGAATTTTTGATTTTTGTGAATTAACTCAAATATATTATTTTAATTTTTGACCTCAGTGTTCTTGTTACAGAAAAATCCGTCATAATTAATGTATGAAAATGAAAACATTTTTCTCTATTAAATATGCATGAGTTAAAGATTCTCCTACTCTGCAGAAAATTAGTTCACAAGAAAAAAAAGGAATACTCTCAACTGAGGAGAGTTTGTGTTATGTTGCCATAATTACTTCTGCATCTAACGAATACTGCCAGGTGAGTGATGAACTATTAGTTTTGCCTGAAAACGGTTCTTTTACAGTGGCCATCATTAACACTGTGCCTATCACTTAATTAAAGTTGCTATCCCAGTAGAACCAGTCTACAGTGAACACTATGGTAATGTTAATTGCTTGTAAATATGAATTGCAAATATTTTATTGACTTTCACATATTTTGTTTATGTAGTTGGAGGAGATTTCAAGGTTCAGTCTTCAGACATAGCCCAAGAAAATAAAGCTCCTGGGAAGATGTATATGATAATTAGCACTAGTAACCAAATACCCCATCTCAAAGTTTTACCTTGCTTGCCACACTCCTGGTTTGGGCAATCAAGTCTCTGATCCGCTGAATGCTGGAAGAAATATTGTTTGCTGGTGCCTTCTGTTCTACTTTGCGCAGTTTATCCAGGAGTTGAGGGAAGACTTCCGTAAGTTTCTTCACTGCAGTTAGAAAAGAAGTGACAGCTTGTTTTCTTCCTCTTTGCAACACCAGTTTTGCACTAGGAAAATTGCTCCTTGCACTCATCAACCAGCCTATCTCTTTGTACTTTCAGAACAAGTCCTATGTGTGGTGTGTGAGAAGCACTGATTTCAGAAAGGTTAGTGTCTTACCAGGATTTAGTATGTGCAAAAGTGTTTAGAAGAAAAATTTTATTTTTTGCTGTGCACAAATACAGCTATTTTTTTCATGGGACTTCTAGTAACTACTATGGTGTTGTACCTGTGTACCATTTTTCTAAAGGAGCTTTGTAAATGTTAATCATTTTAACCTTTTCATCTTCCTTCAAGGCAAATAAATGTTAAACCCAATCTTACAGATATGGCAACTGGAGCAGAAGGATTAGCTGTTTGGCATCTCACTCGAGATCTGTGGCTGACCTGGGAATTTCAGAGAGGCTCATGAGCTTTTCAAATGCAGTTTAGAGGACCCGAACAGGTTGCTTCCCTCTGCTCTCAGCTGTGCATTTCTCCACCCACATAGAAGCAACAGCTGTGGAGTGATGTAGTAGCTCACTGTGCTAACAGAAACATTGCTGCTTTCAGCCTGTGGTAAAAGCTTCGTGCTGTACAATGGCAGAGAAGCTCAGAAGATGATGAATGTGCACCTAAACTGTACTTACTATCTGTCCCAGACTCCTCAGCTTTCCTGTCTATGTATGACAAGGTCATGAACCACAGTCCTGTGCTTCCAGTCTTTTGCTGCAATGTCTCTTGGTATGTGTGGGAGAAGGATGGTGGTCAAAGGGAAATGTGTCTGTCTTAATGTGTTCAAAGGCAGAAAGATAAGCAGAGAAATTACAGAGAAAGGAAAAGAACTACTCCTAATGATAATCCAGTTTTGTCACATTAGATTCCACTGACATGCTGCCCTTTGAAGGATATTTACACATCACATCATTGTTCATCTCTAATTAAGTATAGGTATAAGTAGCTGAGTATAATTAAATGTGATTTTAGCCACAAGCTTCATGCATACAAGAAAGATCCAGTATTCATAGTTAATTTTTAATGACATGGATTCACTGCTAAGGTTAAGATCTGATTTGTCAGGTTTTTAGTTATGTTTTAAAGGTTATCAACTTGCATCCACTTGTTCTTGTGTTCCTCTCCTTCTATTTTTACTCTTGTCTGAAAAGATAGGGAGACAGGTAGAGAACTTAAATCAGCTGTGCTGTCATTACAAAGAAGGGAAAAAAATTCTATTCTGTGCTCTCTGTTCCATGCTGACTACAGACTGAAACAGCTCTCAGCTTCACTCAGAGTAGCACAGAGTATTAGAAGATCCCATGGAGTCCTATACAGCCTGCTTCCCTTTGGGCAGAGTAGAAAGCTGTATTTGCCACAGCCTTGCTCTCCCTCTGCTTGGCTCTTTTCACGTGTGTTTTTTCTCTCCAAGTTCAGTGTAGGAGTGAGCTGTGAAGAACTTTAGGTTCTCCAGTTATTTTCCTTAAGTCCTGAAAGACCTTATATAGAATCATATATTGCATGTAAACCTTTCTGTATATAAGAAGTGCCATTTTTTCAACAAGTCCTCAATGAAGCACACTGAATTAACGTAACATGTTATTTCCAGACTGCATTAAGCATTCTAGTTAAAAAAACAACAAAACAACTCAACAGTATATTAATGCTCTTGCAGAAAGTTTGCTCTGCCTTTTGAAATGAAGCATATCACAATAATCACTTAGAAAAAAAAGTTCTCTTTACAGTTAAAATAAAAAATTCCAAGCTCAGAAAGTGATACAGCAAATTTCAAGCATCCCTTTTTTGTTGTTGCTTGTTTTGTTTTAAACCACCAACTGAATTGTAACTGTATTTGATCAGATGTCTTGAAAAACTGGCTTTTTGTCTGTTTGAAATTTGAGATACGAAGATAGAAACACAGCTGTGATATGAAAGCTCCTAACTGTCATCTGTTACTTCTAGTAAAATCTTGCCATAAACCTTTTTATTCTTCATATAGCATTCTTCAACAAAGAAGAATGATGATTTTTTAGTCTTTGGAATAAAAGTAAAAATGAGTCTTTCCTAGTCACACAACACAAAAAAAGAACAGAAGGCAAACTGTGAAGTAGGAAACATCTTGACTGTAACATTCCAGATACTTTCTCTTTCCCAAACTACACTTCATCCTTTGCTGAAAATCATCAGTTCCCTGCACAATGGCAACAGGTTAAGTCTTCTCAGACACCACAGCCATGACATGTTCTTACCCTTTCAAAAATGCCATGCAAGCTTCGGTCAAGGGCAGTTTGGGCAAATCAGCTTAGAGGCTTTCTCTGCTGTAGCAGTGTTATTGGTATGATGGTGCAGGCACCTGGCTGAACATATTTCAATACTTCTTGGGCTTTGATGGACATTCCTGTTTCCAGGTCACCCACTCCTGGCAATGTACACAGCTGATCTGAAAGCACTCTGCTGCCCTCAGACGAGTCAACATCTGTCTTCTCAGGCTGTGAATCACAGCCACATCTAACTGGAGCACTTCCAGTGCAGTCTCCTTTTATTGTTGGTACTCTACATTCTTCCTAACAAACCCTCACTTTTGTTCTCTATTCTTCCTCCTTGCCCTTCCTCATAAAAGGATTGATGTAATGTTTACAAGCTTTTCTAGCAATCATCCTCCTTAAATATTGTATTTCCTCCTTATTCCTCTTTGACTCCTTTGCTTAGACTACAAGCTTATCAAATCAGGGACCTTTTCAACTCTGTGTTTGTACCACTGAGGATAGAACAGCTCTGTTTTTAAGTGCCTCCCAATGTTACAGAAACAATAGCTGAACCATGTATCATAATGAAAAGAAGTATGTAAATAATCTGTCCACCTTTCAGTGTGACCTTGGTACCCTAATAAAACTGACTTAGAAGCCAATATGACTTCAGCCCTTAAGTGTTTAAGTCATTTTTAGAAATGTTCATGTATCCAAAAGTTTTAAAAAGGAGTCAAGTTTCATGGCAAATGCTACTTTTTACAATATTTTCCTATAGATAAAATTCTGTAAGATTATAAGCAATGAAAATGCAGTGTAAACAATTTGCACAGCATGATGCCGCAATGATTCCCTTCCATTTTAATACTACAGAATAGCAAAACTCAGGCTGCTGTACCTGCATCCCCAGCTGAGTGCACAGCGCTGTCGTAGGCAGCTGAGTCGTGCTGGAAGTCTTGCAGGTTCTGAGACCACAACCTCACATTCTCATCCATGGGAGTTGTAGCCTGTGTTACTGTCACAGTAGTGCTAACAGCCTCTGCAGTCTTCTGTTTAGCTTGCTCCAAGCGCTGTCTGGCCTCCACTACATAATAAACAGGGGATGAGAAGAAATGAACACTGACAGTTTCAAATGAGCTGTTGCCTGTACTTCAAAAGTGATGAGATTAAGAGGATTTTATCTTCTGCAGAGTGGAGATCCAACCTTGCTTATTTGGTCTTCTCTTTGTTTCCACAAGGAATACTCAAAAGTCCTAGTGGGTGGTCTACCATTACATTAATTCTTTAAATGTAACAAATCCTTATTTCCTCATTGTTCTGGATTGATAAAGGTTTTCAATATCCTTGGATTTTGATGGTTGTTGTGTAGCCAAAGATATTCTGATTTTCTTTGTGTTTTAAAAGAAAATTTATGTAAAGACTGAACATTTTTCATGAAAGTTATTTTCCATGGAGAGAAATCCAAGGCGCTAAAATGCTTTTGTTATACCCAATATCTTTTTTCTTTTCTTTTTTTTTTTTTTTTTTGAGTTACCAAGGACTGTATTTCCAAAATCATGGCATTTTGCATATGATATCTCAGTAGTAAAAAGCAAGAATAGGAATTAATGGAGAATTCTTGAATATGTCAACTTTGAATATCTTTGGGTATGGGCTGGATGCTTTATGATGTCTGTTTTCTGAGAAACTAAAGTGAGATTTTGTCAATCAAGACTGTAAGTAATTAATCTCCCAAATACTCTGTATGTGATTATATGAGAATTAGATTTTGACAATCAATAGAGTAAATCCACAGATTTGTAAATTCTTCAAGCCCTGAAAAAATCGAGTTAAATGGGAGAGGACAATTGTAGGAAGGAGGATCAAAACAAATGTTAGTAATTTCTGATGGAAAAAATTTATAATTTTATCATGAATACATTAAAGATGGATTGGTATTGATTATGTCTTGTCATTGCCATCAAGTTTGTTTGAGCCTCCTTGGAACTGAAATCTTAATATCAACTTCATAAGCCATATGCAAAGATAAAATGTGGTGTAAAGCATCTGAAGGCAAAGAATGATAAAATGAGATTTCTTACAACCTAGTTCTGCTGATTGCATTTTTGTGATGGCTCTCATCAGTTTGCTTTGCACAGCATGCATTCGTGCTGCAGTGCCATTGACATGACGGCTGGTGTCTGCAATGGTTAAATCATTACCTGTGGGGAGAAGTTAGGAGATATAATTGAATGATATCAAAGCAGCATTTTAAAAAGATAAATTTTCTCCTATTGAGCTATGTTACTAAGCCTTTAATATACTGTAGGTAGTATGCTAAGACATTTTTTAGTATATGCTACAGTAGCACTCTTGACTTTATATAATCTAAAGTCATAAGCAACCTTGATGCTCATAGCCATTATCTGCCTTAACTCAGTGCCAACTCTCGTGCAGAGTAATTCCAAACTTACACAGGAGAAAGTCTAAGAAACTCGAAAGGTCCTGAGAAATTGAAGAGGCAATTTCTGTAATTTTAGTACTATCATTCATTTTCAGTGAAAAAAAAAAAAAAGTCACAATCTTTTAACATTTATTATTATCCAACGTTGAAGAAACCCAGATTCCTGAATGCTTAAAGTGTTGTAAATTGATTTCAGTCAACTACTTAACTGAGTATATTTACACATGAAAAACTGTTTATGGGTGCAGATATTTAAACAGTGGATGTATCTCAAATGGTGCAGATGTTTAAACAGTGGATGTATCTCAAATGGTCCTTTTGTAAATGAAATAAACTCTGTATATTTACTGTAAGCTGCTGCCTGTTGTAGCTCCATGGCTCGGCTGAGAAGTTCTTCACTTTTACCTCTATGGTAAATGATCTGAGTATCAATTCCAACTGCAGCCTGCAAATATATTTCAAAAAAGAAAGTCAAAATAATATTTACCAAATGTTTCCTTTTAATGTGTATAATTGTAGACAATGTATTGCTTGATATAAATATAACTTCAAAGTCAACAGCAATTTCATTTTTCTTGTTAGCATTAAAGATTGGCAACTGGAATACAACAAGAAGATTGAAAGGAAAATTTCCTATAGGCTTCCTATAGAGAAACATGTACTTTTCAGAGAGCAATAAAGAATAACTAAGATGCAGAAAGCACAGAAGTCCTCTTAATTTATCAGCTCTAATATATCAACTTGGTATTCATTCTGCATGTTAGTTAGGCATTGTGTTTGTTTGACTGTTGACTCTATCAGGTGATGAACATGTGCTGTGTGGGGAACTGCTTCCAGTCCCCATTAGCACACTGTAAGCAGAGGACCGGACTCAAAATCCCTAGGGATCTGGTCCCTGCAATCCAACCAGTTCCTCTTTCAATCCCACTAATAAATTGCTACTAAAGCCTTTTAAAATTATAAACATAAAAAAGGAAATAAAATATTTTAGAACAGTAAGGCCGGAGACAAAACCAGCACCTTCATTAAAGCAGTGAGCATACAAGTGGGCCATTTGCCTCATTTTATCTTTCTATGAGAAACAGCGACGATCCTGTCGCTGATCCTTTCCTTCCACCTGGTACTGTGTGGAATAGGAGGACTCAAGCACCCATCATCAATTCAGGGTTCCTACAGGGCCAGGGAGTTGTCTGCACTTTTACAGGACTGTCTCAGGTTGAGTGACAGGACAAAGAAGCATCTCCCTGTGCTCACTGACAGGAAGGCCCTATTGCTTCTTTGTAAATTACAGGGGAATGTAGACAGGGAGAATGATTGACCACCTAGGATTTAATTCAGGAAATAACATATGAAGCAAAATGTGCAGTGAGAACTTTGATGCGGACAATGAAGCTAGATCTTATTTTTTTCTTCATACTTAGTGTTCAAAGCCCCTGTAGCATTGCAAAGTAAATGCTGGTGTTATGACAACTACTTACATCATTGACCCGGTTTGTTGTGTTCAGTGCCAGCAAAGCAGCTTTATTAGCTTCTTCAATATAACCAGCAATGTTTTCATATACATTTGAAGCATTTATTGCCCTTTGTACCAATCCATTTGTATCAACACCATGTAAATTCCTGTTAAAAAGAGAGTAAACAGAGAAAGAAACCAAACTGTATCAAATTAGTTTCAAATTGATTAGCTTTCTTAACATTCTATGAATCTTGGCTATACAATTTTGCATATAAATATATTTGGCCTGATGTGTATTCTCTTCATTTGGGTATGACCATCCATGCCAATCTAAAGCAGGAGAAAAATATGTGGATAGCAGATACATCCCAGGGGTTTCCAACTTGCTAAAGCTCTGGGAATTTGGCCTTCACATCTATGTGAACAGTAACAGGTAACTTCTAAGCTTTTATCTTTTTAAAAAATCTGGATAGATATTTCATAAACGGACAGAATAACAGATCAATGGTTGTGCTTCTATGGAGATAACTCCTGACTGTGAATGGAAAGAACTGTGTGTGCCAGTGATCAGGACAGCTGTATCAACAAATTGTTTATATGTTCCAAATGCAGATGGGAAAAGGGGGAGAATTAGAGGAAGAACTATCCACTGGTCATGAAATTTTGCAAGAAGTTTGATTTCAGAAATATAATGTTGCCTTGCTGGCATGGTAGAGCTCGATGTGCATATTAAGAGATAAATGGTCTTCAGAGGAGATTCAAAACAGTTGGCTTAAGGCTGAGCCTTCAACAATTAATAACTTTAAGAAAGCATTCTTTTCTATATTTTTGTGATAAACAGAATTCAGAGAATATATTTATATAAATATTAGATATACATTTATATCTGCTTGTGTGTATTTACTTCAGTGTATTTGCACACTGAAGACATAACAATTTTCCAGTTACCAGTACTGTTGTAAGAATTTTCTGCTATATTCCCCCCCAAATAAACTTCAACAGCAAAAAAGCCTAACAAGTTTATAAAGTAAATCCATTAAAGAACAAACAACAACAAAAAAAAACAACCAATCAACAGAAAAACAACATAATGATTTGAAGATAGGCTAAACGTTTTAAAGGATTAAAGTTTCACTGCAGGACAATCTTCTCAAAAATTAAGAGTCAGCACATTTCCATCTGGATATTTTGCAATTATTTCTGCTCATTTTATATTAAATTCCTGATATATTGGAGTTGGTAGTCATTTTAAAATTATTTTAGGAAAGGAAGAAGGTTAGCCATATGGGATATTTTCTTTCAAGTGATTCTACTACCCCCAGCTAGGCGATCTCAGACTGAACATATTGTTCACTTTCTAGGTTGTCTGTAGTTTGTGTAGCATTATAGAACAAGAGTTTCAGATATCAGCTTTGTACAGTACATAAAGGAAAGCCATCTGTTATTTTTTCACTGTTTAAATCTCCTAACCAGTGTGTACTAATATTAAGAAACAACTGGTATTTAGATAATATGCTTGATGTGTAGCTGTAACACTTTATCCTCTGAAAATGTATGTTCATTATATTACTTAAAGTAGAATTTGGTGAAGCATTTTCTTTAAGAAATCACTTGCAGCAGTGATTTTTTCATGTCTAGTACCAATTGCAAAT
This sequence comes from Chrysolophus pictus, assembly GCA_037305975.1. Lineage (NCBI taxonomy): Eukaryota > Metazoa > Chordata > Aves > Galliformes > Phasianidae > Chrysolophus > Chrysolophus pictus. Next base: position 45,484,125 of record CM074578.1, read on the forward strand.
AAAGTCATATTTCAAATCTGCTTAGAGTGACTTTTTAGTAAATTGAAGGAAAGTCTGTTTGCCAGCAAAATAGGAGGTCCTGCAGTAAATTTTTGGTATTACAGAGGGCTTGTTTCACTGAAGCACAATCTACACTTTAAGAAATATTCCATCTGTAAACCACTTCTTAAACAGAAATTATCACAAATCCCGTTTTATGGCCCATACTACAAAAAAATTTTTTAATATGAAATAACTCATTGACAAAAGTAGTATCTGCCAGCCCCATTTAATCTGCTTGTATTGTATTACTTTTCAGTAGTTTGCCTTGTCTATTCTCATGCTATGGCAAGAGGAGAACGTGCCAAATTAGAAAGAGAAGAATATCACACAATATATGCTTGTTTATGCTTTGAGAAGATGAATAGATTTTGTTTTGCTCAAATTCAGATTTTCCTTCTGGACCATGAAAGTTCTTTCCATACATGAGTTCCCAGCAATTTGTTTAGTGCCTATTTACAGCCAGTGTATCTATTGGAACTGTGTTTCTGCTTGTCTCAGTTCATTCAGCTATTCAATAATTAGCACTTGTATGAACAGAGTCTGCTGAAGTTAAATTTTACCGGTCCAACTCATCAGCAAGTCTTCTTAGGTTATGTGCATGCTGCATAGCCTTTTCCTCCAGCTTCTCATCAAACAGAGACAGATTGGCTATTTTTTCTTGCAATTCCTTTTTTGCTCCATCTATTTCTGCGTAGAACCCTGACACATTCTGAATAAAAATGGAAGGAAGGAAAGAATATGAAAATCATAAAAAAATCAAGTCTTTTTAAAAATTATTATGTTTTATTTTACCTTTTATGTTATGCTTTTGTTTTCTTTTATATTTTTATCACATAAAAGAGAGTAAAAGGGTGTCTTATGAATGCTGGTGAAGCAAGACAAACGCAGAAAGATAAAAATCAGCCAAAATTCAAGAAATCTCTTTAAAAGATATTATAGAGAGATGTGAGAAATACAAAAGAAAGACAGTTGAGAGATATCTTACCATCTGTTGTGTTTACTCTAGAACAGTGCCAATGGCAAGCTTTTTTGTTGTGAAGCATGACTAGGTAGAATAATTAAACAAATCTTTGCAAAATCCCCTTATTGTGATACTAAATTAGGAAATGGAAACCATGGTGTTTGCTTTACTTTTTATTTTTACTTTTTTTTTAAACCTGCAGGCCAGAAATTAATTCTTGGGACTTCTAAACTACAAGCAAACTAAACAGTGCTGGAGTGGGCTGGCTTACAAAGCATCCCATTAGTGCATGATCCCTGGAACTGTTTTGGCCCTGGCCAGCTGCCACTCTTCCAAGCACACCTCCTTGGGGAATGAGGTTGTGCCTGTGCCCCAGGGGCGACATGGGGGAGGCATGTTGTTGGAGAGGGACAGACTTTAGCAATACAGATGTAAGCTGTGCCATACACAGCTCTGAGAATAGTCCTGGACCCATTCTGTCTCCTTGCACAGAAATAGCTCTTATAGGAGGAGGATATCTTGTATTTGTCTGCTTTGCAGGAGTCTATCAGACAACTAACACTGTATGCATGGGCAAAGGAGAAGTACTATCCCTTTGCTTTAGCTATAGGCTTTTCTTATATGAAATATCTGTGCGAAGACCCAAGAGGACATCTGTTCACCTTCTCTCCAATACACAACTTTGGCAACAAGTTTGATGATTGCAACTGCAGTCACAAAATAAAGGAAAAAAGAGAATGAAACAAGGGAGAGAAAAAGGATGAATGAGTGAAGCGTGAAGAATCTCACTGCTGGTGAAGATGGAAGTTGCTATTCCCCAGCTATACAAACATCCCCTATGTGCAGATTTACCCACAGGATTCGGGAACCCTGAACGATAAACTGCAGCAATTTATTTTACACAAAACACATGAGAAAAAAATATCAGACTGACTGACTACCTTGGGATGGCTATAATTAAAGAAAGCTGTCTTCTTGTTGTTTTCAAGTTAATTTTTCAAGAAAAAATGTTGATATTTGTTTTTGTGTTGCTTTGAATAACTGTGGCCAAAATAAATGTTTGTAGAGAATTTTCATTTGTCTTGAACTATCAACAATTCTTATTATAAGAGATGAAAAAAACCAAAACAAACAGCTTTTGTAAAATGGCAAAGATTTTAGTTGGAAAAATCCCACTTTTATTTTCTTTGGGTTTTTGTTTTTTTTGTAGAAAGTTCAAAAACCATGGGAAAGTTTAATCTAAAAATTTCCCACAACACCTTGTCTCATTCAGAGGACTGGATCCTAATCTATAGTTCCAAAAGAGAATTTCAATAAGATAATTTGTTTATATGTACAATTTACATTTTGACCATCATTGATTCTATGATTGGTTTTAAAACTGAGACATGGGAGCTGCCTTCTGTGCTCACTTGCATGCATGAGAAAAGTACAGTCTGCCACCAAAGCACCTTTTGGCAGCCACTCATACTGAAATGACTGAGAACCCTGCAGCAAAATTCTTCAATTAGTTGTGCCTACAATAAGGTGTACTTCTAATATATTATTTTTCCACGGCAGTAAAATGTTACAGAACTTTTCATCTAGGAGGAGTTACACTTTATTTTTTCATCAGTATTTCATTGAAGCAGTCCAAAAAAAACAAAAACCAAAAAACAAACAAACAAAAAAAAAACAAGGGAAGGGAAGGGAAGGGAAGGGAAGGGAAGGGAAGGGAAGGGAAGGGAAGGGAAGGGAAGGGAAGGGAAGGGAAGGGAAGGGAAGGGAAGGGAAGGGAAGGGAAGGGAAGGGAAGGGAAGGGAAGGGAAGGGAAGGGAAGGGAAGGGAAGGGAAGGGAAGGGAAGGGAAGGGAGAAGAGAAAAGAAAAGAGGGAAGAGAAGAGAAGAGAAGAGAAGAGAAGAGAAGAGAAGAGAAGAGAAGAGAAGAGAAGAGAAGAGAAGAGAAGAGAAGAGAAGAGAAGAGAAGAGAAGAGAAGAGAAGAGAAGAGAAGAGAAGAGAAGGGAAGAAAAAAGAAAAGAGTGATTTTCATTCAGTGGTCTAAGCACATGACTTTTTAGAAGTTCAACAATTCTGGACATACCATTTAGAGAAGTCAATGAGGCACTTACCTTTATTACCTCACTTAACTCTGAGCTGATCTTTCGTGGTTCTGCCAGAATAGCTGTGGCACTTAGCACAATACTGTTCACTTCATCTGCTTGCTCTTTTAATTTCTCATGTTGTTTCTACAGAACAAATCAACAGAAAAATTGCTGTGAATTGCTAGAATAGTGTTACCATTTTTGTTTTGTTACTAATGCTAATTTAAAAGATGAAGAGGTAAACGAAGTAGATTTTAGATAACTATGAAGTCAAAGTTTTTCACAGATATCCCTATTAATAAAATAGTGTTATTCCATTAACGTATAGTCCTTATGGGAAAAAAAATCATTTATGAGAATTAATTTCTTTATATACTGCAGCAGGAACAGTTACTGGGATTAAGTATTACTCAGTGAGTGGTCAGCATAAACAAATCAACTGTGGACTTTTTATAGTGACCTGGAAATTTCTTTTTCTGTAGGATTTTAAATTTATGGTATTGCAAATGTTTTTCACTGTCAATAATAAAGCTAACTTGAACAATCTCCCATTGTGAGGAATAATGAAAATCCAACTGGAAAATCCAACAGAGCACACTTTTGACTGCAGCTAGCTCACATAAGGCTTCGTTTCAGACACGTCATATGAACTGTAACCTGAAACTATAACAGTGAAACAACAGAAAAATAAAGAGACTTTATGCACAAAGGATCTCAAGATTCACGTAGATGACTTCAAAAGAACAGCATGCTTGAGTTATCTTCTGAAATATTAGACATTCCACATCATCATGAGCTTCTAGTAAAGAGCTCAAAATGGAGCCAATGTGGTGCTATGAAACACAGAGGTTGGTCTGAATTCATAAGATCATTCTTGTGACGAGAGGATTGCTCCCTAAACTGCTCTCCTCCAGACTCCAAACAATTTCAGTCATTAAAATGAAAACAGGTTCAAATGATCCCATGTTGTTCTGTCTTTTTTTTTTTTGCTTGATAAAAAAATAAACCAGAAAAAGAATTTTAGGTGAGACAGTCTAATTTTGCATCCCTTAAAAAAACAGAAGTCAAACTGCTAAAAGGAAAAATCCCACTTTTTTTTTTTTTTTTTTTTAATATGAACAATGTATTAAGTATCTTTCTAGGATGAAGGACATCAAAGTTCAATTTTCTCATCAGCCACATGCTATTTGAACCTAACTCCACCACTCACATGTGAACTTCCCCCTTTTGTGGGGGTCCCACAGGGGAAGGTCTCTTCTGAGCTCTGCTCTGACTGATTGCTTTGTCCAAAATACTTAAGTTATTCAGTATATAACAGTGCATAAGAAAAAACTACTGTAGCCTCATAGCAAGGCAGTTCACCCAGCAAGTGGGAAACCCATTTTCAAGCTATCTGGTTTGGATTGGTTAGAGGATGGATTTGTGCTTGCTGACGCAAAGACAATCATCTTCTATTTCTAAACAAGAACAAGAAAACAAAAGCAAGAAAAAAAAAAAAAAGGGGGGAGGCATTTTGCTTAAAAGAGGAGCAGGGAGCAGGGATAAAGTTTGGATAGGGCAGTATGGACCCAACCACAGTCCAGAACCTAAATGCAGCACAGTCTCTATAAACAGAATATTTCATTAGAATATAACTACATCTGTGAGCATGAAGTCCTTCCACATTATAAATGAGTGCATCATAGATGAAACAATTCCACCACAGTATTTATAGCAACTGTGCTACTTAGAATACATCTTCCTATGTTTAGGCATCAGTAACCATCTTTTTCTTGGCCAGCTAGGACATGCCCTGCCAAAAGCAACATGCATTGTCACTTCACAAAAAAAGTAATAATTTTTGCATTTCTCAACTTGTTTAGAACTGGAATGTTAAACTCATCCTGCTGAGGAGTTCAAGGACTTTTTTTGAGGTGGTGATTTCTAAATCTAAATGGTAATCCACTATTTTAAGTACTGGTAAATACGAGCTATTTCACAGATGCTGATAATAAATAGAATGCATAATACCTCATGCTCTTGAACATTGGCTGTGTTTTCCTTATTTATTGCCTCTGTTTGTGTAACATAGTCAAGTGCTTGGCCTAATGCCTCTTCCAGGTCTGACAGCTTCATATTGTGTTCACTGAGCTGCTCCACCACATCAGAAACAAGAGATCTGGTGTCATTGTACCTCTCATGAAACTCTTCAACTCTCTGTAACACTGAAAGAAAAAATCAGAGATGACTGATTAACCAGAGCAGGCAAATGCAGACAGGCATAAAGACTATCTTGTATTTTTATGCCTGTCCTGCCATCTGGGCAACAACCAGAGATCTGGGGCAGTCACTTAAAAGCAGGGGCACTATGGGCAGCTCACTGTGTATGCCTGTCAGAGCCATGGCACTGCTGGCATCTTTTCCACAGCTTTAGTGGGGTGGGGAAAGGCAGGAAAAGAAAAAGCTGTAGCCCTGATGTTTATTTAATGACTCTCTCGAAGTCAACAGAGTTGCACAAGCTTGGGTTAAGAGACTGGCTGTCTGAAGCTGAGATTGCTTTTATGTTGGCAGATAATGGCTTCTTTCATTCTTTTTTTCTTCTTTTTTTTATCCCAGCTTTGCTCTTGTGCTTTTTTTTTTCTTTTTTTTCCTTCAAACCATCAGGAGTAGGAATTATTATTTAATCTCTTTCACTTCTTGTTAAAGTAATTAATGACAGAAGACTGCTGATGGACACACAGATCTCATATGACCTGCTCTTACATTCTCCCAAGCTGTGATGTGTGCAGCTACTCAAAACCACCAGGATCTGCTGTTCCTTCCCAGGATCTCAGCATTACCTCCCAAGCTGCCCAGCGTGGACCTCAGCATTATGTCCTAAGCTGCCCAGCCTGAGCCAGCTGCGCATCAACATCTGCGTGAATGGAAAACAGATTCAAAACTCACAGTCCTCTGCAGCATGTTCCTCCTCATCTGCAAGTTGCCTCTCATTTGTGAAAGGCTTACGGCGTTTGATCTCCTTCAGCATCTCCTCAGCCACACTCAGCTTCTGGGCAATTTCTTCAGGGCTTAGCTCTTGTTGAATCGCATAGTATTTCATCTTGCTGCTGATTTCTGTGGGAAAAAGGAACAGATGGTCAATCTAGCATGATACAGACAAGTAAACATTGTGGAGTACTTCTATTTTTGTGAATCCAGATCATGCTGGTAGCAAAAGAAAATTTTAATTATCCTACAACTCTACAGTAGGTAATTATTATCTTTAATCCAGTCTTAAAATGAAACCTGGAAATAAACACTTTCTGGCATATGTAGGGATCTCATCAGAAGACGATGAAATTAAACAGGCAAGGGTAATGTGCTTTATTTGGCTTGGCAGCTGGGATCATCTTTTCATTTTGAGCTCTGTGGCACGTAGCAGATTGGGGCTTTCATCCAGGATCATGTTTTTAAGTGCTACTGAAAAAATATGATGTTTATTAAATAACAATAGCAGCAAGGAGACTAAAATAATCTCTTTGGCCATCGGAAGAAGTTTGAGGCACCTTTAAGATATAAGACACAACTTCTAGTCTGATGATGGCTTGCTGGTTTGGAGATGGGTACTATTTCAAGGTTTTAGTCTCAGTTCAGAAAATGCTGTTGGATCCTTGCAGCTGAAACTGAGTTTACCCATTCCCAGAGCAAGCATTATGAAGTCTTCCCACTTTTTCATCTCTGGCTTCAAATACCAACCATGTCCTCTTTTGTACCCTGTGAGTAGCTTTGGCTTGCGTTCATCACCAGTTTTGTGGATAAGCAGATCTGCCAAAGCCAGCACTGTCCATCTGAAATTTTTAATAAAGTATGTATGTGTCATTGTGGCACAACAAATTCTTTGGCAGAGTATCTTTTCATGCAGTTTCGGGATGGCTCCTGAACTCATCAGTGAAGCTTTAAAGTCTCAGTCTCAGCAGTAACTGAATGGCTCCACAGCTTTCTTTTTCCTTCTCCTACTGGCACACACAGAAATATATGTGTATGGAAATGGGCACACATGTACAGCTTATCTTCAGAAGGACCTGGATCACTTTCTACAGAAGAGATAGAAGAGAATGATTTTGGGCATGGTGAAAATCATTTTCACCCACCTGTTTCTAACTTCCTTTCTGGGTGAACTTAATTGCACTCTTAATTGCAGGCACAGGTGTTAGTTTTCTACAGTAGCTCAATCTGATTTCTGCTATCTGTGTCCTAAACTAAAAACATTTCTGCCTTCTGCGTTCCCTTTTCTCCCCAAAACAACTGATGATTAAAAAGAATTACCTACACAAGTCAGCCAGTAAATACTGATGACAATCAGTGAGGTTTAGGCTGATACCTGTAGTCAAAAACGGTAGAAATAAAATGCAATGGTTGACCCCATAATCAAAGATGATCTAGAATCATGGGTGTAAGAATGTAGTACATTTTTAGAATTATGTGTGCATGGCCTCATTATCCTGCCTCATCTTTGTGACAAGTTAAGTTAACTATATTTGTTGAAATTAAAGTACTGGTTAAAACATCCATGGAGCTAATGATCAGCAATGATAATGATTGATACATCACAGCTCTTCCTTACAAAAGCTGCCACAGAACTTGAAATTACTGCTCTAAGTCAGAACCACTCAAGTCTATTAATTAAGGATTTCTATTAATTGAAAAAGGGCTCTTTAACCTCAGCTACCAGGCAACTTTCTGTTCTGGTGCCACACACAGATTTTTACACTCTTGGCTTTGCTATGGACTGGGAGAAATCAGTGTGCTCTATGGCAGAATGGATGTTTTTGTGATGTAGGTGTACAGGGGACTGGAATGCTTCTGCATACATTCCCGTAGATTTTATTGCTTTCTGTAGGTATAGAAAAAGAAGCAGAGATTGGTGTAATCTCAGTTTTATATACCATTATGATAATGGTCACAGATACTCCAGATGAAGACGATCATACTGGACTTGCAATTGTACTTGGGAAGGTGTTCACTATTGTCATTTAACATTTGATGTATAGTACAGTAAAAATTCTTGAAGATCCAAGCAGTTCTCAGGCTGTAAATCAAACAAATCTTCACCTGGGAAGGTCTGAAATATGTACATTTACAGTCAGAAGAGAAATTATGTTTTGAAATTTATGTTAGTTCCAAGATGTTTTATTGCTCCAGCATGTTGCCCAAAGATGGACTTAAGTTTCACTTGCATCTCCATGTATTATATGCACAGATGAGCAGGACACTGAGATAACAGGAGACAGTTTGTCTCATTTTAACATGAAAAAGCTTTTGGTTTCATTCTTCTAATTCTGGGAGCTCTTAATCATGGTTACCTCTCCTGCTGTAAGACAACATCATTATAACCATTTCTGACAGTCTGCTCTAGCCATCTGGTTTAAAATTCTGCATTTCACTTTGTGGAGAAATGAGAAGCCAATGAAAATGCAGTTTTCTAACTCTACTTCTGTATTTCAGGAAAAAAAAAAAGACAACAGTCACTCTCTAATGCTGTTTGGCTGGGTCTGAACTCAAACTCAACTGGAAATTTTGGTCAGATGAAACAATTATCAACTTGAGGAGAAAATCATCACCACCTTCCAAAGTGAGCTTGGGGATGCAGTACATCCACAAAATAGTGTGCTATTCAGCATCTTTTTCTTTTTAGAAGCGTTTGCATGATGCTGTATCAATCAACATAGTTCTACCAAGAAACAATTTGCTAAAAAGCAAAATATTGGTGATTCACCAGAGTGATCACCAGACTTAGTCAGATCTTACTGCCATGGGTTCAAAAGGAAAAGTGATATTTAAAAAAAAATCTGTCTAGCATTTGTGTGTCCTCTGTTATTTACCTGCAAGACTGGAAAAGAGCACTTGCTATATTAATCTGCTATAAAAGAAGACACCAAACATTCTCACCTCCAATCCCATGCTTGAGCTTGTGGCTGCAATGAGTTCCAGTCTGATATCAACTCTACTTTTTTATCTTACCACTAGTATATATAAATACCTTGACTATCTATTCAAACAATCAGAGGTTCCAAATTGAATCATCTTGAAGCATTTCAGGTAAACTTATTTATCATTATTTTGCTTTTTCAGAATGAGAAAAATGAAGGAGATGCATTTATTCTAGTTGTCAGACCAACTCAGAGACAACCTTTCATCATGGTACTGCAGGCTCTAGTGGCCTTATGTGTGGATTGCTTTGTCAGAGTACCCGGGTGCTATTTTTTTTTTGCTGGAACTTTCATTAATACATGCTTCACGGTGAGCTGAACTAGAAATAAATCTATTTACCTTGAATATTATCCCTCATATTACTAAGCTTCTGCACGAGCTGAGTAGCACGGCTGTTAGTCTCCATGGTTTCCTTCTGTACCAGTAGACCCTTGCTGGAAGCTTGATTTCCCTATGAATAAACCGTGTAAGCAAGATATTAGATTTATTTTTTTTTTCTTTCAGATCTGTATGCATGTGTGGAGATGAGCAGTGTAAACACCCATTTAGCTTTTTCCTGACGAGCATGCAAAAGTCCATTTATCATATAAAGTGGTATTTACAGAGGTGTTTGAAGTGAAGGGCCGTCTTGTCGATATTTTCAGTATTGCAGAGTGAGAGATTAAAATCTGTCCCACATTTATCCATCACTTGCTGCAATCAAATTGTCATAAATTATGTACAGTTGTAAACCTCCCATCTGCCGAGTCTCCTAGGCATTCAGCAGGGCTGGCTCATTTTGCTGGATATCACATTTACTGAGTAAATGTATAGACTGCAGAGTAAGGCATGAAGCTCACCACCATTTTTAGATCACTGTCTCCCTCATGCGAGGTTGCCTGCTCTGCAACTTGTTAAAATTAAGAAAACAAGCATGAGGATTCAAAAGGTGCGGAAGAGCGTAGCTACACTCTTATCACAAAAGCCTATAAATACAGGTGAAGGTCAAGGAGGGGCCTCTGGAGGTATCCTGGTCCAACCCCACAGCTCAAGCTGGGACACCTACAGCAGGTTGCCCAGGACCATGCCCATACAGCTTTTTGAGATCTCCAAGAGACTCCATAACCTCTCTCTGCAATCTACCCCAGTGCTCCACCGTTCACAGCGTGTCATAGTAAAGAGGGGTTCCCTGATGTTCTGTGTTACTGCTGGGCTTGCGCTCCCCACTGCATTTCCCATATATGCATTGAGGTGACATGGTCCCCGAACGAGTGAGTGAAGCTGTTGGGGAGGTAAACATTTAACATGGCACGGCTATCATATTATCTGGACGTGACATTAATTTTGGGATTCCTTAAATTTAATTTTCACTGGTATATCTAAGAAAGGAGAAGATAACATAGCTGCTGACCACGTGTATATGCGTAAGCCTGCACCACGCGCTTGGCAGTGGCACAGTGTTCAGTTCAATGCCCTTTTAGGGCTGCAGCAGCGAAAATCCACGCTGTAAAATCAGTCTGAGCATGGGAGTGAAGGCTGGAGAGCTCGGGCTGCTGCTGTGCTCGCGTCATGGCGGCTCCAGACCTGCTGAGGCGGCGGCACCAGGGGGCGCCTGAGGCCACGCCGACACGGCCTAGCAGAAGGCTTAGCAGAAGGCTTAGCAGAAGGCTTGTATTGTTCGCTTGCTTGTTTTCAGTCTTTGAACGGCTTGTCCTTTACTGCTGTCAGGGTTTCCAAAAGGTTAGTGGGGAGCATAGCTGCGTGAGTGAGGGGTGCTCTTAGTGGCCCTCAGTTCCCCAGTGGCATGGGGTACTTGCCTTGTGCTTTGCTTGGAGCCTGGGCAGGAAACGTGATGGGCTCCCCCAAGTCTGCCAAACACTCATGGTCAAGCTGTGTGCAACTTTACTCTGAGCTCATCCTGAGCAGCTTCCAGGAGTTACAGACTACATTTATCACATGCACTCACACTTCTCTTTCGAACACTCTTTGGTTTTTGTTTTTTTTTTTTTTTGTCCCTTCTTCTTCTTTGTTCTCCTGCATTTCAGTTTTCCTAATGGTATAATTTTGCCTTGTGAAGGAATTGGTAAGTGAACGTAAGGTGTGGTGTTTTGCAATAAGCATGAAAGACACTCCAGTTGCTGTGTCAGCTGTGGTTGTCTATGGCTGGAAATAACACAGCCTGGTGTATTTCCCTAAAATAGATATATTTCACTAACAAAAAGCTGTTCAATAATATTCATTTAAAACAGAAGAGATGCAATTTTGAACTTCATTGCTTAACACAGAATCAATCATAGAATCATTAAGGTTGGAAAATATGACTATGATCATCTAGTCCAACACCCCACTCACCCCATGAGCCCACTAACCACATCCCTCAGGGCCACATCTACACATTTCTTGAACACTCTATGGACACTGACTCCACCACCTCCCTGGGCAGCCTGTAGCAGTGCCTCATCACACTTTCTGAGAATAAATTTTTCCCAGTATCCAACCTGAGACATATCACATCAGTATTCTTTCAGGGTGCAGTGAAAGTGTTCTGTGAGCTGAAAGCAGCTAACCTTAATTTTATAGCCTGACAATTGAATATGGATGTAACATCTATGATTATAATTGTGTTAAAACATATCTTGAGTGCTGATCAGGCTCCCATCTCAATGGGTACCTCAAAAGGCTTTTAAACCAGCAGCTTTGTAGCACACTGTGAAGTGACTAATCAGACTAAATGGAATTTTACAAGGGCATACGTGTAAAATAAATATTATATGAAGATTCCTAAAGTCAGTCCAAATTACTTTAATGTTGGTTACTTCGGTTCAAAATTGCAAGGCAGGGTGTCTACTGTGCCTATGGTGTAATGGGAGGAAAAAGGAACTAGATTCCAAGGGGAGGCTCTTTGCTGTCTTTGACAAACCTCTGACTACGCTCAGAAAAGTTTGGCTCTTCCTTTCCTGGGAAGAAGACTTGGTAGATCTTCAGCACTTTAAATTTAGAGCCTCAGTAAAGTAGAAAGTTGAGAAATAAAACATTATCCTAACTTTTTTTCAGGGCACTCTTGGTCTTGTGCAGTGAACGTTGTTTGCCAGCATGAGAATATGTCAAGCCATAAGGCCTCTGTGTACTGGCTGTGAACAAACCTGGTCATCCAGGTTTTCTGCCTCTCTCAGGAGATCATTCATGTCATCCGCAGCATCATCGACCTCGATGGTCCAAAGTGTGGAGTGGTCCTTTTTTTTGGACATTGCTGCCTGTGTGTAGGGAAAATAAGAAGTCAGCACATCCCGAACCAAATTTCTGCACTGAGGGCAGAGATGTAAATTTACATGGATGGAGTGGAAACCCATAGATGAAAATTACATTAAAAAAAAAAGCGAAACGTCATCAATATTTGTACCTGGAGATGGGTAGTAGTGAGGTTCAGGTCATTCAAACGTTTCTGAGCTGCAACACCTGTAGAGATGCTCAGTAAAGTTGATTTGCTTTCATCAATAGCCAGCACTGCTAACCGGATGTCATCTGTCAAATCCCAAATACATTTATCGCAGCCTGATAAGAAAATAAAAGTATCATTTTATTTTTAGCACTTGTAAAACTTAACAACATCTTAAATTTACTTTTGAGTGCTCCATGGGGTTTCCTCTTTCTGACATGGATGGGCCTTGATTTATATCCATTTTTCTTTCCCTTTCATCCACCCACTCCCAAGGTCCCACAGGACAGGCACGATGCTTCCAGCTGAGCAGCACCAGATGGGACTGCTCTGAAGGGCCATCAAGGCGGCACTGCAATCAGTAGGGAGCGAGAGATGAGGCATTTCCTGGCTATTCCTTAGAGGTTCCATGTGTTTGTGTCCCAGAGAACAACAGATGAGGGTCAAAAAAACAAGTTCATTTTGCCAGCAGCCAGAACTCTGCATTTTAAATCTGGTGATATGAGAAGTAAGGATGTCCAGCAGCCAGACTCTTGGCTGTCTACCCAATTAGAATGGCAACTTCTCAAAGCAGAGTTTTGACATGTTGAATTATGCTGCTGCAGAACTACACCCTTGTCCTGTAAGAATGCTTGCAATACCACCTTGTTTTTAGTGACGTTTGTGCCACCAGTAAATGCAGGAGACTTAGATGAACATGAAACCCAGATTCCTGTAGGAACTTTTGCTTGGTATTGTACAGTCTGTTTTCCTGATGGCAGCAGCTGCCATATGTTTTTCTTCTGATTGTGCTTCTGGACACGTGATCCCTCTTCTTGGGAACAGGCTTAGGAGTCCATAGGTGACATGTAGTCTGTATAATACTATAGTCTTAACACTATCTTTTTAAAAGTATTAGTATTCACTAGAAGTTTTGAAATAGGCTTCCTGTATTTAGAATAGGGCAGACAGCTGAAAAGCAACTGACTGATGTGTGTATGTCAAATCTGACAGTAACAATTTATCTTTCATATAAAATGAGAAAAACAGAAATGATATGCAAGGTAGCATTTTAGGGCTATTTTTTTTTTTTTTTTGCAGGCTCTGTATCTCTAGGCCTAGAGAAGTAGCTTTTGTGATACATCCCTACTGCTCTGCAGCTTGTACCCTAAACATACAGTCTGTTTTACAGAGCTGAACATATTCATGGGCTCAGTCAGGCAAGTAAGTACAAATTAAAATACACAGCTGGTAGGGCACTGGATCTTTGAATGTTTAAGTGCCCTGCAGAATCAAGGTACAAGTGTGCACTGGAGAGAGAGCTGAGTGTTAAGTTAGTATCTGCAAGCATCTGAGAGTGATCTTTATTTTGGTGTTCTCATAATATTATTCTTACTGATGGTTGGGCAGTCTGTGCCAGTAGAAATTACAGGACTGTCTGCGAGGCATTCTCCAGTCTGGCTGTCACACATTCTCCCACCGCAGTTACATGCTGAGGAAAAGAAAAGGGTTTTAAGATAGTAATCTTCAAAATGTTCAACCCAGCTTTCCCATTCCAAGACTAATGAAGTGATTGTATGTGGGATTGTGCAAAGGTAATCAAACCAAAATCAAGGGCTTCCTTGACTGATTTTTCCTTAATTACATAGATTGGACCAGATGAAATATCAGCCATGACACAGAAAGTATGTGCTGAAGTGACTTGTTCAAAGCTTCCCAGCTGGTCAAAAACAGAGGCAGAAAGGCCAGAGTTGTCCAGCGGTGCTGTTGTACATTACCATCTGCAGAGGGTGACGTTTAGGAGATGTGCTAAGGAAAGCAGTACAGCTGATGTTAATTACTTGTTATGTAACTCTCTGCAGGCCTGTGGAACTTTTCAGCGCTGTGTCAGGCTCCCACCAACTAAAGTTTCCAGCTGTCAGGGAGTGATAGTGGACTCTAATTCCAGCTTGATCATATCAAAAAGTAAGTGTCTCCTACCACTTAAAATGAAGAACAAGTGAGGTTTAACATTTTCTATAAACTGAGTAAGCTGCATTTCTTTTGCCAAGACAAGTGGCTTTTTAGAAAGTTTAATTTTTAATCTAAAGTATCTCTCTCAAGATTTAATTAGCCTTTTAAAATATATTATTTTCAAGATTAAAATATTCTTGGAACACTTTGATAGAATAACAAAAATTAGCAAAACAGAGGAACAGCAGTGACTTATCTGGAATTCATTTTACTATTGTGATTCATGGTTTTAGCAGAATCTCATATCTAACAAAATTGCTTACTGCTGTTTTACTGCAGCCCATTCACTGTTCTCTGTGAGTTCCCTTATATTTACATTCCACACTGAAAGTTCAAGGAATTTTTTAGGAAAATTTGTAATACAGCCTCAAAGTCAACACGATACACTAACATTGGAATATTTCTTTGTAACTAACTGAACCAAAGTTAGTGGAAGTATTCATTCTTTGTACTAGTGATGAAAGAAGTTGGTTAAGAATGTTGTGAGGTAATCAACCTTTTGACTTCTCGACAAGTTTGAACTGGCGTATTGCAACTCCTGAATCTACACTGTTTTAATTTGTTATTTATTTTATTAAGAAGTGAAAGAGAAATCTCAGTTGAAAGCAGAGATTTCTCTTAACCTGTATCACAGGGTCTGTATCACAGATCTAGTTTGGATTAGGTTAGTACTCAAGAAAATGAAATTGTGTCTTCTTATTTAGCTGGATAACTCTTAGCTTGTTACACAAATGCTTATAGTAAATTCATTTCAAAAGCGGTTCTGACAATATTTCATCACAGAATCACAGAATCACAGAATTGTAGGGGTTGGAAGGGACCTCCAGAGATCATCGAGTCCAACCCCTCTGCCAAAGCAGGTTCCCTACTCCAGGTTGCACAAGTAGGCATCCAGGCGGTTCTTGAATATCTCCAGAGAAGGAGACTCCACAACCTCCCTGGGCAGCCTGTTCCAGTGCTCCGTCACTCTCACCATAAAGAAGTTCTTGCGCACATTTGTGCGGAACTTCCTATGCTCCAATTAATAATAATTATCTTGAGTCCAGATTGTTCTCACAGCTTCTAATCTCCAGGCCCCCAAACTTACTAACACTTTGTTGTAAGTGAATAAAAACTCCAGGTGCATATTGAGTTACAAGAAGTATGGAAATTTTATCAAGACATTGCAAACATACCAGAGACTGTACCTTGAACCTAGGAGTACTTCAAATGTCTAAGCTGGTTGCATGCTTGAATGGCTTACATTCAAATCAAGCTGAGAGGTAGGAGTGATCCATCCTCCTCATTTGTGCTATCGTCCTTGGGAAAGGATTCTGGCAATGGGGTTGGGAGGGAGCTCCAAGGTCCTTGCTCTGAGCTATTGTGTTTTGCCTTTAGCTGTGGCTGTTTCTCATCTCTTTGGAGGAAGATGCAGTCTCTCCTCTCACAGCCAAAGCAATGACAAAGGGCATAAGGACAAAATGCTGTCTGGCATTTAGTTGGGATATGGGGTCTGTGCTCTTGAGAATTCTTTATGCGTAATGGAAAACAGGCTAGGGTCAGGGGTTATTCAGCTGATGAAACATCCACAGTAATGCACTAGGAGTGTGGCCAGAAATCCCCCCTGCCTCCCAGGCCCACTCCCAGGCATCTGATGACTGATTTAAACATCTCTGGGAGGCAGTCTGTGCCCCATTCAGTACCTTCTTTTTTCTGCTCCATTACATTAAACTACAGACAATACCTGTACAGTTTTTAGCGAATACAGCATCCCCGTAGTAACCTGGAGCACATCGCTCACACTTGAAGCCCGTGGTGTGGCGCAGGCAGTTGCGACACTGGCCGGTCACTTCATCGCAGTCTTCAAAAATCAGGTTTGGGTCTGAGTTGCCACTGCAGTCACATTTTTTACAAGTGCTTCCAATTAGCAAAGGATTCCCATAGTAACCAGGGGCACACCTGAAAGGAGAAGCAAGCCCAAAGTTGACTTGTAATGCCATTCTCATCTGTAGTACCATTATTCTCTTACCTAATTGATGTTCCCATGAACTGTTGACAGTCAGCAGTCACTAAAGGACAGAAGTTAGAAGTTGTATTCCTGAAGAGGCTTTTTTATACTCTAATCTCATACTGTCCTGTTACTTATTTTTCCCTTGTTGAACACTTCTGATATCTCAGTCACTCTAGTCTGTATTATTTTTTTGTATCCTTAGTGGGGCAGAGATTTGTTCTCCATTGTTTAAAATATAACAGCATGACCTTGGCAGAGAGGCAGTTCTGGTGTTTATTTTGGTCTCTTTCAGCTTTGGATCTCTCCAACTATATTGTATTCTATAGGAAACTGGGGCAAGAAACTGCTTTTTGTGATGTGGAAACTTAGAGGAAGTTCAGACGTTATTTTCATTATGATGCAGATAGCAGAGTTCAGACTTGAAGAGGACTAAAAAATATGTCTGTGATGTGGCACTGGGATGGCAACTGGTGTTTGCAGAACCAAACAGGTGCTGAATCAGTCCATTACATCCACAGCATTTTTTTGGTTTGTTCTGTTAGCTTGTTGGTTGAGGCCAAAGAGTAAGAATGTCTGCGAGCCCAAGAGGGGAGGATGTCTCTGAGGGGTTGCAGAGGGAGAGCAGGAGATAGGCAACAAGCTTTGCAGAGAAGGTGCATTTCAAGTTTGGTCACTTTTGGGATGCATTTGTGTTGAATGCTTGCTATATCATGAAATGCATTAGGTATTGAAACTGGTGGTGATTGTTGGATGTCTAGACAAACCAGCAGTATGTCATACTCCTGGGTGAGCTGTGACCTTCTGCTAAAACACCAGGCAATAGACTTGGTGTCATCATCAGCAAGGAAAGGGCAGGCTCTCAGTTAAGGAAGTTTCTACTGGTAGCAGTATGCTTGTTCCCACTTGCTCCAAGTATTTAGGAAGCAGAGGGAACCAGGGCTGTCAGCTGCCAGGATGGAGACAGCCTATGTGGCCTGTGTCATTGTTGCAGGTTGGCAGGAGAGCTTGTGATCCTGCAGCCTGCACCACAGAGGCTGGGAACTTGTGGCCCCAAACTTATGCGAATGAAAAATGGCTGCAGGGAAGGGGTAACTAGCTGGTGTAATGACTGCTCATTGAAGAAGTCAGAGGGTTGAATGGTTGTTGGAATGATTTAGTTAAGGAGTACTCTGTGTTATCCTGTTTTATCACCCTGTTGTCCTTGTCTTTTCTCCCGTCCATAAAGCCCGGCATTCAGATACTGTTTGTTCTGCTATTTGTGGGTGAGGAGGGTGAGCTCTCATGCAGCTTAGTTTAATTTTCTCAAGATTCTGGTTGGGGACACAAGATGAGATCTATTGTCTCCTGAAATATGAACAGACAAATCTTGATTCTGCTCTGTCTCAACAATGAAAATGTGGGAGATCTGATAACAGCTTCCAGTTTTCTGTTCCTACATTTGCTGAAGGTTTTTTGTTTTTGTTTTTGTTCTTGTTTTTTTTTTTTTTAAATAACAAAAGTAATTTCCTCAAGGCTCTTTTGTTCATTTTCCAGTCCTGAACCCCCACAGTAAAAAACACGTATAAAATTTTAAGCATCTTAATATAAACCACTTGGCTGCCTCAAATACTGCCTTTGCCAATGGCAAAGAGTCTGTTTGTCTCTTTGCAGCACTGCCAGAATCTTTGCTGCAGATCTTATCACTTGCGTGACCCAGATGTAAAGAATAAAAATGTGACCAGGAGTTCTCTGCACTCAAATAAATGTGAATGCAATGCTGAGCGTAAAGATTGTGATTTAACTGACTGGAGTGGAATTGCTCCCCTTTTCCACGGAAGTTAGAGCAGGCAATGATGTGTGATGCTTCTGTTTAGTCGTGCCAAAAGGCTTACTATAATTTTCTAATATTTCAGACAATGTGGGATAGCCATATTGTCCAAAATTTCAAATTTTCAAGATGTATATGAAGTTTTCAAGATGTATATGTATATGCACAGAAATATCTCTGTTTTTTTTGTTGTTGTTTTTGTTGTTGTTTAAATCTTCTGAGCTATTTGTTTTACTATGAGCTCTCAATACCTTGCAACATTTCTCTTTTATCTTCTGTACTTAGATAATTTTCCAAATAATCTGTCTGTGTTCACCAGATCACAGAAGCCACTGGGCTGTGCACAGGTGAGAGTGTACTACCAGCCAGTGTAGGCTTCAGACAGTGACTACCAATGACTGCCTGCTATTCCCCATCAGGCCTATGGTTTCTCATAAGGACAAGGTGACTTTTTATTTTATTTTCAGAAATACACCATTCAGTTCACTTGCCAGAAATGCAGTGGGCAATTCCTCACAGATAAATCTGTGGGCCTGGAAGTAAGTCCTGCTTTTTACAATCATCTGACTCACTTTTATTAGCCATATCTGCTAATTTAGAGTAGCTGTCTAAAACAAATAGGAACTTTTAGAGCTGTGAATAAATGTGTCACCCTCACTTTTCCTTTCTCTTTGCTTCTCAGGGGACGTTATAGGTTTGGACTGTGCCTTTTCTCTTTTGAATGGTTGATAGCATGAGAAGACAAGGGACTACTGAATGGAAACTTATTGCTCCATCTTTGTGCTTTATGGTCTGGAAAAGTAGAGGCCTGTGGTAAATGTATTTTCCCTCTGCTGCATCAGTAAGGGGCTCTTTGTTGCTAAGAAAGAATATTTCTTCTCCCACATGATTTGTCAGTATTGTGGAGATAGTAAAGCTGCTAGGCTATCTTTGTTTCATTTTACAGACTTATTTGCTTCCTGCAATTACTGGTGAGTAAAAAATTAACTTCCCCTTCCCTGGCAATGCCAAAAGGAGTATTTTCTTCTTTTCACTTTTGGAATCTAAAGCATAAGTTGTTCAATTATGTTTTTTTTACATTTGGACATTAGCAAAACCTGCATTTCATCTGCTGTCACCTCAGTGCTTTACTGCCAAAGTCCAGGAGCAAAATGACTCATTCTTAAATGTTGAACTGAGAGGTGGTTTTCACAGTTCTTAGGAAAGTTAGTTCCTAGTTCACATTATTCACCAGTACATGTAAAAGAAACCAGCTAGACTTGTGCCAAGGCCCTGACTTAGCACAAGGAAGCCTCCTACACAATTCCAGGAACAGGTTGTTATGCAGGCACTGTCCAAGGAAGGGTGTCCCGCTGCCCTGTCCTCCTGCAGGCAGCTGGTAGGGGGCATGGAGAGAAGGAGAGTGATGGGATGTAGTCTTCCTTTGCCCTGGGGATACAAGCTGCTCTTGGGATGTGGGATGGGCAGGAGTAATGTCCCCTCTCCTTTGGTGCTCCTATGGTGCAATGGCTGCCAACACCAGCAGCTAGTGTTAGGTTGTTCTTTGACAAGTGAACACGGACAAGCATTTCTTGTTAGTCTTTGAAAGTCTTTTTGTCCTGTCTGACATGAACCAGGAGCAGGACCAGCTGCGTAGCAGAAGGAAAGGTCTCTTTGTCACTGCAAGCCACTTACCACAGCAGTTTGCAAAGGGCTTAATGCAGTGACCAGGACAGGCTGATTTCTTTTTGTAACGTTTTCTAAACCATCTACACATATTTTGAAACAGCTGCAGTGTGTAAAGCTGGGTAGTGGCTGTTAGAAAGGAAAGCTGCTGCCATTCTCCACTGCTGCTATGAGTCTGCTTCTCATTTCATGGGATTTGATTTGCTTGTAGTCTAGGATGACATTTTAATAACCATTAGGAAACCTCACTGACCTTTTAATTGTCTGCATTATCCTTTGTGTATACATCTGACATTTCCTAAGAACAAAAGCATGCAGCCATAGCCCTGGAAACAAGCCTTTTTTTTTTTTTTTTTTTTTTTTTTTTTTTTTTTTTTTTCATTTTGTGCCATCTGTCTAGAGGGCTTTCACTACTGCTGTCACTGTGTTAGTGATGCAGAGGTAATACGCTGATGTTTTTGCATCCTCTGCAAGGGCAAAAGTCTTCACTCTCTTTTTTATCTTACCTTTTTCACATTGATTTCTCTTCACATATTTCTCCCTCTCTAGCAAAGTATCATCTGAATTCAAACCTTGCTCATTAATGAAAGTGGACTGAATTCTTACATGGTTCAGGGACTTTAAGAAAAGTCAAAATAAAGCATTGTGAAATTCAGTGTCTGAACTGTCCTATACCCCATAGTCTTTGTGTTAAAGTGGTTTTAATTTATCTGCTCAAGGAGAATTATAATTCCACCTCTGACATTCACTGTAGCATTGTCCATGTGTGTCCATGGTAATATGGCCTTTTATAAGGACAATAAGTTATATTTCTACTGCAAATCTCCATTTATTTGTGTACTTTGTCGTTTACTGGAATTGCTTGTGAGCATGAGAGTTGAAAAGCACCACTGACCTGTGGTTGTTTGCTTGACTTTGTTTAATAATGCGTGTAAAGTACATTTAATGAAAGCATCTGCTCATTAAGAATTTGATCAGATAAGGCATTTTCTCTTCTGCTTTTGAAATGTTTAATCAGCAGAAGCCTGTTATGTTTTCAAAGTGGAGCACTGCAAGAGGCATCTATGGTGGTGACTTTTCACTTCAGCTGCTCTTTCTGGTTTGTATTTTCATTTTTAAATTTTATTCCTTTTAGTAAGATAACCATGTAGAGGTACACAGAGTGCAAGGAGTGGATCAAAGAACATAAAATATAAAAGTCTGTCTTACCTGACATGTCTCCACAGGGAGTCTTTATAGATTTTACTAGGAACTAAACGAGATTCTTGAACAAGCATGATTCCATCAAATAAATAAAGGGTTTCTCTGTGCAGGGTTTCTCCCCAGGATGTAAAGGCTCCCTTGAAGGTTCCTAAACTTCAGTATTGTTGACCATTAAGTCATCTTGTTAGTTTCTTACCTTTCACAGTTGGGTCCTGCATAGTTTTCCTTACAGACACAACGCACATTTCCATTTTTTCGATAACAGGAGACTGCAAAGCTGGAATTTCATTAGAGTAAATCATTAGAATAGCAGGCAATGGCAAACAGTTGGGAGTATTTCTTCACAAACACTGGACATAGGTTGTCAATGCAAACTCTGGTTCTTGATTTCTCACTATTGAATATTCCTTCACAGGTTTTATCTAAGCTCTGTATGTGATGCATATTAAACCCCTTGTCTAGTCTTTTTAATTAATTAATTAGAACCACTAAGTAATGTATAATACTATGGAGCTATATAGTTCCCAGATACATACAAATTTCTATCTTGCAGCATAGATTAGAGACACCTACAGGTTTTGCTACACATTTTAGATCAGGGATTTAGGATAAATGTGTATATTGTGCAAACCTCATTGCTTCCTGTCTTTTATTCTAAAAGACATGATGTTGCTTATGAAAAACACTGCAGAGAGCCCTTCAGACTCTGGAATGGGTGCAGTAATTTCCTGTGCAAATCTCACAGTTTTCCTCAGATCTCATCTGGGAGTAGTGAGTGGTGAAAACTGAACTCATTGGTGCTATAACAAAGGCTGCTCTACCATCTCTGTGAGAAAGCTGGAAAGACCTTAGTGCCTCTTGTGTGACTATCTTGCCAATTAGTTATGCTGACTGCAGAAATGCTTTATGCAGTAATTTCCATTACTAAGATTCTAAAACGTGGATCTCTTGCTTTTCTATGTTTTCAGGATTTAACAACTGTTTAACAAAATAGAACATGCAAGGAGCAGCAGCAGCCAGATTTGGAAAGTGCAAATCCCATTCACTTCAAATACAGTGATGTACATGACTTAAATACATCTGCTGTAATAAGGCATACTGTCCTAAAGATGTTTTCAGTTAGTTTGCAATCTGCATGTCCAAATTCCTGCCAGCACTGGAAGGCAACCAGCATTCTGAGTGGCAGCAGTTGCCAGCTGTAGGCCTATGATTGCTAAAGTAGAGGTTGTGAGTCCTACTGCTAACCTCATCCTGAGCGGCACTAGCTCCAATTCCTAAATGACTGCATGCCCCTTGAGAAATGTCAGCATCAAGAATGACTGTAAGTCTTTGTCCTCTTGTCCATCTCATGTTTCAGTGTGATGCCAAGCTGTGTTGTGCAGCTGTGGCAGTTTTCATCCCTTCTGCACAAGATTTCAAAACTCTCAGTGATGGGAAAGAGCATGATCACACACAGCTTTTTCCAGGAACTAGTGGTATTAAGGGGCAACAAGAATTCCTGCAAAATTTCAATTCTCAGCAGTATTTCTTAGCTGGTGGGATATCCAGGGTCAAATACATCTGTGTCTGGGTTGGTGTTGTCTGAAAACGTTTCATATAGCCAGAGAGAACACAAAATGAGATCCTTCTCATAGAATTCACAAATTAACTTCAGTAAGGCTTTTATGAGAACTTGGTGAGAAAATCATGAGTTTGGCAGCATTCCTCTTCTTTAACAGAAGCTAATTCCTTCACGTAGTTGAACAAACCACATTGTGGATTTAAGTTATGAAATATGGCTGAAGGCTTCCTCAGGCTTTATATTTTTGTGATCTTTTAGGAGAAAAAAAGTTCATAAAATTCCCTCTGGTTTAAAAAGAAGTAACATCTGCTGAACGTGAAGCAGTGTCCATCCCCTTTTTTTGTTCCAAAGAGATGACATTATGCTTCATGTAGTTTACTCCAAAAGTTTGCAGGAAGGGAGATATGAACATGATCTTTCCAGAAAATCTGGAGACACACAGATGAATCCCAAGAACAAGTATGTGTCTGATAAGTCTGTCAGTTTACAGACTTGTCATTTCATCTATTATGGGTTCACTGGTTATTTCCAACACAGGGTACAAAACAATATCCTTTGTATGTTCTTTATTTGAGACTTCTAATGCTTCTCTGATTTCTGGTAGAGTTACTGTGTTTTGCCTCAGTATATGGATTAGCATTAATGGAGGAAAATTACAAGAATCTGAAAGGATAGTTATTCCTTGAATTTACTTATGCAAGGCTGAATGTTGCTCAGTCATTAATATTTGTCTGCGTTCCACATGCAGCTGAAGGCTATTGCTGTGGCCAGGTCTCTGTCATGCAAGATGCTGTGCAGGGAATTTCTGCACGTTACTTAGATACAGGCATAAGGCACACTGGGACAGGACACTCTTTTAACAGTTGCCTTCAGGACTTGATTCCAAGGAAAACCTTAAAAAATTGAAGTGGATTTTTACTGGGATAGATTTAAAAGAGTTGACATACTGTTGCTCTTGAATCATCCACATGACGACTCCTGGCAAGTTTTGTTCTCTCTTCCCTACCCTACACTGCTGCCCTTTGGAGTTCAGAGCTCCCTTAATCCTAGGTTCCCCATATTTGTGGGGCTGCCAATGTCAGGGGCACTTCTCTGAAGCCCAGCGAGTTGTGGGCAGGGGTTGGTGGAGGCAGGCGGGCCATGCACTACCCAGTTGCACTGCACAGAGGGCAGCCTGGAGGTGTGCTGAAGGCTTAGGGCTGCCATAGACTGTGATGGGCAGTGCTTCTCCTTACACACTTTGTGCCCAGAAGGTTAGAAACAATCACTTTCTTTTGCTAAGGAGAAACCAGTGCTTCCAACTGTTATAGTTCTACTATTTCTGGCATTACTTCTGCTGCTGAAAGTGGAGGAAGCAGGAAGTTTTGTCTGTGAGCTCACTCATGTAAGCAAAACCAGGTTTTCCCCCTGTCTCTTGAGGGTTTTCTTTCTAACCCAGTCAAAGCTGCAGGTTTTCAGCTATAGCTGTTCTCCACACTGTGACCCTCCTCATGTCTGCAGCTCGCTGTGAAAGCCAGGAGGTAATCTGCGGAGTTTGGCTGGAGAGATTTTGCTCTCTGTTGCTGTTTTGAGCCTGTGCCACAGAGCAGCTGAGCAAAGTGAGGCTCATCCCACCTTGGGGCTGGATGAGAAATGCTATAGCAACTGTAAACAAACACAATAAGAAAATTTCCCTTTGCTGAGGAGCTCTGCTTGCAAGTGGAATGGGAAAAAAACCACAAGGGGAGTAGGTAGCTCAGAAAAAATAGCTTCAACCTGTTGGCAAGTATTTAGTAGCATTTCCTTTGTGCAGTACAGTGGAATTTGCTTGGATGCCTCTCACGTAGCACAGACCTCAAGCAAGAGGGAGCTAATAATATGTTGTTCAGATGCTTTACTGATGTGCCACTAGGCTTCTACTAATTTGTCACAGTTTGTAGTTTTTTGTTTCTTCTGAAGACACAAAATGGA
Organism: Chrysolophus pictus; assembly: GCA_037305975.1. Classification (NCBI taxonomy): domain Eukaryota; kingdom Metazoa; phylum Chordata; class Aves; order Galliformes; family Phasianidae; genus Chrysolophus; species Chrysolophus pictus. Next base: position 45,508,741 of record CM074578.1, read on the forward strand.
TAACCCTAGAGGCCTTTAGCTTGGTCTTGGTTTTCTTTTAGGCCTCAGAGCTTTTTGCCTTTGTAGCTGTATCAACTAAAGTGGTACCGTACTGGTCACAGTGTCCTCCCACCCTTTCCTTTCAGTTCTGCCCAGATTAACTGTTTTTTTTTTTGTTGTTGTTTGTTTGTTTTTTGTTTTTTGTTTTTGTTTCCTGTGGTAAGAAATGGAAGCAGCTCTTAGTTTTCTCAGTTGGAAAGGACAGAAGCTTTGTCTGCTGCATACAGGCAGGGATGCTTACCCAATCTTACAAAGGTCCCAGACCAGCACAAATCAAAACAGAGACTATTTTACGTACTTGGCAGCTTCTGGCAGGGGGCAGGGGCAAGGCTGGCAGAATGTGGGTGCTCCTCCAACAACGTCACCAACAAAGCCATCTGGACATTGCTCACAGTGTTCCCCTGTTGTGTTTCTCTGGCAGTCCTTCAGTGAAAAGAGAGAGCAATGAAAGTCAAATGAAGGTGCTGCCTAATTCAGAAAGAAATAATTTATCTGAAGGGCAAGCAGAATAGGGGCTGATGCCAGATCCCAACCCTTCAAGGCATTGATGGGTGAAGCTAAACTCTATAGTAACTATTATTGCTGCAAATAAGAATGCTCTATATGATTATACTGGCCAGTCAATAAGTGTTGGCAAGGTACATGACAGGACAAAACAGATACATGTGTGTGCAGGGTGCAGGGTGCTGGAGCAGAAACAGCGCTGGCTGTTGTCAGAGATGTCATGGGCACTCAGGTGTAGCTGACAGCTTTGAGTTGTACATGCCAGTAGGAAAGATCTCTTTTGCTGCTACCAAACCAACGTGAAAAATAACTGCTGGTAAATGCTGTCAGCAGATTTCAGTGTAGACATAGGTTTCAGCGAGGCTGCTTCTTAGACCTGATAATTGGAAAAGGGCATCAGGGGAATCTGCAGGCAGATGGTGGCTAATGCACAGTGTGGTTCTGATGATTTTTGTGGTGAGATGGGATGTTTTATCACTACACCTTCTTAGTCTTAAAGGAGGTCTGTTAAATGGAGGGAAGAATCAGGAGTCTAACACATTTCTTTCCCGTGACAAACTGCATTTGCAATGGCCTTTTTATAAACTGCAGAGCAATGGTACAAGATGTCACTCACTTTGTAAGCAAATTTCCTGTCTACAGTTTGATGTTTTTGAGGAAACATGTTTCATCACGCAGAGCAAAACTGGCCACTGGCTGATATTGTTGGAGTTCCATGACAGTAAATCAACCTATGGTAATGTATACAGAATATTTTTCAAAATTTTTCATTTTGCTTGGTATAAAACTGTGCCTCTCAGATAACATTTTCCATCCCCCCAAAAGGCCAAATTCATCTGTAAGCAGTTATAAATTGAATTCAGAAGTTCTGCAGGCCGAAATATGTATTTTTATATCATTTGATTGAGAAATGGACACACTCAGATGTGATAGATTACGAAGACTTTCTCCTGTGCACGTGGTAATGCTCTTCTCTCCATTTCAGCAAAATACCCAGAGGCTGTCATTAAAAAAACACACTAGCTGTCTTGCTGAATTGTTTTTCAGAGTAGAACTGTGCAGAATTGCTCTTCCTTCTTCCAGCTGTTCAATGGGTTTTGCAGTGTCTCTGGATAAGAACTCTACAGGGACAACATTTTGTACTGATACAGTATGGATGCAAACAGCTATGCAAGCTTGAGATAGCAAGAGCCAGCTCCATGACAGAACTACATAAAACCATTAGGAGTTTAAGTATTCTAAAACATACTTTACACAGAAAATAAGAAACTTCTCCAGCCTGCTGCCAGGAGATGACAATATTTGCAAGAGTGAAAATTTTTAGGAGAAATTAATGGATATTCATACTCCATAACGTTCCCTATTACAGCAACTGTGGATACTGGTAAAGTATGAAGCAAAGAGACATCAGAAACAGGCCAGGCTAATGGATTGTCGCCTAACAAGAAGTCCTTTTGCCACCACTGGAGTCCCAATATGGGCTGCAGAAAACTTTGCTTAGGCCCTGCAAATGCCTGTGTTGCGTTCAGAGTTCGTTAGGTGCTGGGAAATGACCATGGTGCCCCAGCTTCTCCTCTGGTAGTTGTTTAATCCCATCAGACATCTCTTAGCTGTCAGCAGCTGGCAGTGCCTGAAGAAGTGGGAAGTTGTGTGTTGGATTTCAGGAGTGCTGGTGAGCCTTTACTTTGTGCTGTCTGTGCCAGAACTCCTTCAGTAGCACTGGGGGGTGGGTTTTGATCACTGATTTTCTGTTAAGCCAAGATACTACAAATCTGAACCTCATTTTCTACTCCAACTACAGTGTGTTCTTTAAAGAAAAGAGTATGAGGAGAGAGGAATGAGATTAGGAAAGATATTTAATGAAAACAAATAGTTGTGTTTCTCTTCTGCTTGCATTGCTAAATGAGTTTTATATCTAAATCCTATGAGTTTAGTTTAGTGGTGGAATTTTCTCCTAGCAACACTGATGAGTTGTTTTCATACATCTTTGTGCACTTATCATCTATCTCCATTGAAAATGCATCATTTTAGTAAAAGACAATTATCCTTGTCAGAGGACAAAGCATATCATATGTTTTTTTTTTGCCAATCTTCCTCATTTGAATCGCATAATCTCTAGGACTCATTAATTTAGTTCAGATTCTTTTTGATTCAGAGAGACTTTGCATATGTTATTGCTTTTTTTCTTTGTAGTCATTCAGAACCCATTGCAACAGCAACTATTTATTTCTACAAAGCTGTGATTTGGCCAGAGAGCTCTACAGCAGGTGGAATATGATGAGGAAAACAAAAAAAAAAAAGTAAATCTCTTTCTCCATGGGTCTTTAAATATATTAGACACCAATAGCTGCAGAACAAAATGTGGTTTTTTTTTTCATAGTAATATTTGCTGTAAAGAGAGTATTTAGTATGCACAAAACCAGAAAGTACTGTTAACAAAATGGCTCTAAGATGATATACATTTGATTCAGAGGAGCGGAAGGAAAGAAGCCCAGTGAGAGCAGAGAAGCTGAGAAGAGTAAATGAAGACAGAGCTATGGGCAACCCCTGAGAGATGTCTGGCCCTTGCTCTCTCCTCTTGTGGGAGCACAGACATTGCGTGGCCACTGCAGCATGCATTGTGAACCAGGAGGAAGCAGAAGGCGAGCACCATGTTAAAAATAGTTTGCATTTGTCCTTCTTCAATGCAAATGCAATTTTGATATATTGCAAGAAAGAGATGAGAGCATAGGAACTGAGAGCTCAAAGAGAAATAAAAATCTTGTATCTAAAGTGCTGGCAGTGGCCTCAGGTGGGCTGCATTCATTTTCAGCCTTCATCATGCTCTTCGTTTTTGCTCTGAGCCATTCATGTCACCTCTTTTGGCCTCAACTCCCCAAACAACACTGGGGCATTAGCAGAATAAATCCATTACTGGTTTCCAAAGCACAGATTCTATTGTAAGGAACATAGCAGGGCTGCAGGGTAGCTGATTCTTCTCAATACATTTGCAGTACTTTTTATCTTCTAAACTGAAGGGAAATGCTAAAAGGCCCTCTTACCCAAAAGGCCCTGGTTGCTAAATGCTGGAGGCATGTCTGTGGTTTTTCTCTAGTTAGTGATTATGTAAAAGTGGCTTTATCTTATTTAACAAATCAGCACTCTTGTGGGTATTTAGAATTACATTTTTACAGTGAAAAAAAATTGTCCTTATATACTTTCTATTGAGTTAGCTTGGCATCTCCAACAAAGCTACTGTCTATAGTAAGCCTGTGAGACATCTCTGAGGCAGGCAGGACACCCTCCCTATAGCTCACGAGGGATTCTCAGTGCTGAGGGGCACCAGTTTGGTAGTTTGAAAAAATGTTTCATTGCTGAACTAGTTACTTCTAACAGAGAAATAATCATGGGAGAAAAAATAGAATTCCATTTATAGCCTCCTTTGAGAAACTGGATCTTAAAGAAGCGCTTTGCTCTAAGAGTTACAAGGGGTACTCGTTGTCCCAGTATTCATACCTGCTTTAGAATGAAAGCCATCATTTACAGTAGGTGTCATAAATTTGACTGTGTGTGATTGTTCACAGCCTTTCCTGTGTCAGTGGTTTTTTCAAAGGTATTTACAAATTTGTAGAAACATGTTTAGTGATATTGGTGTCTACTTTTACAAATGATGAAATTCTATGCATGTGTATATATAGGTTTCCTATCAACAGCAAGGAAGACAAAAGTAAAGATCTCTAGAAAATAGTCATTAGATATGTCTCTTAGGAAATCAAGCACTAAAGCTAACAGAAAATTGCTGCCTATCTTTGTACATAACAGAGTGAGACATGAAACAGTTCAAAAAAAGAGACACAGCCATGAGGTGAAAAATATTGCAACACTCTTTAAAATGCTCTGGGATTCGTAAACTATTTTTTAAAACTATGTTTTAAATTTACATTAAGTTAAAATTCTAAGCTGAATTCCTTCCAGATGCCCATGTTAGTACAACCTTTATTTTCATAGAACAAAAATAGGCCGAAGTGTCCTGTCTTCATGGGCAATTCAGTTTCAGAGAAAGTAATCCAATGTAATTGCAGCCTGGCTTCTGAAAGCTTCTATGTGAGGTTACAGCCTACCATCATTCACCATCATTACACCAACAGCAAACTGTACTATGACTGATTGGCTGAAGTGCATTTTCCTGTTACAAAATGCCTCCACTGGTTGACCTACTCTGATCTCATGAAGTAAGTCAATCAGGACGAGCGTTTCTACCTCTGGCCCCTACTGTAACCATCCATACTTCACATATCTGCACATGAAAAGGTGCTGTACGAAGTCATTTTGGAGTTGCTGTCGGCACTGAGCTCCTGTGTTCATCTGCTTGGAAAGCAAAGCTGGAATTGCTGTTCTGAGATCAGAGAGCACTTAGTGTGATGTAGTTCTGCTCTGTAATAGTGCTTGTGCACAAATAATAATGAATTTCCTCATTCTCTTCAGGCAATGGTACAGTGACAAGTAAAATTCTAATTTGTCCCAGCAAAAGACAAACATACTTTTCTGCCAATTGATATTACTAAAAACAGTAGAATCTGCCCCAACTTAAATTAAGATCCTGAAGAGAACTGAGCTATTTTTAATTGTCTCAAAGGCAGTGGCTTCATTAAATGTACCATTTAGACAATTACTTTGAGGAGGTTATTTCCCCAGTTTATTCCAGTGCAATTTAAGCAGGATGTACCACTTCCACAGGTAAATAAAATAGCCAACAAATTTTCTACTTCTCCTCTAGAGTTAAAGGAAAAAGACAGGATCCACCACAGAATGATATTAGGCACCTAATGCTGGGTGGTATTGAGTCTTTACAGGGCAACAAAAGTTAATAGGCCAGCACTGCTTCTAGTGAGGCTAATAAAGTGAAACAAAAAATAAATAAATAAAATAAAATAAAATCCTATCTCTGAAATATTATTTGTGAAATCTGGAAGTGTCCTCAAACCTTGCTTGGGAATTCTGAATATTAATTTGCAGCTTAAAACAGTCACTGTTACCAGATAGCAGGAACTGGCTTTTTTTTTTTTTTTTATGACTATTCTTTGAGGTAGTCTTGTAATAGTTATAAATGGAGCACTTGTTAAAGCAGAGTAATGAAAGTGGCTTACATTGTTGTGCATTCTGTATTTGTTGCTAGGCCAGTAGAGATTGGCCTGATATCTGGATTTAGGTTTAAACTTTTCCAAATATGGGAGATGCCCTCCTATCTGAGGTTACAGATCTTTATAGTGTTGCCCACACCAGAATGCCAAAACTCATTGCTGTCCCAAAATAATAGTAAAAAAATTACTTTAGCATAATGACTTGAAAGCTGTGGTATTTATGTTTTATCTTTTTCATCGTTATGATTTCATCCTTCTCTTTCCAGCAATTGTGGATGAGCTGCAGTGTTAGCTGTAGGAGTTGATAGTTTGGTATGAAAGTGATGGGGACTAGAATGAAATACTAAATATTGTGCAGCTCTACTAAAGTAAAGACAACTGAAAACTGAGAATAGCAACAAAACCCAGTTCCTGATCTGATTTCAGTCAAGGTACCCAATCAATGTCAAAGTTTTTGTTTGTAGAACTTGTAGGGATGTCTTGCCAAAACACCTGACCCTCTACTTTTTCCTTCCACTACTTGTCTTGGCTTAGTGTGGGAAGTGCTGCTGAACTGGCATGTAAGCAAGGGCAGTGTTCCTTGCAGCCTTGGTCTGGCTTACTACCAGACTCTTGTAGAAGCTGTTCAGGGAAAGAAAACAAAGTGCTCACATGTTAGTGGTACCGTTGCAAGTCTGCAGTAGTAAAACTGTAAAGGCAACAAATATTCTCTGTTAAAAGAGAGCCAACAGGAAGGGAAACATATACATCTGGGGCACTGAGACTATTACCTGTGGCATTTCTGACAACTATTGAGTATGAAAGCACTCTGGACAATGGCTGTATTTTGACAGCCATTTTGACTGCTGTAGTTCTCTTTGGCTTTCCAAACATGCATCATCTCAGGCACTTAAAGATGTAGTCTATCATTAAAGAAGGAAATAATTAACTGTAAGAGCTGCAAGGCTCTTCATGGAGCCTGGAGTACCTAATAGTCTGAAGACTTGTGCTAGCTCTCTGCTGCTTTGTGCTCATGTTTGATGGATGATTTTAGACCCGCTGGCAGTTCTCCAGACCTGCCTTGGCAGTCATGTGGAACATGTTATCCTCTTGGGCAGAACTGCCAAATCAGTTCCAACTTTTCCAACTCAACTGTAAACCCAAACAGTAAAACACAAATCACATGACAATACACTCTATTGTCAAAAATTCCATAAATGTCTGGAAGAGATATCAATGAATATATACTCTCCACTGTTATGATCCTTTATACTGGAAGAGATATCAATGAATATATACTCTCCATTGTTATGATCCTTTATACTTTCTTATTCCCCTGTAAGTTCTATCATCTATCTATCTATCTATCTATTTTCATGTAGTCTTTGGCTGCCATCAATACATACAGATAAAATATATGGAACAGACAATAACAAAGCACTTTGAGATTTTTAGGTAATACCAACAAGCTGACACTGCATCTTCTGCTATAATGTTCTCTCCAGCCTTGCTCTTTCTGATCCATGTACCTTCATGAAGATCTAGCCATACAATAATACCATCCATTAGTAGAAATAATCACAGAAAGCATACTGATAACTCAGTCCAACAAAAATTTTGTCTGTATATCCATCTTTGTAATTTCTTAACCCTTGCAGACTTCCAGTCCATTTCATCATGCTCGTCAAATTTACCGTGCAATACTGTGCTGTCATCTCAAGTGAATTCCTTCATAGCGTATGCAATATTTTTTTTTAGTATAGTAAATCCTTCTTCTTGCACATAGTATGTATACTACTCACTTCAGAGATGACAGTCACAGAATCACAGAATCACAGAATCACAGAACCACAGAATCACAGAATGGCCCAAGTTGCAAGGGACCTCAAGGATCATGAATCTCCAACCTCCCTGCCACATGCAGGGCCACCAACCTCCCCATTTAATACTAGACCAGGTTGCCCAGGCCCCCATCCAATCTGGCCTTGAACACCTTCAGGGATGGGGCATCCACAACCTCTCTGGGCAGCCTGTTCCAGCATCTCACCACTCTCTCTGTAAAGAACTTCCCCCTGACGTCCAACCTAAATCATCACTCCTTCAACTTAAAACCACTTCCCCTTGTCCTGCAGTTATCTACCCTTTCAAAGAGTTGACTCCCCTCCTCTTTATAGGCTTCCTTTAGTTACTGGAAGGCTGCAATGAGGTCACCCCGCAGCCTTCTTTTCTCCAGGCTGAACAAGCCCAGCTCCCTCAGCCTGTCTTTGTAGGGGAGGTGCGCCAGTCCCCTGATCATCTTTGTGGCCCTCCTCTGGATCCTCTCCAACAGTTCCCTGTCTTTCTTGTACTGGGGGCTCCAGACCTGGACACAGTACTCCAAATGGGGCCTCACAAGGGCAGAGTAGAGAGGAACAGGACTCCCTATCACTGGTGGGCACCCCTCTTCTGATGGAGCCCAGGATACCATTTGCATTCTGAGCTGCAAGAGCACACTGCTGGCTCATGTTAAGCTTTTCATCTATCAAGACTCCCAGGTTCTTCACTGCAGGGCTGCTCTCAAGGACCGCTCCTTCCAATCTGTGTGAATGTCTGGGATTCCTCTGGTCCAAGTGCAAAATCTTGCACTTAGCTGTGTTGAACCTCATTAGGTTCACCCAGGCCCACCTTTCAAGTCTGTTCAAGTCCCTCTGAATGGCATCCCTTCCTTCCACTGTGTCAACTACACCACTCAGCTTGGTGTCATCAGAAAACTTGCTGAGGGTGCACTCAATTCCAATCAGCTGTGACATTCTGCTCAGTTACAAAGTCATCACAGAATCATAGAGTCCTTAGAGTTGGAAGGGACCTTTAAAGCTCATGTAGTCCAACTCCCCCACTATGAACAAGGATACCTACAGCTAGATGAAGTTGCTCAGAGCCTGGTCCAGCCTGGCCTTGAATGTCTCCAGGAGTAGAACTTCCACCACTTCTCTGGACCTTTTTAAGTTTGAAACAATTTCCCCTTATCCTATCACCACAGACCTTACTTAAGAATCTGTCCCCTGCTTTCTTACAGCCCCTCTTTAGATACTGAAAGGTCATTATCAGGTCATCTTGTAGCCTTCTCTTTTCCAGGATGAGCAGCCCCAGCTCTCTCAGCCTGGCATTTGGAAGTCATTTGAAGCATACTTCCATGGCTGAATTTTAAGCAGTTGATCTTTCAACAGAAGCACTCTAAAGAAATAACTTGGCTGTGGATTGCTGGTGTTATAGGATCTGGGAATAGTAATGGAGGTAAAAAATTCACTTTGCATTTTCATATTTTATTGGTAACAAAACCTAATTGCTTAGGCTTTATGCAGAAGGAATGGATACCACTCTATGTGGAGACTGCCACTTTTTGCTATTATAGTTTCATCCAATTAATATCATATAAACGCATGTTTCCAACCTGAAAAGCTACAGGGTCCTACAAGTGCCTTCCTTTTCTTCTTTTAGCTAGGACTGAAAAGGTTACATTAAATTATCAAACTATAACATCAGCATCAGAAATGTATTTCTTCCCCTATTGGCCTTACATGCATCACCAGATAATGTGTTTGAAATGAAGCACTATTTGACATCTGTAACGTATTATATCATAAATGGAGTTTATGCTATGCTAACTGCTTTTCTAATACTTGGGTGATTTTCTGCACTAAAAAAATGGACTGACTGGCTCTTCATTTATAATCACAGGACCACATGATTGATTTCTGCACCAGTTTTATGTGGACATCTATGCAATAATGGCTCTCTTTGCACTAATTTCTTCTGTCTGGTTACCTAATGAGATTGTTGATTTATTGATTGTGTCATTTTATAAGCTTTTAGAGACTTATGGGTTTGATTTACACTCTGTGAATAAACTGAGAGAAGTTTTAAAACAGGAGCAGAAGTTAGATATTTATGTCAGCAAAACTAAGGATGCGAGTACTTTATCATAACACATCACTGATAGGGGTTTAATTTTATTTGATTTCAAATTCAGGGCAAAGGACAGTGAAATTTCATTAATTTGTATACAGTGAGAACTGCATACGTATTTGCATAATATGAAGGTCTTAGAGCATTGTGTGGAATCTGGCCCTCGCATTTCATTCCTTTAAAAGTAGAGTGCTTTTTCATTTTCATACTGCCTGAGACTTGTTCATTTATTCAGGTCTTACAACTTAGTTATAAGTTAAACTGCAAAAAATATTCACCAAAGCTGAATACCATGTTACAGTTACTTTGTTGTTGTCTTCCATCATTGTTAGCAGTTAAAGTACATATATGTTTTTCATATTTAAATAATTCTACTGTGTGAATAAGCATGCAAATGTAGAATCTTTCAGCTTTGCTGAATATCAGTTCTTCTAAAGATCTTCTGGTAAGGATGTTCAGTAAAACGTCTGTAACTCAGGGTTAGGATAACCTGATGTTCCAGTGGGGAGTATGCAAGTGATAAAACTTCAGAACAGAGTTGCGTATCAGAAGCAGGGAGATAACAGATTTGTATGGATATAAATGCAGGATGACAACAACAATAAAGGAAATGTACAGAATGTTTTTCTCTCTCTTTCCATTTTGTTTTTATCAATCTTTCAAAAATTAACTGAATGCAGAGAGTCTTATATCTTACCATCAAGTGTGGTGGTTACCACTGCAATTTTTATGGAATAATTTCCTAAAAGTTTGAGGAGGGGAAGCCAAGGAACTCTCAATACCAGTTCTATCAGTTTCCAGAAATTCACAGCCATGCAGATATCCATGATCAGATCCATGCATGTATATCTCCAGAATGGTCCTTAGGGAAAGCTGCTTTTTTCACTGATTCTGACAAAATCAGTCCTAACAATAGAGGCTCCTTTTCTCAAATTACTCAGATGTATTCCTCTAACCTAGTTCTGCTTGCTGCTTTTCCAAATTATCTTTCTTTCTTTAAACATTTGTTCTCCACAACTTTCTCAGTCACACTTTGTGGTTTACCAGTTTCACCAGTCAGGAGATGGAAGTTGTTCTCTGGAGCTTTCTGCATCCTCAGAAAATTCCTGTTGTTGCAATCATGTGAATCTCTGATTCTGTTTTCAGCTATCATACCATTTAAGCTCCTTTTCGTTCTACTCTTTCCTTGCATCACTCTCTTTCCCTTTCCCTTTGACTCTTATTTTGCTTACGCTGTTTTTCTATTCATCTTTATTGAGAAGTAAATGGCCTGAGCGTAATGACTTACTAAATCATTCAGACCAGCCTTCAAATAGTTTATTTGAACTCAAGCAGTAAACCAGGCTTTAGCTCTTAGTTTTCTTCTTACTACCTCATCACTTCATGGAATTTAGTATCCCAGAGGGACATCAGTCACAAATGCACATACCCTTTCAGATTATTTTCTGCTAATACAGCAACATTTCTTTTTCCTTTTTTTTTTTTTTTTCTCCTCAGCTCTTGACAATGGCCTCATTTTTGTAGAAGACAGGAAGCAAGTCTTCTGCTGTGTTTGTAAACTGAGGATATAACCACTTTCCTATCACATATATTCTACTCCAGAAATTCTCTGGTCAACAGAATCATGAAAAGCAGACATTTGAAAAGCTCTTATTCTTGTTCCCAACTCCTCCATTGGAAATTTCCTCTTCTCATTGTCTCATGACCAAAAACCATGTCCATGTGAAAGAGAATAGCTGGGAATGCTTTACAGTGTAAAACTATTTTAAAAAATGTAATATTAATCCACTAAGTCAATATGTATTCTGCAAAAACTAACCAATCCTATGTGCGCTACAGTGGCCAAACCATAATAATTGTTCTTGGGCTGAACAGCTGCACCGTGTTCCTCCTGTGGGAATGGAATGGGAAATATGCCATGGAGCATAGAATTATATATAACTGAAAACTTGACAGAGGCTGCAACAATGCAAAGTATGTGAATATTATAAGGTCATTTTATGAAGAGACAAATGGAGGGCAAAGGTTTATGACTTGTCAAAAGTAGCACAGTGAGTCCATTGCAAAACCAGGAGCTCTGGGCTCTATACAAGACTGTAAAGCGAACACTAGCGTTCGCTCTTGCTATGCTGTTCAGATACATTACAGTGTTAACTTCCATCCTTTCTCTAGTGTATTACTGCTCAAATTACCCATTAGTAATTGGGGTTAGTTTTACTGCCTTGAATTTTGTTCTGGAGCTACAAGTCATCAACTACTAATGCTAACTCACAGCTTTCTGTATGAGCTGATAATGAGTACGCCTGAACATATGTGAAATTGTAATACTACCTTGGAGTTCAGCATCTTCTTTGCTTGGTGTATTATTTCAACCTCCTCATGTTGTTCTTTCACAGCAGGAGGTTGCCATGCAGCAGAATTACTATGGATACCACATGTATATACATTCACAGAGGTCACTCGCCACTGTAAATTATTTGTATGATATACAGTATTGTATTCATAAAGGGGAGAATGAAGTGTATTTGAATTTATGCATTTTCCTCTGAGGAATACAACACTCTTTCCATATTTCTTAGGACTGCAATTTTTCCCCAGCATACTGATTCCTGCAAATACTACATGCAGAAAGTGGAATCTGCAGGGATAACCTAAGCAAGTGAGAATGAAATGTGGCTAAGATAATCTTATTAATGTTTTGATGTTGGTCTTGCTTATGATTGCCCTTCAGCAAAAAAAACTCTTGTGGGACAGACACTGTTTTTGCTATGTACTGAAACTGAGCACTGCTGTTAATAGAAGAGTCAGATCATGGCCCACAGTTTCTTGGATTTACCTGGGAAATATTTCCTTTGTGTGAAGGCTTATGCAAGGGTGAAAGGGTTCGTGTTATCACCAGCAGAAACCCAAAACCAAGTGTGCTGTCATTCAGTGAGGGAATGGCTAAGAAGACAGGAATTCCTTACCACACAGATTCCAGATCCATCAAGGCATCTGTTTGCGTTACCATTACAGTTGCAAGGAGAGCATTTTCCTGAGCTGGTACGGTAAAATCCTTCTTGGCATCCCTGCAATGAGAAAATAAAAATAAATTATCCCCTATGCAGATGTATTCTGAGAGTTAGGCTTGGCAGGAGAAAGCAAGATGCAGAAGAAAGCAAGAATTGCAACCACCAGTTTTCCTCCAAGTATACTGCACAGCCCTTTCGCAGAAGACCACACACACTGCTGAGCTCCAGTCTGTTCCATTGTTTTCTGCCCTGGTGCTTGGAAATTGCTTTGTGGTGTTCAAGCTGCCAGCATCCCTGCCTGTGTCTAGCCCCTGGTTAGCAGTGGATGCCTATAGCAGTGAGGACAATAAACTGCATTTCGTGCTAGCTGATGGGTCAGCTAGAAGTGATGACTGTTATTGAGTAAAGAAGGTATAGCTTTTACTTAGAAAAGCCTTAAAAAGCTTACTAAAAGCAGACTACATATTGGCTTTTATGAGCTTTGAATGAAGAGCTCTGAGAAGGCAGAGCCATATCTATAAAGATCAGTGTCCTTCTGAGTGAAAGCTGGTGGGCTTTGCGAGATGTTACCTGACTGTAAGACTGGTGAGATGTGCCAACACTATATAAGTCCTTGGGAGATAGAACAGTTCTTCAGTCATTCTTCATGAGATACAATAAATAAATGGGAGAAATTGCATGAAAGCTAAGATTTTCCTGTTTTTTTTTCTTGAAGATGTGGCTGTGCCTAGCGTGTATCAGTTAACATAACTGTGTTTATCAAAATAAAACAGAAGATTGTAAATATCTAAATTGACTTCTTTTAAACACTAATTATGGCAATAGTGTAAGCAGTCAGAAACACAGTGCTATTAAGATGCCACTCTAAGACTGGAAGGTAAGAAGAAAATGGAAGAGGATTGCTTTTGTGTGGTCTATTATGTAAAACTTGTTCTCCACAGAGGACATTACACCTCATTGTGCAGCTGGTGAGACATGCACGAGCTGCTCTTGGGAGTAACCTCTGCTGCTCATACAGTGCCTGCTCACCTTGTATAGCAACCTCCCTACATTATATGGGTGATGTCAGATCCACACAGATTCATTAAGTTTTGGATCTTAATGCTATTACCACTGCATAATTATTGTAGCGTTGTTGCAGAGCTGATGAGAATATTACTGAGATCTTCAGAAATTATTTGCCCCACCTTCTTTTAACTAGAACTGAAGAAGACCATCCCTGATGTGACAGTAAGAGCCTGAGATACACCAGGCTCTCCTGAAATATTTTTTTGTAGCTGACTCTACAGTACTTTCTGTATTCCCTGGTCCCTGATGTCACTTATTCCTGCACTGGCCTAATCATCTCTTCTCATGCCCACTCTGAGCTACGATGTGAACACCAGGACTACAGTGTGGGTGCAGGATGGTGATTCCTCCATTGGCTCGGAAGCAAGCCTGAGTGCGGTATTGCTCCCTGATCTACTGGTGGCTGGAGCTAACCCTGGCACAGTGCTACAGCTGAATTGCTTCTGGGGCCTGCGATCTTGGATGTCTGCCTGGTGCTATAGACACAGTATGGAGCACCGGATACCAAAAGCTGAGGTTCATTTGTGTGTTAGCTTCCATTCTCAAGGGTGGATGGATGCTTTTATCCAGTCGGATGAGCTTCTTGTTTAGGAAATAACATATGTTATAAGATGACTAACAAGATTTAAAAATGAGGCTTACAAATGAATCATTAGTCCGGTCTTATCCCAGAGAGCTCCAAGGATCTGAGATGAACATAAATGGAGAACTCAGTTGCCTTTAACGTTCTTACACACAATATTTTGTCTGCTTTGCTTTGGAAACACTTTCATAGATAATAGGTCCCGGGAGGAAAAGCCTTCACCTCACCACTTTGGAACAGCAGAAATACTATCCGTTAGTGCTGCTTGTTTCTTTCAGTTGTTTAGTCTTAGTGCAGAACTGTAGACTGACTCCCACCAGACTAGGGATTTCAGCTGAATGATTACGCCACACACTGTGGAAGGCAGACAATTATTTTCTAAATTGAAAACAGATTCTTTTCCCAGTGTCTTTCTTGGCGATATTTCTCTTTATCCATACAATTTTAAGGCATGCTATGTTCTCTGATGCCCTGCAACTGGTGGGTGGTCCTAGATGATCCATGAGAGCCTGAAGCCTGGCTCTGCAGGCCTAAGCAGAATTGTTTCTGACATAGGATGGTGAATATGGATGATGGAAATGTATGTCTTTGCGCAAAGATGTCTAAACAAATTCTTCATATGGCCATAAATATTATTTGCTTTAAACTTCAGCTAGGGATAAGTCTGCCTTGCAGCGAGTTCTTTCACCCAGAATAAGCAAGTTAGGTGCAGGGCAGCTCAGCGTCACTGGAACCAGCTGCATGGGCCTGGTTGCATAGTTGTTGAAATAGCATACTGGGAAACAATTTACCTCCTACTCTGAGTGGACACTACAGTACTTCTCAGCCCCCAGAGACATCTATCCCAACCTGGAGTGTCTGCTCCAGTGATGAGATGCAGGTGCCTAAGTCACTTGGGTAATTTCTGTTAACATCATCTTCTCAGAACTATTCAGTTCATCACAATAGCTTGGGAACTGATATTTTAAACTCTGGGTTGCATCAATTTAAACCAGAAATGAGGTATTGACAGTGAGTGCTATGAGGGAGATGGGAATGAGATGAAAATTGGATGCAGATTGTTTCCTTGAGTTTCAGAAATTTTCTCAGGCATTCTCAATTATTCTGATATGTTTGTTTTGCTCCTTGCCCTACCAGTGATAATGGAGTGATCTGTTAGTTGTTCCAGGGCGTGAGCCAATGCTGTATTTATAAAAAGAAGTGTCAGAGTGTTGAGCTAATTGAGGGATTCAAATGGCCAAATGTTCTGGGAGCAGAAAATAATGGCATGCAAAGCACAAACAGGTCTGGAACAAAAATGGAAATACCTCCCTGTAAAAGACCGTTATGTAGGCAACTGAGCGAGGAACATTTCCATCCACTGGCTGTTTCTGAAGGGTGAAGACAATTAGTAGGCCAGAAAAGCTAGGTCTGCATTAGCAATTACACCTTCACAATTCTTTTTTTTTTTTTTTCCCACGGGACAATGTCTATTCCAATTCAAACTGAAAAGTCCCATCTAATGTGGATCTTGCTGAGCCCTTGAAAATCTTCTATACCCCATAGTGCATTTAATTTTCTTTTTTTCCTTGCATCTGGCTTTAGTTATTACATTTCTTACAAACAAGAACCAGCTGTGGTGCTGCAAGTGCTGTGGAGCCTGTAGCCATGTTCTGTTGCTTTAGGCCTTTCTGATGGTATGAGTGTAGGCTGGGACTGAAGATGGCAGTCCAGATACATAGGATATGAATTTATTGCCATATATGTTCAAACAGTTTAGCCAATTTGATTGCAGCTGCTCTTGGTCTCTATTCCCCATTCCTTTCATGCTGCCAGATAGCAGCCCTGGTGCAGCTATGCTGGGGTAGGTCTGTTTGTTGTGATACCCTCTCTTCTGGCTTGCTTTTCCCAAAAGAAAAGTGCCGTGACATGCACTGAGTGTTCTCTGTGGTTTCATCCATGTCAGCCAACTAAAGAAGGGCAAGGCATGGTTTCAGGCTTATGGCAAATACAGAGTTTAAGCACGTGGGTATGGGCTGTGTTATGCTACTTGACAAGGAGGTCCCCAGATTGCTTTATTAAGTAATTCAGATGTAGCCATTGACTCTGTCATCTAACAGTAAAAAAACATAGCATGTAGTTAGTACTGGAACTTGTGACTTTCCTGTGAATGCATAAAGCACAAAGGGTCTCTTTCTTTGGCAATAAAAGTCTCCCTTGGATCCTCACCAGTATTTGTTATTTCCAGAGTTTTCTCTTGAGTGCTGGAGATGTGGATTCCAGGCTAAATGGTCTACATTAAACAACTTCAGCCTTTCTTATATTCCTTATACTCATGACTTGCAGTCTTGTACCAGAGACCTCATTGGATTTGGCACAGAACAAATCCAGAAGAAAAAGATGGTGTTTGCTTCCAGGATTGTTGTAAAAGAGGAGGCAGATAGGGCACTTGGGGAACTGAAACTGAAGAATGGCACCCGTGTAGCAGTCAGGGCACATTAGCTGCCATGTCACTACTATGTTTAGTGTCCTGTGAGACTTAGCTGTAGCTGGCTTTGTGCATTTATTGCCTTGGTACTATAGACAGAGTCAAAAGGTGTGCTTTCCTCCAGGGCTGGGAAAGATCGTCACTGGGCTGCATAGATGTTCAGATAGGTGGGCAAGGACCAAACATCATGGTGTTGCTTAGCAGATTTTCACTTTAAAAGTCAATTCATGGTAGTGAAAGTGAATGCAACCTGGTCACATTTAAACTGTTAAATTCAGAATCTAGTGATTAAATTAAAATTAGCTGGATTAACTAATATCCCAAACATGTAAACACAAATAACTTCTGTTGTAAGCACCTCTATTTTCTGTGATTTTTGATTCTGTGAGGCAAAAATGAAGGTTTTTTCATTTCTGGCAATGGCTTCACTGTATTTCTTCATATGTTAAAATGGTAGAGAACTGTTTGTGGCATAAATTAAGATGTGCTAGTCAATCCATGGTGACTGCTCCTGAGCATGCTCTTAGCACTTTGCAAAACTATTTTATTTTCACCTTCACTGAAAGAGAATTATATTAATTCTTATTAGCGGTCATCTGGTGATGTTCAAGGACATACACAGATATTGTGGATGAGCCTACATACCACAGCTAATTCACCTGTTTTATCTTGACGTTTCAACAAGCACATTGGAGATGTAATTTTAGTTTGGAAGACTTTTTGTGCATCAGAGTTTCCATTTTTCTGCAGACTGAGCTGTTCTGTAAAAATATTGTCAGAACACATATTCTTGAAAGTTCAAGTCTGAGAACTGTGACATCTGATATAATAAGTTGCCTACTTATAGAAACATATATATGGAGAATTATGACACATACTGTGAATTATTTGTGTAATAGTATCACCTGACATAGATTGATCAAGGGTGATCTGTGCAACTCTCAAAGTTCTCACTGTACTGAGTGTACAATGCACTGAGTATAAGAAAAGAAGAAAAAAAAAAAAAAAAAAAGAAACCTTCCATTATCAAGCCTCCCTCTGAAACCAGGAAACAGGAAAAAGAAACAGAAAAATGTTACTCTTGTGATATACCAGGCTTCATCTTAGCCACTGATAAGTGTCAAAGGCAGACATGACTAGTAAAGCACAAGTTTTCATTATATTGATTGAAAGAATTAGACACATTGAATAGAGCAATAGATTCTTCCCTTCTTGACAGCTTCACATCAAGATTTAATGTTTTTCTGGGAGGTATGGTTTAGCCTAACAGAAGTTTAGGATTCAACATAATATTAATTCCCTGAAACTCAGGATCTTTTGCTATGCAGGGGTGAATGAATACTCTAAAAATCCTCCACTCATTTTAAAATCTGTAGGTCTATGGAAATGACCAGTCTGCTGAAATACATGGCATTGCCACAGAAACAACACCCATTTGCTTGCTGGGAATCAACCCAACCCAAACATAGTTGCTTATGTTTATTTATTTTTAATGTACAATATTTGGAATTGGCAGATGCAGTACGGGGGCCTTTTTGAAGATTCTTTGTGTAGGCCAACTTGAATAAATACCCTACTGCCCTTCCTAAAAATAAAGATGTTTTCCTGCTTGGATATCTCCTGGTATTTTTATTTATTATTTATTGGAAACTAGAACATTAGACGAAAAGCTCTGAGAAAGCAGTCCTCTACTGTACATTTGATGATATTCCAGTTTTCTCTGTTTTCTTCAGAACAGGTAGGATTCCTTTCCAAAAAAAAAATTCCTGGTCTTTATTGCCTACAATGTGTTTGCATTTGGAAATAATCTCCAACCAAGTACTCACAGAAAAAAAAATCAGCATTTAGCAGATATCACTGGCATGCCTATGTCAGCATTGAAGGCAGGCTGAACCTCATAAGACCTCCTTGGCCCAGGTGCACACTGTGCTGACACAGCTGTTGCTGTGCTGACCTAGGGGCACCTAGGCCTGCAACCCTTGCAGCTGGGTAATGAGATGCCTGTGTAAGGCAACCAAACCACAGCAGGCTGAGCATCATCAGTGTGGAGATTTCCACATGAGAAGAAGCTAATTAGACTTCCTTTGGTTGGTTTAATTCCTTTTATAAGAAAATGCATCTAAAGTAGGTCAGCTGTGCCTATTGTTTGTCACTGATTGCAAAGGGAGACTTGCTAGTTCAGATATAGGTGAATCACCCAAGCAGTTGTGTTGTTATATTTGAGTTAGCTTGATTCTGGCTAGTTTAAAGTGTATATTTCCCTTCATTCAGATAGCATCTCCTTTGATTTTTACAGCTAACTTTCAAAGCTTTCTATTATATTGCCCTGCACTGGTACTACCATCTCCACTCAATACTTGTGCATTCAAAAATCCACAAGCAAAATATTTTCAGCCCATTCCTAAGATATATTTTTCTTCTTGGAAGTGGGAGAGAAAGCATGAATATATGCTAGCACCTTTGATAAAAAAAGCTGTAATTCCTACAAAGAGTTAAAAAATACTGCTGAACATTGTTTTGCTATCTGAGAATTGATCTTATTGTTCCTAATAATTCAGTCGCACCTCAGTTTGATGGCTTTGGGCAGCACTGAGCATATTTAAGAAAGGACAAAGGGAAATGGTTTCAAACTAAAAGGGGGGAGATTTAGATTGGACATAAGGAAGAAGTTTTTTACAATAAGAGTGGTGAGGCACTGAAACAGGTTGCTCAGAGAGCTGCTGGATGACCCATCATGGAGTGAAGACATTCAAGATAAGGCTGGAAGGGGCTCTTAGAAACCTGGTTAGCTGTAGGTGTTCCCTGTTCATTGCAAGGGAATTAGACTAGGTGGCCTTTAAAGGTCCTTTCCAACTCAAACAATTCTTAGGTTCTGTGACTGTATGAAAGAAACTTGTAGGCAATTATTATTAAGACTTTTTACTGTCATCTGAAATACTCTGCTCATTCCAAACAGTGACTTCAGTTCTAACATGTGCCTATGAGATAAAAGATTATCTAATTTTACAAAGGGCAAAACTGATCCTTACCATCATATTAGGGTTGCTACGTTCACTCCTGGCTCAAGCTGCAATTGAGCATTGCAGCTGTATGCAAGAAGGGTTCTGAGTTGTTGTGAGTGACAATCCACAGAACTTGTGTCTGGCAATTCCTTGAACAGCTACAGAGCAAAGCTCTAGCAAAGAAAGAAGCATAACCCCATTCTGAGGATATATTCCGGTTCCCTTCAGAAAGCACACGTTTTCTGCACTAAAAATATGCTTGGGATGTAAGTAAACAAAGTAAGTGTTTGACCCCTACTACTCTACAAGGCAGAATTTTTACAGCTTATCATGTTTGGGAAGTATTAATTACACAGCAAACTTTTTTACCTCTAACAGATATGAGACTCTTACTTACAGTGTTTCATTCAGCTAGAAAATAGTGGGGGCACCAACGTGAGTACTACCTCTGCTTCTCAGCTCAAGGAATAATTGATATCCAGTACTTTTAAACATGGACTTTTAAAATCCAGACTGCCAATGGAGACTGATGGACTTTTGACTATTACTTGCTCCCTGGGAGCAGAGTAACAGACATCTCAAATTCCTCCAAGTCAAAGACATGTTATTCACGAACACAGACACAGAAATTTAGTTCAGTCTGCTGGGAAACTTCATGCAAAAAAAAAAAAAAAAAAAGAAAGAAAAAAAAAAAGAGCTGTAATGACCCTGTGCCCCACTGTCCTGACCTTCCTACCCACCTCTCAATTTATTCACAAAATATAAAATCTGGCAGATGTACAGTACACTCTGTGTGCATGAGCAGCTTGGTGCAGTTCTTCTACAGGAGAAACTTGAGAGAGTGGTCTCCATTTCTCAGTAGCAGAAATGGTTGAGGTATCAGATAACTGCATTTAAACACTTTGATTTTTGTTACTCCTCGTACCTGCCAAAAGGATCCATCTTTACAACTACATTTGATGCAACTCTGCATAGGTCATGTGGGCAAAGGATATGATGGAATCAAACACTATGTGAACCATATGATTTGGGATAAAAATTATCTAATGAAATTTTCTCTGCTTTATTTTTTTTTGGATTTTTGGAGGCAGGCAATAGAAAATATTTCTGGAAGTCATCCTTTAGATAAAAGGGCTCTTTATATAAAAGTACTTGATAACTGTCATTCATTTTTCTGCCCCCCCCCCTTTTTTTTTTTTTTTACAGTTACAACTATAGGTGCAAATAATTTGTATATCAATTTCTTCTGGCTCTGAAGTCCGTCAAATGTGGATGGATTTCAGTTTTCCAAAGGAAAAAGAATAATCTTATCGATAGGAAACTGTGTTGTTTCAAGTTTCCTCAAAAGCTTAGTGACTACTTGAACCTTGAGGGGTTTATTGCAGACAGCATGTTCCCCCCCAGTAGGTCCATTTATTTATAGTGAGATATTAATTAAATCTGTGGCTCCTCAGTTTGTATTAATAGCACTCATCCACTCCAGTTGTTATTTACAGGATACCCTTTAGTCCTGTCTGTATTATGTGTCTCTCTCGTTGGCAACAAGGCTTGAATGTCATTTAAATGGTCGTACAGTAAATGTCATCCAGATGAAATGGTTGCTCATTGGCCCTTCATGGGGGGAGGCCTTTGTACTTGGGCTGTTTCTATTAATGGTACATAAGAACATTACGTTGATGGGTCGTGGATCTCCATTTGTCCCCAGTCAGCTCCCACAGCCCTTCTGCTGCTGTCTTGTTTTTTGCTTGTGTCCTTCTGGTCTGGATTTTCATTGGTCCTCTTATCTCTCCTCTCCATTTGGCATTTCCTTGCATCTTGTTCTAGTCACTCATCCACTTCATGATATATCCATCACCTCTAGTCTACTAAAGCCTACACAGTGATAGTTTCATTATATTAAGTTTGAAATTAACATAAGAAAAATATTGCTTTTCACTAAATAGTTGAGAAAATTGTTGTCTTGTTTTTGTACATGGGCTCCATTGTCCAGATACCAAGACCCAAGAAAATACACTGTTCCACTCATCTTGTGTGACTATGCACATCCATCTTTCCCTCAGTTTTTCCATCTATGAAATGGAACAATGTCAGTAGTGGTCTCTGGAAAGGGCTTTGGTGTATGCTAGTGGAAGTGCTACATAACAGCTTTATTCCCATAATAATTATTACTATTCACATCCATGGTTTCAGGCCTTTATAAAACTCTGTTCCCATTCAGATGTAACTCATTTTTTTGATCAAGACAGGCTTTCATATTTTTTCATGTTTCTCCAAGTTGGTGTCAAATCCAGGAAGGCAACAACAAAGAACATCATCTGCAGAACTTCCATTAGCTCTAGTTTTCACAAGAAGAACCTCTGTATACCCAATGTAATCCACATCAATGAAACAAGTCATTAGGAGTATTGTGTACAGTTCTGGGGCCCCCAAAACAAGAAGGACATAGAGCTGTTGGAGCAAGTCCAGAAGTGGGCCATGAAAATGATCAGAGGGCGGGAGCACCTCTACTATGAGGGTAGGCTGAGAGGGCTAGGAATCTTCAGCCTAGAGAAGAGAAGGCTCTGGGGGGACCTTATAGCAGCCTTCCAGTATCTGAAGGGAGCCTACAGGAAAGCTGGGGAGGGACTTTTCATAAGGGCTGGTAGCAACAGGACAAAGAGAAATGGTTTTTAACTGGAAGGGGTAGATGTAGATTAGATATTAGGAAGAAATTCTTTACAGTGAGGTGGTGAGACACTGGAACAGGTTGTCCAGTGAGGTGGTGAATGCCCTCTCCCTGGAAGCATTCAAGGCCAGGCTGGATGAGGCTTTGAGCAGCCTCGTCTAAAGGGAGGTGTCCCTTTCAACTCAAACCATTCCATGCCTCTATGATGATTCTATGACTTCTTTTAAGAGAAGTAGTCAAAACAACTGGGAATAATGTATATCCCCATATGACAAACATTTCTAGTAGCCATTACTTATTTTCAGTGTCTGCTATGATAAATTGTTGCTAGTCCCATGACTTCAGTCTTTTTAATCCAGTGCTGAAAGAACTTTTTTGGATTAGTCAGGGAGAAAAAGAAAGAATGTACTAAAATTTCACATGAAAAAGTGAAATTAGCTTTGTAGGAATGGTTTTAAGGTGTTCAAGGGATTTCTTTCTACTTTGCTTTGCTGTCTTTGTACTTGAGCCTATAAATCCCTATGTAGTGACACTTCAGAAGAATCTTTGTCTTCTCCTGCAGATGAGGCTTTCAGAAATTAGTAACAGAACCATTGACCAGACCCACTCACCAAACATATTCTGTCAGCAAAGTCATTGTAAAAAGAGATGAGCAGAAGTCCTGTTCTACACTGCGAGGGGCTCCACAATTTGCACACAGAACCAAACACCTGCTCTTGAAATTTATTTCTTTTCTATTGATATTTGCTAAATTAATCTGAGCTTTGAGACCTTGCAAACCTAGAGAATTAAAACCAAAGAAGATTGTTCACCAGCTTCCCCTAAGCCCCCAAGCACTATTTATAATTTCTCTAAGCCTACATTACCTCTGGTCCAAATTCTTTTGGATGACAAAGGTCACATTCTAACTATTATTACTGAAGAAGTGAATTCTCAGTGTGACATCATAGGCAGGCAGTTAATTACCTCCTTTACTAGGACACTACAGCTGTTAGATGAATATTTGCATGCAAAAAGCCACTGTACTGAATTTGCAGTTTCAAGGACAGAAGCCTCACATAAATCGGTTACTTGCAATTTCAAACTTATTTTTAAAATATTCATGATAGATTTTATAATAAGCAACCTGATGTAGTACATTAAATTTCTGTATTGTTTGCTTCAATTTCTGACATTGCTAGCTATGAAATACTTATTGCTTCCAGTGCTCCATTGATGCTGCAAATCAGGAATTAACCAGAAGTTGATGATGAAGTTTTGGACACAATACTGGTAATATTTTTTTATCCGCTTGTCTTGACAGGTATCTCAATCCTAATTGCATTTAATGAGATTACAAACTAAAGCAATTACTTGAATTACAAAATAACAAGCTTTCTATTTTGTTATTTAGCTTACAAATGTGAAAGCAAATTATTTCTTGTTGAATGTCATTCAGTGAAAAAACTCCAACGTCATTACATATTCTCAAATTGAATTCCAAGGTGTGATAGTTCAATGAAAATTAGGGCTTTACTTGGCAAATGAATCTAATAATAGGGTTTTCTTGAGTTTTCATATATACAAAATAGTCATTAAAACCGCAGTGGTGTGATTTTTTGATCCTCAGCAATTTGAATCTCTTAATGTCAAAATCAAGAACAACAACAAAAACAACCAATCTGTCACTGATTTTGAATCCATAATCTTTTTCAGTAAACAAATAGTTCAATGAGTGATGAAAGAAACAAAGCTCTGTTTCCTATTACTAGTCTTCTTTATCTTGTCCCCTGTGTGCGGCTCTCAGTATCATCTCTTTTTGTCTGTGTCTCTGATGATGTCTCAGTAAGTGCACAGTGCAGTGGCTGCTCTGCAGTCATGCATGCCATACCTGGCCAGCCTGCAGCTGCTAAGGGGAATGTCTGATGACTGAATTTAATCTGATTTCCACTCAAACAAGAAACACCATAAGATCTTCATCATTTTATATATAAGGAACAGTTGAGCTCTCCTCAAAATTCACTGAAAAAAATTTTATTTTCATTAAGGAAGACAGGACAAGGCCCTAACAATAACAGACAACTTGAATACCTCAGTTGCTGGCTTATTCTGACAACTGGGAATATGCATCACCTGAAGAGTTATCAACTCATTAGCTTCCAAAATAGAACTTTATTTCTGATGATAATAAACACCAGATTATGCTGCTGGCAGAAACTGTCGTCACAAAGTTTTGGACAAAACACTCAGTGGTTGCTAAAACTAAAATTTGCAAGATTGAAAACAGTTGCTTTGACTATAGATAACACTCTGCTGGCAGAGATGATACAGAAAAAAAGTTGTTTCTATTTTTCCCTGTTGCACAGAGAAGTTTGGAGTTGGAGGGAGAGGGTATATGGCTCGTCATTATTGGTAATCCCCAAACCAATAAGCAAAGCAGAGAATGGCAAAAAACCACATGGAGATTCCCTCCCAGACCACTGTCACAGTATTCTTGTTCCTTGGAGGGGTTTGTGCTATGCCTCCATTGCAATAGTAACAGAGTAACTGTGACTCCCATAAAAACAATCCAAAGCTGAAAGCCAGATGGCTTTATGTGGAGCAACAGCATTATCTATTGCCTTAAGAAGGTAATTGTGTTTAATTTTCAAAATTTCCTGTGTTGAAAATGTTTCCAGACTGTTACCCCTTCTCCAGTCCAAGTGAAAAACAAAATGCCATTCAGCAACAGAGATGGGGTTGGGTCCAACATAAACACTTCTCAGTTAGGCATTCTCCATCGAAGTGCATAGTCATTTTTTCCATATACAGTGAGAAAGACAAAGCCTCTGCTTAAAAGGCATTCTTCTCTAAAGAGGGGAAGGGCTAAAATGTCTTAGCTGTCTGCAAGCTGGCTAAGGATTAGAGTTTAACACCAGCCTCCATTCCAGTGTACTTATTGCTACAGCCACTAAGTAAAAATATTACTGTTACAGATGTTCACTACTGCAAATAGAAGATCTGCAGCTGGAAAGGCTGCTATTTGATTTTCCTCTTTCAAAGAAAACACCAAGCTTATTCAAGAAAAACAATTTACAGGAAAATGGATAAATAGTTTTGCTTTGTTTCTTCTTTAACCCCCCTCCACCCAGTCCCCACAAATCACTCACATGAAATGCGCTGAGCTGTATTCCATTCACCTGAGTCCTCCACATAAGGGGGAGATAATCAGTGGATGTAGTACAGCACTCCCAGAGAAATTTCCAGACAGACACAATTTTTTTGTAGAGATAAACAATAAAAGTGTTTCTTAAAGCATGTACTACTGCACTTCTGGGACAGCATTAAATCAGGTGTGGTAAACCTGAGAAAGGTGGTCAGGTGTGACTGAAGCTGCCTTTGATTTCCCTTTTGCCACAACTACCTCACCAATTTTCTAGTATTTCCTGGTTTGATTTTACAGCTCTTTGACATTTTGGAATTGCAGTAGATACATACAGCGATCTTGTCTGGCTGGCAAAGCATCAATTTAAAAGCCTGTTAGTACCAAATGCAAGTGTGAAAAACTTGACAGATTAAGAAAAGGAGCTTTCATCCATCTCTGCTTCCCAAGAGGGGCCTGATAGTGGACAAAATGGGACAGCTGATGGAAGGTGCCATGTTTCTGAGCTGTATTCTCAGCACAGTTTCCAGCTTGGTGGTGCTAGCACCTTGCAAATGTGTAAGAAGGAAGGGAGGCAGCTGTGCATGGTTAATTTTGTGCTACAAGTCCTGCACCCAGAGATGCTCTCTGACTGATACTTGGAGGTGGGCAGAGGAAACATCAGGGCTAAGAAAAAGAGATGACCTGTCTTGATCTTTCACTGCCTCACTACCCATGGCTAGTTTCATTATGGACAAGGTCTAATAATGAAGGAATCGTTTTCTTACTGTCTCAAGGAAGGGAAAAATAGATTCATCAGGAAGAATGAAGAAAGTCATCTCTTTCTCCATCCCTCAGAAGAGTCCCTTACTTGAACTCCAGATTTCAGTTGACTTAGAATTAATTAACTGGTGCCTTACTAATGTTGTAGAGCTCCTGCAGACAGTCCCTTCCATTGATAGGAAAGTAGAGGGACAGATAAAACATAAACCTGCAGAAAGGTGAAGTCTGTTCATCTCTTGCCACTGAAAAGTCTTTTCATTCAAAAGCAACAGGATGCAACTGGATCACTGGGTGGTAACAGGGCACGACAGCCCAGAAATGATCTGGTTTAGATACTTGTTCCCTATGTATCTTCCTACATCTGGCACTAACAGTGAAAGGTGAAAAAAAATCCTTTTTTATTCATTTTTGTTGGGAGGACAGAATTTAACTATCATTCATTTAGATAAAATGGCTGTATTTAGAGTTATAGAATCATAGACTGGCTTAGGTTGACATTATAGATTACCTACTTCCAGCCCCCCAGGTCATTGTAAGTTGCTCATACTTCTTTTTTATTCATTATTTATTAAATTATGATTCAATTTAGCACTTGTGCCAGTTCTTCCCATTCTCACTGGATTCCGTGTGTCAGAACTTAATATCAGAAGTCCAGAAGCAAACTGTAAATTATCAGTGACTGGTTATATCTTAATCAGAAACAAGATCTATCTCTTGAACAGATCACGAATATCAAGTACTGTAATTAAAACTGTAGATGTGTTATCACATAAAATCAAGATATGTTTTCTTTCATTAAACAATTATTTTGTTGCTCCACATGGCCTCCAGAAAACCTGGAATTTTTAGTTCTTAACTTGCTTCCTATATCATGAATTAGAACAGGCATGAAATACCTTTTATTGGCTTTCACAATCCTGAATAAACTTTGGTGCACTTTGCTGGTATCAGCCCAAATCTTTGTGGGAATTCACTGCAATAGAGTTTAAATAGCATTATTCTGGTAGGTGCTTTATGCACCTTCTCAACATAGAGAACACCATCCATCTGCCTTGTCCTTTGGTTCTATTCACTTTAGCTTCCTACAATTTAAAAAGTTTGGTGTCTGTGGCTCTGCTCCTAACAGCTGATTTTCATTAAAGCTTTGATGAGAAACTTAAGCTGGAATCACAAACATCTGCAGTAAAACTTCCTCCCTGCTAATAGAAGCTTCTCAGAACATAACCTTGTTGAAAAAAAAAAAAAAATCCAAATTGCCCTTTATGGGAGTTAACCTAATGTAACCCTAAGGGTCTGAAATCAAATTATTTAAAGATCTGCTTTTTCAATGGTAGATGCAGTTTCCATTAGCTTAAAAGAATATAAAGATTTCTGTCAAGCTAAAGTCCTTTTTTCCTTTAGACCTCAGGATTAGGTCTTCTGCTATTTCTTTTAGAGCTAGTTTGTTTTGAAGAGAGTCATACTACAAGTAAGGATCATCTGATGCCTTCTCTAAACAGTCTGCAAGGCCTCCTGTTCCAACGCTTTTTGGGAAAGGGATGAAGGCAATTTGGTGATAATTCGAGTATTTGTTAACAACTGGCTAGGGTTTTTGCTTATTCTATTCCAGGTATTTAATGTAAACTATTCTAGAGAGGTGAGGTTGTCACGGTTTCTGCACTCATTATTGTTTATTACCTTAGAAAACCAGAAAGAAAGTACCTCAGATGTTGATCTTGTTTTTAAAAACTTAGATTAACAGATGCTGCTGAAAGTCAGGTGGGAAAAAATGATGGTTAAACATGTGATTTTATTGTGTATGTTCCTGCAGTTCACTTGTGCCTCTTACTGTCTTCTATAGTAAATAGCTCATTTTTGCCTTGGCTATTGCAATAATTTCTTTTAAAGGACTACTCTCATTTTGCCTTCCTCTGTGTCAAAAGCACTGATGCTGAAAACAGTTTTTAATTTATCCATTGATACCATTCTTTCCTGCACTCTGAGAACTGGCTCTCTGCCTTCTCCCCACTACTTCAGATTTTTTTTTTTTTTTTTTTTTTTACCCTTAAGGCTTTGGATTATCTCATTCTTGCTCTATTTTTTTCCTCTCCTTCAACTATTTATTTCCTTTCCCACTATATGCTTCAATTCTTTCCACAGAGGATGTTTCAATTCATCTTTTCTCACTTAGCAAATATCTCCACAGAATGTCTTCTCTTTTTTTCCACTAATTCTTTCTCTATAGCCCTCCTATACTGGGTTTTCTTTGCTATTTTCTGGAACCTCCTGTAGTATATAAGAATGAAGTGAATCTTCATCTGGATATCACCTTACATTCATTTTGCATTAAAGTGAGTGACTACACAATGTGAATCAAAGGGAATCCTTTGCCGTGTTCTCTGGTATTTGTATTTGAGGTCTTGCCCCACTGATTTTTCTTGCCTGATACTCTATGCTACTCCATTGATTACAAGCAACTTTGATCCTACTGGGAAGTAAAATTGGTATCTATACAATTAAAGTCATAATGTCAGTGAAATTTGCAAACATAAATGTTGACAGTAGCAGGCTTTAGATCCGAATGGTGATGTACAACCTACCTCTTATTTTAAAGGCATGTTTTAGACAGTGGGATGTAACTTTTCTCAGAAGGAAGCTCTAGTTTTCATTTGTGTCTCTGTGTCTCGCTACCCCCTTTTCCTTCTGCCCTCTTTAAGCAAACAGGTTGAACACAAAGCCAAAGGTTCTTAATGTTTACAATTCACTTGTTTGCTTTCATTTGCAGTTAAGCTGTCAGTCTGAAATTCTATCATCTCTGATGAGCCTTCCTTGCAAAATATTTAAATTTGTCCTTATTTGGAAAAAAGCAATCTTTAACTTAATGCAATCAGCTGCAGTTGGGCTACACTGATGAGCTGGATCTGGAGCTTTGGGCTCATGCTCCCTCAGGATTTCAGCACCATAATATCTCCCCTGCATGCCTTATTGTGCTCCTATCCCAAGAACTTAAACATCTTAAATTGCACGAGTGAGGTGAGTACTTCACAGAGTGCTATTCATACTGATCTGCCTCTTGATAGGCAATCCAATGCAACTGGATCCATTCTCCATTGCTTAATTACCTTTAAAATTTAAATTTGTAACTAACTTTTACTATGAACACAGTTATTTTCGATTTCCACTTGTTGCATGTGATTGTACCTTCATGTGTTAGATCAATGAAACTCTTACTGAAAAACTGTTGTTTGTGTATGTCCTTATGCAATTAATCCCCTGAGCTAAGTATGTTGAATTATAGAATCTCTCAGTTACCTTCAATCTCCTAGCAATTTAATCCTTTTCATAATGCTTTTTGAATAATATTCAGCAATTTATAAGAATTTTTGTTGAAACAGTGGCGTAGATATATTATTTCACAATGGCCACTACTAGTGCTCATTATGCAAATAACATGACCTTGCATGTGGTGGAATGTAGTTAATTTAAATACCTGAATGTTCTCTAATCTTTAGCTAATTAATGGAGCCATCCTGAAGTAAGTCCTTGCAGGGGAAGAGCCTCCTTTGAGGGAAAACCAGTAGGAATTAGGGAATTTAATGGTGTCTGCATTACTATCTGTGAAATTTGGGCTTACACTTGAATGCAATACCTGATTCAAATTAAAAAAAGTTTAGGCATAGGTTACATGCCTAAGTTATATGTACTGAACCCCAGTTACGTATTCATTTATTACCAGGGCACCAAGCTATTTAGATATTGCCTGAGGTCCAACTCATATGCACGATCCACGTTGTGATGGGGTACAAGTTAGCCTAGTATTGAAAATATATTTAGTCTCTTCTCTCTGCCATAAAGAGAGTTTCATTCAAATCCAAGGTACAGGAAAGCTCCACCATAACATTAATTCTGAATTTTTTAAACTGCTTCTCCAAGTGCCTCTAAGTTTAAAGTTGCCAAACTTGAGAAAGGAAGAGAAGGTTGCCAAACTAAGAAATATGTGCTAAGACATACTTGTTTACATTAACTGAGGTTGCCTGTTCTTCTGTCAGTTCATAATATTAGCTCCTACCAGGAATTAAGAACACCACATGGCTTGCATATTAGAAGCTCCTGCCAACACTGTTATAGACCTGGATTTCTGAAGACACTATGAAGTGCACACTAATGAGTGTGTCAGTACTGTCCATCATGTTGTCCACATGCTGAAATGCCATGCTTTCTATCTGCCCTATGTTCTGCCTTCAGGGCAGCTTGTTTGACTTTGCGGTTGAATGGCACCACAGACCTCATGAAGGTCTGTGCACAGTAAGCCTGTGGTTCCCTTAGCTCTGCCTCGCTAACCAACCCCCTTATGTAACTTGGCACTATTCAATGTGACTAACAGCCTCTGTCTGCTTGGGAGAGCTGTGGGCCTGAGTCAATATTTAGATGAGAGAGCTGAATCAAGCCATGTTGTGTAAAGGAGTTTATACTGTGGTTCCCTGTGAGCTGTGGGCTAAGAACTCAGGCTTGGAAAAGGCTGATTCAAAACTGCTGGGATAGGCCCCCTTCTCATTGCTGAATGAGAGGTGATGGGCTCTAGGAGTAGGAAACCATCTGAGGGCTGGAAGAAACACTACCAGGTGTCACTCTTTGGTCCTCAGGTCAATCTCTGGGCTTAGAGTAAGCTCCCAATCCCCTGTTACCAGCTTGTGAATTATTGCAACAGAGTCATCAGTCCTATCCCAAAAGAACATCCTACTGGGCCTCTCTGGAAGTAGGCATGGAGGTGGGCCCTGAAACATAGTTATGGGGTCATTTGCATGTAGCATAGGAGCCTGGGCTTCTTCCTGGTAACATCCTGCTGTCAAGAGCCTTGGCATAATTACTGGTAGCAGCATTCATTTGGAATATGGGGTCTGAACAGTGTGTAAATGTTCCCAGTGTAGGGGCTGGAAGAAATAAACTGCTGGAAGAAACACCAGTTAGTGAGTCTATTAGGTGAAGCTTCAGAGATGATTAAGATGGGTGAATGGGGCTAAAGTGTCATTCTTCTGTAAAGTCCAGTGTATATCCCACAGCACCTTTGTAAAGTCTATTAGCATAAATTTTTGGAAAACCATATAACAGAATCATACTGAGAATGGCCACAAGAGATTTAGAGCCTTTATCCTATGAAATCCAGCTACAAAATCCATTCAACTCCTAAATTTGGCATTTCATTCACTTTCCATTTTGTAAACAACAGGTGGCAATGTGGCTTCCCAGGGACTGATCCCAGGCCGACAGCGCAAAGATGTACATCCCATGGCATGGAGCCCATCCAAACCTCCAATGACTCCTCAGAGCCCCTACACTGAGCAGAGCAGGGGTTAGACTCCAGTTTTCTCACACGGGTCATGTTTCACAGCAAGTCCCTCCCAGGGTAGACAGGCAGGCATTTTGGGAGGCTGCACTGCTGCTTGGAGCCACAGCAATGTGGGGGGTAGGCTCTGTTCAGTCCAGCATTAACCCCAACCATCTGAAAAGCTCGTATATTAATTTCCATGGATAACAGCTCTAATAATTGGAGTATGGGGGTGGATGGGTAGAATTAGTCTTGTGATATAAGAGATTGAGATCTTGATATTGTCATACTGACTTGGCTGTGCTAATCACACCTCATTTTTTGGATGTCATGCTAGAACAACTCTTTCCCTTCCCATGACCTTATGTAACTCAATTTGCCTTTTACTTTGCATCTCCCACATATGAGACATTACTGTCTCCCTCTCTCTGTGCACGTTGTAGTAATTTATTGTTTTCCCAAGCTGTGTTTTTTTATAGTTCATTCCAGATGTAGCCCTGCTAGAATAAGTATTACCCTATCCTCTAACAAACACAGTGACTGCTGGAAAATTTTCCACAGTCAAAATTCTTCTCAGATCTCTCTAATTTTATTTGTCACTAATCTCAACCTCATATTTTTTGGAAGGCATAAAATCTCTGCAGGTGTTTTCTCTGCAGGCTGTTTCCTACATGCATTTGATTTATTATCCTTGCTCTCATCACCAAAAGGAATTTTTGGAGGTGGATGGCATTCAGAAACAGAAGCATAAACTTCTACCGCGCAGTGTTTGCCTCAAAAAGAGAGAAACTCTATGTCAATTTAAGTGAGTTAAAATCTTAAGCATAAGGCAAGCAGAAAAGTGTAGTGACAATTAACCCTTCTAAAACAGCTCTGTTTGGACAAGCCTGCTTAGTTATGTTGGCAGGAAAGTTGGAGACGTGCTAGGCTGGTCTCACTGCAAAGCACAGCAGCTGCCTGCTCGCAGCAGGCAGGGCATGCGTGCATTCTGAAGTCCTGAACTGTATCTCTCTAGTCTCCAAATGCAGCGTCTCAGACCCCCTGCAAAAATCTCCGGCATGGCTTTAAGGATCGAATGATTAAGCTAACGTTAACCAGATGGGAACTTCGACACAGACAGATGAAAGCAGAAAAGCGCAGACACCAGAGAGAGAACGCAGTTACTGTACCTCAGCAAAAGGCACCCAACTTCCAGTAGCTACTGACTGCTGCTGCCCTCTGATAACAGTAGCTTCTTGCGTGCTGACCGCTGAGCTACCTTCAATGTCAAACAGAAAGACGCTTCCCGCGCTCGAGGCTGTGCTGGAGGAGAAGCATCTCAAAAAGAATAATATAGGAAAAACCAGGGGCCAGGCGGAGATCAAAGCCATTTCCTCCCCTTACATCCAGCAGTGGTCTTCTAGCGTCTTAGTAATTGTTTACCCTCTTCTGCAATCAGCCCCCCTTGGCTTAGTGGTGCCTCAGTTATTTTAACTTTCTTTCAGCGTTCAGTTTCCAGATGTGGCACTTCAAGGCAGTCTAACCAGATCCTTATTTAAAAGGGTGAAAAAAAAAAAAAAAAAAGCAAAGAAGGGAAGAAAAGCGCTTTTGCTGCCTCCCTCTCTCGTTCACTCTCTGTGCCTGTGGCTCCTCTTTTCCCCAGAGGCTCCAGCTCAATAACATACAGATGGGCAGTGCTTAAGCAGAGAGTGTCAAGCGGAGGTTGTGTTCCAGGAAAGCACCGCTGGCTCCCCAGCCACCTTATCTCCCCCTGTCAGGATGCAGACTGACGCTGTGCGCCGTGCTCTGGCTTCCTTCACATTTTCACAT
This sequence comes from Chrysolophus pictus, assembly GCA_037305975.1. NCBI lineage: Eukaryota > Metazoa > Chordata > Aves > Galliformes > Phasianidae > Chrysolophus > Chrysolophus pictus. Next base: position 45,542,121 of record CM074578.1, read on the forward strand.
CGTTCCCTTTTTACCTTTCGTGCCCGGACCCTCCCACTCCAACTTTGCTGTTCAGAAGTGAGGTCAGCTTTCCCCCACCACCACCCCCACTGCTCTGTCTGCGTATCCTCAGCCCCTCTGTGCAAAGAAGGGGCATTCGTGACTAAGTTTTTTTTTGTTTTTGTTTAACATCTTGCTTAGACAGTGGAAAGCAGAAAAGTGCCAAATTTATTAAAAGCTGCCCAACAACCCTTCTCTTTGGTCAGAGGGAGGAGAGGCTGTGGATGGGGGGAGGAGGAGGAGGCAGCCTGGATGTGCCATGGGCTAATAAGGCAAAGTGGTTGCTCTGACATGCTTCATTCAAACCCTTTTCCTCAAGCCCACCTCTTGGCTTCTCAGCGGCTCGTGAAAAAGAATATCGTTCCCTGAAGTTTTGGAAAATGACTTCATCACTCAGACTCATGAACTTTTATTTACAAAGAGCATCTTGTATTCCTTTTTCAAGAGATGCTTTGTGAAGCCCTGCTAACAAGGCCTGCAGTGTATGAAAGCAAGCTTAATATATTGCCCACAGATGACCTAATTTTATGTCTACATCTCAGAAAGACAAAGCAAAAGCCTTCTTATGTTCTGGGGCAAAGCGAAGATATAATTATACTAAAGTGCACTGCTCCTTCTAAGGGTTCAGCACCTTGTCCGTTAGCTGTTTTATTTTCAGGATTTTATGACACCATTGCACTAGAGATTGGCTTTTGGGGCTTTGTTCTGAAAGTGTATTCCCACTTTTTCCTCTCCTTCCCTCTTCCCTTTCCAATCTGATTAAAGAAATTATGAACTGATTTCAATAGAGAATTAAGGGTAAAATAAAGTGCTTTGGTGATCTATGAGTTTCACACACCTATGTGTTAAGATCTGTGCCCTTAAATGCTATACAAGTGTATATAGGAACTATAAAGTAGTTACACATCAAGAAATTCTCTGTGTTTCAGAAGTGGTGTGAGCAAGGAGAAAAAGCTGTGCAACCCAAGGTTGTGAGGATCAGGTCCAAAGAGTGTAGGAGGAAGTAAAACATGGCCAAGGTGGTTGCAAGTAATTCCATCCTGAGCACAATGTAGACCTCTCTGTGGACAGGACCTGACATGGTGACAAGCATGCTGCCTCCCAGGAGACTGATAGAGAGATGTTGTTAGGGGCTGTCAAGGCTTTTCCAGCTCTTTCTGCCAGTGGCAGCCCTGGGAATGGCCTGGAGCAGGTCCGAAGGATTATAGAGCAAAAGAGAGTGAGGACTTCTGGCCAGGGCCCCACAAAGTTTCCATTAGACCTGTTACAGGGGCAAATTTCACGTGGGAAGGTAACGGTTAAAAAGAAGGTACAAAAGAGGGAGCAAAACATCTTGAGAATAAGTGACAGAAACACCACTAGCGTGACAGCAATGGAGATTTAAAACTACCCAATGAATTGTGCAGCAAATTACTAGACTGTGTGAGACAATTTTTTAACCTTTTCTTTTTATAGAATCTTCTATATCTGTTCCCAGCCATTTGGAAGGATCTGTTGAGAAAGAAATAGAGAATGACAACTTGGGGAAGAGTTACTTCATGTTCATAAACCTGTAAATGAGGAGATCTGGAAAGTCAAATCTTTATGTTTCTGGTAGGGGATCTTTAACAAGTTCAGATACTTAGGAAGAAATTTCTCTTGCCTAATAGAAAAAGGAACTGAAGAATGTAGGTTACCTGGAAAGAAATGACATGAATCAGAAAGATGGAGAATACAAGAAGATTTGATCAATCTGGGAGTAATTTCTGGAGCTGATGCTCAAGAAGAAATGTGGGAAGTAAAATCTGAGACTACATCCGAGCTGAGAAATACTGACCCAAAAGTTGAAAGCTAAAGGCAGAAAATGAGATGTGATTTTGAAGACAGTAGGTACGAGAAGATGATTTAGAGCGGTTAGGCACTGGATAAGGCTGCCCAGAGAGATTGTGGATGCCACTCTGGAGGCATTCAATTCAAGGCCAGTTCGGTGGGATCCTGGGCAGCCTGCTCTGGTGCTTGGCAACTCTGTCCATGGCAGGAGGTTAGAACTAGATTATCTTCAAGGTCCCCTTTAATCTAAGCCACTCTATGAGTCAGTGATTTAGGAGATCCTTGGTTCAATATTCATGAAAGAGAGAAAGATATCAGCGGAGAAATCTGAGACATGAAAGTGTTAAAGAGGAAGGAATGGATAAACGCCTTCTTGAGGTTTTTCGTAGCTCTATGAGCTTTAGTTTTCCTAGGAAGTCATTAGCTGTTATAGTTTTGGCTCTGGAGAACAAGACTTATTATTCTAGTGGAACAAAAAATAAGGTGTAGAACTGTATTTGTACAATTGCTTGTGTGTATTTTTTTTTTTTTCTGGCTTGAGTTGCAACAATGAGAAAAAAGATTCTTTCCAGTTTCACAGTTTTGAAGCTTTGCTTCATTGATAAGTAGAACATTTTGGGTTAACCTCAGTATATACATTTTCAGAATAAAAGACTTTGAAAGTGTCCCTTTTAGAACAGTGGTCTGTAGAGTCTCTTTGTATCTTTTCATCTGTCTAATAAATTGAAACTGGTACAATTTAGGCCTGAGTCACAAGAAGTATCACTATGTAAGAGACCAATTTTAGGTATCAATCATAATGTTGACTGATTCAGTTTTGAGAAATTAATGTATTTGAGGAATTTAAATTAATTGAATTATTACACTTTGACAACTTAATTTTTTAAGTTGTCTTTTTATTACAGAGGTGGTTAAGGAAAGCTGAGTATTGCATGCACGCACACTTGGTTTTGGCTGAGATCATGCTGTTGTGTATACAGGCCATATAATGGCTTTGGAGAGTTAAGTGCTTACATCTTCAAAAAAATTTGGCTGAACTGAGTTATTGTATTGGGAATGAATGGCAGGAATTGGGAGCAGGGGCTGTGGGGTACCCCATGCAGGAGGCAGCCATGGATTGCTCTGTTTTGGCTCAGAAATGGCTAGAAACGTGTTCCAAATCATGGTTCTTTTGCTCAAACACTTTCAAGAAAAGGCAGTGCTCCTGGGGCAGGAGATACTGAAGAAGCCATGAGGGCTAACTGCAAACACACTAAAGAAAAGATAAGAAGATGCTAAGATGGAGTGCGCGAGAAAAGTGTGAAAGGATACATTTGGAGAAATGGAAGGGATGCTTGGTAGAGGGCATTGCTGGAGAAGTGGTTGGTGATGCAGACTAGAGTGGCTTTGGTGACTCACAGCAGGGCATGCGCACCCTCAGGGAAGAGTAGCCTGCAAAATGATCCAGGCAGGATTAGTGAAAAAAAAAAGATTATGTGAAATCAGTATAGTTACCCATCACATCATTTTTATGTAAAATCAGAATAAAGATATTTACAAGATATCCCTTGTAAACAAATTCACAACACTTTAATGAAGAGAAATAGCATTTTAATTATTCTCAAAATCAAAATTTTAAAAGGAGGAAGGTGTCTGGTTAATATTTTTAGAAAATTAGATCCTTTAAAAAAAATCTTAGACTGGCCCCGGGCATTCAAAATCTGGAAAATTTCATGTGATGAAACCACATAGGGAAGGAAATACAGATAATTAAAGATGATGAAATTATTAAAAATTAATGATTTATTCTTATGAAATATTAGGAACCAAAGACTACACAGTTCATCACTGCTCACAATCTCTCAAGCACATATTAGTCCCATACCAGAAGAATTATAACCAATTTTTCTGAGCAGAAAACATATATACTAAAATCACTGAATATTTCTGTACTTTGCATCATTAGGATAGCTGGTTCAGATCATGTATAAGCAACATCTGTGTACAAAAGTTGTTTCCTGCATTTACTTTTAAATCTTTAAAAATATCGTATTCCTTTTCAGAAATGGACAATTTTTGCAGAAATAAAAAAAAAAACAAAACATAAATGGTGCGTAGGATATGTATGAAAACACAGGCTTTTGAATGTAAATTTCTGCTATGATGGACTTCCCATTTCTTTATACTTGGCAGAGATGATGTGGGTATGTTGCATGAGCAACCACAAATTTGGAAGAGGAATTGTTCAATATGGCAGGGTATGGAAACAGCGGTTTATCCTTCTGCTTTCGTAGTATCATCTTCTGTTCTTTCCACCAGTTTCCCCGACTTAACATTTGGTTTTGATTCCAAGTGTGAAGATACTAGGATTAATGAGGCAGAAATGAAGAATCCAGTGAAGACTTATTAGAAATAATATATTCGAAATTAACTAATATAAAGCTGTTGTGTGTGAGCCACTGGTGGCTTATTAGGCCCTAGCAGGAGATCTGCAAGCAGTCAATCAAGCTTCAGTGCAAATATTACCAGTTAAACATTTGATGTTGCATGGTGGTCCAATAGAAATGTTGACAAATGGCTAGTGTTAGTAATATAAAATATTTTAGAAACAGTTTTGAATAGTTCTGTAAAGGTTAGAAGACATTGGCAGTATATCCATGTATCATCAAAAGAAAAAGCATTCTACAGTCTGCATTAGGGATCTGTGTTGGCTGAGGGGCAATTAGGAATGATTTGTCAGCCATTGTTTGTGCCATAGATATGCAAAAAAAAAAAAAAAAAAGAAAAAAAATCAGTTATGTAAACAAACCACACTGTTGTTATTTCATGTGTTTTGGATTATGTCACATTAGGAAAAGTCAAAGTTTTCATGTAGAAGATAGATAGAACTTATGCTGTAGAGTACAAGGGTAGAGTACCTTTAAAGGCTTCAAGTTCTACATCTAGTGCAAAGGTGCACAAGCATGTTCTTCTTGGCTGTCCTGGTTAAGGACATTATGTAATAAATTTCCCACATGACAACACTTTCAAGCCCAAAACTCTTGCTCTTTGTGTTATTAGTTAGTAGCAACCCTAGGATATGGCTGATCCCAAACTACTTTCAACTATTTTCATTTCCCTTCTGCCTTGATACATTATTACGGCTTATTTTTTCCCCTCTGTAAAAATCTTCAAATTCAATTAAGCATGCCAAAGTCTTGCAAGTCTGATGAAAATGCCCTAATTCTTTACTACTACAGTACTAAGGGCAAACTTGTTTACTGAGAAAGATTTCTTGGGGTTTCCATCTCTAGAGTGCAACTAGATGGGAAACAGCTGTTTGTCTTTCTTGTTGAAAGCACTGTGCTGGGGAACTATATGGACCTTGCAAGACTTGAAATGAACCGTGGTATTGTGCAGTACTGGATACTTGAAAAATTCAACCTATTCTGGTTGCTAAAGTCAGTCAGATTCAAGTGGTGGATTTCCCAATCCATTATCCTCTTCTGGTGGTAGTCAGTAATAACATTTCCACATTGTCTTAATATTTGAGTTTTTCCGAATACCTGGTCATTTTTGCCAGCCATATCTGAACTCTGTTGTAATTCAGCTATATCAATTTTCTACCAGATGGCCTGCTGAGCTATAGAGATGCCATATGACCATTAATGGCAGCATCTATTTCTTTCCCTATAGATCCTAAGATTCTGTCTGTTTCTGGGACAACATATTTATGCAAATAACTGCAAGTGTTATGTAAGCTGTAAGGCCAAATCCCATTGTAGAAGGCTGTATGAGAAAAGAAAGCACCATCACACTTAGCATTGCATAAATAGCAAAATTTCAGTGGTCTTTAAAATTAAATTGGAGTAGGAGCTGGGAGATGAGAATGAAGGGTATTTTGAAGGGATGGAGACTGTGCTCCCCATCTTCTTTGGGTGAACTGTTATATCTTTCTATTTTCTTTTACAATTCTATGCCATCTTGCTTGTGAAGAGTTGACCATTGCAGTATTCCAATTCATTCAGCTTTCTGTGACCCAGTATTTGGTTCTAGCACCTTGGTTTGCACCTCCAGCACTTGATATTTCCATATGGTCTTTCATATCAATTCTTGGATTCTCTGTGACTGCTTACTTTTCAAGGTCAAATAAGCCAAGACAAATCAATTCAGTCTGTTGAAGCTGCTAAAATAAAATCTAAAAAAATGAAATCTAAAAAAAAGAAAGAAAACACAAGATGTTATTTCTGCGAATGAAAAAGCCTAATTTTTTCACATATATTTGTAGATTTCTGTGATTCTGGAGTGAATACAGTAAGTACAGTAGGACAGAAGTATTTTGTTCGTAGATGGTGATGTTTAATATCAATGGATGCAGTTATGTAGAAAGACATGTCTTTAATGCACAGCAAGTATCTGTTAACTGGGGTTAACAGATTAATATCTCCTGTTTGATAACAGCAACGTGTTATACAAAGAAACTTGAAACTAAACAGTGTCAACAACTTAGAATCATAGAATCATAGAATCACTCAGTTTCGAAAAGACCTTAAAGGTCATCAAGTATAACCATGACTTCTTTTGAAATCAATAGGAATAGACTTCAAAGTCAAACCCACAGGACAGATTAATCATAATTAGCGCCTATGTTGACCCTATTTGTAGTCTAGGCTGCAGATGATGGATTTTTTCCTGCTGTTAATTGAATACTCAATTTATTTCTGAAAAAGATTGCATTGTGAAAGATAAATCATTTTCAACTAAGTGCATTCATTTTCAGACTAAGTGGAGGCCTATCCCAACAATAAATTTCCTTACATTTTCCTTCTTTTTGCTGTTGTCCTTGCCAATCTTCTCCAAATCTCCAAGAAGATATTTCTTAAATTGCCCACTCTTCATGATTTCAGTTGTGTTTACTGCCTCTGGAAATCCCTCTACAGAAGAGGTCTCAAAGTTACAATTCCTTCATTAAGTTATACTCTTCATCTAATCCTCTCCCTGACTTTTTTTTGTGTCCTTCACAGAAATAGAGTGCAAAGGGCTGACTGTTCTTTTGAGTTCAGTCAGGAAGAGTTTACTCTATAAAAACAAAGAAGATTAAAGCAAAAATCTTTTTATTTGTAATCAATCATCCTCGACCTGTTTTTTGTATTCATAGCCTGATAAAGTGGCATATTTAATTGTTGTGTTCTTACACAGTGCAACATTTCCCTTAATAATTCCCATCCCATTATGCTTTGAACCACAGTGACCATTTTCCTCTCTGCCTGGAGTCTTCAGATATTTCCCTTCCTCTCCCAACTTGTTTGTCTAAGTCAAGCTACATACTTCTATTTATTTATTTATTTTAATTCTCCATTCTCTCTCTAGGGAAATTTCCCCACCCTTCCTCATTAGTAGTTGTTTCATCATGATAATGGAACATTGGCTAAAGAAATGAGTTGCATAAAAATCCACACTGAACTCTACATACCCTCTAGAAGTGCCCATAAAATTGCCTGCCAAAAGTAGGATGGGGGTGGGGGAAAAAAATGGAAAAAATAACAACCCAAAACCTAAATCTTGTAAAACTGACAAACAACCATCCCAAATCCAAAAATGCTCAACATAGCCTTGGATATAAAGGCACACAGAAATTGTATTCCAGCTTCCACAGTTAAGATGCTTCTGCTGGATTCTGTGCTACCAACATAAAAACAAAATTGTCTTGGATCTCTTCAAGTTTATCCTGCTCCTTCCAAAAAGTGTGCTGGAGGTCAGAAGAGTGCATGCCACCTACAGCTAATAGCAAAAATGGAGTCTGACACAACTAGCTGAACTAATAGGGAAAACACTATCAGTCCAGACAAGGCAGCAAACAACTTAGTGCAACTGTTTCCCTGCATATTGAGTGGGTTTTGGAGCCTTTACCGATTTCTGAACATACCCAGACATGTGCTGGATGTACCAGATAACATTTTGGACTTGTGAGAGTGATGTTTTCCAACCCTGCTTGTCTCATGGGCAAGCATCCCAACACCCGCCAGCTCTGTCTGTTCAGTCATTCCCTTTTTAAGCATTTCACAGGTTTTAAAATTGCTCTGTGCCAGCAGAGCTTGAAAATAGTCTTAGTTGGCTTGCATAGCAAGCCTAAAATGCATTCAAAACCTTCTGTACTGTTATGGGACAGTGAAATATTTCTGGGATTGTTCAGCCTGGAGAAGAGGAGGTTCAGGGGAGACCTTATTGCTCTCTATAACTGCCTGAAGGGAGGCTGTAGTGAGCTGGGGGTCGGCCTCTTCTCTCATGTAACTGGTGATAGAACTAGAGGGAATGGCTTCAGGCTGCACCAGGGGAGATTTAGGCTGGATGTTAGGAAATACTACTTTTCTTAAAGAGTGATCGGGCAATGGAATGGGCTGCCCAGGGAGGTAGTGGAGTCACCGACCCTGGAGGTGTTCAAGGAACGTTTGGATTTTGTGTTGAGTGACATGGTTTAGTGAGTACTATTGGTGATAAGTGGATGGTTGGACTGGATGGTCTTGTGGGTCTTTTCCAACCTTGGCGATTCTGTGATTCTGTGATATTGCCCTGTAACATGAACACTTCAGCAAGGCAGATTCAGAACATATATAAATGTCCAGATTTTTCTACCATATGCTGTATGATCTGATGGGGAATTTTTCAAATCCTTGGTTTCTATACTACTTTTCTACATTTGTTTACAAGGAGGGAGTTGTGAGCATGCTCTTTCAGGTTATATAGTTTTGGATGCTGAAGTGTTTTCTTCTGAATGTCCCAGTAAGCAAGGCAGAGGAGTAAACATTTATTGCACTGTGCCACCTGCATTCCTGACTGCTTAATTTGGTAATGTCAAGTATACAGGCATTAAATGAATGCTCATGAAGTCTTGACTACCTGATGAAGGGCACTGGCTGGTATGATGCTATTAGCTGAGCTCATTGATTATGATGGATAGCTGGAGCTCTCTGGGATTTTCCAAAAGAGCTTAATCAGAGGCATGAGATTGACAGAAGCTCTCTAAATGATAAAGGCAGTGAACTAAGACAGTTAATGAGATTTTTTTTCTTTAATTCTAGTGTTTATTTTACTTCCCATTTGTTGTTGACCACAAATGGACTTATCTACACTGATGATTTCACTTTAATAAAAAAAGTTTCAATTTGCATAATAAACTGAAAGTATTTGTATAAAATGGACATGCTATGAGGTGAAAAAAAAGTATTGCTCACACTGTTTTGCATGGTTTCCTTGGACTCTCTTGTCAACAAATGTGTTTGAAAGTCACTAACAAAGTTAACATGGTTAAGAAAGAGTTTTTCTTCTTTCATTTCACTCAGGATAACCAATGGATTCAGTACAAAAACAAAGCGATTCCCTTTGACAGCAGGCACAATACCAGCTAACCCAGCCTGTCTGCTAGCAAAAGGGCTGGCTGAGCAGCTGGCCCCTGTCCCATTGCCAGAAACTGCTGACATGAACAGCTATAAAATCTCAGCTGTTAACCTGCTCCATAAGTATGTCTTGATGGCTAATGAATTGTGTAAGTGCTATCCTCATCTGTCCAGAATGGAGGAAAAAGAACAGCAGCTTTGTGACGTCAGCTGCTTTGAGAGAATCCCTGCACCCTGGAAAGTTTCATTACAAATGTGCAGGACATGTTCTTCATGCAGTGACATCCCCTAGTGTGTGATGCACATGAATGATGGTGTGTTTTTAGGTAAAGCATAGTGAACAAGAGTTTGGGAGACAGCAGCATCTTTGAGCTGGCACAAAGTGTTTTGCTACGACAGCAGCCAGCCATGGTGGAGCCAACAGACAGAGCAGTGTGCATGCAAGTTGAAAATTGGCTGATTTAGTTGCTTCTCCACACGTACAAATGAATCCTGGTAGCTCCCTAATTGCCAGGCTGTTAGCAATGCAGTCAGACAGCTACAGATTAAGTCAGTCCCTTCCATTTTAGAGGTTTGCTTTCATAGCTGTGAGAGAATCCATATGGCTTTATTCACTATTATTAAGCTATCAGAGATCTGAATGTCTGCAAGCGTGTGGACAGGCATTGTGTAAAACCTTTAAGAGTTCTGTGCTTTGAGGCAACTGCCCTTATGTACACATGCCCTGTAAGGACCAGAGGCAGCAGTTTCTTCTCTGGTATCCTAGGCAGACTTTATCTCAAACATGAAAAGTCTTCTGCCTTTAAGAAGTTTACTGTGGTGGCCTGTTCTAATAGAAAGGCATTAATTTAAATGAGATGATCACAAACAGGATGTGGGGAGCATTAAACTGATCTGCTGCATGTTGCTAAAGGCACAAACTACACTGAAGAAAAACTACTCAATTCTTAGCTTGAAGTTTAGACATCCTGAGAAGATCTCACTGTTAGATATCTGACATTTGGAGGATGAATGGACTGTTCAGATAGCTTTAGATTTATTTCTTTTGATTTTTCTAAACTTTGCATTAAGCCCAGATTATTATTTTTTTGATAAGTTGAGAGTATCTTTTTGAGAGACTACTCTTCTACTTAGGGTGATGGATGTACCAAGATTGGTTTCTGAGTTGAAAGCAATTAACAACCCTAATAATGGGTCAGTCTTGTGGGTCTGTACCTGCAGGCTACCTGGTCTGCTGTGATAACAGCTTTATGCTCTATAATCAGTGTGGATGGAAGCCATGTGGGCTCCAGCTGCAGCGCTCCACTCAGTTCCGAGTTCCTTATCCAGTGCTGTGTGAAGGGAGTAAGCCAGGCAAGCTATTGTGTGCAGCATCTGTGCAGTCAGGACCAGCCGACTGATCCACACAGAGACAGGAAAATGTCAAAGCAGTCACCACACCAGGCATTGAATTCTACATGGTGAGGGATACTCAGACTTTTCAGGATCTATATTTATTTTAAAAGCACTGCCAGTGAATGCATCCAAGTCCTCCTGACTCAGTGTCTGCTATACCCTTCCAGCACATATACCAAGTGTCCATAGCATCACTCATTACCCTCATTATGAATAAGTCTAATTGAGGCTTACAAAGCTAGCATCATTCTGATAACTCCTGCCAAAGCCGCAGGAAAAAAATCACTTTATGTATTTTTGCTTCCCACTAATCTAATGGCAAAAAAAAATAAAAATAAAAATAAAAAAAATAAAATTGTATGCTTTCAAAATTCCTGGTACTGAGACAACATTAAACCCACTAATACTTTGACACCATTCCCATTGTGGTTTCCAAAAAGACCAACCACTTTCTCTACTGACTATCACTAGTTTCCGTAAACTAGGAATTACTGCTAGCTGCCAGGAAGTTTTCTTCACTTCTCAGATATGTTATACTCAAAGCTACACAAGCTGTCTTTAACCTCTTATTTTCTATTTTTATTGTTCCTTAGTCGATTAGCACAGGTAGAGGTGAATTAATATTGTTATTTATGATTGTCTTTCACATCAGTCTTTCCCTAGCTCTAGACCTTATTGTGGTTGGCAAAATGCTTGAATCAGATGAAACAGTGGGCTCTTACATTTTATTATCATGATGGGAGAATCCATGGCTGTTGCAGTGACTGCACTTAATGTACACATAGCAGCCAACATCACGCACAACGGCTTTGGAAACAACCCCTGATTTGCATGAAAGGCTCAATTGTTCATACAGACCATCAAATTAAACAGAAGATATTTGCCTTTTTGGTTGAGTTTGCAGAAAAATAGTTGCTCTGGGCCTCATTTGAAACCTCAGTACTTGCTGGGCTGGGTACAAGTTTCTCTTGTGAATTAAATAAAGATGTCTAAAAATGTTTTGTTTGCCAAGTTTCTGGGACAGTCCAGATTTACTTCTCTCTCAGAGCAAATGGTTTTAACACTGTTGATCATACATGATATTCTACAATTTCTGATTCTTTGTCTTCCTCTTATGCCAGTGGTACCTCCCCACTCACCTCCACAGCTATCAACATGGCTGTTTTGATCTAAGGATATTATTTTGTGCCTAGAAGCTCCCTTTGCTCTTTTTTCTTGTTTTGTAGCAAAACCAGAAATTTTAAATATTTTTAGATTTTAAGCTCAGGATGTTGGGAATGCCACCGTCTGGTATGAGTTGTCCAATTTTTTAACACTGGATTTTTAAGTCTATGTTTGCGGGCTAGATTATTTTAGGTTAGATTTCACAGTTTTGGGGACTATGGATTAACACTGGAAGATCATGCTCCAGAACTTCTTTCTTCTGACCACTTGTTGATTGATGGTGAATACAGGCTATCCTGGATGTGGCTGCATGAACCTGACAATATTGCCCTAACCAACAGCAAAAAAAGGTGAGCAAACTCAGACCAGTGGCAGTTACAAGTTTAATTACAGATTTGGCATGTAGAATTGAGTTTTAATGGTGACATCAGTAATAGACAATGGTATAATGAAAGCCAAACAGAGTCTTGCTATAGGCTGTATTAGAATCTCTTAAAGATTTAAATATAGAACTATACCTCATTTATTAATTTTATGAGATAGTAAAATTCGCAAGAATTGATTATAAAAAAGGGGGAATTGCTCTGCCAGGACTTTTTGTTAGTAATTTTTGGACAATTCTACTACTTATTTGCATAGGCTTATTGGCAGCTTCATGCTGTTTTACTCCAAAAGTGCTGTCTAAAGCCATCAATATGATAAGTGACATAGGAAACATTGACCACAGTCATCAAGTATGAATTTAGTCAGAATGATTAAGCACTTACTGTACTGTTTTCACTCTTTTATCTAACTGCCTTTAAGCCTCATTTTTAAACTTTCTGGCAATTTATTCTGTTCTAACTTATTCTCACGTACTAGGACTGGCATTTTTCTCATCCTGGGTGAGCCAGTTCAGGGAACTAAAGAAGTTGAAAATGAAGCTTATAAAACAAATTGTTTTCAGCTAGTTCAACTTCCTGGAATTGCTTGCTTAGAGATCAGGCTAGTGGAGGTTTAATTAATAGTCTAAGGAGAAAACTTCTCTTCATGAGCTGTTTATTCTTCATCTTATCTGGTCCCTGTCTTCTAAATGAAGTTTGTTAGCATAAACTAGGATTAAGCAGTTTCCTTACTAGGATAACTTGCTTATCTCTGTTTCCCTGTGCTCTTTGTTTCCATATTTTGAGTTTGTTGTGATTTATTAAAACACAAATGAAATCAAATGCAAAACAAATAACTGAACTGACTTACTGTAACTAGGAGTTACCCACATGCCTAAAAAAAATGTAAGTAGAACATTTCAAAATATAACAAGATTGCAATCTGCTGGCCAAATTGTTTTCATAATTTCATAGTTTTTCTGAAGAAGTAGATAAGGTGAATTCTTGACACCACTGAAGGTGATAGGAGATTTTTATTGACTTGAACCAGAACTTGACCCAAAAGATTTTTCTCTTACAGTGGAAAGGAGAAAATCTATTTTCTTTGCATCCACATTGGCCACATACTTTTATATGCAATTACGTATGTTTATATAAAGGGAAGCTCATAAGTGAAGAAAAACAATGTAGACTTAAAACAGAAAAGAGGGAGTAAACCTCTAGAATCAAACAGAAACTCTGGAACTGCCCATGTATATTTATCATTGCAATATGAAGTCCATTGAAACAGTTGATGATTAGGAGGAAAGGAACACCTTAGTAAGCCTTTCTCTTAAGTTTCTGGAGTGTAGTAAATGACACTATATGCTGTAGTGGAATATCCAAAGTTGTGACTCTATGAAACATCCCGTGTTCTTTACAGCTAAATCAAATGTCTATTTCTGTGAGATACTTTCTTAGGTGATTTGTTGGATTGCAGTACCAAACAGGTTAGAAGGGTCAGAAGTTGCTTTCTTGTATCTTTCACTGTGTCTTTCTATTTATTTGTGTATAATATTACTGAACAATTCAAAAGCGTGTAAGGAGGTTATAAGCAAACAGCGCAGATACTGTGGCTGATTCCTTTCTCAGGTGGAACGTTGTCAAGGCCAAGCTATTTTTCTGGTATAGCATTGTTTGTTTGGGTAGATGGAAAACAACCTTTTCAGTGTAACTGATAATTTGAATGCAATTAGTATTTCTCAACACTAAAACCACTTGAAATAAAAGAGGAAGATTGAAAGCTGTGTGATTTTTGGCAGTCATGACAGACACTCAGAACAAAACTAAGCTGCAGCATACGTGGGATTCTAGTAAAAAAGAAAAAGAAAAAAAAAGAAAGGAAAACAAACAAATAAAAAGACTATTTCTCCCTGGCTTTACTTAGCACAGTGTACTGTTGTTCTCCACCCTCACTAAGCCACTCTAGTGACATAACATTGCAGTTTTAAAAGGCTTAGTGCTTGGCAGCCGTTTTTCTTTCACAGTAGGCTCCATGAACAGAAACATGGAGATTTGGGATTATATCTTTCACTACCCTCCACCCAAATGAGTTCACTTCCTTAAAACAGTATTGTGAATTAATTCCTCCAGATGGGGGGGGGGGGGGGGGGAAGAAAGAGGAAGAAGAGGAAAAGTCAGCACATAAAAATAGTGTGGATTTAATTTGGACAAGAAAGAAATTTTCCATGTCTGGAAGCACAAAGGCTCTTTCAAGGCCCAAATTGTCCCCACATGAGGACCTTTGAAACATTTTCTAAAGTTTTTTAAGAGGGATCACGTCATGCCTTGGAATGCAGATGCATTTTCAAGTGCAAGGATAGTTCCATTGTTACCACTTTTTCTGTTGCTCCTCTCTAGTCCCAGAGAATTCATAGAAAGTAGAATTATAATGAAACTGGAATTGGGCACATTTAATGAAGAGATCCTCCTCAATGGCTGTCATTAAATACACACGATGTTGTGGGATATGGTATGGTGGGTTCCAATGCAGTCAGTATAGCTGTATTGCTTTATACCTAAAATGACTGGCAGTAACTGGTTGGAAATACCTTTCTCTCTGTCAAAAGAAATTCATCACACTCTCTAGACCATGAGAAATAGAGAGTTTATTTCTTCTAAATCACCAGCCTTCTGCATTTGTTCCCCAATGTTAAATAGAGGGATTTGGGAGGGAAATGTTGACCCATTCAGAAAGACTACCAGTACAGTAAAATAATCTGGAAGTGACTGTATCCAAGGTAGTATAAATATTTGCAAGCTCCAAGATGATGCAATTCCAGACGTACATGTTTTAATATGGTAAACGTAGTTTGGCTCATTTCTGCCTCTGCTTGACAAAAGTCTCCTAATGGTATCATTTATGAGATCCCCATTTGGAATGACCTATAGTAAGAAGAGTGAAATGAAGACTGTGTTGACAACTTTTTCCTTATGTGTTTGCTTTACTTTGTGAGAGAAGGAAAAAATGACACAAACTCTAGCACATTGATTTTCATATCCTACTAAAGTATAAAAAAGGTTTTTTTTTTTCTACCATGTAAGAAGCAAAGTTTGGAAAGTTTGACACAAATGTATTGACAAGAGAAATTTGAATATTTGCTAAAAAACTGCATTTTGCATGAAAGAAGGCAGTCAGGGAAGGAAAGAAGCTCACACACATAGAAATATAGTATGTTCTGGCCATCAGAGAGACATCTCCCAACCACTCTGTGAAGAGCTGCCTTAGCAAAGTCACCATAATTTCAGTACCATTTTTTTTTTCTTCCAGAGATGAGTCTTTATCAGAATTCCTGTGATGCTCACTTTATTATTTCAGCAAGTAGTCTGTGAGCACTTGTAATCTCCTCAAATATGTTTCTGGGCAAAGTTCTTAATAAAAGCAAATTTGATGGCTTTTGGTGTTGAAGAGCAGAATCTGTGTCAGTCATTTCCTCCCCTAAATGTTGGAAGGTCTTTCCTCCACCTTTTTCTTTCCATCTTACTTTTCTAGATCAGCTTTGCAATTTGAGCAGCTCTAAAGTCATGCATTATGTTCTGATGAGCAACATGAAACTTGAACATGCCAGTTGGAGAAATGCATGCAGATGAACTCCAGCACCCACACTTTACTTTGTTCACCCAGAGGTAGCAACAAAGGGATTCCCACACTATGTCTCCCTGTTCTAGCTTAGCACGCTTTGAACTGTTCTTCACTTCTCTTTCCTGTGTTGCTAGAGAGCTTATTATTCTGTAGATAGATGTTCAAACTCTGGGGGTTATGTGCACAAAGATTAGCTTCATGCAGAAAGGAGACTACAGCACTGAGATGGCTTTCTACTCCTGGAGGAGGGGCTGCCTGCAACTGCTATCATGGGCAGAGGTCAGACACAAACAAACAAAGGGTAAATTCCTTCTGTGGATGTGATGTACTCCTAGTCAAAGGGCAAATACTTCCCAGCTAACTGAAAGCTGTCACTTTGTGTCTCTGACTCCCAGGTCATACATAATACTGTGAAAAGATTGCACTTTTCTCACAAATGCTGTTGGCATGGGTTGCCATGCAGTCCCCAAGGAACCCACGGCTGCTTGCTGTGTCTGTGCCTTGTGCAGTGGCTCTGCTGACTGCCCACCCAGGAGTGCAGCTGTCTGTGAAGCTGCTGTGTCCAAAATAGCAAGCTCTGATCTATGTGACAAACACCTCTGTGAATTATTGCCCAAATCGTACCCTGCATTACTGTTGGATCTGCACAGACAAGCTATCCCTTCCACTTCAGCTGACAGCCTGAGAGCAGAAGTGGGATGATGCTGATTTTCCCTTCCTATTTCCTTTTGATGCTAATGAGAAAACCTGTATTTCCAAACTGGGAATAGTTCTTGCTCTGGATACACATAATTGGGAAGTAAAGGGGCTGACTCTGATCTGGTGATGACAGGTCAACAACTTTGATCTTCTAGTCAGCAAGAAGAACTCAAGACTTAGAGAAAAAAAGCTCAAATTGATACTATAGCCCATTTATTTGCTCTTTTCTCTCACTGTTTAGGGGTTTAGAGGTGACCTACTATGAGGACTGCTCCAAAAGTAATGCCTCCTATTTTATAATGATGACCTAGAGCATCCAAGGCAGATGGTGGTATAGCAGTTGAGGTTGAACATTCACTTCCATTACATGTTGTTGTCATATGACAGATGGCAGCAGAGGGGCAGTCTGTGACACAATGGCATCTGAAGAGTGTGAAGCAAAAATGTGTCATTGAATTCCTGTGTGGAGAAAAGTGGCACCCCATGATATTCATTGATGCTTGCTGAAAATTTATGGAGACCAAACAGTGGATGTGAGCAGGGTGAGGTGGTGGATAGTTTGTTTCAACAGTGACAACAGTAGGTTACCTCCACTGTGAGTGCAGCATGTAGGCTCTTGTTCATCACTGGCAAAAATGCATAGCTAATGATGGTGACTATGATGAAAAACAATGTTTTGTATATGAAAATTTCCTTGATCAAACAGTGTTATTGTGCTCTTCGTATCTGTTCTAGTTTCCATGGAAATAAATAGGAAGCATTTCTTTCAGTGCAACCTGTGCATATTAATATTCCATTGATATTCTTAATGGATCAGACAGTATCAGCTCTATAAGAAAATGAATTTTGTGAAGCATTCAGCACCTGTCTTTAAACTTTGTATAATTTTCCTTAATTGGTTACTACTGATAATTCAAGTGGCATGGAAGTCAGAAATGATTTAAAGAGATTAATTTCAGATTAGAAAACAGAAATTGAAATAGAATCTGCATTAATCTGAGTGTCACAAACTGCAGTTTCAGTTCACTTTCTCTGGATTTGTAAGCAGAAATGAGAGAAGATTATTAGTTTTTTTTTTTTTTTAATTTTGTTTCTGGAGGAAAATCAAAGAAAGTCAATGAGAAGAAAAGATAAGAAAAACACGCATTCTGTTGACCTTTCTGTTAGCATATGCAATCATTTATCTTGAAGAACGAAACAAGTCACAAAAAGAGGAAACCTAGTGAAAGGAAAGCAAAAAGTTTTGGGAGAAAGGATGGTGCAGTGGTCCAAGCCGTTTCATTGTGGGCTTGCACTGGTTCTGCTCTTTGTCTTTTTCAGTCCTGTGTAGTGTGGGACAAGTTATTTCACCTGTGTCTTCTGTCTCTTTTATGGTAGTAGTATTTATTTATTTGTTTATTGCACATATAAGCAGATTGAAAGTATGCCTTAGGCATTAATCAGAGCAGAAATCTTCTGGATAGCGATGACCATTTTTCTTTTTGTCAAAGTATAGAGTTAATATGCTTATCTTGCTAGTATTGCCTCAATAATGTTGTTCTTGTTTTGTTTGATATTGTTCTCTTCTACCTGTTCCGCATTACTAAGGTGTACACAAACACACAGTTACGTGTGCATACTTCTGTTGGGAGATGGTCTGCTAACTTTCACACATCTGAGCAGCACTGGAGACATCCATGCTGAAAAAGTGTCAGGTTCTTCAAATGGATTTGAATCTGTAGATTCTGGGAAGTCAATCCCTCCTTTGTTGATATGAAGACATTCTAGCTCAGTGTAACAGAAATCATATTGCTTCCTATGATCTTTCCAACTTCCACAGTAAGGCATTATGGTCTCCTGCTGAAGGAAACATTTTCATTACCTTCTCCTATGGTACTGTTCACAGTGTAGGAAGAAATGAGACATGCTTTTCACTTTGCCCCTGTTTCCAGGCTCTGTCACTCAAACTTCCCTTGACATCAAGGAGATGGGACTGCAGTTGGCTGGCCAAAAAGCAGCTTTGATATTCCTTTCCAAGACAAGTCTGTGGCATCTCTACCTAAATATATTGTCTCCAGAACTCCTTTCACATCTAAATCGTTCTGTGATTATGTGATGCTAAGTGATGTTGTGGAAATACACTCCTGAACACACACAAAAAAGATAAGGTTTGGGAAGGGTCCTTGCAATGATCGGATTCAGGACCTAGCTTTTATTTTAGGAATTGTAAATAGTAATCTAAGTACTGTCCCAGCAGGGCAGTGACTGTAGCAGGTGCAGAATGGCAAGAAAGACTCACAGACACTCAAGTAAACATTTCCTTCCTGTAGCTACACAACATCTAGTCTTCCTCTCTTCAGAACAAAAAGACCCTCTTCATGCCGAAAATCACTCACTCAATTGCTTACTCAGAAATAATGAATGGGTTCTTATTTTCCATTGGCTGCAGTACGTGCATCTATTTTGCAGTAAGCCAGAGTCTCTTCACAGATGGCTTACAATACTAGGAAGAAGGACAAAGCTCTAGAGATCAGCTTTTGAATTTAAGCTTGTATATCATTAAGTGGTGTTTTTCTTGTAAGCCTAATGTCTGTGGCAGCTTGACAAAGACAGACAAATACATAGATGGGAAAGCAGATGGCAAAAGGACAAATAGGGAACAATAAAATAAATGTGTTTTTATATAATTACCAAGACCAAGCTTTCTCAGATGCTTACATCTATCTCTCCATAGTGCAGAACTAGCTCAATTTATTTTTGAAATGCTATGTATGTAACATTTTGTAAAGATAGGGTTACGTGAGACTTTTGGGAAGACAGAAATTTCGTAAAGTAGCCGCATTACCGTTTATTTCCATGAGTTTGACATAATTTGGAAAATAAGGAGAAGATTGTCAACTTGTCAAAATAATTTCCAGAAATGAAAGAAGCAGTTGGCCAAACTTAATAAATTGCTCTTTCAGTCAGACTGATACTGTTAGCCACTGTCAATTGTACCTTATTCTCAGTCATGTAAAGGCTTCTGCCTGCACGTGGCTTCTGCTATTTATTTCAGTAACAGTATTGATAATAAAGGACGAAAATAAAGATGCATATTTAAGTATTACAGTACCAAAATATTATTATTCTGAATATTTTCTTCTTGCTCCCAGTGAAATTTATTGGAGATAAGGATATCACCAACATAAATAATTTTAATTGTTTTATCAACAATTCAGCTTTTCAATAAATTATCATTTTGTAAAACAAGTCACCACAGATTACCTTTTGATTCTATATGCTGATACTTTAATGAGACTATAGAGTTACTAAAGTCAGAATGAATATTTTAATTTATTTACAATATTTTACAGCAGGAGGCTATTCCACCATCATTATCTCTTCAATTAGACAAGCCTGCTGTGCTCCTGATACTTGCAAAGTAGATTATTGTGCCAACACAGAGAAAGTTCTCCAGTATGTATGTGAGAGTATAATGGGTGGGGGAATTACGCTCACAGCTTGCATCTTTGTAATTTATGAATGTCATCTTTCAGTAATATCATGATATTCAGGCTGTACTGAAGTATTAAGATAAACTGAGGAAGGATGACCATATGTTTCACAAGCAGAGCCATCTTAGCACTCCACTCTGGTCTCTAACGGGGACAGAAAATTAAATGATTGTCTGAGATTGTCCAGCCATAATGGAACAGCATCATGCTCCAGTATCAATAAAGATTTGATTTCACAGACAGTAAAATTGAGCCATATATATATGCTGGCATTCCTCTGACTTAAGCTTCATGGCAGCTCTGCATGCACTAATCTCACACTGCCTGTCCCAGAAGCAACTGCTTGTCAAACCCCGCATGCTCAGCCTCAACATGATGAGATCCAATGCAGATGGTGTGACTGCAGGACACCTGAAATGAAGCCATGGTCTGTATGTGCACAGGCTTCATACCTTGTTTGGAGAATTTATCTCCACGGCAGAGTCAAGTTTCAATCTTTCCTGAGTCTGATTGGACACATATATGAAGATCCCTCCTTTTAGGAAAATGCCCTATTTGATAGTAAACAGATTTTAGTATTTACTAGGGCTACCGTTCCCCTCACCTTAAATCAAATGAATCACAGGATATCTCTAGACTAGAAAGATCAGTGCTGGGCTTACTCTTTGTCCCTAAAGCAAACCAGCACAAGAAAGGGTTTGCATTCATAGGGAGGGAATGGGAAAGCTGGCAAAAGAGAAGGCAGTGCAATGGGAGAGTTTTCTGTTGTACCGCAGAACTTCCTGTGGTTTCTGAACCATTGCCATTCAGAAGAATGGAACAGAAACATTTCAGAGTCTTTAAAAAGTTGAAAGAAAACAACACTTCCCAACCTCTTGAACTGCTGAGTTCAGGCCCTTGCTCTAGATTTCCCCTTTGTGACTTGAAAGTGGGACTTACTAAGGGTTCTTTAAGCAAGCTGTCAGTCTGTTTTCCTCATTGTTCCCATCCTTATTCAGTGATTTCTACAGTATGGAGCTACTCCATTAAGCAGCAATAACATCCACGTTCTCACTCAGGATGTGGAACCCTTCCTGTTACTTCCTACTATCCTTAAAGTCTTCTTACTGTCTTCTTCTCACTCCCAGGAGAGTATTATTCTGAGTGGGCTATTTGTCAGAACCGAAATCCCACTCTGAATCTCATAGTTCTTTTCTGACTAACTTTTTCAAAGCCAGCAAATCCTCACATCACCATGATATTGATAGTGATATTTTGCAGAAATGACAGAAGCAACACTGAGTCATCAAAAAATCTCCTCTCACTTCAAGTCAGATATTTATTGTACTACATGTATAAATCTGCAGTGAGTAGAGAGTTATTTGTGGGAGATTTCCCCAGTGTCCTTATTTTTCAGAGTCTCTAAGGATGTATAATGAAGAAACACACAGATGCTTTTCCTAGATGTGTCTGTGTCAAATTGGATTAGGAGATTGAGCATCAAAATAATCTATCCCTAAACACAAAGTAACACAATGAAATTCTAAGAAATTGGCAGCAGATCCCTGTAGATGCACATGGCTGTTCATGACTACGGATTCTCCATTCAGTGCATGATTCATGCTGGTAGCTGGATGTCAAGTCTTTGCTGTGCATAAATGAAGAGAAAAAAAACTAGCCAGTGGTGATGGGAAAAAATCTCAGACAAGGACAGCGTGCCTAAGAGAAGCTACAAAGGTCACATCCATACACTTTAATTTCTTTGAAGCACTATGTATATATTTTTTGTTTTCATTTGCCTGTTATGTGACTGAAAGTTATTTTATGGGATTATATAGGAATCTAAAGGCTAGCATTTTCAAAAGCGGCAGCACCACGGAGGAAACTGAGCAACTATGAAAGTCAAAGTCAGTTAATCACCTATATCATTTAGGCCAAGACCTTAACAAGCAGGAATATTTGGCTGTCTCTGAATTTCCAGTGACAACTTAAAATACACTACCTCTCTTGCCAAACATATTGCTACTGGATATATTAAAATCCCCCCACATTTTGATATAGCTCTATGGAGTCACATGGAGTCTTCTGCCAAACTCTGGCGTAATTGCTGTTATGCTAGGTTATATTTAAAAGGAGAGTTAGGAATGGCTGTGCCAGATCAAAACCAATACATAATCCATCTCCCCCACATCCTGTCTGTGACAGTGGCCAATAGGCTTAATGGAAAGAGTGTAGGAACAAGACTATCATGTAGTAATACTTTCTTTGGGTATTTTGCCAGTCTCTAAAAACAAGTCCTCAACAGCTTTCTGAGCTAGTTGCCTTTGTATCAAACAGACCTTAATGGATTTTTCTTCCTTGAGCTTTTTCTAGTCATATTTTGAACCCATCTTAATGATTTACTTCTACAGTGCCCTGTGCCAAAGAGCAGCTGCCACCAGACAGTGACATTTGATTCCTACTGGTTCTTAGGGGATTTATTCTTTAAGCAGTTATTTACACAGCTACCCTTCAATCACAGGAGCTGCAAAATCAGTGAGTACTTTCCCAATGGATATGTCTATTTCAGTTTACTCTTTGTAAAATACAGCCACGTTCCCACAACATGAAAGGAGGCTGTTTGTGAATCACTGAGATGCTGTGCCAAGCCTGTGGAAAAATCCATGGGGAAAATGAACAGCTGAACAGCATGCTGTACATGAAACTGAGGCCCAGATACTGAATAATGAGGAGAAAACAAATTATCAGTAGGATGCTCATTAAGTGAACACCATCCTCTAGTGTATCGGACAAACATAGACAAGCTTATTATCCACTTCTGTAATTAGAAGCAATGTTCTGTACAGAAAAACATTGAGTGCAGGTGACTCTTGCTTGAATTTGCAGTCTCAAAAAGTTGTTTCAGTGCATTTTGCGCATGTGTGAGTCTCATGTCAGGGGTAATGCCTCTCACTTAAAGTGAGACAGCTGCTTATTAAAAATCTGTATTGTAATTTTTCTTTTTGAATTCTAGAACACGTAAGAGATTCAGTTTTGAGAACAGCTGAGTTGGCTTTGCTGAGAATTTCATGTCACATCCCACCCATTGCATGGCTGTGCCAGTGCAAATATTATTTTTGTAAATGAAAAAGATCACCAATAATTACTATGCAGATCACATGTGCTGGGGTTTATTAGGCTCATGTTGGTAATGAAAACCAGCTACTCTTCACTCACACCAAATTGTTCATTGTAATTTCCATATACAATTAAATTGTATAGGGAGAGGTAAATATGAAAGAAATAGATTTAGAAATGTCTTTGGAAGCTGTATCCTGTGAAATTTATAATCAAGAAATATTTGTGTAACTGTTGAAGAAAGGGTCAAACTCTGAGGCCAGCTGCCCAGATGTCTTACAAAGAGCCAGGAGTGAACTGATTCTAGAGAGGTCTAAGTGGATTTCTAACATAAACTCTCCTTGCTCTGTTAGCTGTTTTACCTCTGGGTTATAGCTGACATAAGGTTCCTGGCCATGTTTGAAAGCTTGCCTTTTTGCTCCCAAATCTAACTCTCCTGTGGGTAAAATCAGTTTCACAGCTGTCAGTTCAGTGCCTTTCAAGAACATGGAAACTCAGAGAAGTGAAACAGATAAAGCTGTTATTAGTGAAGGTGGAAGTGAAATGCATAGGTCGGTGAACGCTCGGTTCCCACTATGTTCTACAATGCGTACCTTGTGGCAGATAACTGGGATGGGGTTCCACTGCAACCTGGTGTAATCACAGTGAAAAAAGGCAAAAAATGAACCCTTCTGAGTTCAAATTTAAAAGCAAAATAATATAAAATTAAAACTGAAAATTAGTGAAGCAAAGAAGTATAAACTGAAAAATTATTTTTCAAAACTAAACTAAAGAGTATTCTGTAGGCATTCTGTCCATCACGAGTATAAAAAAACACTCTAGCTTTATGTCCGGAATGGCAAAAGTAAGCGATAGGAGGTGTTTAGGTAACTTTTTGGTGGTGAATTTGCACCACAGCCAAAGAAATCACTGTGATTACTCTCAGACCACAACATAGAGCTGAAGATGTGGTACAGATAATTTCTTAGTGGCAGAAGGTGACCTTCTCTGCAACAGGGAACACACTGAGGAAAAGCTGATGTGAGCCAAAGCAAAGTCTTCCAGCTTTGTTTTTTTAGCTGTTAATACAAATAGCCATTGCAACATAACTGCTTTCTTGAAGGAAGTATAATCCTCTGCATCTGCTGTGGGAGACAGAAGTGAGGTGCAGCACAACTGGTAAATTCACATATACCATGCTACACCGTTACTGATGCATGAAGCTACAGCTCTGTGCAGTACATCCTTTTTTTGTACATTCTAAGTACAATTACTTAGAAGGCAAGGGGTGATGCATGAGGCCAAAAGAAGTATTTACTGACAGAACATTTATTTGGTGATCTCCTAAGTTAGGGCCTTGGCACTGTGGTTGCTCGGCTTCCTTTTGCCTCTTTGCTCACCCACCAGGACAGAAAGGCCCCCAATCTACTTGTCAGCTCCAGGATTTGGCCACCCCTCAGGATGGGACACTCATGGCTGGCCAGTGGCATCCAGGGCAGGCCTGGGCGCAAAGAAATGCATGTGTAGGCAGGGGTACACAGATATTTGGGGTTGTCTGATTCTGCAAATACTTGGGGAGGCTAATTCTGCAAAGTGGCAACACTCCCAATCCTAGACATTAGGCATCCAAACTTTGGCCCAAAGGATGTAAGACATTCCTGCCCTCGTCAGTTTCCACTGCCCAGCTTTGACTACAGCACTCTGACTCTGGTTTTGGCAGCAAGCTGGTAATAATTTTACTGTGGATCTCTGAGGGATAGGATGTCTGAGAAATGATGGCAATTACAGAAGTTTGAGATTGAGGGATGGGCCACTGTGTTGCCCTCGCAGCAGCTTTGTGTGCATAACACTGTAAGAGCAAACCCTTGGCAGCTGAGCTCTGAACATACTGGAGTTGCTAAAATTGCTGAGGAACAATGATTCGTTGGCAACCAGGTCTACAAGGTGTGCTCTGGGAGTCACCAGCAATTTGGCCATGGACCTTATTGAGAGGGGAATCAAACTTTTAGCAAACAACCAGCTAACTGCCAAAACTGGAGAGATTTGCAAATTCTTGCATCTCTTGCGTTTATCAAAGATGTCCTCCTTATCATCACAGTAATCTCGTCTTCCACACAATGTGCAAAAGGTTATTTGGTGTCTGGCAGTTCTTCCTGTGATTTTTTTTGTTCCTTTTTTTTTTTTTTTTTTTTGTATCAAATGTGGGATCCCTGAGAAAATCACAAGGAATATAAAACAAGTTCTAGTGGTGCTTTATCAGCGCATTATTTGGTATTGCAACCCATCTGGGTTTATGTGATTAACAACTTAGATTCAAGCTGCTTGAAAATTCTTCAACATTTCCCTATCTTTTATTTATTTCTCCTCCTCTCTCCTCCCCAAATACTGAGCATTTCAAAGAGTGATCTAATTAACGAGGAAAGCATATTTGCTAGATTTAAAATGCTCAAGTCGAGGGAGAAACAGATGTATGATAAAAATTTCAAATTCAGCATTCTTTCTATTCACATGGGGAAAAAAAAGGAAGAAATGTTGGGTTATTTATTTCCTGGAAACATAGAAAATTCCCTACCCAACCCTGCAGAGTATTTTGTTTTGTTTAATTTTGCTAATACTCCGTATTATGATCATTGCTTGGTGAAGAATAAAAGAAGATTCTTTAGTCATGGGAATAAAGATATGTTTATTTCCACTTTGGGAGTACAGGATACTTTAAAAAAAATCAGCTGTTTCCTGCATTAGTTACTGAAGCACCTGGTATCCCACGCTCCACCCAAGATTGCAAAAATATTTGAAACTGCAGGAAAGCAATACAGCTGTGCAAGTTTATATGGAGAGCTGATAATTTCATTAAGTTCAGAAAAAGCAGCCATATCCATAAAAATGTAGTTGCTTGAAAGAGAAAGATGCTATTTGCTAAAATAAAGTTTCACCCCTTAATTATCCGCTATGAATTTATCAATATAGTCTCCTATCAGACAATGTACCTTAAAAAAAATCTGTTCCCTTTGAAACTGCTTTAGTTTATTTTTAATAGTGAGGAGAAATTCATATCTAGCTTTTGCTGCTGTTTGTCATAGTGCAAAAGGGTTGAAAAAGAAAAACACAAACCAAATTCAGTTTTCATCCTTTGTGATTCTGACTGTGGCCATAAATGCAGTCTCCTGTATGAACAACCTTCTTGTCTTGACTGGCATGATGGAAATCATATAGCACCAGGAGAGAGCCCTGGCTGAAGAATGCCATACATGTAGGGAAAAGAGCAGTGAGTGCTGCAGAGGATGGAATTCAATTGCCGGAAGGGCCGGATGCGTCCCCTCCCATTGGACCAGCTGGAGAAAACTCCAACCAGCATCGTGGAGACAGCAAAAATGACTCTGTGCTCACATTAAATGTGAACTAAGGGATGTGTATCGTTCAGGGATAAATGAAGATGTAGAAAATGGTACTAGGTACAAAAACTCTCTATTTCTGAAAGACAAAAACCCAAATCCAAAAGAAATGTTATTTTTTACAAGAGTTTTCCAGAAAATCAAAGCTCAGATTTCCCCAACTATTTGGAAGAATGGGTACAAACCTATAGAGGAAGATTTTTCTAATTTTCTGTTACTATTACTAACATTTAAGTATAACAACCATAAATCAGTATATAAACCAGGTCTAAATGCACAGTATGCAGGACTAAGAGTGTCAGTACACCCACTCATCTAGTTTCTCACTTCAAAATCAGTGGATTGTTTGGCTACATAAAACACTGATAGATGGAAGATGGTTTTCCTGTGTTTGATCTGCATTCTGCTTGATTTTAAAGCATTCTTGATGAAACTGGTATTGTTTTCAAGTGGTAATAATGCTTTTGTCTGTTGTCAGGGGAGAGCTCTGAAACTTGAGATATCTTCTAAATGACGATTTAACATGAGAGCACAGTGACAAAATTTTTGGAAACAGAAAGCACCAATGACAGAAAAAATGGCAGCAGTTAGGCTGTCCAAACAGAGGAAAGAGGAGTATCACTGCCCTTTTCTTACGTGGTTTTGCTTACTAGAGATGCAGTTATACTTGCGATGTACTGAATTGTGTTTCATTTGGACCACAGACAAGGCTGATACTTCAGACAGACAGTCCACCATGCCTTCCAGTCTGGAAAGCATATTGTGTGGATGCATATAAACCACTCTTCTGACTTACATATGATACATGTGACTATTGAGGATGTCACTAGCACATATACTACAGACTATATCCTATCACTCCAAATCTTTACGTTTGCTTCTCTCTCTAGTGACATGAAACAAAAAGAAAGTTAAATTAATTTGCAGCAGTTTAATGATGAAGTACACAAAAGCATCCTGGCTAACGGCAATCTCTTCAGCTTGTCTCTATTGAAAGGTGCTTTGAAGTTTGATTTAATCATTTTCTTTCTTGGACTGCCACATGTGGCCTACTATTTTTCCACAAGCAAGGATGACAGAAGAAATGAAATGTTAAAAATACCTAGATTTATCTATATGGCTGAAATTAGTATGAAATGCATTTGAATCTGAAAGAAGATGGATCTTTTTAAACAGGCAAGCAGTTGAGCTTTGGTTCAGGATTCCAGTCTGAACTCTGGTTGTCATGTGGTATTCAGTGATAAAAGTTGCTCAAAGATTAATTGAATTTTGAAGCAGATAACTTTGGTGGTGGATTTGATGCAACTTTAGCACCAAGATCAGATTTAATAAAATATACTTAGATGTGTACTCTTGTAATGTGCTATTGACATCAGCTGCCTTTTTAAGCCAGACAAGGACCATGACTTCCTTCATCACACTGCAGGCATATCCAGCTCTCACAGCCCATAAACATACGTGGACCATTCATGTTCTTTGTGATGTCTTGAACACCATTCAGGTTCTTTATGGTGTCTTGCCAAAGTGTGCTGAATTGCTGATTCTCCAGGGTTGTTGTGCCTGAACCTGTCTGGGTGGTGTGAGTCTGCCTTGTGCATTTCTGCACTATGCTGCAGTTGCAATAGTAGTAGGAGTACACTTCACCCATTTTTAACTTTTAAACATGGTTATGAGAATCATTTTTTTTCCCTTGTATTCTCTAGAAAAATGTGTGGGGAAGCAGCTGCTTTTAACATGGAGAATCATAATACAGAGTTTAAGTCAAATGTCTGAGGTGTGAGGAAGCAGACCTTGGTGCACCTTTGTTGATGACAATTGGGGGAAAACTGGATAGTTCAGTCTACCTGCCTCACATTTTGAGTGCTGTATTATGTGAGATGTCAAAAGTTTTGTCAGAGTGTTTTTTCAGAGCTGAATTCAGTTCACATCTGCTAGGTACTGAAGAAATAGTTGTCTGATTAAAGTTAGTTCCCAAGGCTACTTTCATAGGCAACAAGCTGAGGTGGGCACCTTCTGAGGGTGATTCACGCTACGTGAGGGAGAGCAGAAGAATCACCTTCTGGAAGTGCCTGTTTATTTTCATTGACTCTAGAGGGAATCCAGCCTCACTGTCTAAGCCCGAGGAAGGAGAAATCCAGCTGGGAATGAAAATCCCATATACAGAACTCAGCACAATGTAGCTCTGCTCCTAGTTAGCCCTGCAGAGCACTGTTGTAATAGAAGTTGTGGCACAGCAAACCAACACAGCACTCAAATGCGTTCCGTACATTTATTAAGCACTGGATTTCTCCAGGGCTTTCTGGAGATTATCACTCAAACAACTGAGTTTTTCAGAGTTAATAACTTTATTTTTGTAACAAGATGGGTAGATGAAATAAATCATCTATAAATAGGAAACAGCTAGAGAGATTAATATGGACATGTTTGTGATTCTGAGTGGCCCCGTTTCTCTGCTTGATTTTCCACTGACCTCACTTGTAAGTTCTGCTCTTTGATCCTTGCACAATAAACATTTTCCTCAAGATAGTTTTGCATCATGATGCTTTCTTTTTCTTCTCATCTGCATAGACCCATTTTGGAGACCAGTGAAAATCTATGGAAATCTCCTCTCAAGTGAAGTGCTTGGACCAAACGTAGAGAATGTTAAAATCATAGTTTTGTGTCCTATTGCGTAGAGACTTCAGAAGTTTTGGCTGCAAAAGTGAACATGATTTCTATTGAACACGCATGAACTGTACTTTCAAAGAGTCTGCTGCTGGATAAAGTTTGTTCAAATTTTCACTGGGTAGGAAAACCATTTATGGACAGACAAGTCATCATGAGTGCCCAATGTAAAGTTTGTGCTTTGAAGTTTGTAATTTTGATGAAAACATTGGCAGGATTTATCAGGACAAAAATAGTGTTTCTCTCTCCTTGGCCCAGTAGAGAAAGAGAGGGGTAAATCTTAAAGCATGTGAAATGTGAACCTTTTTCAGTAAGAGTTAGGCAAAGCCGTACACTGAAATAAAGGCTGCAGGATGTGAAATGCTGTAGGTGGCTACAGTCTGGGCTTCCATCCCTCTGACAATTTTATTATATGCTTCAATAAGTTATTTTCTTGTATTTACTATGCTTATGCTCTTTCATGCCAAGAATGCAGTTACTGATTTATAGTTTTCCGGTAAAAATATGTTTTATTTGGGTAAACATACAATGAGGAGAGATGGAATATATGCCAATGTTACTTTTTAAATTTTTTTTTCAAATTAAATATTTGCACTCTGAAGCAAATCCATTCTGTTTACCCGGTGCATATTTTCAGGTGCATGAGGAAAAAAAATGTATTTACTTGTTGTTTTGAGTAAGCATGGATGTAAAATCTAGAGCTCTAAATTCCTTGCATGCACTCTTATTAATTAATAAAATGTTTGAACTGTGAGGTAGGCATCCATGAAAACGTTTTCTTAATAAATTTAAGCTTGGGCCAGGAGCATGGGCAATCAGCAGTCCCTCCCCACATGCAGCCTTCATCTCTGGCTTGCCTACTGACCTTTGCTGTGAAGATGTGTAGGCTGGGGACAGCTTCAAAGTGCTTGTATTCTATTCGGTTCAAAGGAGATGGATTTAATTACAAGGGCTATAATTTGAAAAGATTTTGTAATTTAGAAAAGCTTTTAAAAATCCTTTCAGGCTGACTAAATAAATGATCCTTTATTGCGTTTCTTCATCTTTGCGTGGCTGCAGGGAGTTTAACAAGGACCTCTGCTGTTCGTTTGATTTATTACACCACCTCATGCCTTATATCTCCTAGTTCTCATTTTACTGGTCCTTGTTTTGTTGGCTCTTTCACAATATTTCTTCATGCTCCTTGTGTGCTTGCACGTACCAATTATGTGTCACATAAAAATTGTAAATCCTCTGATACCAGCTGGTGTAGTTAATAAACTTGCAACTTTACTCTTGTTGAACTGTGTCAAATCCCTGTAACATCTGGCATGTTTTAATTTCTATGCTATCAAGAGTTGAATTCTCATTTAAGAGCTCCCAGATTCAAGCCTGTCAAGAATTTTCTTGCCTTGTAGCTTCTTTAGTCTTTAAACTCTGTAAGTGTGAAGACTTTCAAATGACAACCGCTAAATATTTATAGGCTCTTCATATATTTCATTTGTGTAAAGGATTTTTTTAAGCTATTTTTTAAATTTGTCATGTTTTCTGATCTGATGTGTAGCCCAGTAAAATGAATAATGAATTGTCATTTCCACACTGTCTGCACTACTGCCTCTGTACCCATGTCGACTCCTTGAATGGGGTGGTTGTCTTAGGAAACAGTTTTCTCTTCTGCTCTGTCATGTGATATTTTAGTAGCATACTCATTAATATGGATTAATCTCTCTGAATTTATGCCTTTTGCTAATGAACAGTGCTGTCCTTAATATAATTGGATCTCAATATTTGTTTCCTTCCAGTTGCACTGGGCTGGACATATAGGTCAGAGTAAAACATCCCAAGGTTTTGCTTGTATTGCTTTTGGTCTCAAATTCCTGGCCTCTCACTTTCTCACAATCACACCTGCTTCTTTATTTTTTAAATGAAAGGCAGTAGTCTTGCTGAGGAAGGTTTGGAGAGAGGTAAGGGTTAATACTTTCTTCTTTTGCTGGAATTTAATGGATCATTTGTGTCTTCCATATTAGCTCATCTGAGCCTACCTCAAATGATATACGATCTGTTTAGGCACTTTCAGACAAACCATACCATTAACAGTGCTTCCACAGCATCCCCTCAGCTGTGTGAAAAAAGCTTTGAAAAGACAGGCTAGAGGATGTTAGCGCATTCACAAGAGGGATAAATGATGAGCTGCTGAGGGAGAGGGAAACAAAACAAAGTGATACTCAGCTGGGGCCTGTCTCTGTCACCATTTTTTCTCCTTGGTTCAAGGTTATGAGTCTGCACATCCGCTCACATTTGAAGTCTGTCACGTATTTTCTCTCTTGGCTAGATAGCTATAATAGTTTAATATGAAAAGAAATCACTTTGCTTGGGGGAGTCAATGGAAGTCCTTAGCTTGGAATAGATACGACTTTAAATAAGCTCCTAAACTAACAAAGGGAAAAGTCTCATATACATTCAGGAAAGAGCCATTATGGCAGCTGTTATTCTGTGCAGACTGGAAACCTGCTGAAAAGGAGTGGATAGTTTTTTGAAAGATTCAGCCAGAAGCTGCAGCTGGAGGGCTGAATCTGTCAGCTGGAGAGATGCTTTGCTTCTTGGAAACATCCCTTTTAGTCAGACTGACGGAGGGCTTTTGAGATGTGCGTGATTTACCTTCTGCAGTGTAACTCCTGCCAAAGCACAGCTTTACTGGAGGGAGAAGGATATCCCTACAATTACCTCTGTCTGGGGCTTCCTAGGCAGAAAGCTGTGTGGTGTAGCCCATGTGCAGTCTACACAGTGCTTCCAGAGGGTGCATGAGTTCTAAGTTGTGCACAAGAAGTGCAGTAACGTGCTTTGTGGGAGAGACTCTGCAGCATCATTCAGAAATAACTGAAACAGACTGTAAATATGATATTTGGTATTTTGGTATCTGATCTATAAGAGTGACCATCTTACCAGTGTTTTGCCTGGAGCAGCAGGTTGTCAAGAAATCTGAAGCCCAGTAATGCCATCTCCTCTGACCTTGCTGAAAGAAATCTGGACACAGGGTAATTTCTACAGAGGCCAGACAAGTCCTGTACAGTACAAAGATTGTGTCTGCATCACCCTGGATTAGGGCTGGATTAGGTTACTTTCCCTTCTACAGATTCTAAAGGAAGAAATTTGTCATCTATAAATACAGTAATACTTAGTAGAATATCAATATGTAATTACTATAAACAGTATATTTCACTTTTTCCTTCTGGTCATGTCTGTTATCAGTGGCGTCAGTATGCTCTGAAGATGACAGTGGACTCGGAACAGGTTGCTAATGAGGCTGAACTCCCCCTGCTCCCTACAATGAACGTCTCAGCTGCACAGAGGATCAAGAAATAGGGCTCCTGAGAGGTGAGGGAAAAGGAGGAATGCCACTCAGTATTTATAACTGGAATTTGAGTTTAGGGAGTCCCCTTCACCACAAGGAAGAGTTAGCCAGTCAGGGAAGAGTAGCCACTTGAGCTAACCAACGACATGCCTGCAAAGTAAACACTGTTATGTATGGAAACCTTTCATTTATTTAGCTAATTTTATATTTCACATCAGTCACATATCTTTTCAGACTTTAAAATATGCACATTACATATTCCAGAAGCAAATGTCATAGTTCTATTTTACTGTGTTTAATTAACTTATTAATTAATTAACACTGTGAAATCACTAACATGATTCAGAACTTGCTACTCTTTCTCCATGTTTTCCCTCTTGTCTGCATGCACTGAAGTCTGAATTGGGAATACAGTGTGGACCTTTTAAACTTAACAGTTATTGTTCTTTACATGCCTATGGGCCCAGACCCTGCTTCACTCTTAGAGGTGATGCAAGCTCAGGAGGTAGTAATGAGCTGTTAAGCCTTTTACATTCAGCTTATCAATCTAAAGCCAACTCAGGTTGATAACTGTTGAACAGTTTGTATATGACTTGTACAGGGATTTATGTGTGTGAAGATTGGTCTAATTTTTCCACCCACTTCCACGGTTTCTCAGTTTTTTTGCTAAGGCAGGGAGACAGAGCAGTGACTAAAACCCTTCCTGTTTTTTGTCCTGGGGACAAAGCGTAAATATCAATTCCCTAGTTTCTGTTATGAACTCTGCTCTACTTTCTCTTTTACATAAGCATCCAGTGCTTTAAAACTCTGCAGTGCTAGGATGATGGGGGTTTGCAGGTGGGAGAAGAAGAGCCTCTTCTTTCCTCACACTGACGTCCCAGCATAGTGTATGCCTCTGTATCGCTGGTGCAGCTTGGCATGGAAGAATGCCCCATTTCAGCAGGTGCACATTTTTGGTTTAGCCCCAAACAGTAGTGAAATTACAATGTGCTTTCTGACTCTATGCAATACTATACTTCAGTAAACCTTGAGCTGGCACACAGCTTACTCAAGTACAATATTATTATGGGACCTTGAGGGTGTTAGTTGATGCTTCGCTAAACATGAGCCAGCAGTGTGCCCAGGTGGCCATGAGGCCAAAGGCATCCTGGCTTGTATCAGAAATAGCGTTGCGAGTAGGAGCAGGGAAGTGATCATCCCCCTGTACTCAGCTCTGGTGAGGCCACAACTCGAGTACCGTGTTCAGTTTTGGGCCCTTAATACAAGGAAATCATCAAGGCCCTGGAGAGTGTCCAGAGAAGGGTAACGAAGTTGCTGAGGGGTCTGGGACACAAGTCTTATGAGGAGCAACTGAGAGAACTGGAATTATTTATTCTGGAGGAGGCTCAGGGGTGACCTTATTGCTCTCTACAATCTCTGAAAGGAGGTTGTGGTGAGGTGGGGATTGGCCTCTTCTCTTGTGTAACTAAGAATAGGACTAGAGAGAATGACCTCAAGTTGTGTCGGAGGAGATTCAGGATAGATGTTAGGAAAAAATTTTTTGAAAGGGTGGTCAGGCGCTAGAATGGGCTGCCGACAGAGGTGGTTGAGTCACCATCTCTGGAAGTGTTCAAGAAACATTTAGATGTTGTACTAAGGGATGTGGTTTAGCGTGGAGGTGCTGGTGGTAGGTGACGGTTGGACTAGCTGATCTTGGAGGTCTTTTCCAACCTTGATGATTCTATGATTTTATGATTATCCAAATCAGTTGGTAACTATGTAGCTTAAGGCTACATCTTTCATGAAACTTCTTTGACACTTCAATTGGAGTCTAACAGTCTTTCTGGTGTAACATTTTAAGAATGAAAGAAAGCAGTACAAAGACATTATTTTACAAGAAAATGATTATTTGTCTTGTGCCTTCAAAACTGCATGGCATTATTTAATTTTCTCACTGTTGAATTTTATGTCTCCAAGTAAATGTTACCTTAAGTGTTTGCTAAATTAATTAAGCTTTTGTTTGCATATATGAATGAAGTTCCTGTCTAAACAGTTCTAGCATAGCTAGAGCTTCTGTCAAAGAAAGAGAAAATGACACAGTGAAAATGCTTTTCCTTGTATCAGTTGCTCATGTTCAGCATACTTTTACATTTTTTCAAATTGTGACAGTTCAAGAAGATAACCAGTCTTGAGATGAAGATGTGAATGGATGGAGAGATTTAAAAAAAAAAAAAAAAAAGCATCTATTTGGAATTTTTATCATCTAACTTCCCATTATTCATTCTTGCCATTCCTTTATTTCTGTTGGCTTATAGGGCTCTGCAATATCCTGTTTGTTGTCAAAGTACATGCCATGATCAAGACAACTGAAGCATTTTTATTAGCTCCATAGATTCAGCTTCTTAGATTTCTTACCAGAAATATTCTTTTAGTTCTTAGATTATTAATTTTAATTTTTAGGCCTTTCAGTTTTCCTCCATCATGTGTCAAATATAGGTACCAGCATTACATTTCTTCTTCCATTCTTCTGGAACTTCTCTTGCCTCTCCATGAATTCTGAGTGGTGTAAAGGTTGGTTCGTTCAAGTCCCTAAGTACACTTGAGTGGATGGGAGTGGGACCAGGTGCTTGTCTAATGTAGGGAAGGAATCTGAGACTTGTCTTTGTTCTAGCCTGAGCCATTACCACTTTGTCACGGATGTTAATTCTGTCAGCCATCTGAGCCCAGTTTACTTTCTTAATGAAGATAGAAGCAGGAATTCTGAAGCAAAAAGGCACTAAATGAATTGCCCTTCCCAAAGCCATCTGCTACCAGCTTTCTCTGTCATTCAGCAGAGGACCAGGTCATCCACTTTGTTCTGATTTATCATAGTTAATCCGCCATAACACTTCCTTTCTCTGCTTCTAGTCAGCAAACGTTTTCCAAATGTGTTGTTTTCAGAATATTGTTCCCTCTCTATTAGATCATGTTTTCCTCACTGTCAGGAGCCTTTTAAATGTTTCCCATTTCTGGATGAAAACCCATTATTTCGTTATTGAAGTGTTCACTGAATTACAGTTTATGGCCATTCCTCTTAGGTGAACTGCTCACAGCTGTGTTTCAGGAGTGCAGTCAAATGTCACTCATGCAGTTCAAAATGGTCTCATTTGATTTGAATCTGATATTGAATATTCTTCCTTTATTTTTCTTTGATGAAATGACCTCAAGATTTTTCAAAGAAATTACTTCCTCACTCATTGGAATTCCTAATGACTTTTTACAAATGCCTCAGTATAAAACATCTCATTTCTCCTGAAAAACTTACACAAATTCACATATGTAGTTGCTGCTCTTCAGAGATATGTCAGAATCTGAATAAAATTTGTTAGGAAACAATCCTTATTCAAAATCAACTTTGCAAACTCAGTATATATCTAAATGCTGCATCTGTCAGCAAATCTGGACAGTTAACACTGTTAACCTGGCTCAAAATGAGTGTTAGGATAAATCTCTTAGGTATCCCAGCACAAGGTAATGTGGCTCTACTAAAAAAATTGGGCAGTGGGAACAGAAGCCACATTACATAAACTAAGATCAGTTTCCTGTTAATTATTTTGTAGAGTTATCTACAAAATAGAGGAGAGATTAATCTCCCCTGATTTAATGGGTGACTGATCTCAAATTAGCACTAGGTTTCACTGTTAAACATGAAGATCTTCAACTCTGACTGTGATGCTCAGGAATCATGATTAATGTTACAAGTACAAAATTCCTGACCTCCAAAATAAAATTTCCAGTGTAATGCTAAAGTCATCTCCAACTCTATTACTACTTGAGTTTTGCTCCTGGTTGAAAAGATGTGACACATTAATTCTACTGTTTAAATTACTGGAGCATAGCATGTCTATTTAGTCTGCTATTTTAGTCTCCTACAGCACTATTCAATATTTTAAGAAAATATTCCTCCTTTTGAATTCATCTGTAAATTGAAGTTCATTCTCTAATTGGGAAAAAGATTTATTGCCTCACAGGAGATCTTTCTTAGGTGGGGCTGGTTGCATATCCCAACGTGATCTCCTTCACCATCTTCAGCTGGGGCTTTTCTGTCTTTACTAAATGTTCACTACTGCACCAAATGTAAGCCAGGACCCTGATACACATATTTCACACTGAGCTCTAGGTTTGTTTCTAGCCAGTGAGTATTCAATAATCAAGACTGAATAGCAGTATGAGCAGTAGCAAGGAGTGAGGGAAGAAAAATATAAGAAAACCGAGATTTTTATTTTATTGCAGAAGTTTTAGAGTTTTCTTTGTTTTGTGTCAGTGTTTTAATAACAGGTTTGTTCAATGGAAATAATGGTCAACAGTGCATCGTGTGTGTTGTGAGCATGTCCCAGTGACTGGTCAGGCTCTGAAAATGCTGAAGGCTGTTGCAACATCTCATTGTTTAGGCAGTAGCGAATAGTAGTTTTGAAATCTTGAATATAGCCAACTAAATTAGGATTTTAACCTTTTTTGTGGATCCCACGTAGGATCAGAAAAAGTAATGTGTATACTTTCCATGCAGTGAGCACGGAAGCAAAGATTTCCAAACATAGCATCTGTTCTTGCAGTTCCACCAGTTCTGAAAATTCTGTTAGAAACTTTGATCTTCGTTTTGTTTCCCATAGTTCAGAATACCTTCAGCAAAGGCATAGTCTACCTTGAAAGAGCTCTCTAAAGACTTATTCTTTTTTTTCCCCTGAGAAAGTAAGGTTAAATAAACCAATAATAATCATTTTTTTTTTCAAAATTTTGTTGATCTTCAGCAGGGTGACAGATCTAACTTCTACCCAGAAGCAGATTTCCATGCCTCTGACCTGAATTGCAGATTGTGCATAATTTAATAGCAAGTAAAACGTGGCGGGAGGAATGCCTTTTAAATGTTTACTGCCATTAGTTTAGGGGACAGAAAACTAGAGGAATCCAGAAGTTTTCATTTCCAAATGAAACAAATCACATAGCACAGCACAAGACCTTTTGAATTGCAATATGGCATCATATTAAACAGAAGCCATCTGTGTTTCCTTTGGCTTTCTATCAGTTTACATTTTTTCTTAGACGTAGTAGTAGTAAATGTTAAGAGTTTTTTCAACCTCTCTCATAATGCAGAATTAGTATGTGACTGCTCATGTTGGACTCAATGATTTCTAGAGATCCCTTCCAACCCCTACATTTCTGTGACTCTTTGAATTTACAGCCCTCAGGTGACCCATTGCTGCCAGACCTAAATTGCATAGAGCTGCTCATCTTCACAGAAGTACCACCAGTGAACTTAAATGGCTCTTCACATGAGCTGTGACCTAGATTTTGCAAAATATTAAAACACTGAACTAACCTACTAGAAGGGAGTTTTAAATTAGTTGTTATTTTCAAGTGAGGACCATAAGCTTTTGCAATAGCATGTGTGGTTCCTGAGTATCTTCTTAAATGACACTGTAGTTTCTCACATTATTGGCTTCAGGGCAGCTGTACTAAATCTAGCTGAGATGATTAAAAATGCTGTAGTATCCAATTGTTTCCCTGTCTCTCTGCTGGAGGTGACTGCCTCTGTGGTAGGGACAGCCAGCTGTTCCACTTGTGCACTTCACATCTTGGGCTATTAGCTTCTACTGCAGTCGGAGATAAGATGGTCTGTAAACAGCGATGGCTTGAAGTGTAAGGCCAAACTGGTCTACTCTAACAGCAAAGGACAGCAGTAGAAAGGGAGAGACAGTCACTGGGAGATAAGGATCTATTATTTTCCCCTGACATAGCTCATTCATGCTTGTGAAACTTTAATGACTTTGGCTTCTCCAAGATTTTGCCAAAACAGACACTGTATGACGTGACCTTATCAAAGTATTTTACTGCTGCTAATAAAATAAAAGAATAGTAATTAGTGTGAAATGATGCCTGAAAATGGAAGGAAAGCACTACCAAATAATGCTGGACTTTACTGTCAGATGAGTCATTACCAAAGCATATGGATATATCCTGGTATGTGGGTGTATGGGCTGCACCTGTGCCGTAAAATAGTTCCATTAGGACAAGAAAGGTGGCTGAGGCTGTTGAGGCTGCCTGGGTTGAGCTTAGGCAGCAGGACTTCAACCCCCAGTCTTCCTTCCATGAAGGAGAAGGAGTCAAAAGTACTAATTACAGGGGATTTCTGGCAAGAGATTGATGCCCTGCATTCAGCCTGTGCTCTTTGGTGTGGCCATCCCTTTCTCCATCCCTTGTCTTCCTGACGACTGATGATGCTGGGATCAGGTGAGGCAGTTGAGGGCTGGCAGGGACACCTGCAGGGATGATCCAGATGTCTTTGAACCAGACCCTGCAGGGAGCTAAGATGAAGAGCTGAGCCCTGTAAATATGATTTTTTGAAGGCTCCTGCTACTAAATGGACTGCCTACTGGGCATGCTGTGAGTGAGGCTTTGATTTGGAGGATTTTCTGCCAGGCAGAGAGGAGGAGGATGCCTTTGATAGCTTTGAGGGGTGGTGTGAAAAGAGAAGATCCTGTTCTTAGCATCACTTTGTCAAGCTTCTCAAGTCTGGCAGTGATAATAATACTGAGGAGGGCTGGATGTACAAAATGCTGTTGGTGTGTCCTAGTTGACTTAAGGACTGCTGGAAGCACTGTGTTCTTCTATCAGATGACAGGATACAGCAAGGAAAAGGGTGCAAAGTTTAGATACATGGATTGATTTTACTAAATGGAAGCAACTCATTCTAAAACCAACATACTGAACTGGTTTAGGTTAATTTTCTGGAGGCAAACATATTTTTCAGGTTATGAGTTTTAAGTGAGCTAGGGGAGCTCACTCTGCCCCAAAAGCAGCCCATGGAAATGACCTGTTGAGTCAGTTTGCATCACACTGTCATATCTGATATACAGCATTACTCCCTTAGGAGATCTTCTCTGATTTAAACTCTATATGTTATCATGCACAGGCGCCAAAGTGATACCTATCATCAGCTTGAAAGAGCTTTCTTTGTGTTCACTGTAAGCTAAAGCAGTGACTGTACTTGTTAAATGAAGGGTATTTTCTGAACATTGGAAATATAGACATATAAATTTTGGTTCGCATCTTTCTGGTCTTGTTTGGCCTTGAAATGAGATTTACTGAGAGATAAAGCTTCTCCAAGTAGTGATGAGAATCTACAAGTCAGAAAGAAAATCCATTAGTGTAATCCTTTAACCTGTAAGAGTTGCACAGGGAAGGCAGCATCCTGAAAAGAAACAGAGGGTTTGAGAGTTAAGGATTTTCTACTCAGAAATCCCCGTTGAGTAATTGGAAGTTTTTGCAGATGACATAGTCTGCTAGTGTACTATCTGGACCAACAACAGGAAAGATAAGAACTCTGAGATGTGTGGCACTTGCTTCATGATCAAAATAAAAGTGATGTTACAGTAAAGATTGCCATGGCTCCGACAGAACCAAGCTAAATACATAGGAAGTATTTCCAAAAATCAAAATTCACCTTAAATAGTTCTTATACTTAAGTCTATGTTTTGCCCTCAGAAACTGTGGGGCATAAAAACACAGAAGATGCTGAATTTTTTTTATTTGTATAAACTTTAAACAGTTTTTCGCTTTTCATAACGTACTTTCTGAGTCATTTTCTGGTCCTTTTAGTTTGTTACTACACAGACTTGTGGCAGTTCTGGCAGCTTTGCACTGTTGACTGTTCAACAGGCTCCTTTCTAAGGTGTAGATTTAAAAAATTGAGATGGACCAGAGGCCAGCCTGCAAATTGTATCTAACCTCTTAATTAAGAGTTTTAAATTATCTGTTCAGTATTATATGCTGCCTTTTGGAGTAAATAATATTGCTTATAGGGGATTTTTCCTACGTTGTTGAGGCTGCCTGAAACCAAATATATGCATGAATTGAATGGTTATAAAAATGAGCAACCTTTCTATTTTTTTTTTTTTTTTAATATGTGGGGTTCTTTTGTGTGTGTTTTTAAGCTCTTCTGTTTCTTCTAGTCTATTTCACAGTCTTGAGGTTGTCTGAAAGTGTAAAGTCTTTTTACACTGAAGAGATGTAATGGAAGCTTACGAATATCCTAATCTCTTCTTAATGATACAATGTGCAGATGAGTGCCTCTTCTCTCAGCATGGAACTGGCCAGCCAACTCCAGTGGAATTCATTTGCAGACACATGTTTATATGCAAAATTTGTGATTTCCTCCCCTCAACTACACTCCACAGAACTAGAAGATCATGGTTTGCTGGGTCGAAACCATAATTACTGCAGGAAAAAATGAACGATTTTCTTATTGAAGGTCTATTAACAGACTGAGGACTAATTAAAGTTGACTATTGTTTTTTTGTGCAAGTTGGAGACTTTGATTGCTGGTGGGCAGCTGATGGAGTTGGAGGACTGGCAGAAGTATTCCTGGAAGTGTGCAGATTTTTCTCTTAAGATAGTGCAGCCAAATACTTATGCAGTATGTGCCATCTTTTATACATTAAAAGGTATATGAATGTATTGAGAGTAAGGAGGGGCAGAGAGCCATTCTGGAGACACACAATAAACCCTGCATCAAGTAATAAACCGTATGATGTCAACAGGGTCTGTCTGCTCATTTGAGATACTTATCTCCTACTGAGATTTCATACTTATTACAGACCTCTCCATTTGCAAAATTTAGGTGGGAAATCTTCTGAGTAAAGGCCATGACAAGCCATTTCTGAAAGCAGCCTGATACTTTCCACTCGTCAAACCATTAGGGCACTCTTTCCGTATTTTAGAACAGTTTAATTTCTTGCACAAAGAACTGGGGAAGCAAAAGTCATGCTTACTTAAACATGCCCAAAATAGCTATGTGCTGAGAAGATCTGGCTTTTATAAAACCTTGTACTGTAACTCAAGGTGCTTCATCTGTCACTACAACATGCTGTGTTCATACCTACAATCTGTTCCTGCGTATCACAGGAACAGAGGTTCCAGGTGTTACAGAAGGCTCATGTGGTGTACATTATGCCTGGCAGCATATTAAATGTGGCCTAGATTCATACAAGAGTAGCGCTGTTGACAACTCTCCCATTTTGCCTTGGGAGCTGTGTTTAAGCTGGTCCTTGCCTGAGATGTGTTGTGGCTATGCCAGTACCTGGCCTTATGCCTTGACCCGGACTTACAGGCTTGATGTCTTGACTTGATCAAGAGTGATGTCTGTTCACCTGTGCGAAGCTGCTTAACTTTGGTTTTCTTCCATTGCAGGCTGAGATACGTCAAATAGCTGTTTCCCACCTGTTCAGAGCATGCACGAGGAAAATAAATTGCCAGTTGGTGACCTTCCTTTTTGAATCCATCCATTGAAAACAGAATTCGTCTTTTCTGGTGTTCTACTTTCACTTCTAAAAAATGCTTTCTTTTGTTCTGATCATATTGCTCATGATAAACATATGTCGGCTAATAGTAATGAACAACCATAATATCAGCAATGTTATAGTTTTGAAAATTATTTACAAATATGTCAAGTGGATTTTTTTATGCATACTTTGATATTTTTCTTCCCTTTTCTCCAATAGAGACTCCATAGTTTCAAATGCTCTCTAATATACATCACAGTAATTATAGTGTAAAAAGACACGAACAATTCTAAAAAGCAGGCCATTCATCAGAAATCTACTCAGAGTCTGTTCTGTTAGTTTAAAATAACCACATGAGTATTGTGTGATTTGGCAGCAACTATTCTACCTCAGAGAGGTAAACAGCCAGGCCATTGCATTCATGTTGAGGACAGTTTAAATAAGTCTAATGACAAAACCGTGAGTTGTGGTTCTTTCTTTTTTCACAGTTCAGCACAACATCACACAGTAACACGCCCTGACGAGGTAAGGATGCAAGAGTTCAGCTGTAGCTCCTGTGTTAGGAAAGGACCTGCAGGGTATCATTCCTAACTAATGGGCTTAAACAGAACCAGGTGGGATGAAGAGGCACTATTAGAAGAGGGATATTTTTAAAGAAAATCCTGGCATCAGAGTGACTACAGAAATAAATGGAGAAAGGTTTTCTTCCTCAGATATAAAACAGCTGAAGAATGGTGATGGTCTAAAAGGAAAGAATATTTTTGACTTTGCTTTTTGTTTTGAAAGTATAGTAATGCCTTTTTTATTGTTGTTGTTGTTGGCTTTGGAGAGGGAGTTTTCTTTCTGTTTTAACCGAAGTATTTCTGTGTTTCATCACTAATTTACAGTGTGGTCTTGAAGATTTAATCTCTTTCTTGCAGATTCTGATAAGACTTGTTTGAGAACTTGGCTGATGAGGCTATATTTACCGGGACATATATTTCCTCTCTTAAAGTGTGTTCTATATGTTCTAGATGAGTCTTTTGGCTGGCTGCATTTATTCTTGCGATTTTGTAAGTATCTAACTCAACAGTTAGAGCAGGAGCTTAGTGTTGTCTTCTGGATCTTTCTATTCTTTATCTTAAAATGTGCATTTTCATCTTACTCAAGGTGTAAACAGCATTGTATAGTTGCCTTTCTCTTTTAATTCATCTAAAAGTAGACTATGGTGACTATGTACTATAAGTCTCTCATGTAGGTGAATGTAAGGATGTTGATCTGTAGGAGCTATGAATGAGGTTTATGCAGCAAATTTTAACTGGCTTTTTCATTACTACTCTTTTTTTTTTTTTCCCTTTAATTGATTTATGGTATAGTAGTTGGTACGCTTAAAATTCTTTACCAGTTGTTTTTTTTTTTCCTTAAACACAACACATTAAAACAGTGAAATACAATCTCTGTGGAATCCCTTTGGAATTTTTTTTGAAGCTGTGAACATTTAGCTTCTTTATTTTATAGCTACATTTTTGTTTTTGTCCTATAACAAGATACATTAATAAAACTCCCAGATCTGTAGTATAGAACCTTACACCTTATAAAACGGGATTTTGCTTTGGAAGCAAAGAAATTATATCAGAAATATCTCTGAAAACAGCTTACCACAGAGTTAAAGAGACAGCATCAAGGCTGGCATAATGCCAGCAGCAGGCAAGCACTGGTTTTGGATTTTTCTGAGAGTTGTTTTAAT
This sequence comes from Chrysolophus pictus, assembly GCA_037305975.1. Taxonomy (NCBI): domain Eukaryota; kingdom Metazoa; phylum Chordata; class Aves; order Galliformes; family Phasianidae; genus Chrysolophus; species Chrysolophus pictus. The sequence continues at coordinate 45,585,520 of CM074578.1, forward strand.
TCTTCACATATGTTCTTTCCTCAGCCTCCAAATAAGTATTTTTGGAATGCTCTTTAAAAAAAATAAATATCACAACACACACATCAGTTCCAGCTGTTGAGTCCTTAAAAGAAACTTCCAACAGCAAGGAATTCAGCACACATGATGCAATTAAATATCATGGATACAAGAGACAGATTTGTTTTAAGGTAAAGGTTGTTATCAGTGGTAAATGAGACAAAATAGAGCTTTTACCATAGAAAGAATAAGGGAGAAAAAAAAAAAAATCCAAGGTTTCCACTGTCAAATCCTGTAGATCAAGGCAGAGGTTCCATTCTTGCTAAGGTTAATTTCTGCCTGAGGTAGAAATAAGGGAGTACTGGCATTGCCATCGGTGCTTTCAATAAAGCGCCTACCTGGGCTGTGGCTGCAGCTAGTGTTTGCATTTATCACACGCCATAATTTGATACAAATCCCTTGCAAAACTGCTGTACTACAGCAGTTGCTTTTGCCCCTAGAGATTTTTTATTTTTGGCAATCAAAAGCAAACAATCACCTACTTTGCACAAATAAAAATAAAAATCGCCCAAATGAACAAAACAAAAAAAGAAAACAACCTAAAACTTAAAGAGAGACCTTTCTTTCAGCATTCAGCAGTGTTTTGAAGCTGCTGTAACTGATTACTGACTCAGATCTTTGTTCAATCAAGTGTTGAAAATCTTCAAGAAATGAAAACTTCTCAGCCTTATGTAGCACCTGTACTAGTGTTTAACCAGTGTTACTGTAAAACATTTCTTTCATTGTATTTATCTTATTGGAATTTCCCTTGTTGTAGCCTGTACTTGTTGCCTCTTTATTGTTGCTGGGTCCCTCTACTTTCTAAATCTATTTAAGCTGTGGAAAGGCTTTAGTTAAATTACCTGTCAGTTTCCTTCTTTCCAGGCTTAAGCAAGCTCCATTCTCTTAGCTCCCTAACTGTCATAGCAGCAGATAACTTCTCCTGTAAATAAATAAATGATGTCCCCACCCTTTTGCACGTTGCTACTTATAGGCCAATTTTTTTTTTTAAGGTCAGTAGTGTTTGCTCCTCCGTAATATATGAAAGAATGAGACTTCAGATGGAAATGATTACTTACTTTTTCTCACTTTCTTTTTTTTTTTTAATGCTAATTGATGGTCAGTAATATTGCTTTCTTTTATTATTTTTTCAATTATTTTCTTGAACTGTTTTTTTTCTCTTGAGCTACCACTGAAGAGCTTAAAGGAACTTCAAGATTCATGTCATCCAGCTTGCTGCTTTAAGAAAACGTTATCTACTATACTAATGCCATTTCTAATGAAGATTTGATTTGCCTCATTTGTTTTTAAAGATTTCCAAGGATGAAGACTCCAGATTTCGACAGTGGTTATTATTTTTTTTCTTTTTCTTTTTCTTTTTTTTTTTTTTTAACTTCTAGGAAGAATTTTCTATTGTGTGCTATGAAATCTTTTTCATTAAAATTTTATCCCATTACCTCCTGCTTCCTTCATAATGGGTACTAGGAACAGATTTATCCCTTCTTAAGAGCAGAGTGTTACATATGAAGGTTGTTCTCATGATCCCTCTCAGTCTTTTCTGATATAAGTTAACAAGGTCAAACATTCTTAGTCTTTCTTCCTAGATTGTTTTCTGGAGCTTAATTAATCATTAATCTCCTCAAGACTTTCTGGCAGGCTTATTGTTTTCCTTAAGAAAGGAAAATTCCAGCTGAAATTTGACCACTATTATGTAGGACGGAGTGATGATCCTGCCCATCTTAAAGATTATATTCGTATTTTTTCACAGCAGTACGTATCTCTCTTTTGCAGTAGCAAGGTGTTGTTGACTCATTATCAGCTTGAAGAACCATAGTAACCACCAGTTTCTTTTAATTCAGAGTTGCTGCTTATTCATCTGCACTCCAGTGCCTTTGTGGCTGACTGCCCTTGACCTACTACAGTAAACTGTGCACACTATCTTTGTGTAATAGAATTGTGTAATTCTAGTGGACTGTTTCTCTGATTTATTATGATCACTTTGAATTCTATATCTATCTCTCAGTGTGTTCCCTTTTCTGCAAATATGATGAGCCACACCAAAGACAATAATGAAAATACTTTTTTGCATGGGTCTCTGGATATGCCTTATGGGACTCTGTATGTGTAGCTTCATCCTGATAGTAAGTTGCATATACCTCCTTTAATTCCTTTAGTTTAATAGTGAGAATGCCAGGTTCCACAATCTCAAAAAAACAAAACAGTACCGATATGATGGAGCTGTAGTCTCCCACATATGACTAATAGAGCCGCAGTGAAAGAAATAAAAAGCCTCTCTACTAACTTACACCCTTGTAAGCATGGTAAATAATTTAAAGTTGTACGGGACTTCAGGCAGTGAAATACCTAAGTGTAAAGAAATATCAGAAAGAAGTGTGAAACTAAAATAGCCTGAGAATTGTAATTCATTCTGATTTCATAGATTTCTGAATGTGTGGTTATTCACCTTTAACCTGGACACATGCTGTAGCTACTTGCATCACTTAACCTTTTATGCCTTGAAGCAAAACGTATTAACGATTGAGGACTGATAAAATCAAGAAGGATGAGTGGTGCAGGCAAATAAGCTTTTACCAGTAGCAATTCTTCCTATTTATATATTATTGCAATGTTCAGACACAGAAACATACCATGGAAAAAAAAAACAAAAACCACAAGCAAACAAAGAGGTGAAGTTACAAGCAATGTTATGGAACACATCCATGATGTCATACATGGAGAGGATATAGCATATCAATGGAAAACTGTCCTGGGTTTGTAAATGAATAGACCTTACAGCCTTTTCCAAAGGTTTCTTTTGGAGGACAGTCTCTCTCAATGTTTTTACAAATTATATGGATGCAGGATTCAAATACATACTAAGTTTGTAGATGATGCAAAGTTGGGAGGAACTGTTGACTCCCTCAAAGGTAGAGAGGTCTTGCAGGGAGAGCTTGACAAATGAAAGGGCTGCACGTTTACCAACCGCAGCAAGTTTAATAAGAGCAAGTTTTGGCTTCTGAACCCTGGCTGGGGAATAAGGGGCTGAAGAGCAGCCCCACAGAAAGGGATCTGGGGATGTTGGTTGATGGCAAGTTGAACATGAGGCAGTGGTGTGCCCTGGCAGCCCAAAGGGCCAACCGTATCCAGGGGGAACCAGCCCAGCACTGCCACTGGGCAAGGGGAGAGGTTATCCTGCTCTGCTCTGTGCTGTGCGGCCTCATCTCCAGTGCTGGGTGTGGGTTGGGTGCCATGATGTAAGAAGGATGTAAAGCATTTAAAGGAGAGATGTGAAGATGGTGAAGGGGTCAGGTTGGGGATTAGGAAGAGGTTCTTCACCAGATGGTGGTGGGCATGGCCCCAGGCTGCCAGAGTTCAAGGGGTGCTAGGACAGTGCTCTCAGATACAGGGTTTGAATTTTGGTCCTGTGTGGAGCCAGGAGCTGGACTCAATGATTTTTGCAGGACTCTTCTAGTTCAGGACACTCTATGATTCTGTGAAGCAGTCCACTAATGCACCACTAGATTACACCTGTTTTATAAAGAGAAGAGTGTGATGCTATGACTTATCCTTGACTGAAAGGAGTGTCACAAGGCTGCAAACATCCCCAAGGTTTCCAGGAAAAGTCAGGTGCTGTCTTCACAAAATCCTGGTGCTACACTTAGTCTGTTTATTTTCTCACTCTGTGATTTCCAGGTATCACTTTGTGGTCTACTGTTAGCACTTCAAAAGGCCAGCTGTTCCTTTAGATTACCAGTTAGCTGGTTATCTCTAAATAGGGTAAGGCTAATACCCTGGGGACATTCTGGGTTGGAATATGAGTAAATGTATTCGACAGGTCTTCTGAAGCTTGCTTTTGGGTGTTAACATAAATTTTCATATAGAATGAAAGTCAGAAACATATCCACAATTGTCTTAAAAGTATCTTAAGACACAGAACATTTGTTTATATGTATAGGCTATCACTCATTAACACGATAATATAAATCAAATCCTTTCTTTAAAAATGAATGAATATGTGACCTCCTTCATTGTGCAAAGCTTGTGATCTTTAGAAACAACACATGCCATTTATATTTTTTTGTGCTTTGATAAGAATTTGTTTGCCATTCCTTTGTGCAATCCTCTCATGAAGCACAATGGGATTGACACACTGATAATTTTTTGTGAAGCTCCATGTTTTCTAGGCTTGCGTTTCATGTTGTAGTTTGAGCGGAGACACAGTAGATGGCAGTGCATAACATAAATTACTTCTGTGGTGTATGCTTCTATTCCCTGCAGTAGCTGCCCAGAGCCAGTGAGGTTACACTGGCAGGCATTGCTCGTTTCCCTGGCTCAATGCAGAAAAAAGGAGAAGGCTTCTGCGAAGCAACCAAGCTACTTCGAAGCGTCTCTTTTGCTCGGTGGATCAAGACTGCTGAATCAGCAAAGGCAACTGCTACTCATTTAGCCAGTCGAATCACTAGTAGGAGTTTCTAAAGGCCTTCCACCTTCTCACAGTGTATGACTGTCAGCAGATTCCAATCCCAAAGTATTTTTATTTTCATCCATGATTTTGTCTTCCACTTAGAATGTTATTAAGAAATGTAAATAAGCCCTTGATTCAATTTCCTAATAGGTCTGATGCTTCAAAATTTGGACAATTAGTCCATCAAATAGACTTCTTCCCATTCACACTCATAGCTCTATTTTTATGTAGATGGTATAACAATACTGGTGTTTTGTGATATTTAAACTTATATCTGATACTGAATTATATAAAAGATTGCTTCCTAGCTCATGAGATGTGTTTTAATTTGATCTGGTGCAAGGGTCAGACTGAAATAGGAGAAAATTGAGGAAAGGAAGGAAATCTGACTTTTCTGAATATATAGAAAACTAAGATGTTGCTGCCAGAGTACTAAGTACTGACAAAACAAGGACGAAAGACTCAAAATTAAAGAGTTTTAAGTGTTGAAACATAGATAAAACATCTAGTTCTGGAGCTACTAGGAGAATCCATTGAAGAGTCATGGAGATGATTTCAGAATTACGTTTGTCAAGTGGATCACAAAATGCTAGAAACACCACAGTAATCCAGGAGGTTGACTCTTCCTGTTTTCCTAGGTCAGAACCTGGGAAAGCAGCAGTCAGGTCATGTCATATTTGCATCTCCTGAGATTCATAGAACTAAACACCTTCTTTTCAACTTAATTGGACCCTCCTTCTGTTCAACAAAGAGAGACGGAAAGTTCCTTTATTTTATCTGCTATGGAACTGTAAAATTGCAAAGATGCATCACATAATATGGCAAATAGTCTAATTACCAAAAGTAGAAATTTCTGAAATGTGCAAAAAGTTCCAAATAACAAAAGTGTTATTTAGAACAACAATCTGAAGAAAATGTTAACTGGTTTCAATAAACTAAGGTGCTGTCAATCTTTTAATGAAAATGAAAAAAAAAATCTGCAAGTTGATATCTTGTTTTAAAACAGAACATATTTGAAATGTATAAACTTGTGTGTGAAACCAAGTAATAATAGCAATTATTCCTCCCAGTGGTCTTACTCAGCATGTATTATTTACTCTCCACACTGTATCTTTATAGATCAGAAAGCATAGAAAGGAATTGTATCAATTCTTTCCATTAAAAGACAAGAAGATTTTTTTTAGGATCTTGCTAATAAAAGACAAGAAGATTCACTTAGCGTGTACACTCTCTTTCAAGAATGAGTAATGAAGAGGAAAGGCCTTGAAGAGACAGGTCTCTTCAGGGGATTTTTATTGGGAAGGAAGTTGGGAATCCTTCCCAGAAGAGTGCATGCAGCAGAACTTGTCCTGTGCTCAAAATGGTATAGAGACAATGTTCCTGGGGGACAGCTTATCCATAGGATGACCATCTTAGACAGTGGCTCTACCTTCACCTCAGAAAGGCCAAAACGCTAATGAGCAAAAGGACCAGATCTTTCTTTTTCTTTTTCTTTTTCTTTTTCTTTTTCTTTTTTTTTCTTTTTCTTTTCTTTTTCTTTTTTTTCTCTTTCTCTTTTTCTTTTTTTTTCTCCTGGGTGCTGCTCTTCCAGGGGACATCTGAATGTATTGAAATGTCAAAAGCACTGTGGAGGCATTTGCACAACTGCAAACTTGCGAAGAATCTCATCAGTCAGAATAGCTGATTTGGGAAGCAGGAATACTGCCGTTAATGCCTGTTTCAAATTCTCTTTATAGAGTTAGCTTAGAATTTTATAATGTGTAACATTAGCACTTCAGAGATGCTCATCATTTTTTAGAAAGAGAGATCAAATTTTGACTGTAATATTTCTACTGTTTATCTCAGAAGAAGAACAGCTATTAGACAACAGCTAGCTTTCAGCAGTTTCCATATCACAGTCATCACCCTTGTGAATTTTCTACAGCAGACAATTACTCGTCCTCATACTTAAGAAAAGGAAAAACATTATCAGCATGAAAGCTTTACAAAGTCACAAGAGTATCCCACAGAGGTCTTAGCTTTCAGCAAGGTCTGACTTTGTCTGACACGGTTTAATATCTCTGACACCATTTCTTCAAGCATTGAAATGGGACAAGTTGTGATTTGTTTAACAGTAAGACAGGCTGCTTCCTTAAACTCATTTGGAAATAGGATAACCAGAAGAAAAGACCTGCGTTGATAGTGCCAAAAACCAGCCCATCGTGTAGTGAGAGAAACCAGACTTCAAGACCGAAACCTTTACTGTACAACTGAGATACGTTAGGAAATCCATTTCTTTTCTCCCACTTACTTAGATGAGCTGCTACTTTTTCTTTCCTACCCAGCCTTTCTTCTCTTTTGTTTCAGTCTGCATTTTGTTTGCTGCTTTGTGACCCTTCAGGCCACATAAATCCTTTCAGAGCCTTGCCTTTCCACTGCAACTCCAGCAGAAAGCTGTGATTTTTCTTCCAGGCCGAGCCAAGGAACATGCAATTCCCCTTGTTTTCCTGGAATATGCTGCTATTGGTTGCTATTGGTCTACTAATGGTTTGCTCTGGCACTCTGGGTGCTGGTTAATTATTATGACATGTAGTGGTACCAGCAGAAAACTAAATAAAAAAGGAATAAGTGAAGCTCTCATCTCTATTGATTTATTTTAAAGGTGGAATTACAGATCTGGAATAGTCTGTATACCTCTATCTGTATAACTCTAGAAGAAACTCTTGCCTGTCCTACTGCCTACTGTGAGACAGTAAAATTAAGGAAGGGGGTGATTCTACACAAAAAGGGGCCTGGGTTGGCAGGTTTGCATCACGATTCTTTACAATTTCTTCTTGCACTGGACTATTTTCATTAAGTACACTTTTTTTTTTTTTTTTTTTTTTTTTTTAACTTGACTAAGTAATTTAAAACATATGCTTTAGTTGTGTCTCTCTGGAGTTTTTCAGTCTTGACTATATCTTCCTTGAGCAAGGGCATCCAAACCTGAACAGATGTTTCTCCCACAATCACCTTCGTTCATAACAGGCATGCAGAGAGTATTGCTGAAATATTCATAAGCCTTAAGAGATAACAGTGCATGAATACTAATGAATAGTAAGTTATATTGTGCTTTGAAACAATGAACAATGACAGAGTAAGGCAAGTTCAAGCTAAAACACCACACATTTAAACATTTGCAGAGATACACACTCTTAGGTAAAGACTTCACTTGTATTGCTTCCTCTAATCTAGCAATATGTATCCTGAATCAAAGAGTTCATGAGAGATTGTTTAATAGTCTGATCATTATGATTACTCCTAAATGGACATTCGTGGAGATTTAAGGCTAAATGGACATTTGTGGACATTTAAGGCTAACTAGAACTGTTTTCTATTTATTTGTTTATTTTAAGATGATTCAAGAACTTACATTGCATGCATGTGATCACCACCAGTATGAGCTGGAAATTATGAATTTACAAAGAAAATCTTTAGTATTAATTAACTGCCATTTTTCAATTTCAATATTTTTATCAAAAAGCACAGTTTTTGGTGGCATTTTCAGATTTGAAGTCCATGCTCATGTAACATTTTGAGTGGGCAAGAACCAGAGGTGGACAGCAGCAACATGAGCTGAGATAAGGAAACCAGCAGAGCCCAGCCCATCAGCCACCAACATTTGTTTTTTGGTGTCTCCATAGACTAGCACCTTTGGCCTGCTGGCACCACTGTAACACTGAGTAGTGCCAATGGTGAGAGACGCTTTCTCATGCTTTCAAACCTTTCTGGTGTCTTCTGGCTTCAGCTGAAGATGGCTGCCTTATGCAAATGCTGCATTTTCATCCCTGCATGGTGTGTGTTTCCCCGTGCTAATAAAGGAACTGCTTTGGACTAGTGCTGAGATGAGAATATCCTCTCAAATGTTCTACAATTTATCCCATTTTACACAGTTTTTTAAATTACAAATTACATTATTCCACCTCCCTGCTGCCAGTGTTTAAAGACTTGTTACCATGGAATTTCAGATGAAATAGAATGATGTCGAGAGACGTTAGCTGACACTCTCTGCAACTGATGAGTTCCAGTGCTTATCAAGGCAATCCCTTTCACAATGTGATCAAATGCTGGAAATGCTGACATTTCATAAGCATGTGTCACCCGGAGATGAGAAGTCTTAAATGTGTTTTAGGGAGGGGCTCAGGTAGTCAAAATATCATAAATGATAACATCTGTGATTTATAGCACACTGGCTAATTCAGAACAATGGCTTGTCATGTTTTTATCAGGGAAATTATGTAAGATCGTGTAAGGGAAGAAGGAATGCAAAAGGAAAGTGAAAGGTAATTATAAAGGGAAAGGTTAGCTGTCATACTGATAATAGTGTTTGGTATCAATCTGTTTAATTGTTAGAGGGATAGCACATAGGGTTGCCGATAAAAGTGGTGGGGTCTCTTCTGCCTATTTTAACTCCTGGAGTTTCTCTGGACTTCATTGCATAGTAAGACTTGTGTGGCATGCTCTTTTTGGAGTTTCTCCAAGCAGAAAAGGACTCAGTGAGGTTGCAGTGCAGCCAGCATAAGGGAAAGGCTGATGACCAGCAGTGGCCCTCTGTCACTGTGGGAATCAGTGGGCTACAGGTCAATGAGGAGGAAGGAAGCATCAGCGGTGAGGCAGAAATGCCCTCCAAACTTTGACAGAGTGGTCCCTTATCTGCCCAGCTCATGGTTCATAGATGTACTGAAGTCTGCTGCTGTATTATCACATGGTTGTTTGATGAGGAAAGTCTGCACTTTTGTGTTATGTATTCAGGATTATACATGTGGCAGGAGCTTCTCTCTAGCTTCAAGCCAAAGAAAGGCAGTGTGATAATAATGTAAATAGCTCTGGGGCAAGGAGAAGCTGGGCAAAGCTTAGCAGATAATTTGTGATAACCATGCGGGTCCACTGGACAACATGGTGAGGGAAGGGACACAGCTGTTGGGTGTTGCCAGAAACATGAAGTTGGGATAATATGCTTTTGCTGTCACTTCACAAAGTAAATTTGCATAATGTGTTTCCTCTATGGGGTTTTGAAGCTCTAGGGCAACGTCTGTAACAGAGCAGCTGAGTTGTGAAGCATGGGATTTTTTCCACAGTTTCCTTCAATCTCACTTTCATCAGGATTCAGGGCTCTTTCTCCCAGCATCTCCTTTTCTCTCAGCATCGTATTCCTCTACCACTGGCTGTGCTAAAGGGGAAAAAAAAGGGCTGTTTTTTTTATATTGATATATTATTGCTCCATGCCTGTAAGAAAATAAAGCTTTTGTACAACTGAAGCTGGACTCAAATTCTTCCTCATGACACACAGCATAGAAAAAAATTAAACAGGACACTTTTACTGCAGAACCTGAAGATCAAAACAGACTTCTATTAGAAGACAAAACATTATTTTAAAAAGCAAGATTGTATTCCCTCAGGACTGCAAGCAGTGGAGAAAGTAAAACAAAGTCCTTACTTCTCCTTATTGTCAGTGATATTCTGTTTTTCTTCTCAGGCAAAGATGCCATTTTTCTAAGCAGGTGCAAATGTTTTGTCACCAATCTGGGCGTGAACATTATATTCCTTGAGAGATCGTTGCCTCCTTTTCAGTTGAAACTCAGTTCTAGAAACTATAGGGAAAATATATTTAATAAGAAGATGGTAATGAGCTTCCTCAGATGGACATGATAAAGTAGAACTAATACAGAGTCCATCTAGAAATTACTTTATTTTAATACTTTCACACAGAGGATGAATGTGTGGGTCCAATAGCATTTTATGGAGAGTGAGTAAAGATACTGCTGCAAAACTTGGAACTTGATTGTCCTTCTAACTCAAGCCATTCTATGATTTTATGATTCTTTGATTATTGTTTCTGGAAATATTAGAAAAGAGTAATTATTCTGCATTACTTATAACAATAGTAGTCACTTGGAAATATTTATTTATTTCCAAGAATCCAGCTTAAGGAAGTGATCATATGATTATTATTATCTTTACATCTATACCAGGATTCGACAAAATATTTGTAAAATTTCATTTGTTACTGTAAAACACGTTTTACATACTTGCCCAGAATCTTACTTACTAGGACAGCCTTAGAGAGTTTCATAGAAAAAGGTTTGGACTTGTACGTTTTGCAAATCAGACTTTGTAATATATAGAAAATCATAATAAGATTTGAACTTTTTTCTTATTATGTATTTCCAAGATTTTTATGTCTCTCTGCTTATGATAACTTCTATATTTCATTGCCTTTTCCTCAGTATTTCACAGCTTCACTTCTACATTTTAATAGAGGTGTCTTCTAGAAGTGAAATTTATGGAATGAATTTGATTTATTTTTTTCTGCAGTTCTGAAGTGTCTAGGCATATTTTTTACTTCTATCACCTCTCCTGATGAATTCTATAATCTGCTCAAACCACATGTAGCTCTGTGGGATACCTCAGGAAGTGGAGTAGGTGGAAAACAGCAGTTTAAAAAAAAAAAAAAAACATCTTTAAAAAAATATTTCATCCTTAAAAATCTGGTCTGGAGTTGGATATGTTTTGGAGTTACTTGCTTCTCACCCAAGTATTCTGACCTCTTGCTTATGGAACCAATTTACTGAGGATAGTGTAAGTGGGAAGAGGACTGGTCTCTGCCAGGGATATTCCCATGCATACTGTCAGCACATACCCACCTCATCAACATCGTCTTTCCAGTCTGCAAGTTTAGATACAGCATCACAGAAAATATCGTTCTAGGTCATTGGTGAGACCGTAGCCAGCTTGCTGGGACATATACTGGTTAGCCCCTTGTGCAGAAATGTTTATAGAACCCTCTTTATTTTTCTGTATTGGAATGTTGATCTATGAATATATGTATTTTAAAGTCTACAGGCAGGATGGGAACTGGTTAATAACACCTGAGGTGTTAATAGAACAGGAGAGACTCCTCAGAGGATTCTCTGCCTGAGTAGCCTCTTTTTGGCAAAGTAAGAAGCTTCAGTTAAGTGAGAACTGCCAAGTGGCCACATATGGTGACCTAACAGGTCTGACATGACTAGAACTGACAGAATGTCTTTATTTTTACCAGTGCTGTAGTGCTTCATTTAAAAATGATAAAATATCAATACATTGCTTTATCTCCTTTTAATCAGACTTATTTGTAGAGCAACAAATAGTCTCACCAGCTGGCAAGTAAGAGATGCAGATGAAAGCTTTGTTACTTTATGTACAATTGCGTTAGCGTTGTTTACCTGCACATGACCTGATTACCCCACTTCCCTAGGTGGGAACTAGCAGCTGAGTTTGAGTGAGGACCAACCCCATCAAATGCTGCTGACATCTCCAGTAGTCCAAAACATGACTCTCCAAACTGCATGGGTCAGGGTGCATTATAGGTACCTTGTCTATCCAGCCAGAAGCAGCTCCTTAACATCACGGTTCTGATTTTCCCTTTTGATAAGAGTCCTTTTCTTCTGATTACAGAAGGAGCCTAAATGATGCCTTTGGGCTGGACACCAACTAAGAGCACTGAAGTTAGGGAAAAGAAATCAACCCTACGTAATGCTCCAGTTGAGTTTTGTGCTGGTTTCACAGTAGAACTGAGCAGGAGATTCCCATTTAGGCTCTGTTCTGGTGTGCAGAAGGAAAGCCTATGGCCAATTGCAGACACATGAAGTGCAGAATTGGAAATAACCACAGTCACCAACAAAAAAAAGAATTTTTTTTTTCTTTTGAGATAGCACTAAGGAACAACAAAATAACTTATGCTAATGGGATCTACGAAAACAGTGAATAGTACTAATGATTCTTGCATCTAAATATACCTGTTTTTGCAGGTAATGAGTGCATCTCAGCTGAAAACAGAAATGTTTTCAAATGATCATCATGTCCATTTTAGGGAATGATATCAAGAATATTTCCTTTTTCATTGTCTGTCCTTTTCTATGGTCATAAATATTCACTCAGTTACACTGAATAACTGAATTTTATCACTTTCTTTTCAAACTGAAAAGAACAGTTTTATGGAAGTAGATGTGAACTACGTATTTATTGCCTCTTAAATCCATAATCAAATTGAATATATAAAAAGAAATGAGATTATTCACTTGGTTAGACTCATTGTGGCCTTCAAATGTACACCAGATGCTGGGGACACTAACTTAATATTTAGTTTAAAATTAATATTTTCATATTTTAAGCCTGTTGAATATCTTCTTAGTGAATAAATTAAAATGAGATATTGTCATTTCCTTTAAACCAGAAGTGCAATTATTTCTTTCAGATATGATACAAATGTTTCTGATGAGATTTAATGAAATATTACTTTTGACTTTTATTAAAACTGTAATACATTTTTCAATATAGGTGGCACAACACTCTGCCTTTTGAGTTCATGTCACAGTGTGAGTTACACAGGGTGCCCTATATGAAAAGTGCTCTCTGTTACCAGACTGCAGAGGAAGACAACTAGCAGTTAGTAAAAGTGTGCTGCTGGACCTAACAGACAAGGAAGGACTGGTTGCAGATGTGAACACTGGGGAAGCTTTGGCTACAGTGAACGTGAGATCTTAGAGTTCAGTATCTGACAAGGAAGAAGCCAGGCAAGCTGTAAGATTGCAAACCTGAACTTCAGGAGAGCTAACTTTAGCCTTTTCAGGAACCCATAGAGTGTAGAGGGGTCTAAGATGATTTAGGGAGAAGGAGAGTATGCAAAAGTGACATGAAAGGGCTGCTAAAGGGTAACAAAGGGACTGGAGCCCCTCTTATTATGAAGAAAGGCTGATGGAGCTGGACCTGTTCAGCTGTTTCAGAGAAGGCTCATGAGGGATCTGATAAATGCGTGTGAGTATCTGAAGGTAAGGTTTCAAGATAATGGATCCAGACTCTTCTCAGTGGTGCCCAGAGACAGAACAAGAAGGAACAGGCACAAACAGAATCACAAGGAAAAACTTATTTACTTTGAGGGTTACAGAGCTTTGAAACAGTTTGCCCATAGATGTTGTGAAGTCTCAACAGCTTACCTATTACCCATACATACCTATTATGAAGTGGTTCACCTATGCATTACGGTTTCAGGAAAAAAATTAAAGATGTACAAACTCTCCATGTCTGTTCTGAAATCTGAGTATGGGTTCCTCCACCACTTTAAAACTGAAAAAAATGGAATGTTTTTCAGTACTAAAGAATATGCATTTATAATCATTTTTAAAGAAACAGAGTAGATAGAACCTTTCGTACTCCTGAACAGGTTATCTTCTGTTGATAATACTGAGGCCTTAAAAGCATTGGTTAAACATTTACAAGTATTTATAATGTTGACCAAATTTATTTGTTGATTTCCATGTCAAAATGGATAATTATTTTGCAAAAATGTCAAATAATAATTAGGCCTGTGACTATAATGCTCACATTATGCATTTACTCAAATCATTTCTAAAATCCGGATACTAAAAGACATGGATTTCTTTTCTGTTTTGAAAAATGTCAGAAATTTAGTTGAAAGACAGTATAAGCAGTCTCTCTTCCCATAGTAACATTTGTATGAGCATTAATTTATGTGTTTATTGATACAGTAGGAAAAATACAAGCATATCACATGGAAGCCACCAATAATGTAAACACTGAATGATGTTCAACTTCACTAGAAATTCTGTGAAAGGACACAGGTGGATAGTTAATTTAGCTGCAGGGCTTGTCCTCACCTTCTGGCAAGCTTTTAAAATAGCATCTTTTCTTTTCAAAACCTGTTACTAGCAAGTTTATCTGATTAGAGGCTAAAGTACTGTTTATGTCTGTTTCCTTTGTTGACGATAAAACCCACTCTATCAGGACCTCTCTATGTATGGCATGTGAGCTGCAGGTCTTAATTATTGTGCTGATCTTATTTCTGAATGAATGAGTATTGATGAAGTGTGGCTCGACAGCAGTTCTTCTGACTAGGCTGTAAATATAACATGCGTGAAAAAAGTAAAATTTCACCAGTGTTGGGATATATATTTCCCTTATCTGCTTACAAAGTATTTTTTTCAAGGGTTGCCAATTCCAAAGCACAAGCAGCTGTTAACTACTTTGGTGCTGTTCAAGCAAAGTGCAATCACAGCAGCCTGCGGTCTCAAAGTGCTGCCTGTGTAGAAATTTCAGACTTCACAGCCTCTGGACTGTGATTATCTGAAGGCCAGCAAAAACCTCTGAGAAGGAGTCAGAAGCCGATGTTTGGGCCAAAGCAGGAGCTGACTGTAATCAAGGAGAAAATCCTGTTCTCATAGCTGGCAAATGGTGAAGCTCCTGGGTCCACGGCAAATCCTGGAGCCTTCAGAATTGCCAAAAGACTTGAGGTTTTTTCCCTGGCATGAGTGGTCATTTATATATGCTCCCATTGTTTTCATTTCATTGGAGTATTTGAGGATAGGTGACAGTGTATCTCTGGAAAACACGGCCAGAAAGACTGCAGACTTCTATTCAGTTTTAGCATGCAAATTGAAAAAAGGAACTACAGAACTTACAGGCTTCTGTTGGTATTGCATTTTCCCTTATTTTCTCTCTTTGACAAAAGCACATCTCAGGTCAGTTAAGGAGCACTGTGAGACCAGCTAAAAGGTGGGGTTGTTTTTCCAGACAGAATACTGCAAAGAAAGATATATTGTTAAGGGTAGCTTTGCTAATTTAGCAAAATACCATGGAATTGCTGCTGAAAATCACTGATTCCTCTCTGATCTGTTTAAGATGTCTGCGTTGTCTTTTGTTGTTCAAACATGTCGAGTGCATGTTGAATTACCTGCCTTTATCATGTGCAAGCAACAAGCTGAACTTTTTATGCGTGCATTAAATATACAACACTGAGTGCATTTTTTAATAACAGAAACAGTTTTTTTTTTCTGCCTATTGGGTGGATGCTGAAATAAAATACGAATCACTTTTCAAGGTCATTTCAGTGGTCAGTGAGAATGCCCGCTTTATTGGTATTTTCATTTTTTGATTGACGTTCCACTCTCTGTGTGGAGGGGTCAACATAATTTATGCATTTTAATCCCACCCAAGAAAAAAGCGTAACACACTATCATTCTGCAGCTGCAGATGACTGGTAACCTGTAGCTGAAGGTACTGAAATGATTCCTATGTTGCTCACATTTGATGAACAGCAACATCATAGGCAAGGACTGTCATCAGGCCAGGACATCTTGAATCGCTAACTGACTGCACGTATGTCTGCACCAGGTTAATGTTTCTCACCAGGCTTTGTGGCTCTCTTCAGATTTCATCCCAGAAGAAACTTATAGAGCTTTTTTTTTTTTTTAATTTTCTGGCAAAACGTGAGCTATTTGGGGGGACTGGAGGTATCTGGCAAGCACAAGGATAGTGCTGTTGAACAGCGAGAGGAGTTGCAGAACGGGAGGATCCAGATCTTATTTAACTCTGCTCCAAAGCCTTTTGCTGGAAGGGTCTCATTTTGGAGCAGCTTGCAACTGCTTTATGTATGCATGGATATGCCCATAAAAGTAAAGAAAAATCTTGCTGTATGCTCACCTAAACATTTCTTCTCTCTGCTTGAAATGCGAGTACCTAGAACTAGCAGCTTGGTGCTAATCTTTTTTGACCTAAATGAAAGAGATGAAATCTCTTTCAGTGTGGAAAAAGAGATCCCAGTAGTCCTCTGCTTTGGTTTATGGGGCATTATTTCATTTGTCTTCTTGGGGAATGCTACTGTCTCAGAAGTAGAATTATCTCTTTATATTGACTAACTTTTCAGATACAAGTATCTTGAATTTTTAGAAAACACATGGAAATGTTTTCATTTTGGCCTAGAATCACTACTTTTTTTCATCCTGTATTTCCTTTAATGTGATTAAATGCTTGCCTAGTTGTGCTGTCATAACTGCTAAGCTACTGTCATAACTTACTGTCATGCTGTCATAGCTATTGCAGTTGTGCCATCTGTACTTAACAACTGCCAACAGCGTGCATTGATGATTCTTCTGTAGCAAATTGCTATTATTTTGACCAGATGTTTAATTTCTTCAAATACATTGATCAACTACAATATCTTACTTATGAAAAGATTCAAGGACACTGTCATTTCAATAAAACTAATGACAGCGTCTAATTTCTCAAGTATGTCTCACAAAATACTTCTTTCATTTACATTAATGATGTACTGCTATAGCCAGTACTATCCTACATGTACAGAACTGAGCAGGCACTTCATCTTCTTCCTTAAGAGCATCATAGTCTCTTTCTTTCCCTCTCCCTGGCTTTTCCCACAACATCCCAGTGGACACCCTAGGCCACTGGGATGCTTTCTGCAGTCTTAGAAACCCTGTGTCAAATCTGGACCAATCATTGCTTTGATTCTTTTCAGCATTCAAACTTCAGAAATTTGTACAGAGGCCAGTTTGCAGAGGTACTTAGGTACCTAGAAATGTGAAAAGGTCTTTGTAGGATTTACTAAATCCTAAACGGATTATATACTTAACTCCTATTGACCTCCTTTTCAAATGGTTTTGATTCTTTTGTCTGCAAAACAAGCTGAAATATCTAAAACAATCTGCTTCTGAAGACTTTGAGCACTTGCTGATTTTGGTCAAGACACAAATAACATATGGCAAACTCTCCCATGGAATGTATGCAGCAGCGTTGCAGAAGCCAGAAGATGCAGAAGGAAGAGAAGGGACTCTTCTCCCAGCTCTGCCTCTTTACCCCTCTCTGTCTTGCACCATTACAAAGTTGATATATCGGCTGAGAACTGCTGGGTTTCTTTCCAGGGCTCTGCTTCTTGTCTGTGATGGCTGGGAAAGGCAGACCTGATCTTTACTGTTATTCCTTTTCAGCCACACTGCAAGCTGCATCACTGAGCAATTAGATCCAAACTATCACCGTGAGCAGAAGAATGTAGTTACATGTGTCACTTCTTTTCTCTTGTTTGCATTATTTCTTTATTTTAATTTAGAGGTGGCTGAAGCAAGGCAAGGTTGAAGTTATATTCAGCTTGTGATATTCCCTCCCATCTTCTGTTGCTCACAGACAGCAGTGCCTACATTAAAAAACTCCAGGAAATGAAGATGTGACAATTGGGCAGATGTGATTCACAAGAATGGCGGGGAATGGTGGCAAGGGCAGGTTGTTTCTATTGATGAGAGCTTCTCAGATGAAGGTGCTGTGAGAGGAGGAAAACAAATCTCCAGGGACAGCTGGAGCCTTTATCCGTACCTTGCTGCAGCCTTTATCTGCTTACCTCCTGCAGTGCGAAGGTTGTTCTGTGCAAGGCAGAAACAAAGCACACAGGAAAAAGCCATGAAGGCAGGCATTTAAAAATGGCCTAACTGTGCTCGGTTCTTTCAGGCTAAGGGCAGCACACGCTGGTGAGAAATGTGAATCATACTGAGAAAGTGCCAGAAACCTGAGGTTTGTTCCTATCTAATTGGCTTGTTAAGCTGTTACATCTGAAACGACTGAATACTTGGATATCTCTTGCCTGTATATTTATTTATTTTTTCACATTCACAGCTGTGAAGACATATGTGCATGGCTAAAATCTGTTAAGAAACTGACTTTGCTGTGTTTCACCTCCTGTATGAATGCCTTATTGTGCTTTATTCTGTGCTTGTGCAGCACTCAGCACAATAGGGTCTCGACTTGTGCCTGGGGTTTCTTCTAACAAGCATCAGCTCTACCACCACATGTGGAACATCCATAACAGTATGAATTGTGTCCAGCTAGCTTTTCTCTTTGGGAAGTAATGTTGTTCTCTGTGTACTGTCAGTTAGCTATTATTTTTCAGAATTCAACAGCACTAATAGTAATCTGTGCATAATAGGTCTAAGAAATTGTCTACGAAGAGATAATTTATTAGCATGCAGTACCCACACAACATATTGACTTAGTGCAATTACATCATTCTTTCTTGGCCTGTCATCTAAAATTGTGTTAAATTTTGGAATCACAGAACAGTTCCCACCTGCAAAATGCCAAATAGCCTTTAAATAAACCTTTGTCAGGGATTTAACCCTCCCACAAACTCCAAATCAAGTTCAAACTTCATGTGTATTTGCAGAGGATCCTTCTTACTGAATTACAATGCAAAATGCTATTGTTTTTGTGTTTTAGCTCTGTTGAAGTTCATTAATGTTTGGTCATTATATATCATAGTATGGACACTGTATTCTTAATTGATCCAGCTCAGACTTTCTTTCTCTGAACTTTGACAGGAATATGTGTGTTTCCACTACTGGCACTTTTGCTGATTGATCACTGCCTTGTAAACCATTTATGGTATCTTGAATCAAAACAGCTTGGTTTTCTGTGTGCCTCCAGAATCTTGATTTTCTCATGCATTTGGGGCATTAACAACTGCTATTTCCAGTAGTGTGAAAGAAGAGGAGATAGGAGAATGGGTGCAGAATGCCTAATTCTGTAATGAAAATGTGACATTCAGAGTGTTATGCTTGGAGTTGGGTCTCTATGAAACATCAAAGAGCCAAAAAATGTCAGAAAAAAATAGAGCTGGAAAATAATTTACAAGAGTTTTTTATTTCAGAAACACTTACATCTTATAGCCTTTTCAAATGATTTATCATCTGCTCACTGAGGCTGTCCCTGATGCTGTTCTTCAGCATCTGTTTTTTATGAGCCTTATTCCTGGTTTCTAGGTCACCAAGCCCAGAGGCAGCTCACAATTGTTTGTTGCTTCACATGTGGGGGAAATTTGCTCTTCATCTGTTAATGTGCAAATCTTCATCTATTAATGCAATCAAGTGACATGACAAATCTATAGCCTTCCTTTTTTATAAGTATATTTAATGTATGTAGGCAGTTAGGCCTGAATATAGAAAAGTAAATAAGTACAAGCCAAGTCAGAGAGGAGTCAATAAGTGATGCTGTTTTATAAGCCAAGCATTTGATTTTTCCTTGTGGTGCCTTGCTGGAGAGACAGATTTATTTATTTATGTATTTATTTATTTTCTTTTTCTTTTTTTTTCTTTTTTTCTCCACTAGGTAATGAATTAACAACAATTGCAAAGCAGCACATTTCTGACACCTACATGAAGATTCAGCAAAGTATTGTACAATCCATACTGTATTGTTTCTCCTCTCAGACAAAGGTTCTGGAGCCCAAAGATTTTCATGCTAATGAATGACAATGTGACATGCAACACAATCTTTTGGAGGCAATGGGAACTGTATAAAGATTCAATAATCAAAAAGGAAATTCAAAAAAAGACTTGGAAATTTTTACTTCTGTTCATTACTACACGTTAATTTTTTCTGTCTGCTTCTGCAACACATGCAAGAGAATTTTGTGTTCACAGAACCAATGTCTGCTCATACAAACCTTTATTTTACAGGTTCAGAGAAATAAAATAAGGCATTGTCATGGTCAAAAGTAAACCCAATTAAAATGTATTCAATTTTAGTAATTTATATTCATAGATAGGATGGAAGTTGTAGCACAAAGCAATTCTGTCAATGTTTGCTTGAACATAAATGAGAGCTTGTAGGGGCTTTTTAGTATTCACTTCTTTTGAGCATTTTGTGACTGCGTGTAATGAACATGAATAATCATAGAAAGGCAGTTTTATGCTTCTGTGATCATAGGGATAATGTGACTAACGTGACTTAGAGAAAATGAGTTTACTTATTAAATCCAGTGTTTCCCAAAACCTAAGAGTAAATGTGTTTTTCATAGAACTGGAGAACACAGATAATTAGAGCCAGACAACGAAGCAGAGTTTCATAGCATCAGGTATGAGGTACAAAATAAACCATCTGAAATAATGAATACACTAGAGAAACTGGAGATCTTTGTGGAAAAGCTATGTGAAAAGAGAGATAAAATGTCAGGTATGATTCACTGTGGACTTCCCTAAGTTGCAGTGCTGAGTTTCTAAATTGCTTACTATTACAGAATTTGAAGCGAATAATGATACCCCACGAAGAGATCTTTCTTAATGCATATTTATTTAAGTGTACTTTTACATGTTTATTTGTATTCCTTGAGCATTTGCTAAAAAATCTGTATGCTCCTAGAGATGCATTTCTGGAAATAACTAATGATTTAATGTGCTTTGGGACAGTGCAAAAGGACATTTTTTTTAGATGATTAAAGCAGCTCTCATATTTTCAGGTGTGAAAATGAGGGTTGTGCAGCTTTTTGTTTAAGACATTGGACATGTATATGCTGAGGACTGTGGCAGAGATCTCTGCAGAAGTATTGTCCTGGAAACCATGGCAATGGCAGCCAGGACTACATCTGACTCTTGGGATATCAGAGTTGTCTCGCCAACAAAAGATATCACAAAACCAATTCTTAAAGCTTATACCACTGAGTAGGCTGAGTTGGTTTTACTGCAAACAAAATGTTACTCTCTGTATTTACAGAACTGTGATCAAAATAACCTAGATAGTCTTTCTTCAAATCCCTTTAATTAACTAAGCTATTCTGATTGTTGTCACCCTGCTGCTTGTTAGTGTTTCTAACCTTAGTGCCTGATGGAATATGAAACCTCAAAGACATCTGATTTTTCCCAAGAAAGAGGCTGCCTGTCTGCCGTGGAGAACTGCTACACATTATTTATTCCCAGTGGAAAGCTGAGTTGTCTTGACATGGATGTCACACGAGGAGTGGCTACAGATCTGTATTATTTGGGGCATTAATACTTCCTCAGCCATGCCGAAATGGCTCTGAAGAACCAGCTGCTGTCATGGCTGTTGGGCACTGTCATCACCTGACATGGATCTGGTTCTGAGTTTCTCCAAAATGCGATGGGGGGAACCAGTGGTCTTGTCAGCCCCAGGGCTGAAGGGCTTCTTTTCCCTCCCCTTTTCCATTGTTTTATCCCTTGTGGAGTAGTATGAGACAGGTACTGAGCCAGTTAGACTGGCTCCCCAGGTCTTGGTCGTTAATGGTAGGTGTTCCATTGCCCTCAGCAGCTTTCTGCCATGCCTGAACTTGGCCCAGGCTCTGGGGGAGAAATTCTCCTCACAGGACTGAATCAGCTCTCTTTCTGCTTCAGTTTTAGCAAATTCATATTTTTGTAGGGAAATCTACACTCATGATTCAACTGCAGTGGTAATCCCCTAATCATAATTTCTTTCAGCATGCCAGCAATTTACTATATGTGATTTTCAAGGTACTTGGATCTGTAACTTACTTATGGGAATTAAGAAAAAAGAAACAAAAAGCCTCCATCAGTCAAACTCAATTCCTGCTATGCAGAAATATTTGACCTTAGTAAAAGTTTGTATAATATGTTAAAACACTCCTTACAAGGAATCCACCATCAAAATTATTTCCCCAGACTTCTGATTCTGTCTAGATTGGAAAGATTCAGAATGGCAGCACATGTAAGGAAAACTTTTCCAGGTTCATGTTTTCACTAAGTGTTTCCCTGCATTCATTCACTGTTTGAGAACTCATGGGATGTATTGGCTTATTTCAATGTCTGCAAAGCAATGGCCAAAGCCTTTATCACCTCAGAGAACTGATCCTACAGAGAGATGTTCAGTTCACTAAAGTATTTTTTTTAAAGGCATCTAGACTGTGGAGATAAACTGTATAGATTTATTCATGAAAGCACTTCAGATCTTAGCATACGCTTTTGTGAGTTTGATTTCCCATCACGCATAGCAACAGTTATGTTTTAAGCAGAGATATAGTCTGTCTGTGAAATATATATTTTATCATTTATGGCTGCAGTTTGTATGCAATTTTAGAGTGCCTTTTTTCTTTTTTTCCTTTTAACTGATTTTGGAGTGGTATCACAGGCAGCAAATTAGGTAGATGCAGATTTTTCTGAAATTGTTGCTAAAACCAAATGTATGGTATTTGTCATTGAAGCCTAGAAAAAAATCCTCTAATAGTATTTGTAACTTTGCATTCTATTCAGTTGCAAGCACAAAGATTATCTGGAATATATCAGAGAGAATGTAATCAAAGGAAAGTACACAGACAGAAAGAAGATAGCAAAAAGAGTTTGGTATTTTTGATCTAAACTCAAACTTAGTTATCTACACATCAATATTTTGTGTAGCTGTGGATTGTAAACAGTATCTGGTTGCCTATTTTATTAGTAATGGTCACAACATGGTATCTTATATATACGTAGACCAGCCATTTTGCAGTATCTCTGCTAACAGTGAACGCATAAACAAAACACAGATGTTTTCATTTTGTATAAGCTGATACTTAGTGGGCACAAGTTGACTAACCACTGCCCATCCCTCACCACACTGCAGCTGTATCCAGCTGTGAACATAAAAAAATGTTCCTGCCATTCAGTGAGCAGAAATCTCAAATGCTAACTCAGCTAATTAAAAATCTTGCTTAAATAAAACTGTAGTGTGGACTCGGATGGATATGGTTTCTCCTGGATCTGAGTTTTTCAGTGGAGAGCTGAAGCCACTTAGAGGTACGTCGTCTTCTTCTCATTGTCTAGTTTTGCCTGCTGATAGAGAATTCATTGCAACTGGATACTTCTGTTTTAGAAGGGATATGCTTGAAGATTTCAAGGAAATCTTATAACTTTTTCTTACTCAGTTTCTGTGTTTTAGTAACTCAAGGGTACAGTACAGAATGAAGTGTCTCAGCTGAAAATAGAACTGGAACAATACAGTCTTTTCAGAAACAGAGTAGGAACCTCCTTATTTTTGTTGACACTACAATTTTACAATTTTTTTTTTTCTTTTTTGCAATGAAAACCAATATGACAGACTTTGGGAGAAAAATGAAGAGTTAATGTGTATGTTCTGCATCTTTTATTCCTTTCTGTTTTCAGTAGTGGGACAATGGACTGCAAGGCAAACTGACATTTGTAGCCAACCTTCCTCAAACCATTTTCTCAGTGAGTTTCAGTTTGAACAATGGGGTTGGTGAAATCTGTGGTCAACAGAAGACCCTACTCTTTGCCATTGTGCATTTCCTGAACCTCATTGGTGTAATTTCTGTGAAGCTTGAGAGAGTGGCTCTGTGAGCTTCTCCACTCGATTTGTAAGAAAGGAACTTATAGTGCAAAAATATGTCAGCTTAATCTATCTTCAAATAACATTGGTGGTGTTAAACATTGTTCAATCACATGAAAGAAGCTCAACATCTACCCTAAAGAGACGATTTGGCACAGAGGAGCAAAATATACAAGTGAATAGAAAGATCTGTGTGGTTATTCGTGACTGTGAAGAAATGAACAGCCCTAGGAGATAGGAACATGGGGGCTATTGGCCCATTGCCTGCCCTTAGCAAATCTGGGTGGAGAGGTGGGGATGGCTGTCCCTTGGCAACCCCAAATGTCTTTTCCTTTATTAAAAAGGTGTGGATTATTATCAAGTCTGAGATACCACAGAATGAGTTTTCTTTCTGGTAATATCTGAGATAGTTTTAGAAAATTTACTTCCTTTTGCCAATGATACACTCATTTCAGAAACCTTTTTTCACTACTAAAATGAAACAAAAGAAAAAACAAACTACCAAAAGACCTGGGAGAGAAGGAGAAGAAAACAGGTATTTTCACTTCACTTTATCTCGCATTGTAATCTATATAAGCTATTTTCTTTCTTTGGCCTGCATCCCCCACCCTGCCACTCTGTATGTGAACTCAGGGAAAAAACGAGATGTATTATTCAACTCACCTGCAGTAGTTTTTTAACTGGGCATTTTTCACTTCAAAATTTTTCTTTAACTATTGAAAAAATCTGCTAAAATGTGAAATCAATGTCTGTTTTGACTTGAAGGAATAAAAAAGATTCAGTAGGAAAAGAAGTATTTTACCTACAAGAATATTATTGCACACAGAGTTGTGTCAGAAAGCACCTACCTATAGGAAATGTATGGAGACAAATTAGAGATTGAAGTGAGCAGTATAATGGAAACGAAGAGGCAGCTGACTGATGGAAGAATGAGTAGGCAGAAAAAGTGCTTTCTTTGTTAGGTATTGAAAGTAACCAGCAGTGGTAAACTTGATATTATTAAGCAACTTGAAAGAGGGAAAGAGTTTTCAGGAGGATTTGAACATTGTGTAGGACCTAATATCTGAGTACAAAGGCAAGGGAAATTACAGCTGAGGTTTGGATGTCAGACAGAACTGAGAGAGTTTCCATGTCCCAAACGTGGGTGATTGTGAAAAATGCTTGCCATTTCAGCTGGCACTTATACTGAGATAGCTTGGTAGAGGAAAAAAGGCATTGGTTGACCTCAAATCCAGCATGCTGTGCAAAACCCTTGGCTTCAAATCTTTTTCATTATTGATCTTTCATACCTTTTTTTTCTGCTGAGTCAGAGGTCCTGTCTTGTTAGCTCACTTGTCTGAGTGAGTAAACACAAGGTGGAAGCTATGTCAGGGCAGAAGTGAATCTAGGCGAGGTTTGCTTTTGTTACACATTTCAGGGTGGTATCATATTGTCAGAGGAGATGAGATGATGTGAAGCTGAGATAACAGGTTTCTCTTTTCTGTGACAGAACCCCCCCTGAAACACAGCAATGCCAAGCTGAGTAAGAAGCAGTTATTTTGCTACATGCATGGCTTTTTTACACTGGATCATTACTACACTGAAGCAGATGGCTTCCAAGTGCCTCTTTTCTGATGATGTCTGGTTACAAATATGTTATCCCTTAGGAGATGCTCCTGAAGAAATCATCAGCAAATTACCTTGTGTCAGGGCATGATCCAGCTGCCTTTCAGTTTCCATGTACCACTTCGAATTTTGCAGTCTGCCTTGTCCTGAGGCAGGCCCCTGCTTGCTCACTGTCCTCACTGAAGTTTCCTGATCTTCCCATCTCATAGTTTAAGTCTGACTATTCCATTATACTCTGGCCCTGGAAAATAAATGTCAGGTTATTATACTGGTCCTTTTACAACAAGATGGGCATAAGTATGGATAGCTGGTAATGGAAGATAAGTGTTTTCCCTTCTGGATTTTGAAAACTGACAGTATCTCCTATGGAAATGTATGTGGAGCCAAGACTCATTGTTGCTTGCATAATATATGGCAGATATTTAGATATCTTATGGTTAATCTGTGCTGACTGTCTACAAGCCAGTCCCTCTGGACCTACCCCTTTGTGACCTCATTAAAGTATCATTTAGCTTTCATTAGGGCAGAAAGCAAATACAGAAGTGGCTGTCAATCCAAGTCTGTTTTACAATTCTAGGGCCAAATCCTTTTCACCTCATCGGAGCAAGTCATCCCACTGAAACCAGTGAAGTAATTCTCTAAGATTTGCTCCTGATCAAAGTATAGTGACCCGCTACTGCTACTAATTAAGCTTCTCTCTACTGAACCACAGTAAAGTTTGCCAGATGTGAATCTGTCATCATGCTGAGTGGTAAATTCACCCTAGTCCTTGGAGAAACATTTAAGTCTCAGATGGGCAGGCCTGAAATGATGGCTGAACCTACTGATGCAGTTTGCTTTAAAAGGAATAGGGCATAATTTCTGAAATCAGATTCGATGATCCCTCACTCTCCCAGCTGCCCCCTGAAACACAAAGCCTGTCAGCTGAGCCTTGCTAGCTGCCAGAGCTGAGGTGCTGGTGGAGATCACAGTGAATTGGAAGCTATTTTACAGCAATGTTCAATATTATAGAGGAAAAAAAGTCTGTTTAGCAGGCTCCTAGATGGCCAACAGTTACAAGTATTGCAAAAGAGGCAAGTAAAGGAACAGCAAGTAAAACAAATGCAAGAGGCACAATATTAGTTGATCTAGAACTGTTCCTTCCTTTTGCTTTCTTGATCTGATGATGAAAATAATTTATTTTATCATAGGACAATTTTAATTGGAAAATTCTAGTGATGACCCATCACTGTAAACACATAATTGTAAAACACTCAGGTCATTTGCAGTAACATGTCTGGCAGCAGACTGTGAAGAATCTGCTTTGTGGGGCATTTGGATGAAATGAAATATAATATGTTGTACTGTGTTGGTTTCTTCTGTTCAGTGTGATTATCACAAATGATCTCTTGTGTGGTAATCAAGTCCTGATCAGAACTAACACCCTTCCTGGCATGCTGTACAACAATCTGAAACAGTTTCTCATTCTGAATTGCATTTAATCAAGCCAAGGAGAATGTAACCTGCAAATTCATCTGTCCTATCTTTAGGGTTCAGAGAATACTTTAAAGACACTGCTGGCACACATCTCTAAGCAAAAAGCTGAAACACAAATGTAGTGAACAACTTCAATACAAAACAGATGAGAAGAGACCCAATGATAAAAGCATATATTGATGCACGAGAAATGAGAGAAATGTCATCAGTGGAATTCTAAGTCTGTTGAAGTTAATGAAAACATCGACACTGACTTAATTAGGGCAGAATTTCATCAGTCTCCACTTTTCTTACCAGATAATCTTGTTATTACTGACTGGTAGTTTCTGAAAAGCATAAGTATAAAAATCATTGTTGATGGGGCCAGAGCACAGCTCTTTGTACCTCATCTATTGAGGACAACACTGAAAAAAAGGTAAAATAATTGTTAATGTGAGTGGACAAAGGAACTGTGGAATTCAGAAAACTTTTCAAAGTGTTTATTTGGCTAGAACTTAGTGATTGATTTGGAAGAAAAAAGTGCTTGAAAATATTTATTTTGAAATCCTTCAAAGGAAACACTTCCAATTTGAAACAATCTTGTTTTGAAGATTTGCTTCCATTTATTGTTTTTAGATGTGAGATAACATGAAAATGAAATTGTATATTTAGATCTATGGGTCATCTAATTTTCCTTGGAATGATTTTTCCTTCCATTTTATTAGCTGGCCTATTACAGTGAGATAAATGAGACAAATCTTTTTTTTTTTTTAAAAAAAAACTGCTCTGAATATCACTAATGGATTGGGGAAGGATGAAACAATTGAATATTGTTGTGAGTAAAAGCAAATGAACAGGTGTAAAAAACTGGAGAGTGGGAGGTACTGTTCTAATTTTAAAACCTAGTGACAGCAGCTTGATTCACAATGCTGTGATTTTATTGCTCTATCAACAGCATAGCAAGCGGACCTGAGAAGTGCAGAGTATTTGCCTGCAACGCAACAATGCATTTTAAATATGTATTTTCATATGTATATATCCACATACAATTTTTGAAGTGATAGACTCAGTTTAATTGCTAATGAAATCACATGCTCATAGGCCTTAGGCACAGAAGTCATTTAGATCAGCTATAAAACATAGTCCAAATCATGAATGGGTGCATAGGGTGTTACAAGAACTGCTCACATCACTATGTCACTTCTGGGGAGAGAACATCTGGGTGTTTAGAGCAGATAAGTGAGAATACAGAGCATGGCTCTGCCCCAGCTTTTTCTTTCCAAACCAGGTGGCTAGGATGGATTTCTTTAAGAATGAAACATTTAAAGGTCTTGGACTGACTCTTAACAACTCATTCAGTCTCTGACAAGAGGATCTTTGCTAGGGTGAGATGTTATGACTGTAGCAAGAGGGGTACTTTTAGACCACTTACTTTTCTCATATGCCCTTTCCTACAATCCTTTCTGTCTGCTGTTACCTGCAAGGTTCCTTGTGGTCATAAGATGCAGTTCATTGTTCATGTTAGTTAATACTGCCCTGTCCTCTGGTAGTGACACTGGTGTACATTGCTCCACTTTTGGGACAGCGATAGAAAATTAGATATGTGAAGAACCTTTTCCTGCACTGCTTTAATCAGCAGTATTTCTTGAGGAAGCCTCATACCTTAGACTGGGAGCTGTTAACCACCCACTCCTACTTGTGTGTTGATGTAGTGCAGCTTTGTAAATTAAATTTGTTCAGAAGAGATGAATCTACCTTTGAGTTGTACACCGAGCTTTAATGCTGACAGCTGCTAATAAAAGCTCCTGGAATATTTTTTCACTAATGAGGCAAATGGGAAATGAACTTTGCTTCTCCTTAGCCTTCCCTCCACTGTTCTGTAAAACCGGAATTACTGGTGGGTGGAAAGAGTTGAAAGTCATTACTAGTTTGCAAAAAATGCAATTTGAAAAGCTTGTGAAAAATTGTATAGTTATTTTTGCTTCATCTCTTCTGATCCTTGGAAGGACCAATTTCTCAGCAGTATATCCATGCGACTTCTAGAAATCTGTCAGCAGTTCTTTGGCATTGTTGCTTTCAGATCTCAGAAGACCATGTCTGCCTGGGTAGTTTCGCCGTGTTCCATGGAGCTAGATGCTTGAAGTCTTTTTTGAGATGGACAAGCAATTTGTGCAAGATTATGCTTCTGCCATCCATGTTGTAGCACTCTGCCCAGACTGCTTATAAGCACACAGCACTGGTTTCCAGGGCTGTCAATTGAGCAGCTTTCACCAGAACTAAATTGACTTGAAAGAATAAAGAGAAAAACACCCTTAATTTTTCCAGAGATTATTTGCTGTGTGAAAACGGATCATTTCAAAT
This sequence comes from Chrysolophus pictus, assembly GCA_037305975.1. Taxonomy (NCBI): domain Eukaryota; kingdom Metazoa; phylum Chordata; class Aves; order Galliformes; family Phasianidae; genus Chrysolophus; species Chrysolophus pictus. Next base: position 45,614,363 of record CM074578.1, read on the forward strand.
TCAGACATTAATCCAAACCTGTAACCTTTAGCAAGAGCGCTATTTACTTGCTCTTTATCGCTTAAATGAATCCACATCTCTCTCTCTCTTTTTTTTTTTTTCATTAGAAATCCAGATGAAGTTCAGATGTTTACTTGGAGCCAGTCATTTTGGATTTAACCATGAAAAGCAGAAATATAATCTCATAGTATACAAAGACTCTCTTTCATTTCCTTTAGTATTTGCAAAAACACTTTATAGTAAGCTGATTTTAAAGTCTGGGTATTAGTTTCATAGGGTTCCCTCCATACCCTTTAAGGAATGTTTCATTGGTCAAACATTTATGAAGTTCAGTAAATGTCTGATGAAAACTGAAGATGTTGTAAATGGATCCTGTGTAATGGGTGAGTTTCACAATAATGAAGTGTAATTGAATAGCAGGCAAGTAATTCCTTCTTTTACTTCCTCAGTCCAGGGTGAGAGCTGTACACACATACCTCCCCAAGACCCTTCCTTACAAGGCGTGGAGCACGGTAAGCCTATCTCACAAAGCACAGTGGGTGTCATGAGAAAGTACTCTGGAAAATCTCATTAAGAATCTATTTGCACAGGCATTAAAAGTTGCCCCTGCGTGTAGGTTTAAGTCTGTATGCACAAATGCTTTGGCAGTGGTGCTAGGGAGAAAAGAAACAGCAGCTAGTCCACCAGTCACATACTGGACAGTACACACTTTGTAAGAGTCACTGTTCAGTGCAGAGAGCAATCCCCTCAGATGCTGCAAGTCACATAAACATCTATGCTGTGTGTCAGGGCAGGTGTAGAGGTGAGAAGGAAAGGGAAGCAGAGGGAAGGAAAGGAGAGGAAAGATGAAAGAAGGAAAAAAAATGGGATGGGATGGAATGGGAAGGAAAGGGAAACTAGATTGACTAAATGCTATTACATATTTATAGAGGTACATGTTGAACCAGGTGGAGGAAGTTAAAAACAGAGACTTCCCAGCTGTCAGTTAATCCAGCAGGCTTGATAACACACTGCCTCATATCAGTGGTGTACATCAGAGATGAGGCCATGAGGGCATATCAGTAGGTTTGCTTATGTGCAGCTGCTTAAACTAGGGACATTTGGACTCCTCTCTGAGCACCCCTTCTCACCCCCTGGTTAATGTTGTCTGCTCTTTCCCCTCCTTCGCTGTGAGGATCAGAGGAAGGCCCCTTCCTCCAGATTTGTCGCTTCTGGCAAATGCTGTGGGAAAAGGCCAAAGAAATGCTTTCCTTCAGAAAGGCCATTAACCCCTTTGTGCCCTTGTTGAGTGTTTCCTTTTAATACCACTTCACATGGGAATATATAAAATATTATATAAACACTGAGGGTGTTTATTTTCTGGATGAAGCAATAATGTTCTGCAGTCAAAGATCTGCGAGTGTGAAGGTAAATGTTAAACAAGGAGGTATTATTAACCCTTTCTCTGTTGAAACTGCTGGATTTAAGTGTGACGAATTGCTGATATTTTTTCCTGCTTCTTGCAAAACTTTATTAATGGGTTATACACTGGATAGGAAATCCTGTAGAGCAGAAAAAAACAATCATTTGCTGAGCAGTCTGAAGAGTGAAAGGAAAGTCGAGCATATCCTGTACTAGATCACCTCAGGGAAAATTAGATTGAGGAGAGGAAGTGAGCAATAAAAATATAAGCATATTTACTAAACATCTCTAAACTGTTTTATCTCTTCAGTAGCTAAACAACAAAAGCAATTTTGCATTTTGAGGCAGATATAAACTGAAAAGTGGAGACTTTGAGCCTTCTCCTCCAAACCTGATGGCTTTGCTAGCTGTGATAGCCGTAATGATACTGTTCCAAATTGTTATATGTACAAATAAAAAATACCAACAACTAAGAAACAAACAAACAAACAAACAGAAAACAAACAAGCATGAATAGTGACTGACAGTGCATATAATCTAACCCAAATAAATGACTTCCAAGAGGGAAAAAGGTAAGTGGAGCAATAATATTTTGTTTGGTTATATTTGGTATTGCTTTTTAGGACATGCGAAGTGTCCAGTAGATTTGAGATTTTCAGTGATATTTGGTGAGATGTAATCAAAACTTCATGAATATGCTAAATAGGGCATAAAAAGTCACATATAGTAATTTAGCAATGTTTTACAGAAAAGGACTTTCAAGCATTGTCTGTTCTATTAATTCTTCACTTTGCAATGCATCCAGAGATATGAGGTATTTGGAGAAATTGTCTTCTTCATCCACTTGCTCCAGATAGGATCTGGTGTAATTATCTTCCTCCTAGAAGGCACCTGCTTACCAGATCTTTATGGTCTTTATTTATGGAGTCCCACAATCCTCCAGGCACTTTCTTCTTGTCACTCATAAGCTTTTCCTAGAGTTTTCTTGCTGTAAGACCAAGTCTCCTCTGTTCCTACCTGCCACCTAAATGGACATCAGGATACTTTCTTATTCCAACATTTTTTGTCCTATTTGCTTCCTTTTATACTTTGTAGTATAGCCAACTCTAGTTTTCTTAGTCTTTCCTCACTACTTGTAGACTATACTCGTTTTTACTGAACTCTTCTCAATCTTACCCAACTGATTCATATTTTCATTTTGTTCTTCTCCATCACAGACATTACCAAGTAGTGCTCTGTGGAGTATTCCAGATATAACCTGACTGGAATAGAGCAGAAAGTATATATGACCTCACGTTATGTATTTACTACATCTCTGTTTATGTTGGTATGGTTTTCGTTGTTTTTTTTTTTGTTTGTTTTTGTTTTTATTTTCTGCAATAGGAGGCCATTTTTTACTCATATTTAGTTTCTGATTAATAATGACCCAAATCTTTTTCTGCAGAGCATAAGTTTGTTGAGGAGTTTGGGAGAGGATTATCAAAATTATCTTCTGTATGAAAATCAGATAATACTATCAAGAAGCTTCAGACAGGATAGGAGTTTCTATACGTAGCATACAGTAGAAGCCTGTTGTGCCACAACATCACAGATAAGGGAAAAAGGGAAAGATTTATTTTTTCTCTTTTCCAACGTAAGTACTAGGAGAAATCAAATTATACAGAAATAGTCAAGATTCAAAACAACTGGACATGCTTCATTTCACAGTGCAATGTTAAGATGTTACTATTTCTTGCCACAGGGTGTTTTGGATGCCAGAAAAATATGCTTCTTCAAAAAAGCAACCAACCAATTCATAAGGAAAGAGTATGAAGAGATCATCCTGTGCTCAAACTGTCCCTAAGCCACAAGCTGTTTGAATGCAGTATTCTGAGAAAGCACTGCTCTATTTTTTAATTTTTCTTTTGTTGTTCCCTAGAGATTCACCCTTGGCCACCTTTCTAGATGAGACTGAACCACTGGTCCATTGAACTGCTGGTTCCATCATGTCAATGCCTGGCTGTAGTTTTGTGCCTTATGTACAGAAGCAAAGTCAGAGCATTGCTTTCCAGCTATATTTTCATAGTCTGCTTGGAACATATTTTGTAAATTAGTCAAAATCCTATTCATCTATTTTTTCTCATTTCCTTGTCTGACCTATCATACAAATAAATGCGATTGGCTTGACAGCTTTCTCCCGATTAATCCACATGGGTTATTATTCAACTTTGTTTTCATTTACATGATTGCAATCGTTTATTAATTTAGCTGTTCCAGTATTTTTCCAGAAAATAGAAATGAGTAATATGTATGTATGTAGTTCCTTGGTGTCTTTTTTCATATATATATATTTAATTTCCTTGAAGGTAGATGACACATCTGCTCTATGGTTGGTTTTGGACATCTCACTTTTTTCCATGACTTTTGAAAAATAACTGATAATGACTGGAGATTTAATCAACCAGCTCCTTAAAATTCTCTATGATGACATCATGTCAAGACTGGTCAATCTGAAAACATTAGGCTTTTGAAAATACTTTTAACCTATTCTTTTCCTACCACAAATGTGACATGTTTCTTGTCTATCACTAGGGTTTACTTCACTCTCTGCAGCTTACTTTCGTACTTTCTCAAAGCAGTGTCTCAATAACTTCTCATCTCAGCTGCTTAGTGGTTTATCTTTGCTTTTCCTCTTATCTGTGAACATATTTATAAATTTGAACCTTAATAGAATATTTCCCATGTTTCTACCTGCTACTCTTGTATCAACACGTCATTGATAAATGGAGGACTCCTCACTTAACCAAGTTAATTCTTTGCAACACTTTACTTCTTTCTTCCACAGTGACATAATTTATGTTGATGCCTTTTTCCAGAAACCTCTGCTTTTTAACCTTTTCTTACACTGTTTTCTCATGACATTTCTCTTGACTTTTTTCATTGACTTTGGAGTTTATCTGTGGTCATTTCATTGTGCCACAACTGCATCTACTCGTGATCAGTTGCTGCAGCAATCAGTCTTTCCAATTGCTGGGACTGGTGCTGGAATAAAGGCAGAAATCTTCAGTCAGCTGAAAGATAATCCTGTGTTCAAGAAAGAAAGAATACTCTTATTCCAGGTAAAATTAACTGTGCAAGAAAGATGCCTGAAATTCAGTTGACAGTGGTGTCCCTGGCTGATGATGCTGTAACCATTTGTGGGCAAGTGCTGAGCTAGCTGAATTCTATGCCAAGATTTGACCCACAGCTATCATGAATGAAATCATCTCAGGACTTTCTTTGATCTTCAATTATTTATTCTCTGTTTTCTCGTATTTATTAATCTATCTGTCTGTCAGTATATCTGTCTATCTATCTATCTATCTAATCATCTAAACAAAACTCCAACGTGGCAAAGGGATCGCTGTTTCCTGCATTTCTGTCAATTTAAAGTTCTTTCTGGGGTAATTGCAGCAGAGTTGAAAAGACTCTCACTGTCACTGAGAAACATTTGTGGAAGAAAAACAGCAAGCTGGACAAAACAGATTTTCTTTTGCTTTTGATTTTCCACTACTCTTTGTTTTTACAACTCCTTCTTTGCCTTGATGTGCATCCCCTCACTGCTTTTCTGCTGGCATTGTACTTTTCTGCCCATAATATCTGCACAGTCTCAGTTACATCTGCGTGTACCAGGGCAACATACTCAGAGAAGTCTATGACAGCAACTACAGGATCTTGGATAGTCTTTGGTGAGCTTTTGTTAAACATTTTTCGGTCTATTGGAATTGTTCAAAGTTATGTTGCTTTGCTTCAAAGTCATCCACTTCAGAGGATGCACCAGCAATTTCAGAGCTCCCAGCATTCCTCAGCCAGATGTTTCACAGCAAAATATTTTCTCAGCTGGTTGGGAAATCAGGGAAACTACAGAACGCAGTGGTGGGAATAATCAGCCTCAATGAGATACTTATATTCTGATTTCACATGGGAGAACGGTTCACAGATCTGAAATATGAATCTCCATCTTGCTCCTGATTCACCTTAATAAATTCCAGTTCCAGCATTGCAAATGTAGATTGACAAACACGGAATACATGGAGTGTAAAAATGTGGGACATATTCAGAAGTCATTATGGTCTGTCCTGCTTCCAATCATACATTTGTTCTACTTCAGTATGACAAATGAGTTTTCAGTGTATGTTTGTAATGATGTTTCAGAATGTCAAAAATTGTTGTTCCTGAAGCAAGGAATTTGTGGAACTGAGTTACATCAGGCCTGAAATTGCAGTAAAAATGTGATTTTAATTGATTTTGAAAAGGTATTAAACAAAAGCAAAAAATATTTTGTCACATGGGATGGTTTCTGAGTTGTACCAGTATAAAAAGCCAATATTATTTGTTTACATATTCACATACTGATTTTGCATACACTGTATTTCCATTGCTGAATTTCCTGCCCAAAAATGTTATCTGAATTAGTATCACATATCTATGGATTTATGGACAGTTGTGAGTTAAAGACTGGAATCATCTAAAAATTGCATAAATTACAAGCAAAATCTTCGGCAGCAAAAAGCACAGAATTTTTGTACAGTGTTCCCCCTGCTCTCTCTTTTTAGACGACAGCTTCCCTGAAGCCAACCCCAGCTCAGCAATCTCCATGCAGTGGCTCAGGAGGCAAAGGTAGGCAGCTTTTATAGCTGAGAATACCTCTAAATACTGATGTTCTGCTCCTATGTGCCATGTCTCCATTGTCAGCATGGCCTCTAATAAATTTCTAAATACAAACATTGATGAGCTTGGAGATTTGTCCCAACTTTTCTCATTCAAAATATGCAGCAGAAAATCTGACTTCATTTGTCTCAGTAAGAGCTCAGGGATTAGCCTTGTCATGTATCTAGGTTACATGCTTAGAAGTAGAAATCAATGTCTTCAGCTCCTCTCCCTCTCTCATATCAAAGAAAGTGAGGCAGAATTCGTTAAAGAGAAGACTGTTTCAACTATGTTTTTGGAGTTTTACTTCAGATGTTTCAACTCACTGCTGGAAGCACAAGAAATGTAAGCAATCTGTCACAGAAAGCAGCCCTGTTTCATGCGAAATCGCCCCATCCTTTACACTCACAGCAGCTTGTGACAGAAGGAGATCACCTGGAATATGTGATCCCTCACTATTCTCAGGGCTGCAGCAACCATGAGGGATGCTGTGCTTATGGTTATGACCTTTCAGTAGCTGGCTGATATTAAAATCCAGTCATGGGAAATTGCCTGCTTTTACAAGTACTCCTAGTTATTGACTGAAGGCATTCACTGCTGTTACTTGCAGTTGTCATCTAATGAAGATCTGAGAATATGTGCCCATGTCCTCTGATAAAAATTAAAAGCACATTACTAAACTCCTTTTTCCTGCAGCTCAATACATTCTCCCCAAGTTCTTCTAATGATACCCTGAGAAAAAAAAGGCACCAGAAATAGGATCCTTGACAATATTGAGTCCCCAGGCCCATCTTGCTTCACCTGCTCCTGCTAGGACTTCAGTGACCAGGATCAGGCACTCTTAATGTTGTAATTACCTATTAGTTACTGGTGAGGTGTAATATCTAGTGCTGAGCCCTGAGCATTGTCTATCTTTTCCATTTCCTGCAGCTCATGGTGGCAGTATTTATGAGGGTGTTTCCGACCTGGCGTTTTTTATGAATCTGAATTCCAGCTGTATTCTTGCCATTGTGGAGAGCCAAACACACTTCCTTTATGCTCATGGAGATCTTAGGTCAGTTACTGATGTTTCCAGTTTCTGTAAGTAATGTAACCAATGTCTCCAGGAGCAAGAAAGAAAGAGAGAAAGAAAGAGAGAAAGAAAGAGAGAAAGAGAGAAAGAAAGAAAGGAAGAAAGGAAGAAAGGAAGAAAGGAAGAAAGGAAGAAAGAAAGAAAGAGCTACCACTTCTTAAGAATAAGAATATTTTGTAGGGAACATTCAGTTTGTTTTGTAACAAAAAGCAGTATTGTCTGTCTTCTGAAATAACTCCGCTTATTTAGCTTTGAACATTGCTTGATTGAAGGCTAGTATTACTTATTCAAGATTTTCCACTTTCAGAGGTTTAGCTCATGAAAACTGAATACTTGTTAATAATAGGTTCTGAATTTAAAAAAAAAAAAAAAAAAGGAAACAAAAAACAAAAACAAAAAAACCATAGGAATTAATTGAATTAATTTAGGCCTACTTCCTTCAGTCTTTATTGTTTCCAGTTCTGAATTACATTAGAAGAAGTCAAAATCTATTAACATTTTCCTAGCATTACTTTTCTTCACACTTAATTGGTGCCGTTGCCAGAGGGATGTCATGCGATCACCTTTGGGAAAGAAGGCGATCAGTGCTTTTCCAGTTGGGAGTGGAACAGGAGGGGAAATGGGAGCAAATGCATGGCTGGGAGCAAGAGGGAGAGAGTGAAGGAAGCTGGGCCAGGAGACTCCCTGGTGGAGAAGGGAAAGTGCACCCTTTAGTCTTCCGGTGTCATGTCTTGTGTTGCTGGTGGGGAAAGATAACTGTCACATCCCAAAGCACTTGTGAAAGGAGGAAAAAATGAGAGAGAAGCTGCGTGCCTTTCAGTCCAAACACATAGATGGGGCTGTCTGTCCACATGAGACCCTGGGATGTGGCGATGTGACCATGCAAGCACAGCTGCTGCTCCAGCTGTCCCACACAGCTGGGTCTGGAATTTAATAATATTTCCCCTATTTAAGAGGAAAAAGGCAGATTTCCAATGAATTCACAAAGTTAAAAATATTTGCTCTACTCATCTCTCATTTTTTCCTATTTAGGAACTGATAAACTTTGCCCTGATTCCACTCAGCTCTTCAGGGGCAAACACAGTTCAGCTGAAATTGCAAGGCAAGGAAGGTGCCTGTGACTATACTTGGATCCAAGCCATGGTCACTCATTTCCTACCCTGGTGTTTTAGCTACATCCTTCCTGCAGTCTGTCTGTGCCTGAGGTTCCCAAGCATTTGCCAAAGCTTTATTGAAGTTGATTTTTGCATATGTAAACAAGAAATGCAGGTAAGCACTTTTTACATTTTACTGACTATGGAAGTTGGGAAATATCTTTTCAGTGGCGTTGTCTGTATTGGCTGTTCTTTAACCATTTGCTTCATATGATGTGGAGCTTGGCAGCTGAGCAGTGACTGCATCAGCAATGTCTATAAACTATACAGAGCAGAGATGTACAGCATCCAGCATTCTCCCTGTATGTTCTCTGGAAGTTCTGGCTGTTCTTTCTCCAGAAGTCCCCACCTGGCCTAGACATTGGGCTCTATGGGACAATTTATCCTTTGCAGGCCGTGGAAGAGCAGCTGGGCTATTTCTGCCACAGAAATAATCTGCCCAACCCTGCTTTTCTTGTCCAATCTCATGCCCAAGGAGAAAAGTTTCCATGGGGTCTTTGATGGGAAAAGCAATGGACAGAATTTGGTGAGATAGAATGAAAAAGGGCTAGGAAGGTGGGATATTGTCCTGTCCTGATGCCTTCTTCCTCAGACTGCTAAAAACTGGCTATGGTATTAGAAGTGAGTTGTGTCCTGCAGGATTCAAAATCAGTAAGGCTGTGTTTCCCATCTCTTTCAGCCCTTCCCAGAAAAAGCCTATTTAAAAACAAAATGATCAAGAAAACAAAAATTACCTCATCAAAGCAGAATGTTTGAAGAATGATTGAGCAACATGTCACACCTCTGTCTCTGAGCAGATGGCAGTGCTATGTTCAGCACGTAGATGTGCAGCTCATGGTGGGGAGAAGCTAGCAGCATGTGAAGCTGGATACCAGCATCCCTGTCACCCTTTGTACTGGTAGCTGGAAATACAAGAAGTTGATTTCTTGCTCCTTTTTTTCTACCATGTGCAGAACAGAGGCTGAAGGATGTTTTGGAGCTGTCCTTTCCTCCTGTCCTCCTGTTCCATCCAGTCTGGAGGAGAAACTCTGCCCTGCTCCTCCCAGATACTCCAGGCTCCCTCTCCTCCCCAGGCTACCTGAGTGTCTGGAGCTGCCCCTTTGGAGAAGGGGCTTCTGTTGGGGGATGTTACACACTTTCAACCAGTAGCCAGAATGCCATCTATTTAGTGGGCTTAAGCAGGAAATGGAGAAGCAAAGAATTAGTGTTTTGGTGACCTGACTAATGTATTTAATACTTTTTGAAACTGATTCATAATAGGTTAGAGACTGAAATGCAAAATGCAAGTGTTTGAATGAGAAGTACTTTGACAACCCACGTTAACTCTGTCAAAAGTTGTTGGCAGATAAAACAAATTGAAAGTTCATGTCTAACTGCAGAGCAGAAGGGGAGCAGTCTCAGAGATAAACCACCAGTAATAATGAAAGCACAGACAGCCCAACAGCAGTATTGTGCAAAAGCAAATGCAAAGCAACAACAAAGGGAAAGAAACCAACACAGTGCAGAAAAATATTTCTGAGGATGTCAGGGAAAAATATGAGAAAGTAATGATTCATTTGCATGATCCCAAGCAAATTAAGCAAAGCACTGAAAAGAGCTCCTTGCCCAATGCTTGTTATTGTTTGACTTGCCAAAAGTAGGAACTTATGCTGCTGATCTTGGTAAGTGCTGCTGAATAAATACATTTTATTTCTACACATTTGGCATCTCTAACAAGTAGAGATGTTAGAAAAAAAATTTTGAGGATCAAACCAGTCACGGCATAGTATTAAGGAAAGAAATATTCAGGTTTGCAAAGAGCTGCATTAAAATGATTTTTTTCTATTGTAGGGACACATAGATGGTCTGAGAGATAGGGACACATAGATGGTCTGAGAGATAGGCTGCAGCCATATCCTTACCTGTCAGCTTAAAGACTTGGGGAAATAAATTTAAATAGAAATAAGAGGAAATTGTTACAAATTGCCATTCATCATACACCCCTTAACCTCCAGTACACTGTCACTCGATCCAGAAAATACAGCAAAGCCCATAACTGAAGGTAGTTAATCATTTTGAAAGTGTCTAGATTTGTGAACAATCCAAAGCCTTTTGGATGTACAAAAAACCTTCAGTATGCTATACAGCCGGAGATGTAACATGACGATAGTTACCACATACATCATGCATCAGCAATGTAGTGAATACAACTCCAGGGGTAAAAGAATAAGTTGAGGCTGTGAATGTCTCTCTGGGGTAGGTCTTCATTTCTTTGACGCTGCTGTGTTTGTGACCAAAACTGGGGAAGGAAGGAGAATTTCAAACAATACTGTATTTCACAAGATAATTGAAAATTGAAAAATACTCCTTCTTGTTTTTTTCTTTTCCCTCATCCTAATTCTCAAAGATCCTGAAAAATTAAAGGATAGATGTATGCATAAAAGATTAAATAATGCAGAAAAAATCTCAGGCATATCTGTGTCCTCTGGGATCAAAGTACATTTTGAAAAGTACATTCTGGAGAAGATACACATGCTGAAAGGTTTACCAGTGACCAGATGTGAATAGACATACTTTAGTCTGGTAGAAATAGATGGTCTGTTGCAAGAAGGTAGGAACAGGATCTTTCACTACAATTTTTATTACAGGCTTATGTGAGCCTGGAATGTATACGCCCTCCCTTCCTGCCTTCCTGCCTTCCTGCCTTCCTCCCTTCCTCCCTTCCTTTCCTTCTTCCCTCCCTGCCTCCCTCTCTCCCTTCCTCCCTCCTTCCCTCTCTTCCTTCCATTCCTTCCCTTTCTTCCCTTCCTTCCCTACCTACCTACCTAGAATTATTGCTGATTTATAATGAAATCATGTTTCTGGACCAGTGCAATTCACTGCTCTGATCTCTAGTGCGATGCCACTGATTTAGTTAGATTTAGAAGCTGACCCACATCTATCTCCTTATTGAAAAGCCTTTTGTGAGCCTATGATGGATATCATGTTAAATTATATCCCATTGTGGTTCTAACAGGACCTCCCATCATTCATCAGTGGAATGTATTTTAATAAACTAGCTCTGCATATGCTAACAACCTATGGTAGAGACGATACTTCTTTTCCAAAGCTAAATGGAGAAATACCCTTAAACGTCACCCTAGTGATTTTTTTTTTTTAGCTTCCAGCTTGTATGAACCATATTGTTCAATTCAGTGCTGTCTTTGTCTTTGGCCCTTTCTGCTGACTTGCAAGAAAACTGATACCAATTGAGGTCTGTTCCTTCGACATTCAGCTCAAATATCCAATGAGCAGTCAACTGTTGCTCACTACCATGTCTATTTCAGTTTATCTGAAAGCATTTAATGTGCTTTAACTGAAGCAGAAACATTTTAAGGAATCTCCAAATGCAGCATCAATGAGCAACTAATTTCAGCAGCAATAAAATACACAGAGATCAAAATGTAATGAGAAAGCTATGAAGAAGTATTTTATTTCCATAGCTGTTCCAACTGTAAGTCTCATAATTTCCTCATCTGATTGCTGAAAAATGCTCAGAGAGGTGTTGTGTACGCCTACTCTATCAGTGCATCACCTCAGGCTCTCATATTGCAGCAAAGCTAATTATCATGTTCCCAGCAACACAGCATGATCTCACATGTATTTATTTAGAGGAAATATAAATGTGGCTTTCAAAACAAGATCCTCACATAAATAATGTGGTATGAAAAAGCAAGGGATACAGAGGAAGGAGTGAGGAAGAAAGAAAGATTCCCCTTTTATAAGGTTTATAGTTCCTTGGATTGTGTTGTAAGCAGTCAGACAGTTTTCTTCTGTGCACTGTGTGATATTCTGCACCTAGTGAGATGGTGCTATCGGGTGTGCAACACCAAAGCAAATCTGGTGTTTTTGGAAAATGATCTCAAAAGGATCTTTTTCTGCCCTTTTCATAGCTCATTGTGTTATGTGAGCCTGACCAAATAAAATTTATATTGGACAGCTGGCACTAAACTCCCTTGATTTTGCTACTGGTAACACTTATTAGCATGTGCACAAACACTAATGCTCTCACAATTCACAGCACCCAGAAAGCTTTATTTAATGTTCTCATTTCTATTTATTTAATTTGGGAGCAAGGAGAGATCTGATCACAATGGTAGTCAGGTTATTTTCTCTGGTGTTTTCCTGAGCAGGCTGAATGCAGCAGCCTCAGCTTGTCACGCAGTTCCCCTGGTGGCTCCACCATTCACATGGAACACATAGTTTCATATATCCCACTAGAATTACTTCAAACATGCTGTTCTCTATGAGATAACACACTTACTCTAAAATACACCAGATTATAAATATCTACAGGCACACAGAGGCTTCTTTGACAATTACAGAACAATAACAGCTCAGTCTCAGCAGCTCCTCCTGCACACAAAACCAGACTCCTGATCTCCCAGCTCTTTGGGAGGCAGCTTTTTTAATGATAAATTATGGATGACAAGATTGAAAGGATCAAGGCACTACTCGGATCCAGCCCCTTACATTGAGGAAGAGAGGACCCTGTGTTGCTTAGTTCATTGTGTGCCTCTGACCTTTCCTTAAAGCTATTGAGCGACTGTGCCATATAACTACCTCATTAGTCAAAATGTTCCACTGACTTTACTGACAAAAAAGTTTTCCTAGGATGTGAGTGAGATGTACCTATTTTTCATCTCTAGCTAGCAGTGTGCTAATCTTGTGAAATCCAGCATGAGAAGTTATTTTTCTATCTGTGCTAATTTTTCTGGCTTGGATAATTTAATGAGATCTGAGCAGGATGAATGATAGATGCTCAAAGGAGGTGTGACCAAAAAGGTCACAAGTGAGCACTGAACCCTGTAAATGGTCCTCATCTGATCCACTGAAGCCTGATGGCAAAATTTATGACTTTTTCTTTACCTTTCCTCACTCCCATTTACAGCATCAGTTGAGAAACAGAGAGCATGTTCCATGACCAAATATACACCAGCACTCCCTCTGGGCTGCTGAACATTCATCCTAAATGCTTGGTGAATGGGTATCTTCCCAGTGTATGGCTCCACATGCTTTGTTTAAAAATAATCTGTGAATGATTCACAAACTGGGAAGAATCACACAATTCATTGGCTTTTCGTTTCCCCCAGTGTTGGCATCCTACTTCCTTTTATGAATATTTTGAAGCTTAGTAATTTTAGACTAACATATGTATTCTATTTCCAATTTATATTTCTTAAAATAAAACTCATACACATACATGCTCTTAGTATAGCAACAATATCTGGCACATCTATGTCTTGAAATGATTCATCTAGCAGGTAGGAACACATATGACAATGCTTTTGTGATAAAAAATGGTTGCAATTTTTATAAACCCGTTCAATTCAGTAAACTGACTTTCAACTGCTCATACACATTATAAGAAATGTCTGACATTTTTAACCAGCTCCAGGAACAGGACTTCAGAGGAATCAAAAAAGGAAACAGCACCTTAGAACAGTATAATATCTGCACCTGAAAAAGTTGGTGGCACTAAACTTTTAAAGGAATCCTTTCTTTTTTTCTGCTGCTTTACTCATAGCAATTTTTGGGGGGGGTGGGGGAAGGGGATTGCTGAAAGAAGAGAGATCTGTTAGAGAACACCTTGGCTTTCTGCTAAATTCTTTCAACGTTACATTCATTTAAGAACATAACTATAAGTTGTGTTTGATAACTATCACTGATATTTAAGTGTTGTTTATTTTTTTTTGTTTGTTTGTTTTTGTAAATGGATTGCAGCAACTGCTCAGTTGTTAGGTAACACTTAATCTTTCCCTGTCATTTAGGACATTGGATTCCTGGTGCCATTGACACACAGGAGAGTTTATGGAGGGCTCTGATCTTTGGTGTTGGTTTTTCTAGCAGTGGTGATTAAGAATAGACAGATACTCATAAGATTGTACAGACCAACAAGCTGTTTATCCATAGAAAAAAAATCTTTGACAATATTCCATCCTTCATCTTCATTATTCCCTCACTTGTTCCTTGATAACAATAGCTATGGCTGGTACTGGGCTTTTCTTTCATCATGAGCTTTATTAAACAACAGTGGGAAGGTACTTCAAACACAGTATGAGGTCACAGAATTTAACTACCCCTAAATAGAATTTAAATCTCTAAAAGAATTAAACCTGCCAAAAGAGGAATTGGTATTTCTTTATAGTGTTATAAAAATAAAAGAAAAAAAAAAGCCTGTACTCACTCCATTTTAGTCAGCTAAATAAAAAAAAAAAGGAAAATAATCATTCTGTACTCTCTCAAGCATAAAACATTTTATAGCTAGGAAAAACTAGAAGCCTGACACATTTGGCAATTAAATACACAGAGACATTAATCCAAAACTCATTCAATCTTTGTCCTATTACCACTATAAAAGGGTGATTTAGGTACATTTGGACAATGTATTCCAAACATAATGTGAACCTGAGAAATACCACTTGGAAAAGTCCATGCTCATTGCTTGCAAATTTATTATCCTTTTTTGATGGTGTTTCATTTCTTCTTGACTGAGCTGCCCATCAACTCCCTGTAATTTACAATGTGATGTCAGACAAAGTAAATATGCATAAATGCTGCCATTCAACTCAAAATTGTGCAGAGCTAGGGCAGTTTAAAGGGGGTTTATTTCAGCCAAGATGCTCATCAATTCCCCCCTCCCTTGTGCAATCCACAATGTCATCCACATGGTATGACAGCCAGAAATTCATCCCAAAGTAGAGGAAGAACTGCTGCTCTCAGATCATGCAAAATGCAGTCATGTTTATGTGCATATAGCTACAACCCCTGAGAATTTGCCTGTAACTTTTCTGAACTCTCCCTCACCTTATTGCTTAGCCTAAAACACCTTTACAAATGTCATATGGAAATAACTGCTTGTTCACCTTAAGCTGAAATGCCTCCACACCTGAAGAACAGAACTACTGGCTTCAAGCTGCACCACGGGAGATTAGGCTGGACATTAGGAAATACTACGTCTGTGAAAGAGTGGTCAGGCACTGGAATGGGCTGCCCAGAGAGGTGGTGGTGTCATCAACCCTGGAGGTGTTCAAGGAATGTTTGGACATTGTGTTGAGGGACATGGTTTAGTGAGAACTATTGGTGATAGTTGGATGGTTGGACTGGGTGATGCTGTGGGTCTTTTCCAACCTTGGTGATTCTATGATTCTATGTCTTGAAAAGACATGGTGATTTTAGGCAGAAAAGCAGGTAATAGCAAGTCTATTTTCTGCAATGCAAATGAAGGGATAATTCTACCCCAAACCGTGTAGTAATGTGTGGGAATTTGGACTGGAAAATTTGGGCCACAAGTTAAAGGCATTCAAGGGTTAAGACCTAAATCTTTTAATATAGAGTTAAAAAGATCAAGTAAAAAGGATTTTGAGTTTTTGGATAGACTTGGTAAGAAGTTTAGAAGCTGCTCAACTCTGGAAAAAGCCTGTGTTGACCTTCCGTAGGTTTCCCAAAATGCCACTGATTCTAGCTGAGAAATTACTGTAATTTTGTAGCGTGTAGGCTATGATTCAAAGCGGATGTGAAAGACACCTGTTTGCAGTCAAGTAAAGATATATTCCCCAAGGAAAAAATAAAGATTTATGCAGATTCAGCATGCTATGTTAGAACCATTCATTGCTTCTGCAGAGTTGATACACAGAAAAGGAAGAGACATTTTGCAGACTTTTATAGATGTTTGTATTGTATGTTTAGATACAGAGATAATGTATTTTTTCTTGAATACAGGTTGTATTCTTACTAGTGAAGAACTCCTTTACCATTTCTTGTTTATAATTATAGGATGTCTGTATGCATTTCTAGACATTTAGGAGTGCAATTGAAATGTTTCTGGAATTACACCTTTTCCAAGGGCATTTTTTTCCACGCTGCTCATACAGTGAGAACAAAGGGAGATTTATATTATCATTTTTCAAAGGTGATCAAATAGTGTGAAGGACATAGGAGGGAATTTGAAAGGGAAGAAATGTAGCTGTAAAACTGTGGTGTAAAATTATCTTTGAAATTTCGTAATAGATAAAATTGCTGCAGCTGTGTGCAAGAATCCGTGTGTTTATTTTTGAAAGTATTGTGAATTAATGATGGAGAAACTTGAAGATAATGAAGAATCCATAGCTAAGCTTGGTACGAAGAAAACAATCACGGGCAGAATTAGTGTATTGTTCTCTAGAGATGTGGATACGCATGCTTGTTATGCTTGTTCACACTGAGAGACTCCATAGAAAGAAATCCATAGATCTCGAACTCAATCAGAACATACAAAGGACAATAAAAGTTAGAGATCAATATAGAAATCAAATCTGCTAAGTCATTTTGGTCTCTAATCACTGACTTCTGGGCGGTTTTGGTAGGTCTTAGGTTGTCAAACATGTGAAAGACCTTATGGATTTGAGCTTAGTTTTTTTGGTGACCAGTTAGTACTTCAATTCAGGGAAATAATTTGTTTTCCTTCCTCCTTGATTATTCCAGAGGAAGACTGAAATTTTACATTCCTTACATTCAAGTCAGCGGGGCCTTTTGTCAACAGTTATATTTCACTAGAAATTTGTGCAAACATAGAAGAAACACTGAGGAGCAAGTCTTCTTTACACTCATAGCAATTCTGAGTCGTGTTTTGTTTTACTTTATGCCCTGGATTGGACACCATAACTGCATCAAAAATCATACTCACTATGTAATGCATGTTGTCTGGAGCCAGAGCCATGTTTGACAGCCCCAGGGCTACCACAGCTCTGCTCTCACCAGGGAAGCCTCTCTCCAGTCTGCTGTGTTCCTCCCCTTGTCATCTCCAGGGCTGTGCTAGCTCAGAAATGGTTCTGTAACAGCAGATGGAAAAGAAGGTGAAAAAGAGAGTAAAGAGTCAAAAGCAATTGAAAATATTGTAGTCCAATGCAGAGAGATTGTGCTGCTAACGTTAAGAGACAACATAATCTGAATAATTGAACCTGAACAGCATCAGCACTGCCTGCAGGGGAATTCATTTTGTCCTTCTCAGATGTGCATAATGCATATGCCTGCTAATTTTTTAATTAGAATTTGTCATTTTTTCTCCCTTATCCTTTGTTGAAAGAGCAAGCAATACTTATGAGGGGTTTTGTTTGTTTGTTTGTTGTTTCACTTAATTTTCTGTCCCTTTGACTGTCCAGTAGCTTAACTTTGCATCTATTATATCTTCATGCAGCAACACCTTGTAGGACATTCTGTGTGACGAAATTTTAAATTTTAAATTTTTGTGCCTCAGGACTCAGGTAACTCTGTAAACTTTGAATCTGCCCTGATATAATATCTTACTATTATCACTATAGTAAGTAATAATAGTCATAACTTGTACAAATTTTATGCTGCCATATGTATGGTCACCTTCAGCTGATGAAAGCACAATCGTGTACAGACTTTCTACTTCAGTCTGAAACTACTCCAGTCTGAACCTGCTTCATTAGGCCAATATGTAGACACTGTCCATGGAATAACAATGCCTAGTTCCATGAAACAGGAAATTCAGTGAAAGCAGATGAGGTTATTTGGATACTACTCTTTTGGCCATATGATACTTCATATTTTGTAAAGCGACACTGATATTTGTGCAAATATCAGGAGTAGGGTGAAAAAAATCAAAGGCGTTTTTTCAATAGTGGATAGGATGAGAAGTTTGTGAAATGTGGGGGGGCAGAAGTCAGACAGATTTGCCCATGAGCCAAATGACTGCTTGGAGCTTTTATCTAGTATTTTTCAAATCTTCTACCCTCATATACTGTTCCATGAATGTTATGCAAAGGAAGTGTTAGTCTACTCTTCTGCAATGGGAGGTTTGTGCAGGATGTTGCTGAGTTTCCTACAGCACACAGGTAGATGAAAGAAGTCTGGAATGATTAGTGGGTTTAAATACTTAAATACCTTGAGAGATATTGGATGAGTAATTTGAGTCAAACTACAGACATGATTGTCACAGGCTCCAACTCCAAATGTCAAGTCTAGAAGTGCTGATTATATGAAGGCTTCATCTATTGACTTGCTCTTTGCTGTTCCTGCACTTTCTCAGTCACAGAAACATATCCAGTGCTGCCTGGCATGAAGCTGAAATAAGAAAGCAAGTAATTCTGTAGTTGTCACTAATCATCTTCAGTAGACAAACAGAGTTTTCATTCTCCTTCTGAGACTATATGGACAAAACAATTGCCATAATAGTTAATAACCCCCCATTAGCTGCCTAGAAAATCAGCTTTTTTTGCGCTTGCTAGAAAAGCGTGCTTTTTTAGGTGGCTTGATGAGCATGGAGCAGCCTCTCTCCTTTGTTTTCCACTCTAGAGTTTGGCACTAGTTAACATGACAGTGCCTTTACGGTACCTTGGCTTGCAGTCATGGATTGCTTACCTGTCCTCTCCTTCACCTTCCTGCCCTCTTGTAGCAACATTAATCTGGTGTCCTTGCCATGAATTTGCATTAGTTTTGCAAATGTTTTAAAAATTAAAGGACACATTAAGCACGCTTTGGGTGACTGGGCTCGTAATGAGTTTGGTATGAGCTACAAAAATTCTTCTGTTCCTTAAGAATTCAGATCTTTGAAATTTGATGTTTTTTATATCCGTACTCTTAGCGAAGAATGTATATACAGAAAAGCAGGACTTGAAATATGGTGATGCTTATACAAAAGTCTTAATTTGCTTTTATTTTCTCAGGAAACTTTGGCTTTTAAAAGACAATTCTATACATTCTAAGAAAGCAAAATGTACTCATACCAGAGTTAACATGAGCCATGTGTCTAAAACCATTCATTGCAATACAGAGAGATGTTATCTCAACCCGAAATATAAAATAGCTGTTTCAGGCAACCACTGTGCTCAACTTATAAGTCATGGTATTCTGTGGGGAAAATTAATTCAGGGGCAGAACTGCACTGATGTGGCTAAAATGCCTCAGGAACTGATGACATCTCTTGGGATGTTTTGTATTCTTGGCCTTGGGAGTCTGTACTTGAATCTATTGTGCAGGGTTTTACAGTGCATAAATAAATAAGTAATCCCAGTGGGAACCAGAAGTTATATTGTCCAATAGATAATGTTTATGCAGTAATTGTTAAGCGGTCGCCTGCTGCAACACCATTTCTCTGTTAGGCATATATCAGCAAACCTTAACTAGAATAAATCAATACAACTTTACTAATGGAAATTATAAGTCTCTGCAGTTCTAGCAGGATCACTGTTTTTGTTTTTGTTTTGCATTGAATATCACTTTTTATTCAATTCAGGACGAGCAGGTGTGGAAGGGGGCATTTGAGCAGGGGTTAGAAGGTGTATCTCACTTGATTTTAAAGGTTGGAGGTTTGGTCTGAAACATTGCCTTCAGCTTCCTCCATCATCAGTCTAGCAATCTCCAGAGAATGAGGTGTGCCAGCTGCAGCAGAACTCCTCTTGAGGGCGAAGTCCATCATCTGATGGCACCTGTTCTCCACTAGTTTTTTAAAAAAAACAACTTGGAAAGTAACTTGAGACTAGATGCCTCTCTTTCAGACAATCTGAATTGGGAAAAGAGGAGAGTACTTAATCATGCTCCAGTGCTAGCTGCACAGATACAGAGCTCCTGTTGCTCCTGCTGGAGGCTGTGGGCTGCAGACCCACACTTTGCAAACCCTTTACTCAGGGGACCGGCTTAGGTCACAGTCTGCTGGCTTACTGATTTTAATACAGGTGCAGCATGCTGTTCTCCTAGGATAAAGCTGCAGCAATTGTTTGTATTAATAGGGTGCTAAATTGCATGAGGAGGTACAAAATGTGCCTGGGAACTGGAGATACAGAAATTAAAGACTAATACAAATATAATTCTCTAAAATGTCATGATTGCATTTGACTTCTTCTAGTGGTCTTTGCTCCTTGGAAAGAACAACAAAGAATGGGAATGATCCTTTGTATTTTACTTTAGTCTACAGTGGCTTTGTGAAGTGCTCACTTTAAGATATGCTCCCAAATATATTTTTGATTTATGTCATGGAGACCTATATGGGATGTTTTTCTCTTTTTGATCAGAGTGATTCAAACAGAATATCTGCTAATCAATGGATGCTTATAGTTTTTGTATTTTTCTGAAATGGCATGTCTGATTTAAACAAAAGTAATTCCACATGGCATGACACTATTTCTAAAGAGTGATTGTGATGGAGAGAAAAAGATTTCTATGTGTCCCATAGACAGAGAAGTTTGTGCAAAACATCTGGAAATGTATGGCTCACCATACACCTGATTTATAGACTCAGAAAGAGATGTGATACATCTGTTACATCATTAATCTACTGATTTAAGGGAAAACTGATTCAATTTTTAAAGAATAGGAGATATACAGAGATTTTTAGAGTGCATTATTATATTCATCTGTTTCTTTTTATATCAAGCAATAAAAAGCATACCAGATACTATAGTGTGATGTAATTTGGCTGGGATGTTATCTCATCTGACATTTTGAAGCTGAAGTCATTTATTTAGACACTGGGAATTAGCGTCGAGCTAATCTCATTTCCTTAATCCACTGCCCACAAATACAACCATGATATTATATGGATCAAGAAGCTCTGTAGGTAATTTACACAGAGGACACATTAGTGACACTGAACAAATTGATGTGAACTATAACTCTACATATCAAGTAGCACTCAAGAAATAAACACTGACAATAAATGCGTCAATTCCTATAATTCTATAACTCTTTTAAAGAGTCATTCAGATGTGTATCTCTGGACAGTACTTTCATGTTTTGTCAAATACACTTGTTTATTCTTGAAGCATATTTTGCCATATATTACCAGAAGAGGGTTTTTTTTGTTTGTTTTTTGTTTTGATCAAACGTGACAAATGTATAGTCAATAAAAAGAAATGTAATTAAAAGATTGTGGCCAAAACCTCTTACTGATACTTGGGAGGTCTCTCTTTTTCTCTCTGGCCAAGTCTCTATTTTCAGTGCATTAACTGATAGAAGTTTCCACAGGAAAGTATGCTGGAACAAAATCTTGCAAGAAGTTTGCTTTAAGGCTTGTCAGGTTGTGAGGTTTGCTCCCATGTCATGGACTGACAAACGTAGTGTAATAGCTTTCAAAACTGAAGTGATGGGGATCATTACTACACAGGATGTAGCAAGGGGAAAAGAAAGGACTTGGTGTGAGAGGAAAGAATTTGTTCCACGATGACAGAATGAAAAGAAAGCTAAACCTGTGGTAATGGAGAGCTTTCCATAAGTTATTTTTTATTTTGCTGCTATCCAAGGAGATGCAGAATAGTGACTGTTGGGTGTCTGGGCATTGTGTATGACTGCAGGTGTCACAGTTCTCACCCTTCTTTCAACATAATCATTCTCATAGGCAGAAGGAGCTAGCAATCCATTCATAGCTCCACTGAAAGAAAGCTTCTTCTCAGGCTCTGTCACTCTGGTTTGGCTAGTGGAAAGAAAGGGGGAGAAGAGCAGCTGATTGCATGTAATAATCCCAGGAGGGAGGGAGTGAGGGATAGCAGGAGGGTGAGATGCTTCCAGGCACATCCGAAGTTTTGGGAAGCCTGACCCAATCTAAAATAAATAATTTTCTTCTAAAATGATAGTTGTGCTCATTTTTATAGACAAGATTAGTCTCAAACCAAACTGTGCCTCTATTAAGTCAAAAAAATATAAATTTATCTTAGTTTTTTTGGAGGATTGCTTGCTTGTTTCTGATGGGATTTCTGGGAGGTCTTAAGAAAAGCACCAACACAGCAATGCATCTACAGCAATGTGCCCTTGCAGCCCAGAATGCCAACCATATCTTGGGCTGCATCAAAAGAAGCATGGCCAGCAGATTGAGGGAGGTGATCCTGCCCCTCTACTCTGCTCTCATGAGACCCCACCTGGAATACTGCATCCAATTCTGAGGCCCCCAGTCAAGAAGGACATAGAACTGTTTGATTGGGTCCAGAAGAAGGCCACACGAATGATCCAAGGCATAGAACACCTCTCCTATGAGGACAGGCTGAAAGAGCTGGGGCTCTTCAGCGTGTTCTCCAAGGCTCCCAAGAAGGCTCTGGGGTGACCTGATAGTAGCCTTTCAGTATCTAAAGGAGAGCTACAGGAAAGAAGAAGACAGACTCTTTAGCAGGGTCTATGGTGACAGAACAAGGGGAAATGGTTTCTAGCTTAAAGAGGGTAGATCTAGGTTAGATATAAGGAAAAAATCTTAAACAGCGAGGGTTTGGAAGTGCAGCATTGGAACAGATTGACCAGAGAAGTGATGAAAGCCCCATCCCTAAAAACTTTCAAAGCGACGCTGAATCAGGCCCTGGACAACCTGACCTAGGTGTGCATGTCCCTGTTCATTGCAGGAGAGTTGGACTAGATGACCTTTAATGGTCCCTTCCACTTATAAGGATTCTATGATTCTGTGATTCTAACACTGGAACCAAGATATCAGACTGGATGACATGTAAAACATGGAGTAGTTTGTTTTGCTGGACTGGACGTGTCCTGCACTTTCTGTGTTTTTTGGTCATTTCTGGAGATTTCTCTTGCAGTGTTTGTACAGTCTGCCCTTGAACTTCTGTTAACTTTGATAATCCTTGGGAAGAACAATGTGTTGTTCTTCTATTCTTCAGTTTCTATTTTCACTGATCCTATTAATGTGGTCTGATGATCCCTAGTTCTTGAACTGGTTCTGCCTGCTTGAATTGTAGCGTGATATCTCCAAAACAGAGTATTACACTATTCTAGCAGTACTCTAGAGAGATCCAGGCTGGCAGTGAGCCTTGCTTGTTTCAGTGAGGTCATGGTTATCCCCACCCTGTGCTTGTGTGGGGTGGCCAGATAGTGGAGGGAGAGGCTGGGAAGGCTACAAATCTTTACACTGAGGCAGAGATCAAGTCTCTGGTCATGTAATGATGCAGCCCTCTCCTCTGTTACCACATAAAATTCTTAAAAGATGTTTGTTTGGAAGATCAACAGTCTGTTGACCATCATCTCTACTTTTAACAGGACTTCCCAAGAAGAATTTAGGAGTGTTACTTGAGTGAAGAAAATACCAAGGTGAATCCCCAAGGTGAAAAAAACATGGAGGAACTTTCAAGCTTTCTCCCGTTTCCCTTTTATTCTGTATTTTGTTTTGTTTGGACTTGCTAATCTTGTGCATCTGCCTGCTCACCTCTCCTGTGCTTTAGATTTCTGCTTCTTTTGCCTTGGTCATTCTCCTCCAGGGAAACCATTCACTCACTAAATCTCCTTCTATTCCAAATTTTCCTTCGATGCTTCTTTTGTTTCCCTAATTTCCTGTAAGGGATTATGGTCTACCTCTGAAATTGTGACTGTATGATATGAAAGACTGCTTTTAAATAAGATCCAAAGGTATTTCTCTTCCTGCAGATGTTTGGTTTGAAGGATGGCCTGGGAAGAAAACAGTTTCCTTTGCATCGTGTTAGCATGCAGCCACTTGAAGTATTTGCTATAACTTCCTCGTTCCTCGTTAGAGCTAATAAAACGTGAAGTTACTGCAGGAGCTACCTGCAATGATCAGAGCCTACACGAGGTGGCAGTACCGGTATCCCACTGGTTCGTTTTCTTGGGTTAACTGGTTTCCAAAAAATCTCCCTGTAAATTAATTGATTCATGTCAGAAGTGGGCAAGCTTGCAAACAAGTCCATCTGGTAAGCAGCTTACTATATTTCTATATAAATAAAGGAGATCATCCAACTTTTCCAGGGTCACTCCGCCCCTCAGATCACGAGAAAGTCTGTTTTTAATGCAGAAAATTTCAGATCTGTACAGTGCTCCAAATGCATAGCTGAGCACATCCTGCCTGGCCAGACAATGATCTGCAACTGCGGTGCCTAAAGACTTGGGGCAGGGTGAATCTGGCTTTGCACAAAACTGAGTACAGATTGTTCAGGCAGTCTCTCTGGTAGAAGTCTTTTTCAGCTTCATAGATGTGTGGGCAAGACTTATTCTTGTTTGATTGAATCTCAGAGAAGAGAGCATTAGGATGGGAATTAACCAGATTTTAAACCATATATCACCAGAAGAAAAAGCCATTTCCTCTTTTCAATGGCCCTGCTGTAATAAATGTTTTAGATATGTGCATTAAAAAAAAACTTTCCAGCCAAAATTTTTATTGTAATCAGTAAAGTCTGTGGAGAAAAATAAAACAAGTGTTCTGGTGCATTTCCTTCTGTCTCTATTTTTACGTTACTTTTTAAACAAACAAATATACTGATTGACAATGTTGCTTATCTTCAAGAGGATCAAGGCCTGTGTTTCACCTAAGAACATCTTGTGTGTTGCAACAAGCAGTGAGAAACCTCTTTCATTTATTATTATGGTTTTGCCCTCTTTCTCTGAAAAATCCGAAATCAGTAAGGCAGATCTCTTCAATACATTATTTGTAAATGACTGGGCAGTTCTGGCATGCAGATCTGGGAACAAGAAGTGTGGTACCTCAGTGTAGTTGCAGAGACAAGCTGTAAATGTGAAGATATGGGTCTGCCTACAGGACATGTAGGATGGGACTCAACCAAATGAGACATTGAGACTTTCTGCTCAACTTCCTTTTCTTGAGATTCCTACTTGTGGCTCCATCCTACTTGCTCTGCCCTGGATATTTCAGGTTGGGGAAAAGCACTAATATGGAGAACAGATGCTGCTCATGGGCTATTCAACTCTGGTCACTGTGGACAGTGCTACCCTGGGAATTAGCAACAGCTGGTAACTTCCAAAAATCCCTTCCCAGGGCTGTTTCTCTGCATCTGCACATCAAGCCAGCCAGCAAGAATGTGGTTCTCAAAGGAGATGCTTGGGAAAATGATATTAGGAAGGACATGCAGATTGACAAGGGACGGTGCTGAGGCTCTGTGATTTGAGACATGGTGCATTCTCTGGGATGCCTGTACTTCCCACCTCCTGAACAGGCTTAAGGGTTTTTTGCTCCAGAGTAGCTCTAAGGTAGAGGCACACAGATATAAAAGAAGGGCACAGAAAAAACCCTAGAGCCTTAGAGCTATTTAGTCTCCAAATTCCCACTGAAGTCAGTGAGATTTGAACATTTACGTCTCATTGATGGTTTGGGCAAAAGGATTTCCACACTGAAGAATTATTATATGAGTTGAAGTAGAATTGGAAACAACAGAAGGCTTTCATAACTATTTTGAAAGATGGTAAGAAAAACAACTTTTTATAAATAATTAGGTGTGATCTTTAGACTTTAAGGCTTCTCAGTGGGTGCATAGAAAACACCCTAACTCTTTTAAGAGAAAACAGTTGACATTGTGCAGTTTGCCACAGGATGGGGATAGAACAGGGCAATGGCAAGTACCAATGCCTTTGCCTCAAGAGCTGCTGTCATCACGGAGAGGTTCTTACCAGCCCTCTCTGCACAGGAGGCAAGAAGAAAATAAATATGCCTTCTAATGCCTCTTTAGCATATTTTTCTTCTAACACCAAGTCCTTTTCTTGAGCACAGCTAAGTGCTTTAAAATCTTTGCTCTGAATTATGACCTAAATTCACTGGATCATAAACCCATACTTTAATTGGAAAGGAAAAGAGACCAGATAGTTAGACTTGCAGGCAGGGAGCAGACACTGCTTCCATCCATTATGTGTTTTTAAAGAATCTGTGACCACAGTGCATTTTGCAGTTATATACTTAATAGTCCCAACCCTTTTGCTAGCCTGGGATGCAAAAAATCCCTGCTTGCAGTGCTTGGCACTGGGGGCCTGACTGTGTGGTAAAACAAAATTATGTCACCCCTCCTCACATCTGCCGTTGTTCTTGGGGAATATCTCATTCAGTGTGATTCAATTCCAAAACTGTGGTTTGCTGAGAAACTATGTAGAAAAAAATGCTGAAAGGAGTAATTAAAAAGCTTACAATCCCTTTTCCCTTGTACTTTAGTGACCATTTTCTTCACTTACCAAAGCAAGGATGGGTTAAGAATTGCTCATTTGGGTTTTTATAATAATAATAAAATGCTGAAATGCCAGCCAAAGAAGGGGACAATGCATTATTTATGCATTAATTTAATCTCCTCTTTATTGCTCAGCCATTGCAGTGATCCAGTGCCAAACTATCTGTTTCCAGTACTGCTTTTACGGTAGAAGAATGCCTTGAGTTTTCAGTTACTGGAACAGAAATGAATTCTGCTTGTGGCGAAAAGAGTAGTTGGGAAGCAAAAACTATCAATTTGTTATCCTTCACTCTGGAAGAGATCTTCCCCTACTTAAAGCAGGCACTTTTGATTCTGGTTTGGGTAGACACTCTCTGTGAACAGATAATCTCATTCCTAGTTCTCATTTCTGCCATGCCAAACTACAGAGCTGACATGTAAATGAAAACATTCCTCTTTGCTAAATTAGTGGCTCACGTAGTACCTCACATACTGCTGATCCACGAGTGCCACTGAGCTTGTGACTCTTCCTGGTGGGAGATTTGGGCAGGCTTCCAGCTGTGACTCTATCACTGACATTAGCCTACCCAAATCGTCAACAAGAACACAAAATCGCTCCTCAGGATTTTATCTTCTGAATATAGCATTTATATTTTCTCTTGCAAAAACTATATTAATATTTAATTGTGCCTATGTTCTTTGACAACATCAGCAGATGCAAACAAGTCAGGAAAAAACTATAGAACTGACCAATAATATACTTCCTTGGACAAAGCAAAAGAAAACATATAACAAGAAAATTTGAGCCTGTGGCAATGTTCTGACTCAGCCACACAAATTAACTAGCCAGTATGAAGAATACATTGCTGAATCATGAAATCAGATTCATCTTAATCACTTGGGTAGCATGTGAATTTTCAAGTTTGCTTTTTGAATAAGGAGCCAAGTGCACTGACAGTGCCTCTTTTGGATGCTACTAGCAAAATTATAATCCATAGAAAACAAAAGTTGCATTTGCTGAACCCAGACATCAGTGACACATTCCAGAGATGTTCCAGTGAGATTACATAAATACAAATCCATGCATCCTTGTAGTTGTGCTACTTAGTTCTGTGGTCAGCCTGGACTGTAGTGCTTTGGGGATTGCTTCCATAGGAAAAACTGCTACAGCAAGCCCTGCATTTCCAAATGATGTATGGACAGTGTGCCTCTGACCCCTGTTGGTGCATTAACTACTCAAAATGCTATATTGTATATTTGGTAAATGGTTAATTTGATAAATGGTTTGAATGGACTGGTTTAAGATGAACTTTCCCTGTCTTTAAAGAGAGTTTTCTGGCACTGAGAGGGAATTTGGATGCACAAGAATATAGTCAATATAGGGGTATCAACAACATTATAGAATACTCTTAGCAAAGTGTTTGGGAAACAATAAAAATAAAAATAAAAATAAAAATAAAAATAAAAATAAAAATAAAAATAAAAATGGGCGTTTTACCTGAGGTGCAATAGCAGGATGCAGATGTGAAAGAATTAGCAATGAACAATAGAGCATAGGAGGATAAATTCAGGTATAACAACATGATTGTCTTTTAACGGCATGTTGTAATAAGATAAATGTAATTCACTCAAGGTGAACTGGTCATTCACTGGAAAGCATATTGCTAAAAATCTGAGATTGTTTTGCTACCTACAGCTATTGCAGGCACAGTTTTTGTGGAACTAAGGTGATTTCCACTTCTATTGTGTGCTTCCTATGTCCTTGATGAGACAAACTTTGACCCAACAGAGTGGCATTGGAAGGGTAAGGCTGGATATCAGGAAAAGGTTATTTACCAGAAGAAGAGTGGTCAGGCCCTGGCATGGGCTCCCCAGAGCAATGGTCATGGACCCAAGCTGCTGGCGTTCAAGGAGTATTTGGACATGCTCTCAGATACAGGGTTTGAATTTTGAACTATCCTGTGTGGAGCCAGGGGTTGGATTCAGTGATAGTTATGGATCCCTTCCAACTTGGGATATTCTGTGATTCTATGATTCTATGATTTTACAAGTATTTCAAATTAAAGTTAAGATAGATTTGATACTTATGTGGTTAAGACTGGGATTCTGCTCTAGGCTGAGACTGAAAAGTCTTCGTACAGGTGTTGACACATGCTGGCTGTCTAAGCTTCCTAAACAAACAATGATGATTTAGTAAATACAGTCAACAGAGTTTTGATAGCTTTTCAGGTGAACAAATGGTGCTCTTACTGAGCTCTACTGAGCAGCTTTGGAGAATCCATAGACTAGGAGCTGGATTTAGTTGTCTAAACATATGCATCTAATACAGTTTGAGACCCCTGAAAATAATCCTCTGTGACCTCCAGAAGGATCAGTCCATGAGGCCATGAATCTCCAAAGATCCCACGCCACATCTGCCTCTGCAGACCTGTGTGGCTGTTTGGATAGCAGAGGACAGCTTAGGTCACTATGATCAGCTGCTTTTAGGCACCTGCCCTAACTCCACTAACCACAATCGGAGTTTAGACATATACCTCACATTAAATACACACCTATACATATCAATTCACACATATGCCTTTATGCATAGATGTGAATGTAAGCATGTGTGGGCATAAGTGTAGGCGTAAATACAGGCACAAGTATATGTATGTATGCATAGTCTTCTATGTATATTTGTATTATAAATGTGTAATATATTTGTGTACATGTGCACGTGTATGTACATTGTATGTACATGTACATTTATGTGTACAAGTATGTACACTTATGCATATAATAGTATATATAACTCTAAATATACAGATTAAATTTATGTCTTGAGTCGGATCTGAATCTGAACATTAAATGGCCTTTTATTTTTGCTTTCAGTAAAGCATGATTTCCCAAATAAAAAGCTTCTTACATTAAGAAAATCCCTCCTTGTATTTTCATTTCCTCATTAGGTAGCAGTGGATCTGGCTAAAGGGCTACAGCATAGAGAAGCTGTGGCCTAAAATAAAAGACTTTGAGAAAAACTACTTTGGGACCACTACTGGAGCTGCAAAATTTGCCTGTATCCCTTCCCATTTACAAAATGGCAGCCCAGCTCCCTGCCTCTTGGCACCTCATGAATCCATCACACTTTTTTGCTTGCTCTCCGTGTTAATGTTGGATGCATGGTGAATGTGGTCAGTCCAGTGGGTTTGTGTACCTTCCTTACATTACACTTTGATATCAGATAATTTCTATTGCCATCACAGAAAGCAACACTCTCCCAGATTTTGACCCAAATCTTCTTTCAGAGTTAAGCAACCACTGTTGATTTCAGGGGGTTTTATGTGCACAACAGAGATCAGCTTGTAAAAAATTTTTCTAAATCATCTAAAGCTTTCTTCTTTGCTTTTGGTTAGAAACTGTAGTGACCAAAGACCATGTTCTGTACATATGTTTACAGTCTTCTCCCCTCCTACTCCCCTCCCCTTCCTTCCTCTCTAGTCCTCTCTCCATTTCCAGTTCCAGTTGCAGTTCCAATTGCAGTTCCAGTTGCAGTTCCTCTACTGGAAAGACATTACACTTTCAGTATTATTATTATTATTATTTTATCATTTTACACCTATAAATATTTTTAATGTCTCTGTAACTGTTTGTCATTCTGCCAGCCCACAGTTCATCTGTGCCCTAATGATCTCTTTTGGTTCTTGTATGAATAAATGAGAAATGTCACTTACTCCTTCAGGAATGCTAACTTTGGTGATTATGTTTACTTTCAGTAATGATCCTTAATTATGTGAGTAATTACAATGTATTTGACTGAGTTTCCATTGACTACAGACAACATCTGTACTGGTAGGACCATACATACTCTCCAATCTCTGCCCAGAGCTCCCTTAGATCACGATAACAGCTGTAGTCCATTAGTCTATAAAGCAATAGGCAAGCAGATGTTCTCCCAGTTTACACTAGTAGTTTTAAACCAGTAGTTCTTGCCTTTTGTCATGTCAAACAGACATTGAGACATCCAGGATTCTTGTTACACACCTAATGTAATAGTTTAATCAGTGTATGTAATCTTCTCACTACCTGATTTGCTTTGGGTTTATATGAGACTCTGTCAGTGATGCTTTGGTGTCTACATTAATGTTTATTGATGCTTTTGCACAGAGCACATTAAACTGCCTTCCTCCAAGTGGCTGCCCCATAAGGTGAGTGCTACAAAGGGAACCTAGTGAGAGATTGGTTTAATTGCACAAGGTTGTCAATATTTCAGGATTTAAGAAGCTGGAACTCATTGCAAAATGCAGTTATGTTGTCCTCTTAAAGATGCCATTTGAAACTATGACACAAGATGGTTACAACTATGGTTACTATAGGCAAGATGGCTTGCAACCATCTTCTGTATGTGTGTAACCTAGATAAAAAGAAGATCATGTTTCCAACCCAAGACCTCAAATGTTAGGATGTGACAGAGCTGAAGTTGTTTGTTGAGTTTTTGTGTCTCTGGAGACATTCCCCTTCTCTTATTCTCCAGTTGCAATGTCTGTGCCTGCCCTCTGGTCTTTGATTGTCTTCTACAACCTGAATCACATCACTTGGATCATCTTCTTCAGCAGCTCTGAGAAGCATCAAGCCCATAGTAGTAATGCCAGGGTCCCTACCCCCTGCTTGCACACCTTGCTCCTAGACAGCCCTTGACAACTAAGAATACAGTTATAAGCAGTCTTACCTTGGCACAAGCTGGCAGCACTCATGTGCTTGGCAGTGATGTTACTTGCTCTGCTGCTCTCCCAGGACTGCACAAGTGCAGTGTGGTGCAGCATGCTTGAGGTGGTCAGATTATTTAGAAGAGATTTCTGAAAAAAAAAAAAAAAAAAAAAAATTACTAAGCCTCTCCATGCTGCTTGTGTGCTGGGAATGGCAAGAAGATATGCATGCATCTTTGAGACATTCAGGAGCAGCACTGACTCATGCAGCACACCGCAAAGCTGGGTTATATGCAGCTGAATGTCCTCTGCCTGAACTACTCGGGGAAGTGTATCACTGGAAAGTGAGATAAACTGATTGCCTTGTAGAGAAAGTTCCTTTCAGAGGGACGAGGGCAGGAGTTAGCCCAGAGAAGGAGCCAGGAGCAGAAGGAAGGAGAGCAGATTTTTGGTTCAGCACGCAGAATCCTGCAGGAAACTGTTAGACTAATAAACTCTGGCTTCCCTGCCACTGCTAATGGTTAAAAAATCAGCAGATCACAAAAATCCCCTTGAGGTGATTGAAGATTAAACAGAACCATAAACAAGTCCACTCTCCTCCCTACTCACTGCACATAAAAAGTCGGTTCAAGGTGAATGCTGGATGGGCCAGGTGTCCTCACTTTCTCTCCTGCCACTAACACAAAGTTTCAGGATACCTGTCAGAGCCCTCCTGAAGCTTTGCAGCTGTATGTTATGACTAGTGAGGGGTATTGGCTAGATAACACACTTTGGTGTGCTATCTAATTACTGAGACACTAAATACTTCACTAGAATTAATAGCACTAATTAATATTTCTCAGGTGAATAAGGACAGCACAAACACATAACTTATTTTCCTGAAAACTATAAAAAGAATCCAAGCATTAATGTAATGACTCTTTCCAGTGCCAGTTCTCTCCTCCGATAATTTCTGAAGAGAATTGATAGGGAGGAATAATTTGTGCTCATAAACAAGTTTGCATAGAAGAATTAATGAGCTGTGGAAACTGTTGCAGAACTAGTTAGATTTTTTCAGATGTATTAAGCATAGCATAATAAGTAAGGCTTTTCCTTTGGCAACTAAAGCAACTCCCAAAATGGAGAGGGACTCTATCAGGGAATGCAGTGGTAGGACAAGGGTTTGAAAATAAATAGAGAAGGTTTAGATTAAACATTAGGAGGCTCTGGCACAGTCTACCCAGAGAAGCTGTGGGGTCCCATCTCTGAAGATGCTCAAGGCCAGGTTGGATGGGGCCCTGGACTGCTGAGATGGGGGGTGGCAGCCCTGCCAATAGCAGGATTTGGGGCTGGGTGGGCTTTAAGGTCCCATCTGACCCAAACTGTTCTGTGATTCTATGATTCTATGAAAAAATGTGAAAAAATCCCCAGTGAAGACTGACAAGAATACAGATGATTTCAAAAAAAACCCCACCCTCCTCCCACGGACAACAACAGAACCCAAACCAACAGAAAATTTTCTTTCATTTTTATTATTAAGACATGGAAAAAATATCCTGAAAGTTGATTCACAAATCTTCTGGAAGAAGGCATGTAGCCTCCTCCATGCATCTTGGAAATCTCAGTCATGATGAGAGAGATCTAGGTCCAAATCACATCCTTCAGTCCTTTGCTTGAGGCTGTGATTTGACATGACAGTGTGTTTGGTGACAATACCACACGTTCCCACACTTTCAATTGTTCCAGCAGTCGAGTCATGCCAGTTTGTGCAGTCACACTGCGATCTGAATCTTGCAGAAAAGTGACTGATTGTTTTCTTCCCTCATGGAAGTTGGCTTATTTCAGAGGTTCAGAGTCCATCTATGTGAACAGAGGGCAAGAAAGTTGAAACGACAGATTTTATGGAAAATTAAAACTTTACAACATTAAGACCAATATAAAGTGCCTGAATCTATAACTCTGAAAGATATGAGATAATCATGGGAGGCATCTGCTGGATATTTATGAGTTTTTGTGAAACAAATATTTGTTGAGAAGAAACTGGCTAAAATATAAGAGCACCCACCAGCTACCTGACACATCTATCAGCCTGGATAAATATTTTCAGTTTTTAGCATTAGATTCCTTCATGATCAGTTTACTGACACATATCCTGGTCAGAGCTCTGTGTTACAGTCGGAGTTAACTGTTTTTCTGAGTGGCTAGTATTCTGTTTGCCAAAAGGTTAGGATAATTAAGTTGTCTAATTGATCAGTAGAGTAGATCCTGACACTGTGAGGAGACTTTTCTCTTTGTTTAGCTCCAGAGAAACCAGAACCAGCCCAGACATAAATCTGGCTTGCCTGGTCGTGATCCAGCACTTGGGCCATGCATATGTGGTCCCAACTTTGATGACTGCAAGAAAGGGAAGGGGACTGAAATTGCCCTCTGTCTTTGCAGCTGCATGTTTTATAGACTGAGCTTACACACCTTGCTCTAAGAGAGCAAACAGTGCTTGGCCAGTATACAGAGTAAGATTCTTTCTTCTTTAATGCTCATCCTCTTTCTTTAGGAAAATAAAGCATGTGCCTGTGTCACCTTGTTATTCTGCCCTTCTCAGCAGCCTTTGTACCTACCTGTCCGGGAACTGGAAGAGAAGTGAGAAGTGCTGTGGAGTCAGAAGGAAGGCATTTGACCTGAATGCATTTAAATGGAGCTTTAGTGACAAGAGTGGGAAGAAAATAAAAGCTTTTTATTTATTATTTTACACTCTAAGAGAAGCTCATGTAAATGAAGATCATGCACTGCTTGTCAGACAGAGAGAACCCTACATTCACGACAGGAGTAGTAACTGAAATAATGATTTCCTACTATTTTCATGCTTACATACAGTTTCAAACCAAATCAGCAGAAACATAGCAGGTCATTATTGTGTTAGAGCAGTCTCCTGAGTAGAAGACTCCTTTCTTTAAATGTGAATGAATATCTTTGTAAAGAAATCCCACAAACTCCAAGCTGTTGTTGCAGTGGTTCACCTCAGTAGCAAAGTGGCTTTCTCTGTAAGGACTCCGGAGAAGAAAACACATGCTGAGTGATGCTGTCCTGCTCTCATCCCAGAAAGAATCCTATTTCAAATGAAAGATGACAAAGATGAAACTGAAGCTACTAGCTATCCATTTATTTATAACAGCTCAAAGGGGGCTGAAGTTATGTTAGAAGGGTAAGAAAGAATAAGAAATGTGAATTAAAGAT
Organism: Chrysolophus pictus; assembly: GCA_037305975.1. Lineage (NCBI taxonomy): Eukaryota > Metazoa > Chordata > Aves > Galliformes > Phasianidae > Chrysolophus > Chrysolophus pictus. The sequence continues at coordinate 45,648,435 of CM074578.1, forward strand.
TAAACATATCTTCAATTCTACAGCTGTCCTAGGTGGAACTAAAGTACTTTTGAAATTTGTATTTCAAATTGTCTTTTCTATTTTTTTTTTCCCAAATGGCCACAGATTACCTAAATCTTGTAACCAACTATTTTTAATCCCAGGACTAGTTTTACAAGCTTAAGAATTTCACCTTTTTTTAAAAATCATAAATTGGGAATCACTCTTAAGTTCCTCTGAGGCCGAGGACTGTCATGATTGTGGAATAGGAAACTGGAGTAACAAACAGAACGTGAAGCGGTTAGAATGGAAATATTATTTATTTTCTTTCAGATAGTCTAAGATGGGCTTATCTTAGAGAATTTGCTGTGTCTTTATATATGGCTGTGATACTATGTGTTTTAATTCGCAGATTTCAAATAATTTTATTTGGAGGAGGTTACAAATGCACACCCAGGGAAATTTATGCTTCCCACTGTTTCTTTACGCTGGAAGGAAAAGATTTACTTGATGTAAAGTTAAAAGTAAAAAACGAAACAGCATTTCGTTTCATGGCTGCTAGGCAAAAAGAGTATATAGAAATAAGAGATATCCCATACACATCCTCTGCAGTAAAAGGGTTAGGGTGCATTCCCATCTCTTGTGCAAAAGACAGACATGTAAGAAATCTTTTCGTTTGTTTTGTTTGTTTTATTTAATATATTCCTTTATTTCTTTCATTTCTTTCCCACTATATTTTATATTTTCTGCTCACATTGAGTTCACTTTGCTTTATCTTCACTGACTTTTTAAGAATTATATCTGAGCTAAATGAGTGTGATTTATTAGGAATGGAACCCATAATAGATAAATTAACTGTAGTAATTCTTTTTTTATTTAAGAGGATTTTTCCCCCCCTGTCCCCAGAGCGTGTTTCATCTGCTCCAGGAACAGAGGTAGAAAGGAAAGCTATTTATTTTTCATGTTTTTAATGTCATGTAGGGCATGAAGAATGCTATCTGGGTCCCACTGTTGTGAGATGTATTTCTTTTCTATACATTTCTCATTGATACTGTTTGAATGGCTGGGGCATAATTATTGTGGCCAAGGAGAAAGCCATTCTGGACACCAAGCCATTAAAAAGATGCTGAGGATGCATGAGGACTGACTAGAGATTTAACTGAAACATGGGCATCATTCCCCAAAATGTCTATCAAGATAACTGGCTGCTTACATGCACTGTTCATAAAATATCAGCTCAGCATCTGAATTCCATCTCCCCTTTCTTTGGCAGGAGGGGTCACCTAAAACAGCTCCCCCTGCCAAGCAGACAAGTTTTTCAAGGTGGATTGGTCACACATATGCATGGATATGTTGAAAAGCATCTTGCTTGTTCCTATTGCTAAGCTGGATACCATGTTTCTCAAAAGCTGGCATGGACAACTGGACACGAGTAATTCATTGCTGACCTTCTGGCACTGCAAAAAGTCAGTGCACAAGAGCAGCGTTCTCAGAGGAGAGTGATGCCTTCTGCCTTTGGGGGGCTGCTGAGAAAACGGCAAGGCTTGTTCCTTTGTCTCAGTAACAAACAAGTGTGTTTTTAAGTGCAGTGGTCGGAACAACAAAAAAAGGGAAGGCCCTTGAAGACAAAACCCAGAGAGATAATTCTGATACACGTTTCATACATCTGGAGCAGATATAAAGCATTCCTAAATATCTCAAGCATGTTAGTTTCCTGTGGTTGATTTACAGGCTGTGACAGAAAATCCATTTCTGTTCCTGTAGATGCTAAATTCATTACTTTGCCACAGAATTCAGATTCTCCACTTCTCCTTGAACTTCAGCTTGCTGCTATGGCAACCAGTGCCAGACAATATATTTTTTCCTTCCCACTATTTTCCACTGGCACAGTTGTGTATTGCAGTAAAAATAGTATCCTTTTGCAATATTAAAAAAAAAAAAATAAAAAAAAATCACTGTGTTTTATTACAAGAGTTCCTCCTACATTTTGAATTAGGGCTGTATATTATATATGCAGCATAAATCTGATTAATCACAGTACAATCAAAAGCTTCATAAACTAACAGAGCACATTTTCCTTATAGCTGTACTCAAAAAATATTTACTTTCTTCTTTCAGACTTCCCACTGGACATTTTTGGTTACGGTACAGTGTTTTTGAAATGGCCACAAGGATTGCATTTTTGTCAGTAACTACCTGGTCATTCTTCTGTTTCAGATGTTACCATCATTTAGAGATGTCAGAAGTACTCAGGGGTTAGCTTGCTGATAAAAATCCATGCTGTTTTGAGCTAGCTTCAGTCTCACTGAAGTTCCAAATTGTTTTCTGAGTTAGGTGTCTGATCTCTGCTGCAGGAAATCCAAGGAATGTCAGAAGAATGGAAGGAAATCAATTGATCAATTAGTTACTTTTGCTCCCCTGGATGGTATGGAAGACCAACTAAACAAGGCTTGGTCCTTCTCAAATACAAGCCTTGTGAGGCTAACTGTGAACTCTGCCATGCCACAACATGGGAGGCTGGTCAGTGGATAAATGAGAAGACAATAATTGTCTGTTTAGACTTGTCAGCAGTGCCCTGTCCAGAAACAGCGTTCTTCAAAAATGATCAATAGGTATTCAAGAATAATGAAGCTAGGAGTAATTTATTTGTAGTAATGCTTAACATACTGAAAGGATGCTTTTCCATACTTACAATGCTTTGTTCAGCCATCCCCATATATATTGCTTATTTAGAGTGAAAGGTTTTTGACACCTGAATGTGTTTTGCATGACCCTGGGAACTGCACAGATGGTTACAATGCAGAAAGCCCACACAAGAGACATGTCAAAGTTGCAAAAGCTCTCAGTAAGCAGGAGCATTAATTTTTTTGCTCATTTCACAGAAAATGGAAATCCATTACTCTGCATATACGTAACCACATGCCTTCAGTATGTGCTTAATCGTTCAGCTAGCTTTACTGCGCTTCTCTTAGTGCATAAAAGAGATACTGCTGCTAATAAATTCATTTCTGTGACAGCTCTCTGAGATGAAAGCATACTGGTATCCAGGCTTGTGAGAAGACACCTAAGTGACAGAACATTTAAAGCTCAAACAGGATAAGACTAGTTATCCAATCTGAGAAGCCCATGGGCCGATTTACAGTCTTTACCTGTCATGATGCACATCCAGGATACAGACAATCCTTGACTGACATGAGTGCTTGGTAATTGTACAGACTCAGCCCTTTGGCAAAACCTCATTACCAGCACAGTCCTGAACATGGGTCACGTTCACATTACCCAGAATGTGTTTTAGCTGAGGTTGGAATCCTGTATGAAAATTGCAAGGTGATCATGCAATTAAAATTCATACTAAAATACATTTATACAAGGATTGAATTAATGCCAGTATGTGCTATCTAGCACTAGGATTTTCTAATTTTTGCATACTTAGACATAGAACTGTAATGTTAGACATAGTAATGTTACTTTAAGGCTTTATAAACGGTTACATCCAGTATTTTTTGAAGAAATATGTTTAATCTGGATTACCTAGCAGCGCTGACAATTCTCATGTAAATAGTTATGGTATTCCAATTCTTTACTTTGTGCTTTCTGCAGAGATCTCTGCCTAATGTTTTTGGAATCCTCCTTCCAAGGAAGAACTAGGGAAGTCTTCTGTCTCCCCACAATCCTATATCCTGTTAGACACCCACTGGGCTTCTCCCCTGCATATTTTCTCCACCCATTGCTTTTTAATATAGTCAACAGCCTTATTCCTTGCAGTGAGGTCAGGACAAGCAGTGAGAGTGTAGAAGAAACACAATGTGGTATTTCCCACCTAATGTTTGATGGCTGAAAGTTCGACCTCTGAAATTGAAGCATGAACTGAAACATGTCTTGGCAGTAAGTGAAATGCTGTCCCTCAGGGTAACTTTTGCTGAGATCTCAGAAAGGAAGATGAGGTCTGTGATTCATCTTTGCTGTTTTTTGCATTTTACCGAAGGCATCACATTTTTTTTTTTTTTTTATCCATGAGGCACCAGAGACCACCTATTTCAGGGCAAATTTAATGCCTCACACATTTGGACCCAAATTCTTTAATCTTGGCCCAGTACAACTTTCCATCACTCTATACTGATAAAAATGTGATTTTGTCAATTTTGCTCACAGTCATTGTTGTGAATGTGTACATACAAAAAGAAAACTGCAGACTTTCCTGAAAAGAAAGCTACTAGGACTTTTCCAACACTGACATTTCACTATCAGTTCTATTCTATTTTTTTTCCCAATAAATGAAATTCAATGTGCCAGAGCTTGACACTATACAAATAAATGCCTTAGAGAGTAGTACATCTGGTTTCAATAACAACAGCAATAATTTCCAGTATTTGTTTTCATAACAAAGGACCAGAGTCCGACAGCATTACTGGTGAGAAGAGCACTGAAAATGAGAAGGGTATATAATTTATTACACATACGAAATCTATGTTAAAAGAACATTATTAAGGTTGTAAAGTCAAACACTTGAGACTTAGGAAATGCCAGAATTAAGGTGGTCTGTGCAACTTTAATTTGACCTCATGAATGTATACCTCAAGGCAGTCTTTAGTTACATGAATGTATGCAATTTCTCTCCAAGACACCGAACTCAGACAGTGCGCAGGAAGTGTAAGTGGCCCATTTAAGGACCACTATGTATTACTTATTATCCTTCTTGCATCTGGTATATGATGCTTTTACTTTGCACCCTACAAGCCTTGCTCTGAAGAAAAAACTGTTAGCTTCCTCCCAGGTGGTTCTCTCCTGCTCATCACTGCTGCAGCCAAGCACTTTGCAGCATCAATTTTACAGAAATCTGTGCCTGTTAGTGAGCAGTGAATCCCTTCATGGAAGAGTGAGTGCTGAGGGCCTGATGCTCACATTACAGGGGATTGCCACACCCCAGCAGCACATTTGAAACATCCAAGAGTGGTTGGAGGGCATTAGATGGGGTGCCTGCAGAACTACACCTATCTCAATTGCTCCCAGAGAAATTCAACCTGTGCCCCAGTGGCTCTTGGGAATGCAAACTGGAGTGTGGTGAGTGGGGAAGGTATGGCTTCAAAACAACACCAGAGATTGAACTTACAGTGCTGTTGTAGGCACATCCTGCAAGAAAACTGTTTTACAGATGGAGAAACCACACATGGGGGTTAATTGAACAAGTGTCCACTAATTTCGGGTGTTGAATGTGAGGATGTAGCATGTTATGACTTCCCACTTCCAGCAGCCCCTGCTCGTATCCCCTTTCTGATAACTCCCTGCTGCACTCACAGACGCTGCAGATCTGATGTTCTCCTGTTTGAGCATTTCATCCTTGTAATTCAAGCTGACCCCTCACTGTACACTGGAATCAGTAAGTCACATAATCTGCTTCTATATTAGAAAATTACACGAAGCCATGGCAAGGGTCACAGCGCAGCTTGCTTCCACATGGCTTAATTTTCTTTCTCCCTCCCACTAACCCCAGAAAGCCTTGTTCATTCTCCTTACTGGGTACATACTTCTCCCCATTTTGTTCTCTGAACTGTGACTGGGCAGCTACTCATGATGGAACTGTTCCCTTGTCTTTGGCCTAGTTAATCCTACAGTTTCCAAAGAGCAGGGACTGTAACTCTGTTTTCCTCCCTTACCAACATCATATTTCCCATATGGGGAGTATGAGCTCATGTTTTTTTCCATGTCCACAGCGCTTGAAATAAATCCAGCTGTATATAGCCAGGAAATTCCAGCACTTGGTATTTCCATTTCCTTAAAACATTCTATTTGTTTTATCTGCATTTAATTTCATATGGAGGTTGGGGCTGACAAGTTGCTGATCTGTAAACTTTGCTTGGTTTCATCCCCAGAGCACCATGAACTTTCTGCATGAAGGCCTGGTGCACACTGATAAATACCCATGCAGCAGACGCCTTCCCCATCACATGGTGTGGGAGTGTGGATTTTCTTGTCCAGCATTCTTACACAGACCCCACTGGCACTTATGAAAGTAGTAGAAAATTGCCTCTTAGCTTTTTTTTTTTTTTTTTAACTTAATCAGCATATTTGCTTCTACATTGCTCCAAAACAGTAGTATATCTGATACTGCTTTGAGTTTGGCCTTGAATTCAGCCTATCTGTCACAAATGTCCAAGATGTTGATGTTTAACAGGTGGTCACAAACATCTATCCTAAAACAAACAACAAGTAGTACATCTTATTAAATTACATTACTTGAGCTGTACTGAGCTGCTTTTTTAATCATATCATAATGCCAAAATAATGACTAATAGGAGATAGATTGTTAGAAACACTTTCTTGTCCTGAACATGATGGAATATGTTCAAGTAAACGAAAAACTTGTTAGTGTATGAACCGCGGCCATAAACCACTACTATACACATTTTTCATAGTGGATCATAATGCCATATGGGTTTTTAATAAAATATATGACCTAGTCCAAACCTTGGCTATTGCTGCTATCTGTCATTTGTTATAAAGTCACCAGACATGCTTGATTTCACTAGTTAGATTGAATCTGTTTCTGTCTTAAGGTTATTTCTGTTTCAGAATGACATCTCCCCCATTCCTGAATGGTTTTAATTATCTGTCTTGCTTTCTCTTTCTCAATACACTTTTTTTTCCCAAGTGTCTCGAGTTGTTTTATGATGATGGCAAAGTATCTTGCTGAGGGCATGGTTATTGAAAGTTGCCATTTAAGAGCTAATTATAGGGTATATTATATTTTTCTTTATAGCAAATGCACTTGACAATTTTCATTTTTCAGCAGAAAGAAATAATTAAAAGCTATCTTGTACACATACAGTGTATGTGTGTACAAGCTTGGTGAATGAATGCTGAGGTTCATGACCTTGCATTCATATCCCTTAGATAAGAAAAGACCTTTAGTTACTGTAGAAGAAAAGACTGCATATAGGGCAATAGTAGCAAGGAAGTAACAGATTATTCTGAACTCTTTTGTACGAAGGATATGTATATGGAAGAGTTGAGTTCTCAATCTGATGTGAATCTGTGTGGTGTAACTGACTTAGTCAGAATTTACTCAGATTTACTTTGGGAAATATGACCCAGATGGTATTGTTTCCTCATGTTTCTCTCTGTTATTTGCCTGCTCATTTTTCATCTGATTCTACTGACGGGCCTTTCCAAGCAGGAAGACCTAGTAGAAAGCAGGCAGAAGGAATAGCAGCACATTAACACCCTAACTGACAGCACTTCAGGTTAAGAGGAAGACATATGGCAAATGCAGACCACTAACACAAGGATTGGAGAAGTGTTAACATCTTGTTTTCTGGTGGTTTTCTCTAAGCCTTACTTCTCTGACTTCTTCATTACATAAAGAAGAAATCCTTCTTTTCTTGCCCAGACTGCTTAGTAAAGAAGATCCAAATCTTCTCTTGCCTGCTATTTAGCACATCTTCAGCTGAAGGAGGTCCCAGTGCCACGTAAGCAAAGAGCAGGAAAAGCTTATGGTGAAAGCCTTCTGGAGCTTTAAATGCCAGAGAATTTTTATGCAAAACAAATGTCTGCTACCTTGTACGAAGGGCTTAATTCTTGCTATTTTCAACTTTCTCAATTTTATTAAAAGAAAAGTAACATCCCTAGCTTTTTTTCTGGTCTGTCTGCTTTTAATTTTCTCATTTATGCATATCTGGAATGAGGAGGAACTGTTACAGAAAGAGTTTTGAAAAAAAATACAGAAGCAAGACACTTCCGTAACACTTTTGGCCTTTTAGGACTCAGTTCTGATGGCTTACTTTAGGTACTCAGTTCTGATGTCCTAATACATAAAATCATAGAATCACAAAAGAGTTTGGGTTGGAATGGTCCTCAAAGCCCAGCCAGCCCCAACATGGGCAGGGCTGCCACCCACCAGCTCAGGCTGCCCAGGGCCCAGTCCAACCTGGCCTTGAGCGCCTCCAGCGATGAGGCCTAACAAGGAGGCATTCACCTTGACTGATGGTCAAAGGTAGTCCAGATCAGTGCTGGGGCTCACTAGAGGGACAGACAGAATGTGTTCAGAAGTGTCCCCAGTATACTTGTTGGGGAGCAACCCATGGGAGGACTCTTGACAGAAGGACGCCTGTATCTCTTTGGAGCTCATGACACTGAACCAGGGATGAGTTTTGCATGATTCCTGTCATGCAGGGTGCTGAGTTTCGTGAAACGATAGACATCCACCTGTAGTGCTTATGTTCCTTTTCAGTGCCCGTGGGTCCTTTTGTGCCACGTTATTCAGTCATGAGAGTGCTTTGGCAGGAACAAAGCATCAAATGGCTTTGACAAGGCTGCCTTTATGCACTCGCAGGTGTCTAAGCTGAGGTATGCAAAGAATTTCATAGATCAGCCTGGATCTTGTTTTCAGTCACCTATCAAAATGTTTGCTCTACCTACTTAGCACATATCGCACAAAAAAACATGCCAAACATGAAAGCAATGAAGGTCTGAATAATAGTATGTCACCTTTTAAAAAACATTAATTACATTTTAAAAATGAAAATAAGTGGAATTAATTACCCTAAAATATAACTTTTAATATTTTAAAAGCTGGCATGAGCCCTAGCCATAGATTTTGGAGTGCTTAAAGTATCATATAATACTAAAATATTTATGTGAGCTTTCATATAACTGAATTTTAGACCTGTTGGACATTTCAGCATGATCTAATGGCTGATGCACAGAAGCTGTTGTTAGGACTCCTGGGCTCTATTTTCTCTTTCTGTCAAGATTAATGGCTAATGAGAAGCTATTTTCTGCATTACTTGGCCAATACAAAACTGTGTTTCTTAGGGGTTGTTTTTATGATCTAAGATGTACAGTTTCTAATGATCACATGCAAAGTAAACCTTTTATTTACCTAGCCACCTCGACACTTCATGCAACAAAATCAGCATGTAATTCTTACTGCAGAAATGTCACTGCTTCATAGCTGCTGTGATTTTTAAGACTTATATAAAGATGCAAATGCTGTCACCTTTTCTTGTGAGGAGTGAAATCTGTGCAAGCAATCCTGTAGAGCTGAGTCTCAGTTTCATAAGTAATTTTCTGAGGCTTCAAAGTAGCAGGAGTCTGAAAAGTGATAAAAGTGGAATGACCTTCATTTTCAGTGCCAAAGATCAAAGTGTTCTCTTGTATTTAGGTATGTGGAACTTTTTCTGGCTACTCAGAGAAAGAACTACTATGCTGGATTTGGTTATCAGAATCTGGCCAAGAGTAAACAACCCTTTTCATGTCGATGTCATAAAAAAAACCCCCACAATATGCCTGAATTCGGACAATTTACAGTAACTCTGAAGTCAGTATTCATAGAAGTACTTAGTGCTGTTTCTGAAATTTAATGATAATTCTGTGAATTCACTTCCTTTTTGTTTACATTTATATGCGTTAGTAAGACTGTGTCTTGCTGTTTGGATTTTTAAGCAGTGATTTCAGGTCATTTGTATGTAAGATATTATGCTTGTTAGCTTATTGTTTTGAAGAGGTTTGGCACAAGTGAATGGATAATATTTCAGTAAACTACTTAAATTGCTCAGGCTGAAATGAAACATATTTTTGTTTGCTTTTAATTCATAGACTGAGCTCATGTGATTTCCATAGTCTTCAGCAGTTTTGGCTTGTGGTCTCAACTCCAGAATGCTACATTATAGATATTTTGCATGTCCATTCAGGCAGGCAAAGCAGTAAAAAATGTCAAAAAAGCCTCTGAGCCGCTGTTTTTTTGACACCAGGTTGATAGTGCCATAATATATCAATAGCCAAGATAACAACAGTGTCCAAAGTACAATTACTGCAGTGATCAACTATTAATACCTGAACGTGCTTCATCAATACAGACACTTGAGTATTCTTATTCCAAGGTTCAATCCTCATAGTCTTTTGTTTCTTTAGATTGACCTAAACTTACCTAAAGTACTTATCTAAAGTATTAAAGTGTGGTTTTCACATTCTTGTAGATTGTGCGTAGGAAGAAATTTTCTGGACCTGAATCTTTTTCCACTCCTGCATTTTGACTTACAGTGCTGTCACACTCTCCTTCATGTTGTAAATGTCTATAATGAGGATTCAGTGGAGCCTTTTTTTCATTGTAAGTTTAAAAGACAATTTGATCTCAACTGTACTGTGAGTCGTTTGGAGACAACTGATATAAGTGATTCAGCCACAAAACCAGTCCCTTGCTGTGTTTTCTATAAAATCCACCTGGCCAGTATATTTACTTCCTGGGATCCCATATACCTATAAACAACCTTATTATTCTGTTGAGCATGATTTTTCCAGAAGATGTTGCGAATCTGACAAGAAATGTTATTTCATGTACTATATCTGTGACATGCAAGTATTTCAATTTCTCTCAACGGAACTCAGATAGCAACTGCTGTTCTACATGCCTGGCTTTAGGCATATCACACAGCTGCAGCCACTCAAACCAGAGGAAAAGAATCTCTACCAGGTACAGCATATGGATGGCTAGCTTTGCTTGATGCACAGAGTATAGTAGGGTGGACATGTATGAGGACATCACAGTTTTATGTTAAATTTTCTGAAGGGCTGGATAGGGCTTTTAAGACCTTAGCTGAACAATAACAGAATCTTCTGAATCTCTACAAAGGAGAAAAATAAAACAAAATTGTATGTATGGCCAACTAGCCATTGAAGAAGGACAAAGAAGTGGAATGATGTAAATACTGGAGCTACTAAGTATTCTGCTTGTCACTCTTTAGAGAAATAAATAAATGCACTTGAACCTTCAAAAACTAGGATAGTGTGCATTCTCTGGTTCTGTGTGTTCATGTCTTTCTACAGTCTAACACAATGCCTCCTTCCAACCAAGGCCAATGTTTGCTCACTGACGCTGAGAACACAACTTGTCTGACAAAGGTTTATACATCCAGTGAACTTCAGAGAGGTAGTTCATGATGCTAATTACAAATAAACAAACAAAACTAATAAAACTAATTTAGGCACTGGTTACCCCACTGCAATTTATACAAGTGTTGAAAGATACAATCTGTTCAAAATCTTTACTCAAGTGTTTTAAGGTGTGTTTACAGACTAACAAATCAGTGCAGTGTAGCATAATGATTTCTGAACTGACTTTAAGTTATGTAGGCTGGGGATAGAATCATGAAGCTCAAACAAGACATTGATTGAAGGGCATGTTGTGTATTGGACTTACTACAGAATTCAGGTCTTTAATTGCTCCATAGTTCACTGTCTTAATAGGTTGGCCATCATTTATACTAAAATTATCCACATTGGTCCATCAGTATGAAAGGTATTAGAGTGGCCTCCATGTTAATGCAGACTCTTAGCAGGGGATTCCCACCAAGATTATGAGGTTCAGAATGCCATCAAATGCTGCTGTTAAGGGACACACTGTGAGTGGAATAAACTGAGACGTTGTTAAATACTTTTAGCAAGATGGGGCGTTTTCTTCCCAACACAGCTTGCTGAACAGGAAAGCAGTTATCACATATCAAATTCAAGGAAGATAAAATGCAGAATGAGGACAGGAATTATGCTATAAAATGAGTTTTGCAAAGGAAAGAACTCGTGACAGAAGAAAAAAGTCCAGGTTTTCTGGACAGCAAGGAGGAGGCAGGACATGCAATCATGAATGTGAATTAAAATTCAGCAGCTGGGATCTAAGTCTTTGCAGACGTGGAAAAAAATGTTGGATCGATGACTGACCATTTCCAGATGTCAAGTGAAATATACATACTTAAGATAGCATAATACCCCAGTCCAGGAGCATATACTATGTGGAGCCAAGCCTGCTGGGGCTTCTGGAAAGCACTGGAGATCATGTGAAATTGTCAGGGTCATTGTTAAAAGTCAGAGCCTGATCCATTGTTTCCAGTTCTGAAAATAGGGGTGCTGCCAGCTGATAGTAGGAGGAAAATAAGTGCATGGAGAATCCTGAGTTCAACTTCTTTGTGATGCTTTTTGATACTTCTTGATTGTTTGTAGAATTACTGCAGCTTGATGTCTATAGAGCTTGAAATAAAAGTGCTAGAGAAACCAGTGGTAGGTTCTGTCTGTTTGGACTAGTTCATATGTTGCTTTTCTCTTTTTTGTTTGTTTGGTTGGCTGGTTTTTGGCCGGTGTGGCCAATGGCGTGATTTCCTGCAGGAGCTATGAGGCTGGGTGCATTGCAGTTAAATGCATCTTTTGTCTATCTGACTTCTCTGGGGAGGTCTCTGAGGCATGGTCCTTGCTGGCTGTGTGCCCACGCCACACCCTGCACACTGCAAGTGAATAATAATAGCGGTTTTCTTACAGGGAGTGAGGAAGGACAGCCATGTGTCTGGCACAAATAAGCCACATTCTGCCTCACATGGTGGCTGGCTGTGGGGAGGCAAGGGGGAGAAGGAAAGAAGGGGACGAGTGGGGCAGGGAGGTTTTTGTGCCACTTTTATCTCTGTAAGGGTCAGTCCCGGATAATGTGCTGCTTCTTTTGAATTGTAGAGGTGCAGCAGTGACTATAGATCCTGTTTGCTTTCTGTAGCCGCCTCTTCTGTGTGAAAATCCTCTCTCTCCATACTGCAGAAGGTAATCCAGCAAGCTTTTGAAATTATAGTGCACTGTGATGCTCTGAAAATCTAGGAGAATGATGCATGTTTTTCCAAACCTCCTTCACATACCAGGCACTGTCAAGATTATTTTGCCTTTGCAAGTGCACAAATCAAGCTTCTGAATGTAACCAGGAACTCTCCCCTCCCCCTGGCTTTATGGATGTGGGATTTCACTTGCAGCAACGGCTCATGCTCTGTATGGGAGCCTCTGTCACGTTTTTTCTCTGTGCCAATCCATCCCCCCGTGGAGAGAGTTTATAGCAACCAACAATGAACGGAGAGGATTGAGGCAGATGTGAATAAAGGGCTAGTGAACATTTTTAGCTCCAAAGAATGAGCTGTGATCATTTGGTTCCTAAGCAGACAGAATTGCAGCGTCTGGTTGGTATATATTGAGTGCTTTTTGTACGACGTACTCTTATTCCTGTCTTCTTGATCATCGCTAATAACATTATATTTGATTAAAATATCTTAATTGCCAAAAGTAAGAAACCTCACCCACAAATAATATTAGGTGCCTCTTGCTGGTCTTTTTGAGTTACTTTTTATGCTGATGTTCTTAATGATAATCTGTGTCAGCTATTTCAGACTCATGTTTAATAGTTTAAACATGCACAGATGTATTTAATATATCTAATACAATGATGTCCATATGTGATGCCTTATATATGATAATGCGTATATTAAGGATTCTGTTAACAGTCTCACATTACATTTCCATTGTATGAAGATGCATAATTTATTCACACACCAACATTTACACACGTGTGCAAAAGCTAATGTGCATATGTCATATATATCTAACGTAGTAGAGAGTATGCACAAACATGCGATTTAAGTACAAGTGGGTAGATATTCAAAGATTTTTAATCTTTGCAACATTTTGTTATTGATCACATCACCACAGTGAAACACTTATTCAGCACAAAATGTCTCTCTGCTTTCTGCAAAAGCTGCCATCTTTTTTTTTCTTTCTTTCTTCAAATCCTCTGACCTCCCTTGGGAAGGCTTTTATGCATGTTCAGTATGCTCACACAACTATTTCTACCAGCACTGTTACCATAGTAACCTAGTGATGTTTTTTTTCCTTTCCTGCCCTGTCAGGGTTTGGACCTAGTGCCAGACCTCTTTGCTGTTAGCAATGATATTTTTTCAATATTTGGACAGCTCTTTTAGGAAAAAAATCTGTTGTTTACATTTTCAAGATGTTGTATTTTATTTCAGGATGCAATTTTTCAGGTATTAACATCAACCAATTGATTTATACATTTCAAGGAGCCAGACAGTTTTTCTTTTGCAACACTTAGACCATGACATTTTTGTAAGGAAGATTCTGCAACTGTTTATTAATTGTAGATGTCAACTCAGAACCAGATGAAGTGATTTATTTAATAGGTCAGTGGATTGTGGCTCACATTTTAATTTTTTTAATACTCACTTTCACATTTCTTTAGTATGCACAGAAATGGCTTAGCCACAACTAATCATAAAAAGAGATGTGTAATTAATTACTATATAATTTACAAGTTATTGATTGGCATCATGTGTAGCACTCACATTAACAGCTGCCTCATATAAATTTTTAAGTATTTTGATTCTCTGACAACATATAATATTGATTTTTTAAAGGAATCCACCATCAGTTAGATACGTAGCATCGTAACTTCTGTTTAGATGGAACAAATTTTTTCAATTAATATGACATACAAAACGTAGCTTTTCACTGAATTGTCTGAAATATAAAGTATAATTTGACTTAAGCAAAACGTACATACACGTTATGTAATATCTATGTTACAGCATGGATAGTACATCTGTCTGATAGATTTCAGATGCTGAATGCATTAGCCGATGTAAAGTATTATACTGAAATCACATATTTTCCAGAAACTGTGTCTGCTAGTAACAAACACCTTATCTTTCAGGTGCAAATAACATATTGCACCAAGCAAAATGTGACAGAAGGGAGAGCTGAGAAGGTTTGAACTTGCATTTTTGTCTTACTTTTAGGCAAGCACTGGCCTTGCAGACTTTTGTCCAAAACAACTGAGTCTCCTGCAATATAATTATGAGCAGCAGGGCCACCAGAGTGAGCTTTGGTCTTCTTCACTCCCTGCAATATCTGTTCGATGTAAGAGGTAATTACAGTCCTGCAAAGATGAAAACGTATTATATCGCTTTATGGTGTGTTTCATGTGCATTTGTTCTTCAGGGACAGGAGAGGGAGCAGTTCTTCCTTCTCATTATCTGAATGCTATATTTGGCCCCCATCCCCCTCTATATCCCTCTTGCCAAATGCAAACCTGCCTGGCCATAATCCGGAGGTGGCTGAGTTTTACTGTGGGGGCACCAGGCTCTGGGACAGGGTGGAGGGAGACTGACCACCCACTTCGTCCCCAGGGAACAAAGGTGAAATTCTTTCTGGGTTGCCACTTTCCCTAAGGATATAGTTAAATATCAGCATCCTTTGTGCTCTACAGTATATTTTTATTTGTAACAATGTTTTTTTTTTTTTTTTTTTTTTTTTTTTTTTTTTTTTAACTGCCTCATCGTGCTAAAAGAAGAAGCGGTGGTGTGTAGTCAACTGGAGTGAATGTGTACATTCTCCAGGCCCGGTCTTGTGAGACTTTGTCCCCCTGTTGTTCCCACTCAGAGCTGAGCAGAAACCATGCACGTCTGAATAACAGGGGCCCTTTCTGCCTGTTGTAATCCTGGATTGTTACAGTCTAGGGGCCAGCCATGCTGTCACCGTCACAAATTGATTTAACCATCAATTGCAGTGGTCATTAAAGCTGCTAGAAGTCCCAGCCAAGCTGATGAATTGCAGCTGAATGTGAAATGAGCCTCCAAGACTGTTTCCCACCATCTCATATCAAAGCCTATTGTGTCTCTCCAAAGTAAAGGGTCGGAGGTTCAGCCTGGAGTTCAACAATGGGCTTAGTCAGAAGATAGAGCCCCCTTTGCCCCAGCATTCCCAATTACAGTTTTTTTTCCATGCCTTATTGTGCAGTATTTGCATCCAACTAATATGTTGAATTATTGACATACCCCAGTGTCAATGGAGCTTTTGAAAGATTTATCCCCCAAATATATGGAATCCCAAGCATCTGTTGGCTCCCCAGTAGTGACAATGAAATGATTCCCTGGTTTTCCTCCTCTGGCAGCCTATTCGACTGATCTGATTTGAATGGCTATCTTTACTCAGCAGAGATTAGCTGCTTCCAGGCCTCACACACAAAAAAGCCCAAGTTTGCTTCTGGAAGTCTTTTTCCTTCAGATGTATTGTTCCCTGCACTTGATTTGCTACTCATTTTTATATAGCACTTAAATCTGCTAGACTTGCGCTTAGTGTCTGTTAGTAACAGGAGAAGAAGAATGAAAAAAATTATCCGATGTACTCCCATTCCTCTCTCTTTTTTTTTTTTTTTCTGTCTTTTTTTGTCCTGCTATATCTACATGATTGATATAGTCTTCTTGCATTTTTGGCTTGCTATTAAGCTGCACATGGTACAGGCTACCAGATGAAATCGTATCCCTTGTGCTCAGGGGGAGCATTTGCATGCTGGGCACACAAAAGCTGTTTTCCTGTGCAGACTGTCTTGTCAGAGTCCCATCCCTGTGAGTGAGGGACTCTGGGTGCAGAATCTGAAGTAAGATACTGCAACTGTGATTGCAAATATGCAGAGTCTGAGAAGGTTCCTGCTGCACACGTGGGCAGAAAAAGAAGTTAGAAAAGAAGGGTGGAGCATTCAGTAAAGAGGTCACAGGTCCAGACGATCCCGATGTATTAATAATGAGCAAGCAGACAGCTTTAGGTCTGTATTTGCCTAGGCTGTGTTTACTACAGACTGAGTGTCTCCACTAAATCTGTGTGGAGATGCTGTTAGCAGAGGACTAACTGCTACCACTGGCCTGTGTTCCTCTGTGTCTCCCACGAAGGTCATCGGGTGTCTGTTCTTGAAAGCTTTGCCATCTCAACGACAGAATGAACAGATGAATAAATAAATACATATACTTTTTAGTTAAAAGGCTCTTTAAATCTGATTGTGTCACAGAAGAGCAGTGCTTTTGTTGACTCTTCCACCTTTCTGAACTCTGGACTATTTCACTGCATGTAGCAGTGAACTTTCTTTAATGGAAAATATCATTGCTGCTTTAATTCTTTTTTGGCCTTACATATTGCAAGTGAAGCATCTGAAAAGTCCATCAATCCATGCTAACACCAGATTGTCTCCACAAAAAGCTGGACTGAATGAATAAGAGTTTGAAAAAATGGAATGGAAGTCTGTCCAATTAATGGCCTGAGTAGTGATTTCATGTCTTGTGACAAGTAAAATTACAAAAAACTCAAAACAAACAAAAGAAGCAACCCCAAAGCCTACTCTCTATTGTGACAAGCTAAAGGATTTTCACAATGTTTTTTGTTGGTTTTTTGATATTCTTTTTTTTGAAAAAGCCAGTGGCAAATAGACAGTAATATGGCCAACAGAAGATTCTCCTGAGTTGGAGATTCCCAGGTTCAAATTTCCCCTGTATTTTTTCATGGCATGGATCACCCACCAGATGATGTAAAACCACTGTATGTTGATGAATTTATTTCTTTCAATCTCTTTTCTGAGTCAACAAATATTAATTGGGCCAGAGGCACAAACGTGAAGCTCTCAAAAACTCACTTTTTATTGTAATTACTAGGCAAGAAAGCTAGGTGCGAGACCGGGGCAGCATCAACCTGCCATTGCAAGCTGAGGGCTAATAATCAGGGAGAGGACAATGGAAGGTGAAATTAAAGACTGGCAGTTCCTTGTCATGTTACTCTCTGTACATATAGGAAGTATTCAACTATCACAGTGCGAAGCCTGAATAATAACAGGAATAGAGCACAGACTGTAGTCAATCCACTACTTTATGCAAACTCCAGTAATATGGGAAGGTACAAATAAGCCTGCTTATAAATTCAGATATGTTTGAAAACAAACTTTTCCTCTCAGACCGTTCTTGTTTCTCAGCTGAGCTATTGGACATAAACTTCTATGTGGTTTCTACTGAAGATGAAATCAGTAATATTGGAGCTACTGTCACATAATTTTCTCAGTTCATTTGAACTCTGGAATGTGATGGTCTGGGATCACATAAAAAATCTTAGCACACACTATCATTGCCTAGCTCCAAGGAAGCGAGTCTGCCTCAAGATTTGAGTTTAATGGGAATAAAGTTCCCTTCAGTTCTTCTGTTGAAATTATCCTTGCATTAACTCCTGTGCAGATCAAGCCAAAGAACAATGTCATAATTTCCCAAGACTCAAAGCCTGCTTGCTTTCTCAAAGCCTAGAAAGCTGTCCATTGCATTGTTACTTGCTGAATTGAGCTCTACAAGAAAGGACCTTGGTGTCTTGGTTGGCAACAAGTTGGCCACAAGCCAGCAAGTGTGACCTTGTGGCCAAGAAGGCCAGTGGTAACTGGGGATTCATTAAAAAGTGAGTGAACAGCAGGTCAAGAGAGGAGATCCTCTCCCTCTCGTCTGCCCTGCTGAGGCCACATCTGGAGTACTGTGTCCAGTTCTGGACTCCCCAGTTCAAGAAGATTGGGGTCCTGGAGCATCTTCCTTATGAGGAAAGGCTGAGAGACCTTGTGCTGTTCATCATGACTGAGAGGGGATATTATCAATCCTTATAAATACTTACAGGGCAGAAATCAAGTGTACGGACCCAGGCTTTTTTCAACAGTGCTCAGTGACAGAACCAGGGGTAATGAGTACAAACTGGAACCAGGAAGTTCCATAAGAACATGAGGAAAAACTTTACTTTCAGGATGACAGAGCACTGGAACAGGCTGCTCAGAGAGGATATGGATTCTCCTTCTCTGGAGATATTCAAAACCTGCATGGCCACTTTCTTGTGTAACCTGCTATATGGAACCTGCTTTAGCAGTGAGTTGGACTAGACGATCTCCAGAGGTCCCTTCCAACCCCTTCAATTCTGTGATTCTATTATTTCTGTGATTTTTTGTGACTGTGAATCCCAAGCCTGCAGCATTTAGAGCAGTTCTTGAAAAAATGGTTGTTTCTTTGTGGGCTTTGTGTCAAGACAAAGACAATCAAGAAAACTTCTATGTCAGTGAAGAATAAGGATGTTTATGTTACACAGATTTATCTCTCATTGACATAAATCAATCTTGACCAGGCAAAATTTGTATTCATAAAAATATCTACGTATCTTGTCAGTATTGGGTTTCCTAGTGGAATAAGATACATTTTACCCTACAGAATGGGATCCTCCACTGGCACTGATGACACATTTTATTTGTGGCTCAGCACTGAGCCACAGGGTGAAGGCAGCCATCTAAGCACATCCTGTTTGGCTAACATGCACACACTGGCATGTGCTCTCATGGTGACAGCCCTCACTTGGGCCCTCCATTCACTTTTACAACACACTGAAAAACCTGAAGACTTCACATTCATATGTGAAGTGTATTAAAAGATTCAAGAGTGATTAGCAGACAGGCAGCACACATTTCATGTCATCAACTATATATCTTCTGGTCTAATGACAAGCAGGGTAAAAACTCAGGAGACTTTAGCAGAAGAGTTGTTGGGATACAAGAGGCTAGTTTTAGAAGTACTGAAACGTAAAGACACTGAATTTGTATTTTGATAATGCTTGGTTTTAGCTGTGTGACACTGAAAACAAGGTACTTTCTCCTCAAGGCAGACAATTATTTTGGAAATGAAACTCAGATTGGTACCTACTTAAGCTATTAATTTGCATATGATTAACTTACTAGCTTTTGTAGTATACCTTCTCTGACCTATATTCACTTTGTACTCTAGAATGCAGATTAAATTGTACAAAATAATATATTGGTCATCCATGTTTCTGTGATCAACAGATGCAAGATATTAATAACAGTAATAAAGAATAAGTATTTTATATAGAAATCTATTTGATGTAAGTAGCTTTGAAGGAATAAAAATTTATAGCTTACTTTACAGAAAAATGGTGTTACTATTCTTTTTTTTGAATGCAGCATTGTAAACAAATAGAATTGTAAATCACCTGAAAGTAGTGAGTTCTGTAGAGTTCTGTATTAGAAATGTCATTGGGAATCTAGATACTTGACAAATATCTTAAGTTTAAATGTTAAAATAAGAAGTGAAATCTTTTGCCATTAATTGTAGGTGAAAAAATCCTTGAGCCATTCGGAATTCACTCAAGTAGCACGTAGCCGTCGTCCATGCCCTGCTGTGTGTAACACAGGGAGCTGGGATTGTTTAGTCTGGAGAAGAGGAGGCTCAGGGGAGACTTCATTGCACTCTACAACTTCCTGAAGGGAGGTTGTGGGGAAGAGAGGTTTGGCCTCTTCTACCAGGCAATGAACAGAACCTGGCAAAATGGCCACAAGTTGTATCAGCTGTATTATCATTTGTATCAGGAGGTTTAGGTTAGACATGAGGAAAAACTTTTTCTCTCAGAGAGTGGTCAGGCACTCAGTTAGAGAGGCGTCTGGATGAGGAGCTGCGAGATATGGTTTAGTGCTTGTGGTAGCAGTGGAATTGTGAAGACGGTTGGGCTAGATGATTTTATAGGTCGTTTCCAACCTTGTGATTCTATGATTCCATGATTCTATGATTCTATAATCGGTGTTATGTGAAGAATTTGCAAGAAATTTTCTTTTCTTGTTTTCATTTGTGCATTGTTTTCTCCTGAAACTGAGAGACAGTTCACTAGATTTCAAAAAGCTGCTTACAATGCAACATAATGCAAACGTAATCACTGGGTTGCTTAGAGGTTGCAGAGCTGCTCGTGTTTCACTTAAAAATGCAGGTACCAACACAATTGCTTATGCAGAATTTGCATGTTCTCTCTGGCCTTCTGACTATCTGAAGCAAGCATCTACAAAGTTCTGTTGGATGCAGCAGAGCAGGCTGCTGAAGCCCTTTTGGCTCTTTCTTTTGAAGCACTTATGGCCGTAGAAGCATGTAATTACTTTGAATCAAGCAAAAGACCTGTCTCAGCCAGTGTGGTTCAATGCACAGACTTCTCTAACATCCTGCAGCATACCCGTCCCCTGTGGCCACTGACAGGAGAAAGCAACATTTTTTTTCTGCAGCATATGCTATTTCACATTTGAGGAGACTAGATTCACCTTGCACATAACTCTGTCAAAGTGTAAGCAGTTAGGATGGCTGAGCGTTTTTGTTGTGACCATAATTGATGGACAGTTTTTAGAGGTTCCACCACCAGTATGCTTTCGTGTCCATCTTTTTTGATCGTATTTGGTTATGATGTGTTTTTTTCATATTGTTTTCCTCTGACAAAGCTGGTTTTTAACATTTTTACAAACTACACTGGAGCTCATGCATTATTCATTTCTCTTTTTTTTTTTCCTTCTTGTAGATGTAAAAGCAGAATAAGTATTGCTTCAGTGGAGAAAAAAGTTTGAAATCCAGGCATAAATGAAACTAAGTTGTTGTCAAACCAGTGGAAGCGATACGTAAATAAAAGTTATGGTGAATGAGGCTGTGGTTGTCCATTTGCTACTAATCTAAAGGCATATTTCTGGGACAAAGTGGCAAAACCCACAGAAATCTGTTGCTTCTATATATGCTCCAGTGAATAGTCTTACTTTCTGAGGGTTCTCTTGAACTTCTAGATTCATTTTATGCTGGACAGAGATTTTAAAAGGCATTAATACTTGAGCTCAGAGAAGGAAAATTATATTGTCTCCTGTTACTTCCCCCAAAACATTCTGTTTATCTGCTCCAGATACACAGTCAAGTTCTTCATCAAGCTTTCTTTCATAGACTTGCTGTGCTTTCCATTCACGTTGTATTTCACATGACTCCCAGATATCCATGGAAAGGTTTTTCTAAATGTATACTCTCATTATGGATGATATCCAAAGTCTATGGAAAGAAGTGCAGACACTCTCTATGGTATTCATGATCCTTGGAGTGGGCCTTGTGCCATCTATTGCATCTGAGGAGACATTTGTGCTCACCACTCAGTAAGGAATGCTGCTGCATATCCAGGGAATACTGAAGTAACTTTTTGCTTACATTGAGAAGCGTCAAATGTAAGTGGAGTAATGTAGTTAGGCTGCAAAAAATATAATACATGACTGGCTTAAAAGTAGGTGGCAAGTGCAAGAAATAGGATTACTGTGTTCCAGTTTTGCTGGGTCACTCTCTTCTGCCTCTTCATGGAAACCAAAATTAATCTTCAATAATGACGTGAGATCTGTTATTAAAATATCAGATCAATTGACTCCTCAGTGTTACTGGCCTAGGAATAGGTTCAGTGATGTGGTAACAGACATCATTCTGTCTACTGAATGCAGAGGCTGTATTTGACATTCTTGTTAATTACTGAATAAGAATTCTTTATTTCTAATGTCAGAAGTCATCCATGTCAGGGGAATTTTAACTCCTAAGTCACTTGAGTTTTTTTCTGAAGAAAATCACTCATCGTCTTTCTTTTGGAAGGGAAAAGTCCCCAGGTGAGTTTAGTAAGAATACATCTAATTAAATAGTATGGTAATGAAAACAAACAAATAAAAATTAATCCATAGTTAGAATAAATACAAGTGATGGGATTAAGCTTCTCCCTGGAATAAACCTCTGCTAGTATCCTTAGTACAGGAATGAGTCTATTGCATCCTTTTTATTTACAAAGCCAGGAGAGAAATGTAGAAATGCACTATAGCCTACTAATGAGATAAACGTCCCTATGGTCTCCCCTGAGGAGAGCAACTCTTCTCCAGCGTTTGATTCTGAGTAGGTTCAGTGAGATCTGGATTTTCCTCTGGAGAATTCTTTTTCTCCCAATGACTGTAAGAAGGGAGCATGGAATTACCTCACTGTCCTCCAAGCTGCCTTTGGAAATGCACAGTGAATGGCTCTGACAAGGATATAAGCCCAATCGTTTCAAAACATGAGCTGTGAAGAGAAATCAAACCATGGGACACCTCCTCTGAACACTGAAATCCAGTTGAGAAGTCCAGAACTCTTGGCTGCTCCTCCTGAACCACTTGTGCTTAGTGGGCCTCTTTATGTTTCCCACTTGCTAAATCAAATATAAGTATTTCCAAAATAGTGGATTTCCTGCTGGAGATGCTTTTTAAAACTTCCATACTTATTGGCAGTGAAAGTAGGCAGCCTATAGTCCTACAGCAGCTGCTGCTCCATTATCTTAATTATCCATATCTTCTGAGCTGTTGTTTACCTTTATGAGCAACCTTTTTTTGCTCTGCCTTTACCTGCTCAGAAGATTCTTCTGTACCTTTTTGGACTTCAGTAGCAGTTGACCTTTTGGTGAAAGGTATAAATTATATAACCAGGTCTTCCTGGAAACTTGCAGGATTATGATCCCTTCCATCTGTTTTCCAGAGTTCGACCAGGCTTAGAAAATAAGCTATGAAAATATAATAGTGTGCTAACTACTACCAATGCCCCCTCATGTTTTCTGTTGCATCTCAGTAAGAGGTTAAATTCTGCCATATAATGCTATATAACACAATAGCATGTTTTTTAGTTTTAAGCTACGACATCAGTGTTCTTACAATCATAAAACCAAATCAAAACCAAATTTTCCTCTTTTCTCATTAAGATATGCACTTTGTACGTAAGATTGTCTCTTGAGAAGATTTTACAGACAAATATTACAGATCATGCAGCAGATGTTTATGATCTGTAATTCCAAGTGAGGTCCAGCCTGGAAACTTATTGAGGCACATTTACACTGATTTTGAGGGAGCTTTGCATATGAGAAGGTTGTCAGCTTTAAACCATATTTGTTCCTGGGCTCTTAAAAATTTACATTAAGTACAGATGACTTGAACAGAATCCAAATCAAAATTAAATCAAAGTTTGGATTACCTGTCTGCATGTGCTTAGACTTCTTATGGATATAAGAAAAGAGTAGTGGATCGTGAGGTGAATATATTTCAGAGATGCTCAGTACTGTCTCAGTTTTTCACTAGATGCTGATGGTATTCATTGTTTCTGTATGGGTGACATTATTTTAATCCAATTTATGCTTAAATTAGTGCATATAGAAGAGATTTCTTTATTTGCTACCTAGAAAAGTAAATTTAAAAATTCCAAGCTTCTAGAGACAGTAGGAGAAAAAAATAGCCTACTTTGAAACTTCAGACATGGTCAGATTTGAAATACTTCTGTGACAACTCTTTCCTCTTAGGGGGTAGATGGTTTGAGTACAAAAGGATGTGGTTTAAATTTCTCCATCAACATAAGTGTTTTTCCATTTACTTGTACAAATTTTTGAAGGCTCTTGCCTTCTCAACTGAAAACATAACAGCACATTTATCTTACAGAAATGAGGATTTTTCTGTACAATTCATGTTGTGCAATGATCTCAGCAACCAAGCTACATTCCAGCTTGAAATGAGAAAGAAATAAAGAAAACAGAATCAACTGTCTGTGATTTTTCCAGAAGCCTTCCACTGGCAAATACAAATCAGCGCTTTTAAAAAAATGGCTCATGAAAAAGTGATACAAGGTTAACATTTTGATTTCTGCCATTTGGCCCATTAAAAAAAATGTCCTTTCTTTTTTCCTCACTAGAATGTCAGTATTACTTCTGGAAATTTGATAACATGAATGACCTATTTAACTATCTCATATATATTGCTTTTTCTTGCCTGTGTTTTTCAACTGTTGGCACAAAATGTTTATTTTAATGACTGGAATTGCAGAAGACTGTGTATTTATGGAGGTCTCTTTTCTTGTTTGTCAACAAATTCTGTAGATATGTGGTAGTTATGAATGGCCTACCTCCATTTACACTGTGGTTCATGGATGCCTTTATAAGCAGTGAGTCTTGGATAAATCCTGGAATAAGAAGATAGAAAATCCATGGTTTGGCACAGTTTGCAGTATGTAGTAAACTATACAGTAGAGGAGATATCTTCAGTTTCCGCTGCTTTTACTATATGGTCCATTTTTGCTAATCAGGTTATTTTAGAGCTCTGTTGAGAAGTTATAAAAAACTCCAAAACAATCAACAAAACAACAAAAACAAAAAATCACAAGCCAAAACTAGTGCTTCTCGTCCTAAGTATTTCTTTGAAAATATGTTACTGGCATGAAAATAGACATGCTGAGTCAGAACTGAAGTTTTTCAAATTCATTGTCCCATGCTAACAATTATCAATAAAATCATTACAGAAATAGCATCAAAAATTATGAAATCATAAGCCAAATAGGCTGTTATTCATGGCATCAAACTAATGGAGGAAAAAAGCTTCTTACAAAGCACAGTATGATGAGGGGAGGAATTAGGGTTGTGATCATATAATTCAGGAAAGGACACATCATGAGTGAGATTGGAAGAAAGGATTTCCTTGGGGATCTAGGGCATAATCAAAGAGAGAGAAAAAGAAAGCAAGGGATCCCTTAACCCTGCACAGAGTCCCATGAAATCTAATTTTCAGCAATATCCTGAGTTCCCCAGCCTCCTTCTTGAGACAGAGCTCCTCCAGTTTTCCCTTTTCCTGTAAATTTTTCTTTCTGAAACTTCCCATACTCAAAACCTACGCCATTTCTCTCATCCTTCACTTCCCTCTTCCTCTGTGCACATTCAAAATTCATGTAGACGTCAGTGAGCAAATCTCATGTATGCTTCCTTCTAGGTCCACACCTTTTGTGTGTGTGTTTTTTGATCTTAAATCTGTTGGAATGTCTATGACTTAGACAAATAGTCTACTGGAAGAGCTAAGACAGATGATTCTTTCCTTAGATGAATAACACTAATTTTTCTTAGAAATGAGGGAAATCAAGACCGTTAAAAAGAGAATAGGTGGATACATTTTATTAAGATGTTATGCACACTTGAATGAGCAATAACTGTGGAGCTTTTTTCATACTGGAAAGACTTGAGATGCATCATATGCAATGCTATAAGCCATGCAGTTTCTTCACTTCCTCTCTCTAGTAAAATGTTATTTTTGATGGAATTAAAGTAAGACCTTTTTGTATGCTTGATTTTTATTTCACTGTGTTTTAGTAGTAAAACGTGAAATGGAATAGATAACAGAGGAGTTCTCATCTTTCCTTTTTGTGGGCATTGATCTCTCTGGTAGACTTTAGTTTTTACAAAATATTTTACATGAAACATGGGATTTCTACCAATTTTTAAGATTTGGCTGAAATTAGAAAAGAATATTCTAAGCATGTGGGGGATTCTTGAGTGGACTAATAAAGTGTTCCCCTAACCCTGCTTTCCTCAAGCTAAACAAACTTAAAATCAAGCTAAAATATTTCTCTATATTTCTCTCTCCCTCTCTCTGCTTTTTTTTTTTTTTTGAATGTTAATTCAGATATCTTAGATCAAAATTATATTAATTTAAATCTCTTCAGAACAACAGGATCATTGTGCAAATAGGTCCCAAAATAGGTATTAAGCCCCAGCACATAAACTGAGCATGCACATGAATAAATCATCAGTGCATGCGTATTCACAAATGCACTCTCTCTCCTATCATCCCTTTCTTTTTAGGATTCATTCTCTTCAGCTCAATTGGTTTATGTTGTTTCAATATTTTAGTTGATTGCTATAGAGAAGGATGTAAATATACACAAATGTCTTGCCAGGTACAAGAATGCACGCGTGCTTATTTTCTAATGCAGTCAACATTTTCTATAACATCTCAGTAGCCAAATTACACAGGCCAACAACACAGATGAAAAGTGAAAAAGTGATGTGCTTTTTACTGCTGCCATTCTGAGGAAAATGTGGGTCCTGCTTATTTATTTAGTTCTTCATTTATTAATACAATATCTGCAAACCACCTGCAATGGCAGCCCCTTCTGCAGCCTGACTAGCACCCTGGTTTCCATGGCAACGGGAAGAAGGAGTGAAGTGCATTGAAAGCAGTGAATGCCTCATCTTTACTGGTAACCAGGGGGAAAAAAAGAGGCCTCATTTACATTCTGGTGCATAAACCAACTAAGTGACGTTTCCTGAATAATTTCTGCTAGCTTGAAGCTGCATGCTTATGTGGAGAGTTTATATATATATTTATTAGGACAATAGTAAAATTTCCCATAGTGGATTATTTGTGTAAATTGCAGGTGGGGAAAAACACAGATGAACAGACACGTTTAGTTAATTGTTCTGTCTGCTCTAAAAAATAATTAAACAGAATGTTAAATTATAATGACTTAAACAAGGGAGTTGTTCAGAAACTTTTCTGCATGTATGACACAGATATGTTGTGGTGAAGGAGACATCTGCTATACAAAGTGACCCATTTCTAAACAAACAGCTGAAGAAAAAGAAATCTAAATATAAATGAAGCTCCCTTTACTACTGTAGGCAATTCTTTTGACTTTAACACATTCCAAGGAGATGTGTATATGCTTGAATTGTAAGACTTGGTTTACTACTGCCCTCCATAAAAACATGGCCTTTATCCTGAGGCTTTCAGGTGCTACCATGACAAAGGCAGTTAATAATAAATGCATACTTCAAAATTCCTTATAAATATCATTTAAAAATATATTGTACATGGAATTAATGAAACTTTCCTTCCTGAAGTGATTTAGGGGAAAATTATTTTAAGGAGAATAGCTTATTTTTATGATTTATTTATCAATTTGTGAAATTTATTATCTTTCCACACTTAAAAAAAAAAAAAAACAAAAATAAAACTAAAATGCTTAAAATACCTTCCTGGCTTTAATTTTAGCCTGCCAGTTTGCATGTGCCCCAGTCAGAAGTCCAGCATTGCCTACTAATCCACTCTTCCCATCCTTTCAGAATCTGGCCTGGGTCTGGCAAGACTCCAAGCTTCCTGTAGACTCTGTAAGAAACAAGCACAGATGAAGCTAGGGGTCTGACAGCACAAAGGTTGCTTCATCTACTCCAAAGGCCAGAGGAGCTTCTCTGAGCTTAAATATAGCCAGGTTACAGGCAAGAAAGAGAATAAGTTAAGGTAGGCCACAGGGTTCAGTGTCTTCACTTCTCCTTTAAGCCAAGACTTCATATCACAATAGAAGTAACCTCCATAGGAGCACCTTTGCCAGGACATTTTAATAGCAGATTTACATTCTGATTTCTTCCTATCCAATTCCAGTGATTCGTCTAGAAAACATGACAATATTTTGTTTATTTAATGTTATAATGTAAGATGGCTTTATCTATATCTAGTGATATCTTAGATGATTTTGAAGCCCGGTCTGCTGGAATGATAATTGTTTGAAAATCCTTGCTTTATTTATTTATTTATTTATTTTAAAGAAGCTTTAATGATGAAAAATGTTCAACTTAAAGATTTTGAATTCCTGAAGCAAATAACTAGAAGGAAAATGTATTAAGAATCTCTTACTTACCAAGTTAAATTTATGCTTTTATTTGAAAGCTTGAGAATGGCATTCTGAGTCCCTCCCATCATGCTTGGCTGCAGGGGATTAAGTTATTAAGGAGCAAGTGGATTGAACTTAAAACTACTGGAATTTTTTTTTTTTTTTTTTTTTTTAGTTTGCTTTTGCTGTTTTATTCTTGTTTCGAGAGAGAATTTAGAATTTTGTTTTTCTGTGTGAATGTATGTGAAACATACAAATATGCATTTATATTTTTTTCTCAAGGCATGCTTAATTAATTGCATCACAATTGTTTAGTAGCCTGAACACTGTTGATTTATTTGCAAGGATATCTTTCCTTTTAGGTGAGTAAATGCTCTGATAGATACCAGCAAAGAGCAGATGGCTTCACAAAAGACGTTTGAAAGCTGACTCCCTCCCTCCTGCCAGAAGCTTTTCACACTCTAACTTTGTCTGGCTCCAGTGGGATTCCTTGGTGTGTGAGAGAGAGTTCTCTCTGTGCCCTGTAGTTTGTGGGATACAGTCACATAACCAACTCTGCACAAATTTATGCATCTATTTACCTTCTGTGGCTTGAGTCCTTTAAGGGGCCTACAGCCCTGCATCCAGCTCTGGAGGTGTCTTTAAGTGCAATAGGTAGTTGGACTAGATGATGACAGCATACCAGCTGTACGAATTAGATCTCAGAAAACAGCTGGAGCTTACTAGTTTCAAGGGAGAAACCTCAAGCCACCAGCATGACACCATGAAGTTGTTAGGGCAGACCAGTCACAGAAATGTCTGGAAAATGCTTGTTGTGGCTACTGATGAAAGTCAATCTTTAGCAAGTCAGCCTAGATCCAGTCTAAATCCAGTCAGTCCAGTTCAAATGAACTGTGGCTGCTGTGCAGTCATTTGAAATGCAGAGATCACCCAATTCTCTTACAGATCTGAACCAGATCCTCCTTGCTCAGTGCAGCCAGATTTTATAGGGAAATATGAGCCAATTCTCATCATTTCCTACACTATCCATAAATCATGAGTGCACCATCTTTCTCTGAATCTTCAACTTCACCAATTTGCTCCTAGGTCTCTCTGCATGCATTCATTGTGTATACAAGTGCATAGTGCTAACTTCTTCACATTTCCACAATATCTTATTTCATATCTTCTGCTGGAGCTATTCAAGATGTATCATTTGCTCTCCCTTCTTGTCATAGTTGATAACAAGATGACTCTTCTTTCCTCATCTGTGTGGGGTAAGAGAGAATCACCATTTCTATCTCTTAGTAAGAATATCTCTTGCATGTCTGTGGAGCACATTTTCAAGGGATATTATGTGCAGATTTATTCTTCCTGAACAGCCTTTTGATGAAATAGTGAAGTTTGACAGGTTACTAAAAAAATTGTAGGTAGTAGTCTCACTTTGTGTTTCAAATTTTGTATTTCAGTGAATTCATTGAAAAGGTAACAGAAGCTTGCAGCACTGATTGTGGATGTGTAGGAAACTCCTCACAAATGGGTACCCTCAAAAAAAACGCAATAAAATTTATGTCACTTTGGTGAACAGAATATTGGATTCATGCCCTTACTTGAATTTCATTCATTGTTAGGGAAAAAAATAATCAAACTTTAATAAATGTAAATGAATAGTTCCTTTACTGAAGAGGAAGAGAGGGAGAGTATTTTAATTTCATTAGCTTTTAAGCTTAAGAACATACATAAAATGTATGACTTAAATTATGTGGTTATTTTATTGAAAATAAACTTCAGTTGGAAAATAAGAGATAATTTGGGAAAGTTGCATGTGAAAGTGAAAAGCTGGTACAGTCATAATTGTAATCAGAGCTAGCTGTATGTCACAGTAAGAATCCATAATTTTTTCTCACACTAATTGCACAAA
The DNA here is from genome assembly GCA_037305975.1 of Chrysolophus pictus. Classification (NCBI taxonomy): domain Eukaryota; kingdom Metazoa; phylum Chordata; class Aves; order Galliformes; family Phasianidae; genus Chrysolophus; species Chrysolophus pictus. The sequence goes on from CM074578.1 coordinate 45,678,231, forward strand.
AAGTTTTTATCTACTTCCTATTAATAAAGAAAGAAAGCACTATGTTTTATCTTTGACAAAAACAGTTGATTTTGGTTCTTAGAGTTTAATTTCTATCATTTCGTAATCCTTATTATTAAAGGTGTAAATGATCCCATTTATCATTTGCCTGATAAATCAGAGATACCATTTTTTGTTTTAAATGGCAAATTTGAATTAAAAACCTGAGAGATGTAACATAGAGATGTGTTACACATCAGAAATGTGAAATGGAGATTTCTCTAAGTCTGACACAGTCTCCACACAACATGTTGCCCTTCAGCTTGTCAGAAATTTAGAAAATTCTTGGCAGTACTCTTGGGCCATCTATGTCATTAGCACTTAGACAGCTAACTAGTCAAAGAAAAAACCTAGCAAGAGGCTTAAGAATAAATCGATGCCTTTGTTTCTTCTACTCAATTACCTTTATTGAAAATGAAAGACGAGTTCAGCTTCAAGTAAGATTGTAAAGTCTTGAATAAAACTTTCTCTCCAGGAAGGAAGAAAATGTGCTTATTTTTTTTAGATTACAAACTAGATTTGCTCTGATTTGCAATCACAGGTGAGCCCTTGAGTACGAGGCAGCCGTCGGCTGTCTTATGGGTCACGTGGCATGAGGCAGCTTGGTTTCCACATGAAAGACTCCACCTTCATTGCTTGGACCCAGAGGCTTCTGCCCCGCAGGCAGTTAATAGAGATGATGATTTCATCAGTTGGATTGCTTACCTGCTTTGCAGCTGGCAGAAAATCAGAGTTCCTTTCTTTACCTTGCTTTCTCTTCCTTGTAAGCTGGTAGGCACACACTCATCATTTCTGGGCAGTCCATTTACTTCACGTTCTTGCTTCTTGCTTTGCCCTCTCTACTGCCAGGGGAGGTGGAAGGTTTCTAGAATACAAGATCCCTCTTGCCATCTACATTTTCAACTTAATTCTCTCTCACATCATGAATCAAATACAGAAAAAGCTCCATTAACACTTTTTTTCTTAGCATCTGAAAAAACTGCTAACACATTTGAAGTTGTTGGGTGACTTGTGTTTTGCTGTCTTGCTATACTTCCTTATGTCTCCTTTTTTTTTTTTTTTTTTTTTTTTTTTTTTAGTAGAAGTGGAATTATTACCTTGGAATACTCAGAGAACACATTTTTATTTTCAGGTAACAGCACATCAGAACTAAGGAATTTGACAGGATATCCACCTTGCTTCTCTTGTTTATACCGAACAACTGACTAAGCATAAGGAAAGTAGATAGCATCAAGCTGTAGGGATGAGAAGGCTGCTCTGCCGTGGGGTCCGTGCTGCCTTTGCCAGATACCTGGAAATGCCCCAGTTTCCTGGGGGTGCTGCCTTCTGGGAGCATCAGAGCAGATCACAACACTTTGATTTTTGTTCTGCCCCTCATAGCATTCATTGTCCAGAACTAACATTTATTTTTCACTCACAGTACTTGGAAATCTCTCCTGCGCTCCCTAACAGAAAGCAATAGCTGTACCCTATCCAGAAACTACCTTCAAAATTCCTAGATTTGTGCTAAGTAGGTCAGCACCTTGATTAGTTTGAAAGAATTGTTTTTTTTTTATCTGTTTATTCCACATATTTCATTATCCCCCAAACAACCAAGAGAGTTCCCTGTAGCAAAAGCCACAACATTCTTCTGTTAATAATGAGAACTTGAGATTAATGCTTGGCTGTCCAAATGGCTGTGATTTTTACAAACTGCAAAACTTGGCAATATTACAAAGATTAGTTCTAATTCTGACATTTATGTGAATGATTTTATATAAACATGCATGTATACACACACATATATAAACACAGATATTTAAACATGAGAATATCAAATGGAGAGAAAGAATGCTTTCACAAACAGCTGGGAGTGTGGTAATGTGATCCTTGGGAATAACTGCATTACAGCTTCTTGCAACACCGCAGTTGGAGCGAAGCAAAAGGCCAGAGATTCTCTTTTCTGCTTCACACTGATATTAGCTATATGAGATTACGTATTTAGGATCTGTTACTAGTAGCCTAAATTGCTATTACTAAGTTTATGATGAGGGAGAGGAGCCAAGAAAATAAGATTTTTAGAGATGTAATTTGAAGCACTAGTTGCACAGTGCTTATTCTTTTGATCAGAGTACTTCAGAAGCCTTGTTTGTACGAGGAGGTGTTGGCCTTTTTTTTCTGGCTTGCACGCTGCTATGCCACATACTAAAATCTCAGTGTAAAGATAATTAAAGAAAATCCAAACTTCTCTTTTTTTTTCTTATTCTGATAAAATTCTGCCATAATAATGAGTTACACTGACAATGAATTAAATTAATTTCAGTTCTATGGACTCTGAGACTTTAGTAAAGTATGTACTTTTAAACCATTGCAATCCAGGAGACTGTGGTCAATTTCAAATACTTTCGGTTCCAGATCACACTTTGATATCCTCTTTTCATCAGGGGGTAATGGCAGAATTTCAAAACAAAAACATCCAGGTGAGCTGCTAATATGCTTCTAATACACCTCTAATTTTGCTATAAAAAGGCCTTGCTATGTTTACCAGCCACACAATAATTTTCCATCCTGCATTAGAATGCCAGAATCTGCAGGGAACTGTGTGGTTATTGAAATGAATAGACTAAGAACAGTTAACCAGCAAAATATTTCAGGTATTCATTTAGCTGCAAAACTGAGGGGAAGTTCTAATGATGGTTGTGGGTACAGTGTGGCAGACTTTGTACTTAAACGTAGAATTGTGGAATGCCTTTTTGGATTCATGACCTATCTGCTGGGTTAAATGTGTGTAACAGTAATAGGGCATGTTTCCTGCAATTTCAACTTGAAGACATCTATAAACTGCACAGACCGCTAAAATAATGAGAAATGCCTGAGATAATTTTATTAGAAAAGGACATGACACATGATTAGATGCTCTCTTTGCTTTTATCTGCTTCATCAGCTCAGCCAAAAAGGGAATCTTAAAGACAGTAATCACAGGCTTTAGAAAATAAATACTGTGTATATTTTTTAAAGGATGGTTATCCACAGCTTATTAAAAATAAATGATGGTATTTGAGATAAGTCTTTTTGTCAATATAGAGCTAGACTCATTGGTATTTTCTTCAATTGGACTGGCCTTTTTGAGATCTAATATAAGCAATATTTTTCTACCTTGGATGGCAAGGTAACTTGGACTACAGATGCCCCTTGTTTAGAAAGGTATACTCTACTGTTCCCAAAGTGGACTTATCCATTTCATGCACTACTCTCATTTCAAACTTCTGGCTTTCTTTTATGTAATATTAAGTTGGTGGAAGCAATTGTGCTTAAACTTAGTACTGGAAGAAAATATTTACCAATACTGGTGAGTAGACTTGCAAAAAAAGTTACTCAGGGAAAGAATTTAAAATAACCGCAGTGAGAAGAAATTTCCTTAATAATCCAGACTACATGGACACATTCTGTAAGAAATGTAGTCTCTGCAGTGAAGTGTAAGGGAAATGTGTTACAAAAAGGTCATTTGGAAACCTCATCTCCCTTGCTGTTTAAAACATGTGAGCACTAGAATTCCTCCATTTCTCTTCCAGCTCTCTTGAGCCTCAAGAAATAAAGAAGGGTGGAGAAAATATTTTGTTAATAATAGTGTTTCCATTTAAAAAGCAATCAACATTATCAACAGCAATGACAATAACTTGAAGTGTAACATTCCTCTCATCCTTGCCTGCATGCAGCAAGAATGCATCCCTCTCCCCACAACTGTCCAGATGCTCCCTACAACACTATGAGCTCTCCATAAATATCTATTGTACTGTAATGAGCATGACAACCCTCCCACAGAGAAAACTCATCAGATAAGGGTGTGGGAGGACTGTGAACGGCGCTATGGCCATGACTGTTTATACTAGGTACAGAGAGTGATACTGGAGCTATTCTCCAGCACATAGAGACAGCTGTGTGACTGTGATTATGTCACAGACTCTTCAAGGTTTTCAGCCATTAACCTCTTTTTGTAACTTTTTGTAAAGACGCATAAAAAGCTGTGGGTCTTTTCTTCTTGTTTCAGAAATAGTAGACTATGAGGCTTGAATTCACTGTGTAAAGATACTAGATTTTGATTTGCAGTGAATTTATGCTTACTGCAGATGAAGAAACTGTGGGTAACAAGGCAAATGCTGTTCCCACAATGATGTAGAGTCATCTAGTCTACAGGATCTATGGGTCTTTGACTTAGTCAGTCATGACATATTTTTTTTTCTAAATTGATTTTTAGAGAGCAGCGTACTGGTTTGTTATCATCTAAAAATGCAACGCATTCTATAATTTAAATGCCAGTTGCATTTTCTGTACCTCAGATATACTTTCTGTGTCTCCATATAGGCATTTAGGCTCATTTACTTGTCTTTGAAGAGGGAAAAGACTGGGCATTTTTGTTTCAACATTAATAAAAAACACTGTCCAACAGCAACCATATCTCTTTGAACTTCCTTGTGTTTACTAGCATTTTTGAAATAGCTGTATTTGAGAATTCCTCTGTAGGTGTGTGGATGTGGAGGAGGAGCTGCACGCATGCTGATGGCCCCGTCAGGTACATACTGGTCACAATTACATTATCCTTTTCAAGGGCCAGGCCACATTGGGTGAGCATGAGCTTTAATAACTGTTTATTTGCTTTTCAGTTCAAAGTACTCAAAATAATGAAATGTGTTGCAATGCACCAAAATGATGTAAGTTTTTTGCAGGTTATGCTTCTCCAGTGACCAGGAAAAAAACCCGTGGGAATGGCATGGAGCTTTGTCAGGGGAGGGTCAGGTTGGATATTAGGAAAACGTTCTTCACCAGAGGGTGATGTGGCACTGGCACAGACTTCCCAGGGCAGTAGTCATAGCCCCAAGCCCGCAGGAGTTCAAGAAGCATTTGAACAACATTCTCAGATGTATGGCTTGAATTCTGGGAGTTGCATTCGATAATAATTGTGGGTCTTTTCCAACTTGGGGCATTCTATGATTATATGATTTTGTGTCGTGATGTATCTAGTAGGAGGACAAGTCAAGATATTGGAGGTTAAAGTGTCTCCAGGAATGTCTTTGGGATTATAATGTACAGAAGCTCCCAAAATAAGACAGTCCTGATCCATGTAGGTAGCTCTGAAAATAATGCCTCCTATTGATTACTGTAGAAACTACAACAGATACAAGAAGCACAATAACAGTATTTGATAGAGCAAATTTTCAGCTACAAAACACTATTTTTCAATATATTCACAACCATTAGTTGTGTATTCTCACCAGCAATGTAAACAAGAGCCTGTATCCCATGCCTGTAAAAATCTGCATGGCTGTCTGGAATGTGGCTTGTCTTTCACATCACTGTCACTATTGCTGCAATGCACCACCCACTGCTTCACTGTGCTCACATCTAATATTTGGTCTTCATAAATGTTCAGCAAGTATCAATGAATGTCAATGGCTGCCATGTTTTCTGCATGGAGGAATTCAGTGCCACACCTTTGCTCCATACACACTTCCATGTCAGATGCCATTTTGTCAGACTGCCCCTCTGTTGCCATCTGTCACACAGCAATAAAATCTAGTGGAATATTGGCAGGAATATTCAACCTCTTCTGCCATACCACCAACATCCACCTCTTGTGGGCCAACAGAAAACTGGGAGGCATTGCTTTTGGAGCAGCGCTTTCTCAAAGGCAAGGATTTGACTAAGCTCAGAACGTGTCCTTAAGAGGTCTAGCAGCTCATTAGGGACCAGCAGGCAGTATAATAGGAAAAGAACACAGACTGATGGCATGGGCTCAGGGATGTGCTTGCTTTACTTGAACTGTGAGACATTATAGCTTTGATAGAAAACAGTTTCTCACTCGAGGGGCTGGATGAGTGTCTACTAAAGTCAAAATTTTGCAGAAAAATGAATCTATCTTCATTCTTGTAATTGGTATTTAGTAGTACAGAAAAGACAGTAGTAGACTTCTTTCAACCAAAACTATGATAGATCCTTCAGAAAATATGAACTGTGCTCACAATAAGGAGTAATTGCTAGAAGCCTGCAGACCTCCCTAATCTTCTCATCAGCCATGTAGCAGATGCAGAAGATGTTTTAGTGAACTGCTGAGCAACAACATTTAACCTGCTCCGTGTTGTTCATGCATAGTGTACAACTATGACATCACTTTATATTCTGGAGATCTCTCCTGCTGAATAATAATTTCTGTTTGATCAGTGTCTTGATCTCAGGACTCTTATTTGTTGCTCCATCATATACTTGTCTGCCAATTCAATGTAAATAAAACAGGTGATTTGATTTGTTGTCCAGTAATCAATATCCACATGAAACAGTAGCTGATCTTTTTTAAACATACAGATGGGACATACTTTGTTGAGCTAGCTAATAAACCACACAGCTCCAGTCACTTTTCCAAGGTACTAATCTATAGTAAAAATACCACACAGCAGAAGTCAAACAGCATGAAATAGGATGTTCCACTGTATTGAATCATTTCTCAGTACAGCACCAGTGACATTTAGAATAGTGGAAAGATTTGCATGAGTATAGCAAAAATAAAGATTTTTCGCTCCTTTGGCCTGCATAAACCAAGTCTGACAGTCTGTTTATATCCCTTTCCCTCTGTTGACTTCTGCAGAAAATAGAAACATGAAGTATTGACAATGGGCAAACAAGCAAAAGCAATTTTTTGTGAGTATCTACTCAAAGATAATTCGGTAAGATAAAATCATAGAATCAAAAAAGCATAGAGTGATTTGGGTTGGAAGGGACATTTAAGATTATCTAGTTCCAATCCCCCTGCTATAGGCAGAGACACCTCCTGTAGACCAGGTTGCTCAAAGCCCCATCCAGCCTGGCCTTGAATGCTTCCAGGGAGGGGGCATTCACCACCTCACTGGCAACCTGTACCAGTGTCTCACCACCCTAACAGTAAAGAATTTCTTCCTAATATCTAGTCTAAATCTACCCTCTCCCAGTTAAAAGCCATTTCCCCTCATTTTGTCACTACGTGCCCTTATAAAAAGTTGCTCTCCAGCTTTCTTGTAGCCCCCCTTCAAATACTGGAAGGCCGCTATAACATCCCCTCAGAACCTTCTCTTAGCTGAAGAGCCCCAACTCTCTCAGCCTGCCCTCATAGGGGCAGCCCTCCAGTCCTCTTATCATCTTCATGCCCCTCCTCTGGACCCAATCAAACAGCTCCATGTCCTTCCTGTGTTGGGGGCCCCAGAACTGCAGTACTCCAGACCTCATGAGAGCAGAGGAGGAGAATCACCTCCCTTGACCTGCTGGTCACGCTTCTCTTGATGCAACCCAGGATACATTTGGCCTTCTGGGTTGCAAGTACACATTGCTGGCTCATCATCATCAGTAGATACCCCAAATCCTTCTCCTCAGAGCTGCTTTCAAGCCATGCAATTTAATCTTATTCATCAGCATATTTATTTCTCATGCTAAAACTTCAAGCTGCTTTACTGGAAGCACCTGGGAAGAACAGATTTCAGGAATTAATTGGAAGCAGGGTTCAGACTGTCCGCATATGAGCAGTGCTGTGTTGATTACTTAGTGAAGTCTGGGACCATAGAGGATAGCTAATTTCCTGTCTCGATAAGGAGACTGAAGGAAGTTGTGAGGCCTCAAATAAAACATATTATGTAGAATTATGCTCATTGAATTCACTGCATGGTGATATTGCTGATCAACTGGTCTCTTAGCTCTGGTGAATGTATGCCAAGCATAGCAAATAGGACTAGGAGTCAGGTGAAAAGGGCTTTAGCACAGTATTTATGACTAGCTTGCTCTGTGATTTTGTGTAAGTCAGTCTAGATTTCTTTTATTTATATTATTTACTTCTTTATTCCATATGTTCTTTGAGGCTGTTTATGTTGGATCCAGGAAAGAACTCAGACATCTGAAGACTGCCTTTTGTAGAGGAACTCCTGGAATGTCCCGCCTCTGCTGGACCAGTCTCAGACAAAGGGATGGAAGAATGCTGTTGGCCTCACTCCTGCCCATGCATCTTGAATTATAGCTGCTGTAGCAGCAGAGGAACAGACGCAACCTCTACTGAATCAGGTTCTTGTGATATATTTGTATTGTAAGGAGACACAGGCTCAACAGAAACCTTGTGGTGATATGAGAATACAGACATGGAACAATTTGATGATTTTTTGAGAGCAAGCAAATATTGATATGCCTCTTACAAACTTAACTAACAGGGCATGAACTCACTGACTGAACAACTTCTGCTTTACTCCAAAAAATGAAGATAACAGTGGAATAACCCTAATGAAAAATAGGATTACAGCATCACTTTTCATTAACCAATATTGTTGAAGGACAATTTGTTCTGACAACATTATGTTACTCATCATTTTAATGAAGTACATAATAATCAAATACTACTTAGAATGCAGTGGAATAGGAAGCTTTTAGGTGAAGTATTGGGTGAACGTCTCAGCTACCTGTACTGTTTTGAAAGCACACAGCAGATTTGAAAAATGTGGCTCAGAAATGATCATGCTTCATTCTGAGTAATCAGAATCAGCTTGTAAAGAAACGTGTAGTTTCATAAAAACAGTCAATCTTAATATTTGTGTAACACGATATATTGATTATACAGATTTATGAAAATTACATAGAATTGGGCATGTGAGTGTTCAGGAAAGAAAGATTTGTGCATAGAAATTGATCTTTGCTTAGCTTTCAGCTTAGCTTTCAGCTGATGAAGTGTTGAAATCTGTCTTCATCACTTTGATTTTAGATTGTTAAATAAACCATCACTATCATTTTATACATCTAGCAATGTCTTTCTATGCCTAACATATTTCAGGCCTTCAGAAAATTTTCTCCTATTGAAAAATTGCATAATGAAGACCTTTGGGTAGTACTTACACTCTGGCATTCCCTAGGCATTAAAATAAATGTTTCCAAATGAATGAAGAAAAAAGTTGTTTGCTTACTTTGCTTTTAGCTTGCCTGGATGGCCCCAATAGCTGTAGGTTTTAGTATTTATCAGAAGTTAAGATGTAGAAAATAATTCACATGTTGATTTAGTCTATTATGTTAGCATGTAAAGACAGATTAGATAGAAGAACTGAAAACCCCTGCAAGGAAGTTTTCTGAAGTAACAAAACAATTGAAACCTCTTTGGTTTGAGAAAGACACACAGTCTCTTAGGTGGTGCCCCATTTAACATATACGTGTTAGATCCACAAATGGACAGAGACCAATGGATGGAGGAGCACAGAGTTAGGCATGTGGGAGCTGTGGCCATGGAAATCGCTGGCTCATGTGACACAGTTCTTGCTGACCACAGCAGTGATTTTGTGTTGGGATTCAGGAAGTAGGGATCTCTGCTTTAGCTTTTTTCCTCAATTTCAGAGAATTTGAGTTGCATCTTGCCCAGCCAAAAGAAAACTAGAAAAGGAGAAATATGGATCTTACTCCCTTGTCTGAGCAGACCTTGAGACTAAACCTCCCCCTCCCTGTGCAAGTGTTTTGACCGCTCAGCTCACATGCTAAAATGGGGGTAAAGGTGGCCATTACTGTCAGTGAGGATAAAGGTGGCCATTACTGTCAGTGAGGACTTCTCTTTAAAGCGTATTTAAAAATGAAAGCAGCTCTCACTGTGCTTGTGAGTTTGATCCTTTCATGTGTTACACAGAAGCTAAGCATGCTTTATTGGATTGATTTTCTCTGTTGGGCTTAGGTATCTGTTTGTTTACTTTCTGGTTCCTAAAGCATTTAGCTGGAGCTAAGTGCCTGACAGCTGCTGACCCCCGGCCATTTCTAGTCAAGCAGAATGCAGATATGTTTTGGATCATGAGACAACATACCTAATGGCTGCAAAACCCTGCAGAGAATATTCTGGAGAGGGCATTTGTTTGGAACTAGATTTTCCTCCTGGAAACCTGATTTTCAGTTCACCTTGGCTACCTCCTGGAGTAACTCTTCTTCTTCTCTCAGGATTAATTTAAATTCTCATTCATCTTTGATTTTAATTCTGCATTCTATTTTTGGCTTAAAGACTTGTTCATAGCTATGAACCAGATTTTATGTGCTATGGTTATTCTTCAGTGATTAGTAAGCACTATGATCTGCAAGTAGTAGCATCTGACCCAGTTGTAACATCAAATTAAAGAATCTCACAGCAAATATTCTCTATCTCTCTCTCCTTTTTTTAGTGTTTTAAAACTTTTTTTTTCTTTTTTTCCAGAGTAATATATATTGGAATTGAGAGATCTGGAAATGGACTCCTTGTTATAAGCCTAAAGAACCTTAATGAGCCTCCCATCCCTTGTAGTCAGGATGCACAAACAATTTTAGCAGAGGTCATGGTTGAGATGATGCCTCTGAAAAGCTGCAGTGGTGTTACTCATGCAAAATGAGCAGTTGTCAGCTGAAATTAGTTGCAGGGCCCGAATTTCAGCTTCTTCTGTTACGTAGGAGCAAGAAAGATGGATCTATCTGTGGTTCCTGTTAACTTCCACCAGCCAGAAAACTTGGGAAATTTGTTATCAGCTATTTTCATGATGAGCTGTGAACTCTGCTCACATCTGAAGAGGAAAGGGTATCTCTTTCTCTGAAATGAATATGCGCAAAGCTCACCCCTGTGCAGAAAATGACTTAATGTCAGTCTGAGTGGGAACTGAAAGGAAGCTGCCAAAGTGATTTATGCTGAAGAAAAGCAGATGAAAGTGGAAAAAATGTAGAGGATGTAGATATCAAGAGGGAATGCATAGATCTGAGTGCATGTGTGTAAACTGTTTGACTTTGCTCTGCCCATATGTGACTTTTAATTTGTTGTAGCATCGGTCCAAAGAGAGAACTGGATCTGAGCTTTCTTCATGCAGATGAGGTTCACATGACACACTTGGAGTCACCAAGCCTGGTCTCTACAAATAAGTAGGTTGCTTTGAAACATAGTAAAATAGGAGGCATTACATTCAGAACAGACCTTATAAAAGCTGGCTTGCTTTCATGCATTGGGCACACCTCTAAAGAGAGCCCCAGATTTTAGACTCTGTACGAAGCCAAGAGCCTTCTTGTCAGCTGGGCCAGGCTGCCCTGCACTGTAGCTGTATTAATCTGAATGTTTGATTTGGAATTCTGCATTTTTTTCAGGATCTAAATATCCCTTATCCCCATATAAAAGGTTTTTGTATTTGTTTTTCATGGGGATTTCTTGTAGCACATGGAGCATGGATTTCCACCTTTCCATGGTTTATAGTAGAAAAAACATAGAGTGAAGGACAACACAGTAATTAGCTGGGTGTTCTCCAGGGGCTGTCACATCACTTTGCTGCCACAGCAAGGCTTGTGTAGAAATTAAGTTCCTGTCAAACACCAAACACTATCTGCACTGTCAAATAATTTACACAAGATTTTTCCCACCTGCATACATGTACATGTTTTAATTACTCTTTTCTTCAGTGGTTAAACTTAACAGAACATTTTATTTCTAGAATAATTTGATGGTCAATCATACCTATCTCGCCTTACATTCTAGAGGTGAAAACCTTTCACTTGTCATTTTGTAATGTGAGGAAAAGCACACATACATTTTCATTACTAAATTATCTTAATAAATTGAGATGCTAATACAAAAATTAATCAAATAATGCTGAACAAAAATGTTGTCAGTGAAGAATGCAAAACAGAAGAAGGAAAGAAAGTATGTCTATTAGTGCTCATTAATGAGTGCCAATGAGCATGCAAAGCATCTAATTCACTTTGTAGTGTCTTCATGTCTTCATAAAGAAGTTTAAAAACCATCAACACAGAAATGTTAATAAAGCAGAAGGAAGTTTGAGAATAATTCTGTCTTGCCCAGTTGCCCAATTAGTATTTACATCTGCAAATAGCTCTAAAAGTCTTCTCTACTAGGTAGGATGGATTTGCCAGTTGCTACTTCTATTACTGCAGTAAACCATGACAAAAGAGGTCATACTCTGCTTTATTCAACTGCCTGGAGTCTCTCTCCCTGATTTTTTATACCATTTCCAAGTCAGAGGCTCTGACAGTAGCTGATAGGGCTTATCTACAGCTACTCTTCTATTTCAACAACTTAGATTCATGACCACATCCCTAATAAGTGCTCGGCCAGGGCTTTGCTGTAGAACCTAAGAAAAAGAAAACAGAACAGAAGATAAATATTAAAGTATTTAAAGATCTGATAGTTACCACCAGGAACTGAAAGCTGAAATGCTAAGAAGATAAAAACCTCACATATTATCTGAGGAATTCTTATGTATGGATTGTATTAAAACTTTTGGTCAGCTGACAGCCTTAGGGCTGGGTACGATGCACGAGACTTTTCTTCCCAGCTTCCTTTGTTTGAGGTAGAGATACTTTTACCACTGTAGTATTTTTCATCCCTATGTTTCTGATCTGGGTACTGTACAATGGCTAAAATGGCATTAGCTGCCTAGATGTATTAGGACCTGTGTTTAAGTTGCTATGTACTGTCCTGTCTCTCCAGTCTTCATTAACTATCTCAGACACAGTAGACACTTATACACAGACACCTATATTTTAGAGTCCAAACACAGATTTGAATTGTACTTACTGTCTCTGTGATCAAAGAATAGGCACTGTCTGTTGTACAAGGGCATTAGAGAAAAGGTTAATAGATTCCCCTGAGTCAAAGGAACTTTGTATCACTACTCTTTCAAAGTAAACATCCCTAATCACAGAATCACAAAATCACAGAATGGTTAGATTTGGAAGGGCCCTCTGAAGGTTGTCTTTTCAACTTGCTCAAGCATGGACAGCCAGAGCAGGTTGCCTGGGACAGTGTCCAGATGGCTTCTGAAGCAAGGACACTTCACAACCTTCCTGATCAATATTTGCAAGTACTCTGTCACCCACACAGTAAAAAAGTGCTTCCTGGTGTTCAGAGGGAAACTCTTGTCTTCCAGCTCATGCCCACTGCCTTTTGTGCTGGTACTGGGCAATATCCTGACTCCATCTTCATTGCAAAATCTCTTCAGATATTTACGTACATTTTAAGATCCTCTCAGAGCCTCCTCTTCTCCAGGATGATCAGCTCCAGTTCTCTCAGCCTTTCCTCAAAGAGGTGCTACAGTCTTTTCAGCATCTTGGTGGACTTCTGCTGAACTTTTTCCAGTATGTCCAGGTTTCTCTTGTTCTTGGGGGTACAGAAGTGGACACTGGGCTCCAGGTACTCAGCAATGTTGAACAGAGGGGAAGGAGCACTTTTCTAGACCTATTGGCAATACTTAGCTGAATGCAGCCAAGAATATCATTAACCTTAATGGCACATTAAGACATAATGGCACATTGTCCACATAAGGGCACATTTCTGACTTGTGCTCAAGTTGGCCTCCACCAGGACTCTAAGGTCCTTTCCTGCCCCCGGACTGTGTGCATGGCTGGGATTGTTCGTCCCATCTATCTATGCATCTCTGTAATAAAATATTGGATGCAGTTCACTGGAGCCACAGCCTACATAGTTTTCCTTCAAGAGGAGTTCCACACATTTTGCTTTAATGACTGTTCTTAGTGCTTAAAACACAGACAACTGTAACGCAATCATGACTTAGTAGGATCTGATGCTGGTTATACTTTTTTTTTTTTCCTATGCAGTATTTGATTTTGTTAAGAAAGGGAGTATATCATAAATCACTCCTCAGTGAACAAAAGGCTAATTGACTGATCTGAAGCTATACAATAGTAAACATGTAGAATGTCAATATATATAATATGCATGCCTAGCAGTGAGGGATATAAAATCTGAGCTGTGTCTGTGATTTGTCATTTGTCTTCCCAAGTTATAAACACAGGCTTCACATTTATATGGATAAAGCCTAAGAGCTTTGTCAAATTCTTTACAATTATTTCTCCTATCCCCCAACTTATTTAGGAATCACTTGAAAGTCCAGAGGATTTTTTTAACCATACACTCCAACACTAATGGAAAGCGCATGGAAAGCATTAATAAATGTAAGTAAGTATGCACTGAATTCTTATTCATGTGTTATTAATTCAACATCTACCTGAATTTCCACAGTTGCAATTCAAATTCATTAAGCTTAGGGGCAGAATGGATGTAAGGACTTTCAGTTAAATGTTCAAAATACTGCTAAGTCTAAGGAATAAAAAGTAGAGTACCTTCCATTTCCTTTTTAGATCATGAGATCATAAACCCTAATGCAGAGGTTTTGTGTTTTTTTCTTTTTATTTGTGTTATAATAATAATATAATAATAATAATATCAATACTAATACAAATAATTATAATAATATTTAAACAAATAAATGCAATAATAATATAATACAAATTATATCATAATAATTGCTATTTGTCTCCATGGGAACATCGTGTCTATCCCCAAATGTCTCAAAAGTGATCTGGTATTTAGACAACTAAAATATATCCTAGGTTACCACAAGATGTAATGGAAGCTTAGATTCTTTGTTCAGAGTAGATGTCTACACTGTAGATGCTGATGTGGGATTCAGTCCCTTCTATTGAATCCTTACTGTCATACCTCAGCACTGTCACACACAGGGATGTGGTGTAAGGAGTGGGATTTCGTGAGTACGACCAGCCATTGGCAGTGGCAGGCCAGGCTTGAGGACTACCTTTTCCCTCTCTCAAAGCTAAAGCAGCATAGGAAATAGATGCATGGTAGACTGTAAGCTGTTGAAAATAATTAAATAATACGAAAACAGTGATTAAGTTTGTAAGTAAAGACAGCAGTGTTGAAAGGAAAAGACAACCACATTAACTGTAAAACTGAAGACAGCCAGGCTGACTGCAGTGATTTAAAAAGGAAATAATCCTCTTCAGATAGACAGACAACCAATGACCTTCATTACTGCAATATCTTCTGACTGCATACACTTAAGCGGAGTAGAGTCATGCTTAGTAAGAAAAAGTTCATAAACAGAGGATTATCAAATGCTGCCGTTTGATGCTCTTTTTCCAATTCTGTACAAAGTTGCCACACAGACTACAGCTAATTACATGTCAGTGTTTTTCTCTTCTAATAAACGGCTTGCAACATCTCTGCACTTGAGTGATAGTTAAAAAAACAACTAAGAACCGATTTGCGGTAGAATGGCGTTTCTGCACTGAATCTGTAAACAAGATGCCCAGCAATTTAACACTTTCCATCTTCAGCCTCTGCAACTTGAGTGCATCTGAAAAGGCTGAGTGCTAAAAAAACAAGATTAGGGGTAGGGGTGAAGATTGTCAGTCACGTGCTAGAAAAACAAGTGAAGCTGTAGGAAGCACACGTTGAATAACTCAGACGTACCCTGGAAAAAGTCACAGGTCTGATAGGCTGGGGGAATGCCTATCTGGAGGCTATCTCACTCCTATCTGCCATTTACCTTGCTGTAGAGCCTCTGGAATCCTCTCTGGCATGGACCCACTGTATCATATGGGAATTGCTGCATCTTAGCAAACTCACATATGGTAGTAGCCAGAAATGCTGAATTCCTCCCAGGGGGAAGTGGCAGAGAAAGAGTTTTCCAGCCTCTCCTAAACACTGCCAACCAATCACTTTTGGTCTAGATCAGTCGGGAATTCTGCATTCCCTGTGTTCGTTTAGCTGTATTTGTTAGGATTTTGTTTGGTAGGATTTTTATTGTTCTGCTTGTTAACTGCTGGGGATGCTCTTCTAAACAGAAAAGCAGCTGTTTCTACCCACTCACTTCCTCTGATAGTTACAGGAGGTCATTTCAAAGCTGTGTGAAATGCATACTCTGGCCTTCATATGCCACCCTAGGAGGGTGCATGTCCTATGCCATCTTTGCAGACTCCATATGGATGTTCTGAATACCCTGTGGTGTCTCAAAAGTCCTGATGTGCAAATGTGTGGGCTATTTTGTGTTCTCTAGAGAGACCGTAGCCAGAGTTCCAGCTGGATGTTGGAATGGATGAAAAGTTAACTGATAAAAAAATATTCAGTGTTGATTTATCAGTGGTTTGTAAAACCACTAACTTAACATTTTGATGAATCACTCACTGACACATGCCTAAAGAAACACTGAGAGTACTTTAAAGGCCGGCTGTACTCTTAGCAAACACATAGCTATGTTTGCAGTCACTCTTGGATCCTGAAGGAAAGTGCTCTCTAGCAGGATGACAGACACAGCTTCAGCTAACACTTTGTGAGTTCCCACAAGCAAGCCTTGTGTCAACACCATCCATGGGCTCCTCTGCAGCTCATACAGATGGAGCTCCCTGTTGGCTGCAAAGCTAACCTCATGGAGATGCAAAAGTTTGCAAGACAGGACAAAAATGGCAAAGCACATCCTAATTTGCACTGTGTGTGGTGACATAGCTTGGAGGACAGGGAAATGGTTAATATCATATAAACTTTTTGCCAGTTTGCACATCACTACTTCCCCATCTTCTATCTGTTCTCCTAATGAATGATATAACTGTTGCACAGCTGATGATTCAAATATCCCAGAATTCCATTACCTGCATTCTCACTGTAACTGCAGAAGTTATTTCCAATGAAGTAATTATTTTATTAATGAAATCTAACATCACTGCAGTATAAAATTTGAGTATATACCATTATAGTTCATTCACTGGAATAGCAGTCATCGTTTTTAAAAATTACATAGAATGATGTGAATTTCAACTGGAATCTCAGTAAAAATAAGATGTGAGTAAATGCAGCTAGTTAACACGTTCTTTTGTTTTCAATTTTTTTGCCATTCAAATTCACTCCTGATAGTGTCTCAGGCAATACACAGAAGACCTCTACCACTCCTCCTTTCATTCTTATAATCACTGCTGTAGATACCCTGTTCTTTCATGTAACATGGTCTAATGCAGTATTTTTTTTTTTTTTTTTTTTTTTGCTGTGTTTTTCTAGGCAGTATAAGGAGGAAACCTGAAGAAAAACACGTTATGTCAATCAAAGTACTTGTATAAATGTATCTGTTTTCATTGGTCATACTGATTTTAACATTACTGGAATTTATTATGTATATAGATGTTTTATTGTCTCACTTAAGGATCATAGCCTCATACAGCAAAATCAAGAATCACAGAATCACAGAATGGCCAGGGTTGGAAGGGACCTCAAGGATCATGAATCTCCAACCCCTGCCATATGCAGGGCCACCAACCTCCCCATTTAATACTAGACTAGGCTGCCCAGATGCACTGTTTTAAGGGAATACTGAATTGTGCAGATGATTAAGAAATGATCCTATCATGCTTCAGTATATACTGGAGTAGTTGTAGATAACTGTAGATAATTCAGTGCAGTAACTGCAAAGTCCCCTGGAAGCACAAGGCCCACATCCCAGTAGAAAATATGCATCCTTTTATGGGTCTGGACTTCCTAGTTCTGGTTTGGGTGTCTCTGGTGGAAGGAAGAAGAGCTGTTGCTTCAACATAGCTAGGATCACCACAGTTGGCAAAAGACGAGAGATCAGTGCGTATAAAAAATCCATCTCTGTTCAAGCGAAATTGGGAATTAGCAGTAGAAGTCCCTCCCTGAACACAAAGGCTGTGCATTTAAGTATGCGTGAATATCTACTAAGTGGCAGTATCCTTTCTCTCGTACTCATAGTTAGGCCACTTGGGCACAGTGAGGACAACTTGGCTTTCAGACAGTGAAGATAACATCCTTAGGGTCCAAAGTTTTGGTTTACTTATAAAAAACACAAAAGCAATAGCTATGGGAGGAAGTCTGGTGCTAACTTTAAACAAATTAGTATAGTAACTAGCAAGATACATCGAGTTCCACACTAAGATAAAAAACAGACACTCGAAGACAGGCCTCTGTGACAAAATGAACCATTTCTAAGTATTGCTAATGTACTTTACAAAGTGCTGAAGATTAAATGCATATGAGAGCTTCCACAATAGTAGGCTTCAAAGCTAAACAATCATATTGTCGTACATGAATTCATCTGCTAATTATGTTTAATCAAAGACAGAAAACACACAGATGCCATTACATGAAAACAAAAATATGTAAGACATAAATCAACTCAGAAACAGCCCTGGCTGAAACTTTAGAGCTGGCTATTTTGAAAGCAACGAGCTTGAGACTTCTGTTGGTGAGCCTGGACTGTGCTAACCAAGCTGAGTTGTCTGTGGGGTGCAGGGCAAGGCTCTCTTCAGCTGTGAAGCTGGGCCAGAGGCAGCAGAGCTGTATGAGGCTGATGCTGCAGCCCAGCTAATGAGTCTTCCCTGCTCTGGCAGTAGGCCAAGCTTGATGCTGTGCTGCTTAGCACAGTGGAGACAAGATTTTATTGGTATCATTGAAGCCAATAAGAAAAAGCTTGTATAAATTAACTGAGTAAGAGACATTCTAGGGTTGTAATTACTTGAAGGGTGTAACTTTTAAGCAGTTGTAATGCAGCCATAACATGAGCAGGGCAAATTAGGATATCATAAACACTGATATAAGTTACCTGCTGGGCCAGCTTCTGTTTCCATTTATACCCTCCTGACTCCACCAAAGTGCAGGTGACTTTTACCCAGTCTTTATGTGAGTAGTAAAATAAATTATAACTCAACCAGCTCTGGCTAGAGTGAATCTATATATATAATTAATCTTTATTTTACATACATAATGGAGGAAAGAGAAAGAAATTCTCTTCAAAAGCCTGAGCTTGTTCTTGATCATAGGAAAGATTGATCCAAACATCATACATCACGAATTGTTTGAAAACAGCACAAAACTGGAACAATTGCAATGACTTTTGCCAAATTATTTCAGATTTATTTCAAATTAGCTGTGAATACGGATTTCCTTCATGTTGTTTAAGTATTGGAGTAAGGTTTATTTTGATGTGTACAAAACTGTCTGCAATATACATGTTGTGTCGACTGTGTGCTGGGCAGTAAATGAAGATCAGTTTTTGTTATGAAAACCAGCCTGCTGTCTGAAATGTATGCTATGGTGTTGCAAATACAGTTACCTTTCTGTGTCTTTTGGATGCCTCCTCTAGCTCTGTTTCTTATTGTTTGGATTATTTCTTTCAGTTTCTGAGTTTTCTACCCTTTTCTTTTTAATTGTGTTCTTAGCTGTTGCAAAAACAAAACAAAACAAAACAAAACAATACAAACTCTAAGCCCCAAAGTATCTGGTTCACTATTTTTGTTTGTTTGTTTGTTTGTTTGTTTTTATCAAGTGCATTAGCACATGTTTTTTTGTGCTGATAGCACCTGGCTTCATTTCTTCAGGCTAATTCTGTGGCTTGTTCCAGGGCTAGCATCTCAATGCTGCTGGCTCCAAAGTCCAGATGAAATCAGAGGGGTCATTGATCTAACACAGGAGTTTAGTGCTGGTGACCAAATGGCAGACAACCCTATGGTTCTGGGCATGCTGGGAACCTGTGTGCCTATCAAAGTCATTCTGCAGGTTTTGCCTTATTCTAAAGAGAGCAGCAAGAGATCCCATAGTGACTGAGTCTCCTTGCATTAATGATTGCCCTACTGATTATTCTGTTTCTGTCCTGCTCTGCACAGACAATTCTGTATATTTGCTCTGTCTTATAGGCTGTAGGGCTTTTCCCTGTACTCTGGACAGTACAGCTGTTTTTGTTATTTGGAGGCATTTCTCAAAGGATCTATGTTTTTCTTTCTAATAGAAACGAAAATCACACATCCTGTTGTCTTAATAGGAATCTCATAGATTTTCCGAATTACGTAACAGTACTAGAGTTTCTGGCTGTGCTTTGTAAGTACCCTTTTTTTTTTTTTGGTCCTGCAAATAGATGTATCTTGTTAAAAAGAAAACGTGCAAGAGTTTAGTATACAAATAACAGCTTCACTTTCTGTAATGCTGTCCTGAAATGATTTATTTATTAGCTGTTACCCTGAAAAAGCTTCCCTGAAAGCCATGTTCTTGAGAGCACTTTTTACTCACTTGCCAACCTTCCCTCTTCAATGCAATAGTAAAAGCAAGCGAGCAAATAAATCCTTTGTGAACAAATACAATCACAGCAAATAGCTCCATCTTTATTATCTCATCATTATCTGTCATGATCAGCTCTGTATACAAAATTAAGGCTTTCTTTTGCAAACTATTTTATACACAGAGATTTCACAGGAATCAGTCTCTACAAGTATATTTTATTTATTTATTCCCTCTGATTCTGCTGTGTTTACACCTTTTAATCACTCTGTTATGAATCACCCTAGTCCAACTGTTCATATCACGTTTGAGATACTGCATACACTTCAAGCTGGGCAGCAGCAGAATACATCATGTTTATACATATTTGCTGTTTATTAAAAGGTGCTTCAGCAAACAGTGTAGCACTGTTTTGAGCCTCAATTCAGGGAACCTTCTCAAAAACAGTTCCCTGCTGCAGCACCTGCTCTTTTGAGTACTATAGATGTTGCTAGATAGAGTGTGAATTCTGCAGAAGCTAAAGATTTCCAGGAAAGAATGCCAATATACAAAAGAGAAGAAAAAGGGAGAAGTATTAATTGAAAAGGCTCCAGGTAAAGGTAAGTACTATTCATACTTTTAGAGTTAGCCCAATCAATATTATAACTAGATTACATATTACATTTAGAAATTGCTGCATTTACTTCTGGAAAGGAGGAAATTTTTCATAGTATATGGATCTTCTAGGTTTCTGTTACATCACAAAGGAATCAAAGAAGTCATAGTTAATGTTGATGAAGGTATTTCTAAACATCTCTTATGATGTAACTTTCATGATGTGATTATGATGTAATTATGATGTAAAATTTTGCTTGAAGAGTTTTTACTAGGCAAAGCACAGTTTCTCTTGACACAAGGAATACCCTTTTCTCCTGATACAGGTGGCTGTTTGTGGCATCATTCCTTGTAACAACACAATGAAGAACCATGAGAAACAGTACTGACATAGAACATGCACCTTGATTCTACAATTTCAATTCCTAGACCTTGGTCTGGAAATTAAATTGGGAGTTGAGTTATTAGTTACTACTATTAAAAAAACCCACTCATTTGGGAAAGTTGATGCTGGTCTGCTCACTCAGTGGCAGCTTTGGTGTAGCTCCCCATGGAAGAAGAACATGGTCCTATGGCAGTAGTCAAAGTTTTAAGAGACATCATCTCTTACAGAGGGCCTTGAACCTATATCTTAGGCTCAGTCATCAGAGTTTGAAAGTGCTAAGACCAGTGCCTTTTTATAAGAGAAAAAAATTTTTAATGGGCTACAGTCAGACCCAAGAAAATGTATGGAACTTGAAACCTTTGGAGTTTTTCTCTAGCTTCTCTTGAAACTTTTACTTACAGAACAATCAATTGCCTCTAACGCCTCATTTTCAGAAGGAAAAATGGCCACTGATGAGGAGTCTTGTTTATCACAAGCAGACTAAAACAGTTTAGGCTTTGAAAAATCCCTCAGTTCTATGTTCTGACTTTTAGTAATTGCAGGGATTTCTTTCCTACAGTTCACTGACAATATGTTTCTTATAATGTACATTTCTTTTCTGAGATAGGCTGTGTACCTGAGTGTTATAAAGTGAACTGCTCTGAAGAAAAAGTCTGTCAGTCACTGAAGTTCCCCATCTTCTTCTTGTTGCTGCCCCAGAGACAGTGGCAGAATTGTGCTGCTATTATTCCTGCACTGAGAATGGAATTGGTCACCTATCAGTGGAGAAAGCCAGAGAGCGTGTTCTCCAAAGACTTCTATTTTTATATATTTTAGGAAATATACCCACAGTCCTCTCTAAGTATATATTTATTTATATTACTAAAATACTAAATGACTGGTAACTATTACATTGTATTTCCAGATTTGTATTGTGAAAGAAATCAGTGGTTCACTGGTTTGTATATATTGTAATTAAATTTAGAATGTGGATGACATCAACGGCTCTGAAAAATTCTCCAGCAGTTACCATAGAAACAAAATTTCTTCAAGTAACGCAGCAGAGTGGTGTGATGTTGAGTGGGGAGTTCTGACATTTAATTTTTAAATTAAACTATACAGATCACCACTAGGAAACAGCACAACCATCAATTTAGTATTAAAATCAGGATGAGTGCTATTTTTCTGTACTCAACATCATCTCAGTGATACTTGACCTAGCAGCTAGCAACTGATATATTGTGAGTTTTTAGGCTGCAAAGATGCAGACCAGTAAATACTTTTCATATTTGCAAAACATCCTATGGAGTTACCTGTTAAAAAGTGATCGCCTTCCATTGTAGCAATTATCTAACACTGCATATTTTTATATGGACTTATTACGACGTAAAATGCTGTTTAATATGTTAGTAACAAAAGAATTTTCAATTAACAATATGATATATTGTGTAGTTCTTTATGAAGCTCATCTGTAAGTTGATGTTAAAGCTCATATCATAGGAATGACAGTGACTTTCAGGGCAAATGGGAGCTACTTAGTGGATTACCATGGAAACTGTGGTTACAGTATTTTCTTGTTCTTGTATGGTGTTAGTTTTCTAAAATCTGATGTATTGGATCAGTTTGAAGAATCACTGAATAATCATTTATTCTTTACCGAGGCAGGAAAATTGCATGCTTTTGCAACCTTGCTCTCCAGCACTATGTCAGAATTTTGTGCTGTTTCCAAGAGATTACTGAACACATCCCTAGGATCCTTATCTCAACTTGTCTAGAGGAATAGAAAAGCAAACATCACAGAATACTTTTTCTTTCTCTTGAGTACTTCTAGTGAGTTTATGCTTTTTTATCATATTATTACTAGATTTGATTAACATAAAAAAATCTGGGTAGATTTTTTTTTTCAGCCCTGTCCTTTGTTTCTCTGCAAAGTGAGTGTTCCAAATGTGTCACTAAATTCAGAATTTGGTCCTACAGTCCTTATTCTTTCCAATAACTGTGATATGCACTGTCTAGATTTGTTTACTTCTGGGTCTTACATGCATCCTCAAAATGAAATCTGTATAAAAAGGCATCATGTCATTTGCTGTCTCAAGTGCACTGCAGGGACTGGGTTGTGACTGAATGATGATTTAATATTCTTCTTCCTGCATGAGACATGTATAGGGATCAACGTATTCTCAGGTATAGGCTCACATCTGAATGCAAAGTCTGCTCTAAACCACTGTAATACAGGAAGGTGTAAATAACCATGAAATGAAAATTCAGTTCTGTTCAAACTGTTCAGTGTTTATACAAAACATTGTAGGTGGAAGGCAAACTGTATGTTAAATAGGGAAGTCTGAAATACAAACACTGCCTTATGGGGATATCATCCTTCAGTTCTCTGCTTGGGAAGAGTTTATTGGTATGGGAACCAATCCCACAATGAGGAGGCACGCTTTAATTAAAAAGTTGCAGGAAGTACATTACTTGTTTCTGTGATCCTTTCAGTGGTGGTGAAACATTTCTTCCTGGACCCCAATTTGATTTTCACACGATTGCATATGTCCTATAAATCCTATGCTTGCAGTCAATCATCCCTTCCTTTTGAAATTGCTAAAGAAGTGTTTAACTGCACCGGAGCCCCATGTGCCAGGTATGAACCAGCAGCTCCCAGGTGTAGGAGCAAGGTCCTTCTATGAGGCAATGTGATTGTCTCCCTCTAGCCTACACTCATAAGGCTACATCTGGATATAGTCTGTGAGTTTGGGCTCCCTCCAGGAAAGATACGGAGAAATGGACATGAGTTCCTTGGGCCTCTGAGCTTGTTGGGGATGGAGAACTGAGCCTATGATGAAAGGCTGAGAGACTGGAGCTGGGTTGGCCTAGGAGAGGTGGTCATGAAGAGGGATCTATGCTTCTCACAGACCGGAAATGGAAGAGTTTTGTACCAGGCATGAGGACAAAGCTTTTTTCATGGGGATGTTAAGGTAGTGGTGCAGACTACTCAAGAAGATGGCTTTCCTTGGATGATTTTCAAACCTGACTGTGAAAAGCCTTGAGCAGCCTGGTCTGGTCTCAGACCTCAGACTGCAAAGATTTTTGTCTTCAATACAAAACAGTCCTAATTATTTGGTTTTCCTGCCAAACCTCTGACTGTTATCCAGGCTCTCATCTCAGAAATACTGCATGCTCTTGTACATAGTGTATATAAATTACTGCTTCCTTGGCTGAGCTAAGCATTTGGGTGGCTAGGCTCATCCAAAATTTGCTTAGTATTATTAAATTATGCCTCATGCTGTGCTTAAGGGCCATGGCTGATAGACATGCATGCCCTGACAAGTGCTGCTGAGCTGCAGAGAAGAGGTGCTACCCACCTCCACCTGGGTCCTACTGGCCCCAGTGGCTACCTGGAAAGTGGGAAGCAGGAGCCTAGTCCTTCTTGATATGTGGCCAGACCAGAGGGGATGCTGAGAAAAGGAGAATAATGAGGTAGGGACAATGAGAATGCACTTGTAATCACACCTTTGTAACACACTTCTCAATTACAATTAGTGACTGTGAGGCTACAGAGAAAACAACTGCAAGACAACGTGAGAGAACATGCTGCGGGAGTTTGCTGCAAGCTCCAGGCAGCATCTGGAATTTAGCCATTAAAAAGAAATAGCTCTAACTCTTTGGTATTTGGTAAAAACTTTGAAACTTTTAATTGGTTTAGGAAAACATAAATAAGAGAGCAATATCAATTTTGCAACTGTATTATTTGACCATCTCTAAGACTAGTTTTAATTTTGGCAAGTGGAAGAAAAATAGGTTTACAAAAGATTTCACATCCTTCAAACACTTTCAGATAGATCTAATATTACATAAAATTGTTACTTTGAGGAATGAAATTTAGTACACTCTTACATGGAGAAGAAACTGCCTAAAATTCAGGATTCTAGAATAAATAAACTTACATATGTGTTCAAACTGAAGTATTCCTTCATTTTTATTAAATTTTTATTTGCAAGTCAGTTGTTCAACTCCCCTTCCTATTTACCTCAGAGGAATTACAGTGAAGTATTTACCATACAATTTAATTAGTGGTTGGTGAAAGAAATTGTATAAGTTCTGACAGAATGCTACTTCTACATTATCTGCAATGCTCACTCTTTGAAAAATTTCATTATGGTACAAATCCCACACAGATAAGGCAGATTGCAGCAGTCACTAAAAAGCAGGACCAGGTGAAAGCACTACTAGTTTCTCACTCGCAGTTATCCTCTGTTATTTGGTGCACTGCACATCCTGCTATGCGTTTTTGATGATTTTCAGCTGGGCTGACTGCTGACTTTGTTTAATTTACAAATCTGACCTAACCCAGCTGCCCTTCTGCCTTTCTGATCTCTGTTTTGAGACCTGGAGCAGTTTTGTTGTAGCTCTCCATCTAGCCAGAGAGTTAAAATGTGTATAATGGCCAGTTCAGCCCTGGGAAAACACTCTGCATACTGTAGTAACAACCTGGTCCAGCTGAATATGCTGTGCCTATTGAAAGCACATAGTGGGCTTCTCAAGAGTACTAAATAACTCAGAGATAGGGAAAAAAATTGGCAGGAGAGAAAGCATTAGTAGACAGATGTGTGCCTCTTGTAGAGGTCAGCAAAGCTGAAGACAGATTAGGAGGGGTGGGGGGAATAGATACACTAGTAAATAGGGAAGCTCTGACTGCTTTGCAAGGGCATTTTTTCCAATTCCCTTTGAAGGCAATCAAAAGTTCCCCAGTACACTCTAGGACACTTATATAAATGAGAAGAAGGAGAACAAAGGAGTGAGTGACTATCTGAACTTCTGACCCTTTGACCATTATACATCATTTGAAGCATTTCAAGCATTTCTTTCACTAATAATGAATGTCTGAAGATATGGACAGTTTGCTGAGTAAAGTGGCTGAGAACAATCTAGTGAGTAGTAGGAAATGTAGTAAATCATAAATAAAATTTTAGTCCGACTTTCAAGAAATGTAAGAGAAATTTACTTTGGAAAAAAATGTTTAGCTCTGTTATTTTTGATGTTCTAATGTGCTTTAATGATATACTTGGCAGACATAATCATCTTTCAAGATCCTAGAAAGATTGTTTCATCTGATTGTCATACATAATAATATTATATCAAGTTTATGAGAAATCCAGTGAATAACAATGTAAAACTCAGTTCTTGTCCAAACAACAAAGAGTCTATTCTTATTGGTGTATTAATAATCCCTGTTTTGTGCTGTTACACTGTAAAATGTCAAATGTGTGTGAATGACTCCATTTACATTACAGAGTTCATCTATTTTAATCCTTCCAAACATGTCTAAAACAAGGTTTTCATCACTTTATATAGCTTTATATTTCATCATTTATCTGCTTAATCCACTTACTCAATCTTTAATAAAAAATTTAGGGCCATGGTTTTGGCCAATCACAGTGTTCACAAGTTTCTCTCATACCACTCCTCCTTTAGAATGTACAGACAGAGAATCTTGACCTTCCTACTTCTCTGTATCAATGGGCACCATTTTCTGTGTGCTGTAGAACATTTCTCCTCATAGGAATATTATTAATATATTCTTAAATTTCTGACATCATATCATGTATTTTTCATCTTCTTGAGAAAATAAAAATACCTTTCTTCAGCTTTATCTGTTAAAACTGTTTGGAGTCTAATATAGGCTGCAGAATTAGATTTGTTTTTAAATATTTATATCATGCAGTACTTTGTTGCACCTTATAACTACTTTTACTTACTTCTTTTTAATAGATTAAATTATATTTTGGCACTAAATTTTCCTGTAAGATGTGTCTGATGCAGGGTAAGGTCTTTCCATCTCATGCCTGAAGATATTCACTTTTTTATTTGGCCACCTATAAGTAACTTATTTAAGATTCTTATGAGTTAATTCACTTCCCGGAGGCCACTGTTTTACCAGCTCTTTATTCAAAGGTTGAATTTTATAGGTCTAAAAGTAAGATTACAGAGGAACTTTCATTGAAAGTCTTCTTTTTTGATAATGATGACAAGAATGAGTTTCTATTGCCTCGCTCTATGGTCTTTTTCATTTCTGTGGAAAAAACAACAAAAAACCCAATAAAAGCCCAAACAAAAAACTGTCTAAAAAATGGCTCACTAGCTTCTAATTGTTAAAAATAATTAACACAACTCCTGTAAAATATTTGGCTAAAAATATTTCAAACTAAAAATTCAGTTATTCAGGCCTGGTGTTATTGCAGGTCTAGACTGTTCATTAAGGAAGCAAATGTATTAGATGATCTATTTATCTAATTATAAGAGATGAGATTCAAAATATTTTTAGCAGAAAAATGCAGCAAAAGGATTTTTAAGCTGAGTGCCTGGTAGATAGCTCATAAACTGAAGAGGATGTGATAGTCAATAAGAAAATGACTATGAATCATTCAATATGTGGCTCTTCTTAATCTGTGAAAAAAATGTATCTTTGGAATTGTAATTACTTGTTTGTTTTCGACCCCCACTGCTGTTTCTTTTGCAGTCAGAATTAGACTAGCTGAGTAACCTTTTTAAAAAATTACAGTCACCTGTTTTTCTCTTAGCTCTTCAACAAATCTGACCATGTAGCGTCCATATGGAAAATGCTAATAAAAAGTGATTTTGTCATAAGCAGTAAAAGCGTGGATGCCAACGAAAATGCCAGAATAGATGTTGATGTATAAGAGACAATGTGAGTCGATAAGCATCTGAAATGCAATATAGGAACAAGGAAAAGCAGTAAAATTTTCTGTACGTGAAAAGAGATCTTATCATGAAATCAGAAGCAATAGGTCTCTCTGGGCAGGATTTTTGCCCTATTCTGTTGTAATATTTAGTCTTAATTAATAATTTTTATCTCCTTTGCATTCAAACTGGAGAATACGGCCATTATGAGTGTGACTCATTCCTCCTGTCTTAGATATTAAACTGTACAAAATAACCTATTAGCAGGTCCATATCCCAAAACTGTTTATAAAAACCTGCCATAAAATTAGCACAGTCCTACATGTCTACAACTCTAAAATTAAAATTAAAGTCATTTGTACAGTTCTGTCTCTTCAGGACTACACCTAGAATAGTTTGCTCTATTGTGAACCTGTCTTTATGTTTTGGAGAACTCTGTTTCGGTGGCTAGATGTAGATGTAAGCACTACAGTCTGGATACCGAGTATATGAAAATGTGGAATTTTATCAGTGCACTTTTTAACTTCACATATCTAAACAAGGACTGACTATGAATACAGCAGATGTTAAATTCTGTCATCCTCCAAGGTGAATCTCTGTTCCATAAAGAGTTGCCAAAGTGGCCATAGAAGTATTTTAATTAAGGGCGGTCTCCTATTTATATAACCATCCCATTGCTATTAAGTTTTCTCACAAGCAGCATTTATCCATGATTTTCCATGTAGTTTTGTGGAAATTGAAATAGCGAGGCAGGGATCATAGATGACATAAACTAATTCAAGCCTTTTAACCTGAAGGAATTTGCAGATTTGTTTTTTCAACACCCTTATATTTCCTTTTGAAATGTGTGCAGCTCTGCAATTTTTGATCATCTCCTTTGTGCATCCTCATATGTCAGACTAATAAACAGAATTATCTTGACAAACATAGGCATATTAAATTAAAGAAAAAATGTTGTCCTCTAAGTAGTTCTGGTCAGTAGAAAAAAAACTTTAGGTTATGCTAGACTAATATGAAGCTAATAATCAGGGCTGTAAGCTGAACTTATGTGTTCTGGTTTAACCTGGCAGGAAGCCAAGAAGCACACTGTCATTCACTCAGTTACCCTCAAAGTGAGACAGAAGACAGAACTGAAAAAAGTAAAAAAAATATGGGAACTCAGCAATAAGATAAAGACAGTTTAAAAAGAGAAAAGAAAAAACAAAGAAAAGAATTTAAGAAAGCAAGCAGTGCTAGCTGACCTTTGTCTACTCAGCCCCCAAATAACTGCAGCCACTCTGACCAGCTCTCCCAGTTTTACTGATCAGCATGACACCACATGGTCTGAGATATCTCTTTGGCTGGTTTGGGCCACATATTTGGGCCTTCCAGATCATTGTTAGACACCAAGCCTCCTCACTGACAGGGCAGCATGAGCTTGTGTGGAAGTACTGATCAACAGTAACTAAAATATCAGTGTGTTATCAACATTGTAATCCTAAATCTATAACATGGCACCATATGAGCTGCTGGAAAGAAAGTAAGTCTGTCCCAGATAGAACCAGGACAGATGTCACAGCACTGAACATGTAGGCTGAAAGGGAATGATAAGTCTTAGGTATGATCTTGTTTATATATAATATTTTAGTGAAAACTAGCACCCATGCTAAAATGAGATGAGCCCTTAATAAGTAGAAAGAAAACTTGTACGGCGATAACAACTTCTGATTTGTAGCAAGATAAATAATTTGCTATTGTCGAAATAGGAATTATTTATCCTAACTTACACTAAATGTTTAGCTATTACTTTAAAATGTGCATTTGGACTCCTGTGTTTCTCATCAAAATACTCAAATTTAGTGACAATTTTGATCATTCATTGGTAATCAAACCGGTTTTCAGTGCTCTTCAATGCCTCCATATGACTTTCTGAAGAGCTGGAAACAATATCTGCAAGATAAATCATTATAATGACTCAACACATTGTATAGATAGAACTACAGTGCTGAACTGTACCTGACCTACAGCTAAGTCCAACTGGCATATGCAATTTTCTCCTGTCAGAAGAAAACGTAGCTAAAAATTACTAGTTGATTGAAAACATAGTTCAGTATCAGGACTGTGAATTTTATCTCTGTGACACAAAAGGCCCATAGCTAGAATTGTAACTGCAAAAAAACAGTTGGGCAAAGTACAAAATACATTTCAACATTATTTTTTCGTCTGGCAAGACTTCTGATTTTGCATATGTGTCAGTTTGTCCAGGAGTGACCACACTACTGCACACAATTATTCTTCTGTTATCTTCAAAATTACAATGACATGTCATTACATCATTTCTTTCTTAAATCCGATGCAGACATGCCTACAGAATTGTTTATGATCCGTGTCATTGTATAGATTTTATGTGACAAAACACAGTCTGGATCTACATAGTTTTCTGCAGAATAATTACCAGTTGGCATACCAGAACAAATGGTTGGAAGCCATCAACAGCTCGTCCAGGCCTTCCATCCATCTGTCCACTTGCTGTCTGTGGAACAAACAATTTTTATATTTAATCATTAAACTATGTTCTGTATAATGGATTTTTATTTGTCCTGATAAATGCTTGTATGCAGGCAACATTTTGTGTTCATACAGTGTTCATCTCCCAGTGGAGTAACCTTGTTTCTGTCTTCAATTATTTAAAGCAACATGAGAAATATAATTTAAATATAGATTTGCCTGCTTTTTTTCTCCTAATTTTGATCTTCCGTGCACTGCCCATTTCAAAAAGAAGTTGTGATATACATTTCAGAATCTTTTTTTCTTCAAGGAAAGCAGCTTGGATGAAACAATTCTTAGACAGTTCTCTTTTGTCAGAAGTGATAATAGTGTACCTGAAGGACAATAATTGAATTGATCTTTGCAGATAAAAAAATCTACAAGTTTATTTCTTCAGTAACAGGAAATTCAAGGAT
The DNA here is from genome assembly GCA_037305975.1 of Chrysolophus pictus. NCBI lineage: Eukaryota > Metazoa > Chordata > Aves > Galliformes > Phasianidae > Chrysolophus > Chrysolophus pictus. The sequence goes on from CM074578.1 coordinate 45,708,709, forward strand.
TAGTGCCCAACAGAAACAAAAATTATGTTTAAACTGTTTACACTCCAACATCTTGAAGAACGCAACTGCTTACCTATTGCAAACCTGCAAAAAGAGCAACAGTGCTGTCACCACGTAACCAGGCCAGGCTTCTTTCCACCTGGGGAAAATGCCTCAGACAACTTTCTTTCCTTGTCTGGTTCATTGCATTTCCTCACAAGGTGTAACTTTTCTAACTCACTGTGTTAGACGAATGGGGAGACTTCATTTCTACAGATTACTGGCTTTGTGTACTCCTTTTGACTTTGTATAAATTAATGTAACTTGGTTGTATCAGATTTCAAAATGCACTTCTAAAAATACATAAGCTTTTTACAGTTTAAATCTTTTGTTAAGAGTGTATAGAGTTTATCCAAATCAGAGGTGTTGGAAATTGAGTTCGCCTAGAGAGGAAGTGAGAATACAATGCATTTTTCATACCAGATGATAATATGGAATGTAGTCATGCAGAAATCACTCAGCTTCTTCTTAGAGACTTGATTTCAAAGCATGATTAAGTAAAGCTGATTGTTTTGCCCAAACACTATCTTCATTACTTAAATGTCATCTGCAAGGGAAATGCATGCTTTCTTCAATTCGCTAAATAATTCGACTTGCCAGAGTATCAAGTAAGACGAAGAATCTTTAAATCCCAGAAGAGCTTGATCACCGAATGAAAGACAATCCACTTTTTATTTTACTGATCTATTTGACCAAGAATGCCTGAGTCGTGAGTAACTTGTCACTGCTAAAACTTCAATACAAAACTCAAATTAAACAATCAGTTCTAATTTCACTGAATATTAAAATATCACCAAAAATTGGTCAGATGTAATGAAAAATTAAAGTCAACAGCATACATAAGTCTGTGAAGACAAACGAATTGCCCACCATACTAAAGCTGGACTTATCTTTCAGAGGACCTATACTTTCATCCTAACAGGCAACGCATAGTTACATGTCACCTTCTATCTGTAACTCAGATGAGAAATTTCAGCCAAAATTCTTTCTTACTTACTGTAGCAGAAAAATGCATCATGTAATCTAATGCTATTTTCCCACCAACCATTTTCTCTTCTTCTGGGCATCCATTAACTTACAGTTACTGAGATCACTAGAAAAGAAGGACCCAGATTTTATGCATATCATGCTAGTTTTATAGATCAGATTTTATCCTATGTAGACCATACTGGGATTGATAACAATGACTGCTCTCTTGAGGGTGAAGTCATTTAATATAAACTATTAATACATATTTTGCCAATCCAGAATGTTTATAAATTCACCACAGATAAATGAAGGCCCAGCCAGCCTTCATTCATGAAAGGTAGGTCCTGCTTCACCAACCTCATCTCCTTCTGTGATGGAGGGACCTGCCTGGTAGATGAACGAAAGTCTGTTGACATAGTCTGCCTAGACTTCAGTAAAATGTTTGACACTGTCTCCCACAGTATCCTCCTAGAGAATCTGGCAGGCCATGGCTTAGGCTAGTACACTCTTTGCTGGGTAAAGAACTGGCTGGATGGCCAGTCCCAGAGACTGATGGTAAATGGAGTTAAACCCAGTTGATGACTAGTCAAGAGTGGTGTTCCCCAGGGGCAGTACTGGGGCCTGTCCTGTTCTGTATCTTTATTGATGACCTGGACGAGAGGACTGAGTGCATCCTCAGTAAGTTTGCAGGTGACACCATGTTAGGAGGAAAAATTGATCTGCCTGTGTTAGGAAGACCCTTCAAAGGTATCTGAACAGGCTGGATTGCTGGGCTGAGGCTAGTGAGATGGAGTTCAACAAGATAAGATCGTGCACTTCAACCACCTCAACCCCAGACAATGCTAGAGGCTTGGGCAGAATGACTGGAAGACTATGTGGAGGAAATGGATCTCAGGGTTGACACTTGACTGAACAGGAGCCAGCAGTGTGCCTAGGTGGCCAAGAAGGCCAATGGTATCCTGGCTTGTATTACAAACAGCACTGCCAGCAGGAGGAGGGAAATGATCGTCTCCCTGTACTCAGCTCTGGTTGAGATTGCACAAGTACTGTGTTTTTGGGCCCCTCAGTACAGAAAAAAAGACAATGAGGCCCTGGAGAATGTCCAGAGAAGGACAGCAAAACTGGCAAGGAGTCTAGAACACGAGTCTTAATAGGAGAGGCAGAGTGAATTGGGATTTTTAGTCTGGAGAAGAGGATGCTCGGGGGAGACCTTATCGCTCTCTACAACTGTCTGAAAGGATGTTGTGGTGAGGTGGCATTCAGCCTCTTCTCCCATATAACTAGCGATAGAACAAGAGGCAATGGCCTCAAGTTCCGCCAGGGCAGATTCAGATTGGATATTAGGAAAAATATTTTCTCTGAAAGAGTGATCGGGTACTGGAACTGGCTTCCCAAGGAGGTGAAATAGGCATCATCACTGGAGTTGTTCAAGAAGTGTTCAGATGTATACTAAGGGATGTGGTTTACTGGAGAAATATTGGTGGTGTGTGAAAGGAGGTCTTTTCCAACCTCTCTGAAGAGTAAAGGACTGTAATACTCTGTATTATAGAGTATTCCTGTGGCTTCCTGCAGCCTCAGAGGCAAAAAGACTGGTGAAACTTTTCACCCATGTGAGAATCATTTAGTCTCATAGACCTTGTCTACTTTCAACATAATGTGTTTCTGTGGATAAAGGTGATGCTTTAGAAGTGTAGGCTTATGTTGGCTCATTGACTTGTGCCACTGTAAATGAGCTGCCATCCTCTTATCTTTAGCTTAAGCTTATCCAGCCTTTCATAAACCAGCATGTCACTACATGTCACTAATTTAATTCTCACATAGAATAACAGCTTTTTTTGAGGAGCTGGTGATGGAAAAACCCACGTCACCACAGTAACCCTTTCAAGCCTCAAGCAGGTTTCCCAGCCAGCTCTTATTGCTGAGACCTACCCTAGCAATGATAACTTCTTACATGGATATATGTAGAAACAATTCAGTAAGAACAATCACAAATTTAAAGTTGCATTTCTGAAAGAAAAAAAAAAGCTTGAAATTCTAAAAGTTGATAAACCCTCAGCTGAGATCTTTTAGGATAGACTAGAGAGACATCTGTTAGGAAAAACAAATATAGCTGATCTTACCTTGAAACAAGGGCTGGAGCAGATGATGTCTTAAGGGCTCATTCAGCCTAGTTTTCTGTGATGCCACAAGTCTACTATCTTAGATCAGCATCTTGATAAGTTAGGACCAGTCTCTGCAAGGAAAATACAGAAATTAAGGGGGTAGAAATATTCCAACTGGCCATAAGCTTCCCAAAGTTCTGAAAAAGAAGAGAAGATGGCACCCTGCAGTAGAGTGAGGTACACTTGCAACCTGAACATTCAGAGCCAGTGATACATTTGGCAGTGACCGGAGGTAACAGCTTCCCCAGTGGCACTGGGGAAGTCTTGGCCCTGTGCTACTTGACTCATAGAGGTGTAAGCAGGATGTGTGTACTACCATAAAACAGAGCTGATTGGAAAGTGGGCTGGGTTTAGAGAAGGCATCGCATTCGCTTCCGGCCCAATGTTCTCAAATGAAACTGTCAGATATTTCGGTGATATTCTTTGTGTCCCAAGACTGGGATGTCCTAGAGCAGTCATGTCTAAGGCACAGGGGTCTTAATCTATGAATTTAACAGACAAATTAAACCTGACTTCAACGTATCTTGTAGCATTTGCTATATCAACTGAATATATGTATCGTGTATTGAGTAAGTAAAAGTAATTTAAAAAACTGAAAGACTAATATACTGACCAGTGTCTCTGATACTCATGCATGTTGCTTTATTTTTAATATGTCCCATGGAAGGGGATATATCTTAATATATCCTGTAGACAGACCTGTAGGTCACTCCTCTCAGTCATGAAAAAAATCTGCTGTCTTTGTTTGACCTTAAGCTGCCTGAGTTCTGAGGCCTGATGTCTGAGTACTTCCCCGATCTATTTCTTTGAATTGATACTAAAACTCGTATCATTAAAGCATTATTCCACTGTCTTGGTAGAGATAGAATGAGTGGCCTCTATGTCTTGGATAACAAAGCTATATAATTGAAAAATTAGATTTTAACTGGTTTTATGCATCTAGTTGGTTAAAAGATGTCTTATCAACAACTTGGGAGGCCTGTATGATATCTGTGATATTGCACAGGATTTTCAGTACCTATTTGCTTACTTATATGATGTCCTTCATCTGTACTTATTTGCTATCTTACTCTAGTGTTCAGTACTTCAGCTTTTCTTTAAATAAGTGAGAAGTTTCTGTAATACAAAGTGACAAATAAGAATTTGAAGAGAAATGGTAAAATGAAAGTTTGCAGTTTGAATCTCTCTATACCATTGGTGGGACTTACTAAGAAATCCTTCAGACTCTGAAAATATGTTCAATCTCTATATTTGTATTTTTCAGGTATATGTATTAATTTATGTCCCATGTAGCAATAACAAGGAATGTTAATTTAATCCTTTTTCATACATTAAGGTCTTGGGATAATATTAAAAGTTGAAGAAATTTGGCCTCCATTTCTTGTGTGTGGTTGGGATCTTCCTTCAACAAATGATCTTTTAATTATGTCCTTTGAGTCAGAATGGTTCTAACATAGAAGTTTGTCTTTACTAAGTGATTCAGAAAAGCTTTTTTATCTAAATTTATTTTTGTAATATAGTGGATGGCACTTCTAACCTCGGCTTTTGTCTGACTCAAGATAGAATTATGCTGAATACTGAGGAGAAAAAACAGAAACAAAATCTAAAGTAAGAAGTAAAGCAGCCATCTGTTGTTAAAAAATTTCATGTATACTGTTAAGAATTTTTTAATATAGGGTAAAAAATGTATAGGCTCATGAAGACAAATTCCACAAATGGATTCTGATCTACATGTGTATAACCACATGTAATTTGAAAATGTTCAAAAGTACAAACATACGTATAAAATTGTATGGACTGCATTTGACAAGCTTTTATATTGTGAGCAAAGGAATCCTTTAAGCTTCTCTGTTATTGCTTTAGTGGCTGTCAAACTGCAATTAAAAGATTATTAGCTACTCATGATCAGTCCATCTGGCTTGTTTAATCCATTGTGTGCTGGGCTACTTATCCACCCCAAAGAGGTTATTTTAGATTAGAGAAATTTTGTTTCTTAAGGGAACAAATTTTAACCAAAATTTATAAAAAGCACTACCAGCGCTTTTCACCAGGTGTATACACAAGATTGCACAGAAGTGAGAAGAAGGAAAAGATCATGACATGCTGGAAGGACAGTGGCAGGCACAGTGGCAGGCACTGAAGAAGGGTAGTACAAGTGTCAGAAGTAATTAATTTGCTCTCTTTCTGTGCAGTTATTTCCTCAAACATGAATACGGGGTATTCCTACATTTAGCTAATAAATAATATTGGATATTTTACATTCTGAAGTCTGACATTTTAAGAATACCATGGCTAAATGATTAGATAACACTTTTGTTTCTGACACTAGAGTGAGAAAAATATCTTATACTTTCATTACATGGAGCCAAGAGATAACACAACCCCACCTCAGGTGCTAAATATGCTAAATACGTTGTACTCTAATGTATGGATCTTAAGGAAGATTGTACTTCCCCAGCATCTTTGCAGGCTTGTTGCTTAATAGACATGGTGTAGGTGGGATTAATTTTGCTTAGTAAAATCTTTGAAATCTTTGAAATCAATGTTATGTAAAATATCTGGCTTATATAGAGATATAGATGAATTAACTGAAGATCTCTTTTTTGATAATTTCTACTCTGTATCCTTTTTTTTTTCCTACTTTGATTACCTGCTTTCTTTTCCCTGCAAATAGCTGAACTAATACAGAGGCCTGATGATCAGTACTGTGCATCCCATTATCACAATTACCTTATTAAGATGAGATATTTTATATATCAGAAAATAAAAGTTTTTGGGAAACCTAATGGACTATTTTTCTCATCATTTTGTACTTCTGATACACTGAACACATTTAATGTTAACTTTTTTGTTATTCTTTTTATTTTGTAAAGTAATTCATGGTAGCATTATATAAGGATCTCTGAGTGTTTTGAAAACTTGAATATCATTATCTTCTGTAAGTAAGAACAGAATTGTTATCTTCATGTTACAGAACAATAAGCCAAGCATTTAATTATCAACCTATTAAAATTAGCATGTCCTAAACACTAATAAAAATGCTAATTGAATTTTGTCAAAATCCCAATTGTCTGAATGATTTGCATATAAATTCTGGAGACAGTTGGAAAGTAGTTGTACTTATTTTACAAACCTGGCTGGCATCTTAGCTTTTTTACCTTTAAATAGTTTTTCTGCTTTCAAATATATTTCACAGTCTGTATTTTAAACACGAATCTCCAAATAGGCACCGTATTTTACACTGTAGAAAGGATTTCATCAATCAATCACATGACTTAATTAAATTAAAGATGTTATTTAAAGATGGGGAAATGTATGCAAATGTTTCTAGCATTTTTGTTACCTTCAAAATCAAGAAATGTTTGAGCAGTATCCAGTCAAGAGACAACAGCAATTTAACTCTAGAACATACTACAGCCATGCTGTTGATATTTCTGCTATGAAAACATGTTTTATTTGACTCTGAAGGTGTTTTATGTTATAAATTTCCCATCTTTACTTGCCTGGGAATGGGACTAAACAAATCTGAATATCAAACCAAAGGTCCATACTCTTAGAATCATAGAATCAAAGAATCACCAAGGTTGGAAAAGATCCCTAAGATCATCTATTCCAACCATCTACCTAACACCGATATTTCCCCACTAAGCCATGTCCCATGGTACAAAATCTAAACATTTCTTGAACACCTCTAGGGATGGTGACTCAACTACATCCCTGGGCAGCCTGTTCCAGCATCCAACCATTGTTTCAGAGAAGAAATTTTTCCTAATATCCCACCTGAACCTCCTGTGGCACAAATTGAGACCATTCCCTCATTCAGCTACTGCCTTCATTTGGAAGTGTCTAACATCTGATATATTTCTTGTCACCTTGTTTGGCTTTTTTTTTTTCTTTCTTTTTCTTTTTTCTTTTCTTTCTTTCTTTCTTTCTTTTTTTTTTTTTTCTTTTTTTCCTAATTCTGTTAGCTTTGTGGCGTCTTATAGCCTCCAAGCTAACATTTTGAGAGTTCATACATGCTTAACTTAGTCATTATAGTTTAGGAATTGCTGTATATCTTTATGATCTCCTTTTGTATCTGCCAAGCAATACTCCTGTGTGCCATGGATTTTCTCTCCTGCAAACATCTTTTGGAAAATCAAACATCTCCTGGCCTCAGGATCTTCTGCTGCTCAAAACAGGCAATATATATGAGAAAGCAGCAACAGAACAATGCTTCCTTCACATTAAAATAGACATTGCATATTTTAAGTTATGTATCCCTATCTGAAAAGAAATAGCACCTTTCTACTCATGTAAAAGCCTGGTTGATAAGACTTAAACTGGAATCAAGAGTATTGTGCTTCTATGTCTTTATTATGAAGGAATCCTGTTTTCAAATGAAAAAGAAAGTCTAGATTCCAGTAAATACTATAAGTCAGCCTCAATTTAATAGCCAGTAGGACATCAGAGCAAACTATACTGGACATTTTTTTAATTACTTAGAAGATAATGAGGCATATATAAATGAATCGGCCAACTCACTGACCAGTGAGTGCAGATATGGTAAACATTTCACAAGAAGTTTGTGATTAAAAAGGATCCGTACAAATTGGAAGAATAATCAGAAATTAATAGTGGGCCAGAGAGCAAAGAAAAAATATGCAGCATAATGCTGATGAAGAAAGTTAAAGCTTATTCTGCAATGCTAGGAATCTAATAAACAAGTCAGAATGCTGAGCAGTTGTGTAGTTCTTGGAAATCCTTACATGAGTTCTGTTTCCTGAAAGCATTACCACTATTAGAGAGGATATATGCAGAATAGCGGTGAGAATGAAAAGACTTTTGAGAAACACAATTTATATGGGATAATTTAAAAAAAGACATTTTTAGTCTACAAGACTAGGCAATGTGATGGAGACGTAACTGTTTCCTACTGTGCAAAAAGTCATCATGAATATGGTAGTAGACCATATTTCTTCTCTCTTGGTAGAAGAACAAGAGGAACTGTCAGCAAAAGAAGAGTTAGTTAATACCTCTAAAGGTTTTGATAGTTTGGAAGTTTAAGAGTCTCCTCCTATGTTGAAAAGCAGGTTAAATGAACATTTGTGAGGGATATTTGACCTTTATTTGATCTTGTCTGAGATAGATCTAGATTTTTTCCTTGATGTCTCTGTAATACATATATTGCTGAAAAAGCTGAAAATTACATGTGGAGGAAAGTAACAGCCCTGTAACTGAATCAGGTCTTGTGACTAATGGCGGGCAGCTCTAGCCACTGGATGAATAGCTATCCAATTTCTTTCTATTTAGGTTTTATTTAGAGAGTGTGATTTTCATGAGGATGCCTAGAGTTCATCTTTATTTTCTTGTGTAAAATATTTCCTGCATTTTTTAAAAGGACACATTCATTGTATCTTGATCTTAGCATGTGCTAGAGAGTGTGAATACTGTACACTTTTCTTAGCTTTTTATAAGAGTTTTTCCTTTCCAAGATTCTCTACATTACTTTGGTTACTGGAATAAAAATATATTTGGACTAAAGGATCCTGGGACAGAAGTAAAATATATCTTCATCCATCAGATAAAACCATTCGTTGTAAGCTGGAAACACTGTCATTAAGTTGAAGTAAGTCTTCATTTACTTACGAGCTCAAGAAAGGAGATGCAGATTGTATTTTCAAAAGCAGATACTTGTATGTTTACAAGGGATATCACATTTTGCTGCTTTGTTTTTTGTTCCAGAATTTTTTTGCTATTTATCATTAACTGTAATTTACAAAATCAGAGTTGTAACATCACAACAGGTGAGCAAGGACTCCCATATTTTTGCCTGAGATTTCCACAACTAGTCTGTGTGTACTTCGCAATGCATGCCTTGCATTAAGATCAGTGCATGGCTAATAAGTGTGATACATTCTAAGTCTGTTGGATTTATGCCCTATCTAGAAGTACATGTGCAGCAAATCTCATGTATCTGTTTGTAGGAACTAAAGTAAACACTAACTGGTGAACATGTGTACAAAAACAACAAAACCAACCAACCAACCAACCAAAACCCTCTTCACTCTGACCCACTGCATTTGTTTCCTTATGGCAGAACACTGATACCTCTCATCAGTGATAGTGTTCATCTATGATTTAGTCACCTTTTTGGACACATGCTATTTACTGATATCAGAGGCAGTCAACAGGTGTGCAGAAGGACATTCTACACAATAATTTATCACATAGTGAGTCTTATAACTGTTGTTTTGTTATTTTTTTTTTTAATATAATGTTAATTTAGCCACAACAAATCCATGTCTGTAGGTAATTTACAACTTGTAGTTGGAAGTAATTATCTATTGTACGAGTAATAGCCAAAGCTGTAAACATCAGGGAAAAAATGAACAGCATTTGAAGTTAGTGTTCAAAATGTGCAGACAGCTGAAGTGAGCTCTACTTACATCTCTACCTACAGTATACCTGCTTGCTGGGTGTTTAAAAAGCTTAGACTTCAAAAGCGATTGGTAGTAGAAACTAACCAGACAACATCCAGTAATGTTCTTGTAAATCAGTCTGTGTGAAAATGAATAAGAATGTTAATTTCTCCCCAAATCTCTACATAGTCTATATACCTATGAGAGCTAGATTACTGAATAGTTTTTGCTAGGGTATGGTAGGATGATGTTCAGAAATCTTTGCTAGTGTTCATGCATAGATCAACATTACTGCCTACTATAATTAGCAGGTTCCAGCATCCACTGTGCTGACTTGTGATCTCTAGCTATTTGAGAATATACACATATTCATTAGCAAACTCTTTCAACTTCCCTGTAACTTTGAGGTGATTCTCAGTAAGTTTCAAGTGGAAAGTACTACATAAGACTTAGTTTTCATTAATCAACATAAAAAGGTATACATCTCCCCAGGATGAGAAGATTTCTTCCTTGTTCTTTTGTCAAATTAAAAATAGTGGTTTGGTGTATGAGTAAGGAATAAGGGTTTTAAAAATAATGAGGTAGATGTCCTAGATTGCTGAAGTGTGAGACTCTTCTACACTAAAAAACTTGTCATTTCTTCAAAAGCACTTGGTAGAATGTGCAGACAGTGTTTTAAATGCTTTTACTGAGCAATTCCAAGTGCTCCTGAAAGAATTTGATCAAGTAATTCAATGATGCACAGCTTTTGAATAATGATTTTTGGAGAACACAGAAACAAATGAAGCTTTCCAGGTTTCATGCTGCAGTATAGTCTGCATATTTCAAAACAAAAAGACTTGCAAATATCCAACTGAAGCATAGATTAAACTGTGATGAAGACAGAAAATTTACATAACCCCAAACACTGAATTTTGGATCTGCACTGAAGAAGGGATTTTTTGAATTTGTTGTAAGTAAAGAACAAATACTGGCATTATAAAATTATGTTGTAGTTTATATCTCTGATAGTAGATCACGCCTACCATTATCTTCCAAGGTGCATGAGACTTTTTGGTGGAAATGTGGTTCTAGGAGCATAAAGAATGTAGTAAGTAAATACAGCCTCTGGTGCATGACTGTAAGACAATAGCTATCACCTCTTGCTGTTTCCTGCCATTATCTTGAGTCAAAAATAAAGTATTAGGCTGATTTCTGTGAACAAGTGGTGAAAAAGAGGAGGAGACTGGTTAACTGGAATGCTATAATAACATGGAATGATAATAGACATGCAAGACAGAGAATGTTTAAGTGGGATATTGTGAAGTGGGACAGGAAGAAGTAGAATTAAGAAAGAGACAACAAAATAAATGTAGTTACACAATTTATTTATAAGGTGCGCTTAAGGGAAAAATATACTACGTATCTTTCTTCCAGGTCTTTCTTCTGCTATTTGACATCTAGCTGAAACTTTGTAAGCTTCCATTTATTTTTTCAATGATACCTTGATGCATTTTGAAACACTTTACTTCTGAGCTAATTATTTTCACATATTATGTTTCTAAATGAAATTAACATATAATTTTCAAGTTCAGCTTTATCACAGAAACTTGTTATTGTTGATTTTAATCTGTTGAAATCTTTTTACACAAAGAGTACTGTTATTTTAATTGCTGTATTTCATTAAGGTTAGATTAAACTATTAAGCTAAATACACTACACATTTTAAAATATCACACATAGAGTAAGGACATTAAAAATGACTTAATGCTTTACTGAGACTACTGTGGCATACACAGATGCTATATAGAATCATTCTGTAGAATATTTGTATAAAGAATGTACATAGGTTGCTCTGAAAGTAATTTCTCCTATTGATTTCCACAGAAATGACAAAAGGTAGAAAGAGCACAATAACACTATTTGATAGAGCAAATTCTAACTACAAAACACACAAAACACCACCATTAGCTATACATTTTCACCAGAGAGGAGCAAGACTTTGCATGCTATGCTCATAAAATCCACACCAGTGGTGGTGACACACTGTTGTCACTGCTGAAATGCACCACCTACTTCCTCACTGTGCTCGTGCCAACCAGTTGGTCTCCATGAATGTTCAGCAAGCGTCAATGAATATCAATGTGTGCCTTCTTTTCTCCATGGTGGAATTAAATTCCACACTTTTCTTCTTATGCATGTCCACAACAGATGTCATTTTGTCAGACTGACCCTCTGCTGCCATGCAATGCATGTCAACAAAATGTAATATACTGGTGGGAAGATTCAGCCTCTACTGCCATACCAGCACCATCTGCCACTGATCAACAAAATAAATTAGGAGGCATTACTTTCGGAACAGACCTCTCATATATAATCTGTATGTGTATATATATATATGCACACATATGGATATGTGTGTACATATATGTATATCCCTAGTAATTCATGATTATGTATGCTTGTACATTTATATAAACTTGGCATTATACTGCAAGTTTAATAGTAAAGTTTTTAGAAGTTTTCTTCCTGGAACAGGAGTTCTGAGGGCCAAAAAAAACCTAGGGTCAGTTTCTATGTTAATTAAATAACTATCAAATTAGAAGCCCTATTTCTGATTTTCATTGCAAGTGGATTATACGCAATAATATTTAGATAACACAAAAATATAAGTTTTTGCTTTGAACTTGATAGATTTTTCTGTGTGACTAGTTTTCTTCAGGCTGAATCCAATCAACAATTATGCTCCTGTCTTCCCACTATCAATAGAGAAAATAATGAAAAAAACCCATACTCCAAAATAGAATGAGAACGGAACAAAGACATAAGGCATACTTATCTTAAAATAAAGGAATACTAGCCACTTCAGAAGAAGAAAATTTGGGGTTCAGACAATACTGGCAGGTTATGGCAGTTACTCTATGTTTGATTTGTTTTTTAGTTCAAAAAAGACTGGCAGCAGCTATTAGGAGTAATGAAGGTATTTTGAAGATCAGGACATTTTTTTCACCTGCAGTAAATCATTGTTGAGCACTAAAATTTCTTGAGTACCTCGTAATTTAAAAATTTTTCCTTAAAGTACTTAAACTTCTTCAATTCCAGAGATGATATGTAGCAGCAGAGACCATCTTTTACTGTATGTGTTCTTTCTTCTGTCTGAATCTAGAACTATATTGAAAGAGATATTAGGGAAAAATGATACATCCAAAAAATACATCCAAAACATGTATTTTGTCTAAACAAGTCCAAACTTAAGTCCTTACAGACATAATACATTTATGCACTTAAGTGATTTATATTGACTTGGGATGGCTCTCAGGACAAGATAAAGAGTTTGATTTGGAGCCTTAATTTAGGTGAGGACAATAAAACTGGTGTAGGATAGAACTAAAGTTTTTCCTTTTAGCTTTTGTATGTGGAAAAGGAATGTTCCCTTGTGTTAAGCCACTTCAGTAGATAAAAGAAGAGACTTCAGGATACTCCAAGAAGGCTAGGTCAAACAAGAATAAAAGTTTATGCTGGGTCTTCTTTCACCCAAATCACTCATGGCATCTTTAAATGGTAAAAAGGGATGAGTCAGTTCTCTTGATTTCATTGTTTGACATCTTTTGTAGCCACGTGTCCTCCAATGACTTTGTATGAGAGGTCCTAAAACACTTTTGAATATTTCCATGTTTTTAAAAAATTTAGTGCTCATCCCTCTTTGCTGTCAGTGGAGCTCACTTGAATGAGAATTGTCATGAATAACAGCATACTTCTACAAAGCATGTTTAATCACAAAAGAGAATATAAACCTGGTAGATGATATTTTCAATTTTAATTTCAAGCAATTTCTTCAAATTTCTATAATGAATGCTACCTTTCCAATTGGGGCCTGGGGTGCGCCCTAAACCCATGGCTTACTGAGCATTTTTCATACTTTTCTGATTTGTTAGACAGTTGCATGTTGCCTTGGAAACTCATGAGGAGCTTTTACATTGCTATGGAAACAAATCAGTATAAATATCTTTACATTCTATTTATAGGCAAGGTGGTGTAAAGGCCACAAAACACATGCCTGTGTGGGTAGAGCATTAAATAATGTAGGGTGGTTTTCTTTGTTGTTGATGATTTTTTAACTAATAGAAATATTAGCTGATGGTGAAATAAGCATCTGTTTTGTCCTGCTGCCTAGGATGAAGTGACTATTTCCACTTTCTGTCATGAGTTTCTTTAACTCACAGTTTTTGCAGTCAGTCTTTCAATGATTATGACACTAATCTGAAATAAACATTGATTTTGGTATTGCAAATACTTTAGCTGGTATTGTACTAAATTTAAATTATATTCTCATCTAAATTGCAATAATGTAGTTATGCTTTACTACTATCATTGGAGCATTATTTTCTAAATCTGAGAACAAAAAGAGCTTTTCAGCTTGCAGTAAGCCACAAGCTCATGTGACCTTATTCTTTGCTACCATATTACTTTACCAGAATTGCTACCAAAATGATTTACCCTCTAGTCTGACATATGAGAACTACAGAGAAACTCCTGGGATTTTAAAGACCTTACTTGATCTATAAAGGTTTAATGTCTTGTTAAGCTGTGCAATAAAAGAACTGCATATTTTCCTTTTTTCTTTCTTTCTTTTTCCTTTCTTCTTTCATCTTTTTTTTTTTTCCTTTTTCTATTTTTTTTTCTCTGTCTAGTCTTTGTATACAAAACGAGTAGCTATGGCTAATAAAAAAGAGGTCATTGTTATGTTCTTCACTGTCTTCACACATCTGCATATAACTGCAGAAACATACTTGAGGACCAGATTTTGTGTTATATCAAGAAAATTACAACAATCCACCTTTTTTCAACTTTTTCTATGGGTTTCCAAGCAGAATTTTCAATGACTGTAGAAAAAAATCTTTACGCAGTATCATATCATTCCCATTTTAGGAAACTCAACAATGTGGGAATATTGAAAGAAAAGAATAATGTGTATCTTTATCATGACTATGTAATTCAGCATTTGTTTTTGTTGGTCTTAAATTTACAACCGCTGAAGGGCTGACAAAGGTGTTTAAAGGTTTCAGTAATTGTTCCAATGGATTCAGCCTTGTGGATCCTTTTCTGCCTCTGTATCTGCATAGATGTATCCTAGCTAATCTGTGAAGCTCTAACTTGAAGAAATAAAACTAGCAACCAATGGGGCATGGTCTCTCCAAGGGAATTTAATGGCAGATACAGTCCAAAGAAGTTTTTACATTACCTCAAGTTGAAACTCAATTTATTTTGGTCTGGTTTAAACAAATTGATGTAAGACATAATAGATAAGGCAGAGACAGTGATTAATGCCAGCGTAACCTAAGAAAAAATATTACTTAACTAAACAATTTTCCGATGGCAATATGTATACATGAAAACTTCCAGTTTTTGTGGTACTCCATTTTCTGATGGCAGAAAACTGTTCCACTGAAAATGCTTTGACCCTATACTATAACTTGTTGAACTGAAGTCTATCGTGAAAGATGAGAACAATATGGATGTGCACAGCCATAAGTATTTTATTACAAGGATTATCGTACTTGCCCTTGTAACAGCCAGAAGCAAGTATGAGTTGCATCTGGTAGGAATCTGTCAGCTCTCAGAACATTTGAGAAAAGAAGCACATGTTGGCAGTATCCATAAATAGGGCATAACAGGAGTAAATAAAGTAGCAAATGGTCAAGCAGATGGTACTTCCTACCCTATTAGTCCTGTTAAAGCCCAGAAGTCACAGAAGAGATGACACAAGACTGTTGTCAATGTATCAAACATACATGTAGACAACACCTGTACTAGAAAATTCACCTATGGAATTGGAGAAGGAATTAACCTCAAAGCTGGGGAAACAAGGAGCAGAAATCACTGAAAACCTTAAATTATGCCTAAGAAAAAGGAACCCACCCAATGAGTAGTCAGCAACAAATTGTTCGGCTTCACCTTCCTACACCACTTTGACTTCCCACTCCCATTTCACATCAGCTTCATTTTTTCAAGTCATTCACTTTGTGCTTTCAGAAACATCAGACCAATGGAAAGACACAGGTATTTTTCACTGGCATTTGCTGATTTACTGGATCAAGGTTACATCAGGTGTAAATAACCTGAGTGGAGAAAGATGAAAGAGATTCCTAACTTCCATAGTATATGCATGTGCTCTATTTCAGAAAAATAGGTAACTCTGTTGAAGTTGCTCAGCAACTTACTTGAACACTTTTAAGAGTAGAATTTCTACTATTTACTCTGAATGAATCCTTCTGGGAATATAAACTTATAAAAGTCAAATCAAATTTGAAATTCTGATATAGATTAGTATTAGTCAAATGTTTATAACTGAATTGTACATTTTCTCTTTTCACAGTTACCTCAGCCTTTGCAAAGGTTCTTCTCTCTTATGTTCTTGCTGTTGTCCGTTACAGAGAATTGAAACAGTTACTGAAATTACCCCAAGCAAATACCTACTGTATGAAATGTCATTTGTTGGTCACAAAGTGATAGGGGCTGTGATTGTTAAAACTAAAGCACAACACTCCTGAAATTGTAAGAGACATCTTCCTAAATACTGAAACTCCTCTAATCAGGTAAATTCAGCTATGTAATCGTGAGACACTTAATGGCATTGGCTATTATCTGATGGACAAAGACAGAGACGGAAAGAAGCCGGTAATACTTTTAGGACCTGACTTTTTTATGATCCCATGATTGCATGTAATTTACTTCGATTTTCAGTATTGCTTAATTTAATTTGTGTTCATTTTCTGTGTAGTGTGGTTAGTTGTCTCCATTTGTCCTGCTATACTTCTTTTTCTGGGTGGTCTTTATTTATTGGATTGTTTGTTCTGTGATCTTCATCTCATTTAGCTGTCTTGCAAAGTGTGTTTTGATATTTATGGCTACGAAGACTTTGATGATCAGGTTTTATTTGTTTTTAACTCTCATTTCTTCCTATCTAAGGATTAAGGAGTGGTAAAATACATCCTGCTACTTGCATTTTCCTAGCAAACAGGATTTCCTGGCAGTATTACTTTTTCTCATTTAAATGTCTAGATACAGTGAAGTTCAATTTCTCAGCCAGCCTGTAAAAGGTGTTGACATGAATCTACACATGATCCTGCATGTGATCCTCAGTTTGTCTGAAACTTGTGGATCTTCCCAAGTGTTTGTGGTTTTAGTTTGGTCTGAGCTTGAGTACAGCCATACATGAAAGCATTTTTATGGATTATTCTTGTGCGTTACACATCAGTAGAAAATGACAAGAGTGGTAAAACTGCCAGAAGTCTTACTAGCTGAAATATTAATGTTTCTTGTTAGCTGGTTTCCTGTGGGCAAGGTACAAATAGTTCCACCTGAAAATGAAAAGCCAAGTCTTTATTATCACTTTGTTTTCAAGAGAACAAAATGTCGGATGGCTGGTCAAATCTATATAGCCTTCTCATTCAATTGTCATCAAGCAGACAGTCTGAAACATTGCTTTGATATGTGTCCACAGCAATTGCTCTCCACATTATTTATTTATTTATTTATTTACTTACTTACTTATTTACTTATTCATTGTGGAAAGTGTCTGTGCAGTCAAAATGTATTCTTTAATATGGAAAGAGAGTGTTTCCCATACTTTCAACTTTTGGATTTCCATGTGGGGAAACGAAAAATCTAATCAGAACATGATAATTTTATGAAAGTATGACTACCCTACCCTTTCAAAACATCTGAAATGCAGGTTTAGAGTTAGACAAAGAAGACTTTAAGAAGACAAATAAATCAAAATTGCTCTCGGAACAAAAAGAACAGTATAATCTTTACAGAGTTCATAGAATCATAGAATGGCCTGGGTTGAATAGGACCTCAAAGATCATCTAGTTTCTATCTGCCTGCCGTGAGCAGGGCCACCAACCTCTAGTCCAGGCTGCCCGGAGCCACATCCAGAGTTTCTTTGAAAACAGTAGTAACATTATATTCAACCTGAAATGCATTGGAGTAATGTAAGAAAATACAAGCAATAAAATAACAAAACACACTGTATAAGAAACGGTCACACTGAAACAGTAAATAAAGGGCAAAGCAATAAAACAAAATGTTAAAATATTCTGTCACTGCATAACATACTTGTAAACTTTACATTAATTATAGCAGAAGTAATAAGATTTACGAAGGAGTTGTGATTTTCAAAATGACACTGTGTCTTTAAATTAAAAAATGAAGTATTTTACAACCACTTTCTTGTGTCTTGTTTTTTTCATCAACTGGAACAATCTGACACCGAATTTTTTGTATTTGAACCACTGCTTCAGGTCACATTCTGTGTCCAAATTGATGCGACATGGCACAGTAGGGCTCATTTTCAGAACAGCTTGTAGGAGAATTAAACAACTTAGATCACTGTTAATAGGAGTCCTGCCCCTTATCTCTTCTCAGTGCTGAAGATTTACCCCATCGTTGGGACATATTTGCAAGACTAACACAAGCCTTTGAGAAATAAGCGATGCTTTATGTGGTCTTGCAGAGCAAAGGTTGGGCGTGGGGAGAGAAAAGCAGCAAGTTTCTATTTGTGAAGGTCACACATGAGGTATTTTTGAACTTAATGGTGTTGTACATAATTAGGTGGCACAACTCTCATGTCTGCTGGTAATTCAGCCTGACCCCTGTCTACATGAGGAAGAAGTAGGACCTGTGATTCTGGTATGACACCAATGCACTGTACCTATTTTAGCTAGCAGTGACCTCATTGAAGAATGTTTCTTCCACTGTAAGATGAGTCTAAGAATCTGCGGTCTAGTGGCATAGACAGTAAGTAGATCAGCAACTGAGAAGTACATTTCAGGAGTTGTAGGAATGATGAACAACTTGGACTAAGTGGTAATTGAGATTGAGATCAGAGAACAGAAAACACTTCAGTAAATTTTGGAGAAAATTATGGAAGAATGAGCAACAGCATTCACATGAACAAATACACCTTTCATGTTTAAGGCAAAAATGTTGAGCATCAGTGACACCCAAAGAGTTGCTGATATTCACTGGAGTGTGCGAGCAAGCACTGAAGACCAAAGTATTGGTGTTTAATCAATAAATGCTTTTTTTTATTTATCACTATTAAACTAAAACTGGAGAGTCCACTCGAATGAATAATATCGATGCTTTTAATTATTTTTTTTACTGGGAAAAGGAAAAAAAAATTTCATCTCCGATGATTCCTTATTCCCCTTATTCTGGGAGTTTGACCAATTGCAGTGATGGCCCATGCTTTGCTTGATTGTTTTTTCTGCTCCTGACCCTGCCAACACCAAAGTGCTTGAGTGCAGTCATGAGGATAACAAACCAGCTCAGAAAACGGATGTCTACCATGATGAGGGAGGTTTGTGCCTTAGAGATCTCTGTGGAATGACAGCAGCATTTAGAGTATTGTATTTCATGGAAAATAAAGCAGGGCCTCAGCACAGAAATTTTCCAACAGCAGAGCTTCCAGAGAAATTAAGCGAGGGTGGCAAGAGGTCCTTATTTTTAAGCCAAATATACCACTTATTTCCATTTGGCCCCAAGTCTGTGTCTTGTCATATGTAATTATGAAACCTGCAGTACCTGAAACATTTATTTTTCTTTTCCTAAACCATCGAAGCATAATTTTATTCTCATTTCTGTCAGAAAAAATCACATTTGTCATATATTAAGTTTTGGGAAACTGCCATAATTTTTATTTCATCATGCAAGCTCATGTTATGACTGGACATCTGTTATTGTCCCTGCTGGCCTGAGGGCTATATCACACACAATTAGGTTAAAGAATGTGACTTAAACCCACCTAAGGGGAAAGGTTAAACTCTGTAATTAATCCACTGTGTGAGTTACACCATACAAGTTCACTTGCTACTCTAAAGTTCTTTACATCTCTGAAAGCGCCATGCTAGAGCTCTATGTCATGAAACAGCTTAATATCCAACTGTTAGTTTGTCACCCCAAAACATTATTAATTTTTTTTTTTTTTTTTTTGAGGGTGGGGACTATCTTTACTCTCTGTTTCTTATTTTTCCATAATTTCCCCAAGAACTTTTACCCTTCAAATTCTTGATACTATTGGAGTCTTGGGCCTTAAGTGATAGTGCTTTTATTTCCTCTGCAAGCTAAACAGAGGTGGTTCCTCCAGCCTTTTTTACACTGCTTAAGACAGAAGTTCTAACCCAATCAGTTCCCTAGCCAGTACAGCTGCAAAAAGAGCTGGGGGACAATTTTTTCAACATTTTTTACAGAAAAGATATGGATGTTTACAACTTACTAAACAGAGAGAGATGTTTATAGTTACAACTTTTTTTGAACTGCTTTATACCAGCAGGCATGTTGTCACATCCTAGAAGAAGCTTTATGATATTTTCTTGAAATTATTTTAGTTCTGCTCAATTGTTGACTGAAAATAGAAGCCCATGTAGATCAAGCAGAAAGGTTAAATAACCCAAAGCCAAATCCAGCTCCTCTCTCCAGATGTTGCCAGCTGGTCTCCAACATTCCTTCTACATATTCATTACGCCAAAAATCCCTCCTCAAATCCCTCTCCTTTCAACCTGACTGCAGAGATCCAAGTGGGACAGAGTAGGCAGCATGCCTTTTATTTTGCTTAGCAAACCATCACAGCGTCACTTCTTTAAAGAAAAGGCTGTGTTCCGATGGACAGTTTTCTGTTTTTCTCCTCAAATTTGTTTGATAGCAGCCTTCAGATTGGGGTGGAGATTTGCTGCAGTCAGAGCTGTAGGAATCCAACAAGACTGTAAAAATGAAAACTGCTGTATGCAGAGAGCTCTGTTTTGCTGTCGGTTAAACTTACGCAGCATGGCTTCTGGAAAGAGCAGTGGCAGTGATTAGCTTTCTGCTGGAAATTCTTCTCTTCCCTCGGGGAAGTGTTCTGGGAAATATGCTGGTATGCAGCCATACACTCACCATGTCGCACATCACTGAGAGACATTGCTTGCTGCTTTGCCTGCTTGTAGCAGCTTACCTGGGAAGTTCAGTATGGTCTGTCAGCTGGGGTCCTAGGTATGTCCCTAGGTATTTTCTTTTTGTGCATAAATTTCAACAAAGAATTTCTCCTGCATATGAAAGGTCTAAATCTTCCAGATCCTAAACATGAAAGATCTGAAATTCTACTCTGGAGGTGAACATTCTTCAAACTGGAGGCTGTTGTGAGATAGGTGCAAACTGCAGATTCATATATGAAGTTCGAATGCCAGGTTTTTCTCAGACACTTTGAAAGTCCTTGAGGAGTTGTGCTGTAGTTTGTCAGCTGTCATACTAAAAATGTCCAACCACTGTGGATTTTTGGCAGCAGAGGAAACAACCTTCCTCTGACTTGAGAGGGAAGGAAATATCTTTCCCTTGATCTTCTCTCTGGCCTTGCAGCAGAGGGCACAATTATATTGTAGAACAGTTACCACAAAACATATGTAGTACTAAGAGTAAGGCATTAGCACTGCAGAAAAAAATCTGCCACTTCCCTCATGTTTTGTGCCCATGTACTTCATAGGGGATCCAAAGAGTTAAAGATCCATGAAATAAAAATGGATCCTGCACTGCTCTGGGGAAAAACAACAGACTAGAGGAGCTATTTGAAGGTGATGGGATATCTCTCTGCCAGTGGAAAGGAAGCAGAAGAATGGCTCCAGGGCCCATATGAAACTCATTGCACTAAGTACAGATTTTTGTTTCCAGCAAGGGCATTTAATCATGTCTGAAGTGCCTGTCTAAAGGGATCTGTAGTCCTGAGATTATTTCTGAAAATTCCTGCAATAATAAAAATGGCTCCTATCCAGACCTGTAGGTCCCTGTGATATAAATCACAAAACAATATGGGATAGTAGTTAACCTACCAACAAAACAGACCCCTTTTCAAAAGAGGCAACACAGGCCCATTCCTTCTTCATGGAGCTCTAAATATTTCTAAAATCCACCCTCCACCCATCATTATTCAGCACTGAAGAGTTAAATTGTCTTATGTAACACTGCTATGCCTTGAATTCACTCTAGATTGGGACTTGTACAGTGTAGGATGAATCTCTGTCCAAGACAACAATGCCCAGGTGCTATGATGATGCTAATTATTGAGTGAGGGGAGGATCAAACCATTTAATAAACAACAGTGGATGGATTTAATCAAATTTCATAGTTTCAGAATGTTAAAGAAGCTTTCCAGTTTGGTTTCCAAAAGTATAATCTGACTCTAGATATCGACTTTGTCTATTGGTTCTGAAAAGTGAGCAGTCTTCTGAATAGGCCATGTGGGACATTTAATCAGACAAGAGGGCTCCAGACAGAAGCAGGAAGGGTTGAACTCCCACAGCTTTTTCCATCATCATTTGATGTGAGCTGCCAAGTATGATTTATTTAAAAATATGTGAAGTATGTTTTCAGCCTGAGAGATGTTGGTTTTCATAATGTCACCGTGAAAACCATTGACAGAACTGGCAGAAAGTAATCTGCTTATCCCACAAGATTCAGCAAAGAAAAAAACCCACCAACAGTCCATGCTCTTCTTGATTGGCATTCAACAATCCTGATTTGTAGTGGTTATGAGTGTCAGCTAGCCCTGATGTTGCAGCTATTAACAGTCTGGATAGTAATCATTTGTACAAATCTCATTAAAATGAGTATGAAATGTATGCAGACAAAATTACTTATAACTGAACAAAATGCAAAATGTCTGTAATAGAATGACTAAACACTGAGAAAAGCATTATGAAATTTTACACTGAAAGATCATAATTTAATTACACAAGATCTGAAAGATTTCTTGAATTTGTTTACTGCTAAATAGTGAACATTTCTAAGAGCTATTTTTATGAAGATCATTTTTAGTTTCTTGCTAGGTTAAGCCTGGCTGATCTCAGGAAAGAGAAATTGTAATTTTGATCCCTTCAATTATTTGTTTTTTAACCTTCCCAGTAAAATGATAAGGAATCGATATGATGACAGAACTGTCTCAGTACATCACTGGAGTTTGGCACTTCATCTGATTCTTCATTTACATTGCATTTAAGATAATCCTCTGTGACGGTGTGTCAGCAGAACTTCTCAGCAACAGAAAGCCATATAACAGTGTGATGAAGGTGGAGGTGAGGAAGCAAGCCACTGGCACCCATACTTGGGGTCATAGAGTCAGAATTGCTCAGGTGGGAAAAGACCTTAAAGATCATCAAGTCCAACCACAACCTAACCACTCTACCCTAATTCTAACAACCCTTCACTAAATCATGTCCCTGAGCACCACATCCAAATGGTTTTTAAACACATTCAGAAATGGTGACTCAACCACCTCCCTGGGGAGCCTATTCCAGTGCTTAACAACACTTTATGCAAATAAATTTTTCCTGATATTCAACCTAAACCTGCCCTGGTGCAACTTGAGGCCATTTCCCCTCACCCTGTCACCTGTCACCAGTGAGAAGAGACCAACCCTACTCTCTCTGAAATCACCTTTCAGCTATTGGAAGAGAGTAATATGGTCTCCCCTCAGCATCCTTTTCTCCAGACTAAACAGCCCCAGTTCCTTCAGTCTCTCCTCATATGGAATATTCTCCAAGCCCTTCACAAGCCTTGTTGCCCTTCTTTCTGTACTGAGGTGCCCAAAACTGAACACAGTAGTCAAGGTGAGGTCCCACCAGTGCCGAGTACAGGGACAGGATTACTTCCCTAGTCCTGCTCACCACACCATTCCTGATACAAGCCAGGATGCCTCTGACATTCTTGAACACCTGGCACACTGCTGGCACATATTCAGCTGACTGCCTATCAGTACACCAAGGCAACTTTCTGACAGACAACATTCCAGCCCCTCCTCTCCAAGCCTGTAGGGTTGCCTGGGGTTGTTGTGACCAAAATGCAGGACTCAACACTTGGCCCTATTGAAACACAGAGAGTTAACTTTGACCAGTCTATCCAAATCCCTCTGCAGTGACTTTCTCCCCTCAGGCAGTTCAACACTCCCTTCCAACTTGGTGTCATCTGTAAACTTACTGGGGGTGCACTCAATCCCCTCATCAAGGTCATTAAAAATGATGTTAAATAGAAACAGCCCCAGGCATGGGGAGACATCACTCGTGACTAGCTGCCAACTGGATTTAACTCCACTGACCACAACTTTTTGGGCCCAGACATCCAGCCAGTGTTTCACCAAGTAGAGTGTATGCACATCCAAAGCGTGGGCAGCCAGCTTCTCCACAAGGATGTTGTGGGGGACAGTGTCAAAGGCTTTACTGAAGTCCAGGTAGACCACACTGACAGCCTCAACTTTATCCACTAAGCAGGTCACCTTGTCATAGAACAAAATCAGATTTGTCAAACAGGATCTACCATTCATAAAGCCATGCTGAGTGGGCCTGCAGGCAGGTTGCAGGTAGGATCTAGGAGCCTGAGGCTGAGAAGGTCTGAATACCTTTTCTTAATTTTGACGAAGACTAAATGTAAATGATTCCTAATATTGTAAGGAAACTCATTTCCTATGTACTCTAACAAGTGGTGAAGGATACTTATCTTCTGCATAAGCACATAGGGGGCACCCAGCAGTGTACTCCCAGCACTGGATGATGCACTAAGCACAGATTATGTTACATTTTAAAACAGTTAGTAGTGTTGGCACACTTTGTTTTGGTTGCATTGCAGGGAATAGCTTTGAATTTTGCAATGATTTAAAAATTGATTTAATACAAAAAATAATAGTTTTGTCACTTCCTTCAAGATGTGTACTCTAACTGCTATTGTCCACTTAGATACTGTGGGTACCTTTTTGCCTTAGTTATCTAGAGGTCCAACTTCAAAATGGCAGAGGATTTGTCCAATCTACTTGATATTTTGTATTTCTTCTTATAGGTGTGCTGAAAACATCATTCAAATTTGAGTTTACCAGATGCAGATCTGGAGCAGATTTAAGCATGACGCACTGTAAAGCTGATAGAAAAACAGACTAACTGCATTTCTGTGTGTACATGAAGACCTTTATAGATGCAATAAAAATATCAGTCTGCAAGTGTCTGTTCATAGATCAGTCTGTTCACACTTTGGCCCTTACTGGCTACAAGCCCTAAATTATATCCCTTGTAAACACGTTTAAACACATTCAGCCATTATGTCCTCTCATCTCAATTGTAGACTTCAAGGAAGTCTTTCGCACTTCTTTATTTCAGCACGTCTCTTCTGTAAATTGGAGAATGTTCCCTCATTTTAGTTTTGCTTCGCTAGATGATCACTACAAAATAAGCCTAATTAATTTTTAAATCTTCTTAATTAATGGAAAATGAGTCAAAACTAATCAAGTGCTTTCCTTTTTTATTTTTATTTTTTATATTCATATATGTTATTGATATCATAGTAACAAGCCCACAAAACTTAGTTTAAGAGTAAAAAAACCAATTTTTATGCAAGAAATATTTTAATTTGATAGGGTTAGATTGACTCTGAAGTCGGGTTCAACATTTCTTGATTCCATCTGATTTGTCTGAATCCTAATCAGCCTGTTTGCTTTTTAACACTGAACCTTGGAGAGGTAGCTGGTATTTAATTCTGAATAGTAAAACATTCCATCTGTTCTGCAGTCTAGACCATTCAGCCTGGCAGTGGTTTTGCCAGAAGAGAATGCCAGTGCTCTGTACATGCTGGAAACTAATTGAAATTTCACCTAGATTACAAGTTTGCATGCAGTGCACCGTATTAATAAAAGCAACGGGGAAGGGTAAGAGGTCTCAAATTTCCTGCTTGTTGAGTTACAGCGATGATTTGATGCAGGTATTACATCTCCCAAATATCAGGGGTTGTATGACTACTTAAACTGCCACTCTGATAGGAGCCATGTCCTGTTCTGTTGTCTGGAAGACATTAAAAAAATAAAAGCAGATATGAAGACTTTCTTCAACATATGGCAGCATTTTTTTTTCTGTAAACCACATTCCAGAGTAGGAGCTGTCAATGTGCAAAGCATTTATGTATCTCTTCTTACCACCAGCTCATCTGTCTTTTAACCCCATGGGGTATTAAATGAAAAATCCCTGTTACAGAAAGGTTAAGGGTGAGCTTTTGTAGTATAAGAGGCAGGAAATTCAGAGTTAAGAGTCTATTGTAACTTCATAGAAAGTTCTTTCATTACGACCCAAGGGCAGCAAGGTATGTAAGCACAAGCTTATATTTAATCTTGAAGTTAGGTGTTTTGCTTAAACATGCTGCTGAAACAGGACCCACGAGATCATCTGGATCAATTAATGTCTTTGTAAAATCACCAGGGAAATATTTATCCTGAAATATTTTTTCACAGGGACTTTAATAAAAACAAATCACAAGCATGCATTGCTATCAACTATAGGTTATAAAAGTCTGTTGGATGTTACTCTTATCTGGTGAAGCATGCAATTTCTGTCACATTTTGGATGACTACTAAGACACAGTCACAAAAATGTGAGAGAAAGCCCAGTGGCTGGAAAGTGAGTGGAAAAATGAAACGTATTTGATAAATGAGATTATGGACAGAGAGAATTGTGGTTGGAATAGGTAGCATTGTACTGCAAGAAGATAACAAGTATCTGTGAAGAGTGACATTGACAGAAATATTGTACAGACCTGAAAGAGAAGGAAATACAGTAAGTATGGCAGAAGTTATCTCCACAGTGATAATGAAAACATACATATTTTCCAAGCAGAAGAAACACCTACAAGGCCCTGGAAAAATTTCTATGCCATTTTCACTGATGTCATCTGTCATAGTAGAAGTACTTTAATTTAGTTATATATTTAACAGAAAAAAATATTTTAAAACAATTATTGTAACTGTAAAAAAATATATTTTTTTTTTAATTGGAAGGAAAATTCTGCTTT
Source organism: Chrysolophus pictus (assembly GCA_037305975.1). Taxonomy (NCBI): domain Eukaryota; kingdom Metazoa; phylum Chordata; class Aves; order Galliformes; family Phasianidae; genus Chrysolophus; species Chrysolophus pictus. Next base: position 45,735,110 of record CM074578.1, read on the forward strand.
CATATTCCCTCTCTCTATCATTTTTTTTTATGAAGCAGGAAAAAACTAGAGATAATTGTTATACTATATATATATATATATTTATCTGCAGGCAAGTCAGTCAATATTCCAGGTATCATAAGCTGTATCCTTTAGGAGATTACACTGATGAAATATTGCCTGGGTGAAATCCAGTTTACTGACCAGAAATGTGTGCAAGTGCCTGTGCCACTCAGCACAGCAAAAAATGTCAGCAACAAGCACTTTCTTTGCCCAAATATCCAACTGTTCTGCAGCCAAGTGTTGAGATCCTTTAGGGCTCAGTTTCTGGTTTCTCCCAGAACTGTTTCTGGACAAAACAGCACTCAATGCTTGCTGTATTCCTGCCTGGTGCTGTTGTCTTCTCAGCACAACCACACTTCCAAACTGCAAATTCCTTTGCTTCCCAAGCAAATCACCTACTATCATAGCTTTAGTTTCTGCCCACATATCAGTGTGGCCCTGGATCACTGACAGTAGCTGCTGCTTTCTCTATGAAAGGAGTACACTTGAATCTCCTGTTGCTGTAGGGTTTTGGTGTTGAACATATAATGGTACTTTAAGTAAATTTTTCAGTGAGACAGCCACCATATACCTTATGCTAAAATGAAATGCAAAATTTTTTTTCATAATATTCTGTTATCCATCTAACACCTCCTGTTTTCTATGTTACCTTACAGAAAAAAAAAAAAAAAAAAAAAAGAAGAAAAATGCAATATATTTTAAATGGTGTTTCTAAACTACTTTTTGAAACTTTCTGGAAGGCATAATTGAATTTTTATTCTTTTAGAATTTTAAAGACCTTTGTATACTTTTTAAGTTTAATACATTTGTCTATTTACGGCATGTTTTACATAAATAGTTGAAATATTTTAATACTATATATTAAATTTTGTGATTTCAAAAAAATCTTACTGTTTATAAAGTGCTACACAAAACATAAATTAATAAAAATATTTTTAAAAGCAGAGATAGTATGAATACAAGTATCAGTGTGTGCTATCTTTAAGCATGCAGTGGATGCTGATACAAGGACTTCTCAAAGAATTTGTTGCTGCCTCTCAAGAGCAACAAGATTTCTCCCTAATAAAACTTATTTGAGTTTTATGACCTGTTGATCATTACAACAGTTTATAACTAATTTGCAAAAATTAGCCAATATAAAGCTTACAGAAAAATTCTTTTTTTAAATACGCATTGGCATTCCTTCTATTTTTGAAGCACACGTAACATAAACTAGCTTTTTCCAGTAAGAATACATTAAATAAGAAAAGAGAGTTGCTCTTCTAGCACCCCATTCACTGACTCTATGTCTTTCTATGACTCTTTCCAGCAATTCCTTGTCTTTCTTGAACTGGATAACCCAGAACTGGCCACAGAATTCCAGACGTGGCCTCAGCAGGGTAGAGTAGAGGGGCAGGGTCACCTCCATTGACCTGCTAATCATGCTCTTTTTAATGCATCCCAGGGTGCCATTGGTCTTCCTGGGCACAAGGGCACACTGCTGGCTCATGGCCAACCTGTTATCCACCAGTACTGTCCCCTGGGGAACACTGTTAGTTACTGTTAGTTAGACTCTGCTGCTGATCACAACTCTCTGACCTCTGCCAGTCAGCCAGTTCTCAATTCATCTCACTGTTCACCCATGTTTCCCACACTTCCTAAGCTTACATACAAGGATGCTATGGGAGACAGTGTCAAAAGCCTCAAGGTACTGTACTAGTACAGGACTAGATGAAATTTGAGATCTTTTGCAACCTTAGTGATTCTACGATTCTATGATTCTGATTCTAATCTCCAAAACAATCAGTGGATGCAATCTATCAGCAGTCATAACACAGTCAGTGTGAAACCAATGCTGTTGCAGACTCTGAAACAATGAGATGACAGAGGTTTTTTTGAGAAGTACAGAAAGGTGTTTCAGCTGAGATACTGCTGTAGAGTGCTGTCCTCAAGGAAGGCAAGGAAGCCAATGCCTGACTATGGCTGCAAACCAGTGCAGAAGATTTCCTGCTGACTACACTTTCTCATCTGTAAGCTGGGAAAACATCCACTGTCATTTTCTGTCTACCTCTATTTAATCTTCAGCACATGCAAGAAATATTTTAGATAAAACTGCATGATCTATAAAAGGTGATAAGTCAGCTGCTCTATGGATCTTAAAGAGGCTGGCTGTTAAAAAGGTTTTCTAACAGACTGTAGAAACAGCGAGTCTCTGGGAACACTCATCTGGACACTGAGTTTAAATTTAAAAAGAGTATGCTAAACAGAAGATCTGTATTTTAAAGAAGCATGAAAAATTTAAAGGCCATAGTGTAGCACCATGACTTGATTTTCAGTCTATGGACTAAACCCATCCAGGAATTGAGCAACTGAAGTATGTGCTAGTTGGTGTATAAGAGGTAGTAGACAGGATCACCTCACTATTCAGAGACACTCTGGATAAAAATGCAAGTTTTCTGCCTCATTAAGAATGTAAATCATGTTTAGTTTAATGGGAAAGGGAATGGCAAATTTATTTAAATGTGTGATGGTGTGTTTTTCATGTTCTCCAACAATAACAGTCTTCCCTAATAACTTGAAGGACAACAAATGGCTGTGTCAGTTGTTAAGTGACACCTGAGTGTTAACTAAGGTGCAGTTTAATTCTTGGAACTGGATTTGTCTTTTCAATAGACCTACAATGTTACCTTGATATGGATACTATATAGTTTTATGTATATATAAAGTTATATATGTACATATATAGTATATACACGTTATATATATATATAGTTTTTAATAACTTTATGACAAAAGGAATGTGAGTATTTGAAATGCAAAAATGTTAGAAAAGCTACTTTATGAAGGACAAGATTTATATTTCCTGACATTGTGAAAAGCTCCACTGTTGTATGTTTGATAACACAATACAGAAAAGGGAACTTCTCTTTCCACTTTCTTCCCTTCTAAATTGAGGGTCCTAGTCTTCATTAAAATAAGTCTTACTCTGACAAGGTAGAGCAATTATTTGATACACATTTCATGGGAGTAAAGTCACCAGTAAACACAAAGCTTTCTTCACTGACTGTGATGTTCAGCAGGGCAAACAATCCTAGTAGAAAGTATACAGACTCATGGGTACAGTAACAAATTTATGCCAGCATTCATACTTTTAGATGCCATTAAGTTCTGGGAGCCAGAAATACCTTTAATGTAGAATGTTATGTTTACAGAAATTAATTGATTTCACTTTCTACTGAGAGAATAAACAGACAAATTGAATTCTGTGGCTACAGTGTCAGTTTGGTATGAATTTCAATGCTCTATTGCCAAAATTATTTTATGAGAAGGCATTGCTTTCCATAACATTTATTGTCTTGAACTAACCAGAGTGTCAAAGGGGCACTGCCTCCTGTACTGAAGAAGTGTGAGATTGACAAATTGGTTATACAGAAATGCCTGCAAGATTGGCTGGATCTGGAGCAGCAGCGTGACCTAGAGTGTGTCTTCTTGGAGGTCTAAGGTGATACAGTGTATCCCAGAATGTAAACTGGAACCATGATTGTTGCAATGATCATTTAGACAGTTAGTGCTGTCAAAGCGTACACACAGCAATCCAAAAATGAAAAGAGATACGGTGTTTAATTCCTCATGGAGGATCCCCAGAGACCCATTCTAATCTTTTCAGCAACCTCCTTGAATCAAAATCTGAGTTTGTGGAGTCTTCTCAAGGTTAGTACACTCCAGTGATCTCACTGCACATAAAAATGCAAGCTTCAATGAAAAATTAATATTTAGATCAAATGGCTGTTCTTTCTTTCTTTCTGTTGTTTCTATGGCTTATTTGTGTATGCATTTAGCAGTGAGCGAGGACATTAACAGCTACAGCAGAAACTATATATACTGATGTTCTGTAACCACAGGTTTCCATGAGCAGTCACTTGTTACATATTTTAAATGAAGACAGGAAGAATTTACTGCAAAGATTTAACTCGGTAGGTACTTTTTAGTAAGATAGCAAAATTGGTGCTCTGTGTGCCATTGGCAATCAATCCCTCTGTACATTTATTATTTTCTATAACATATGGAAGCTACTTACTATATGAAATGATACTGTAGTGAACGCAAAGGGATTTCTTATAATGCTGCAACTGGGTATGGAAAGTTCTGATGTTACTACACAGACTGAGTCTACTTCTTAAAATATATGAACCTTACATGGCAATATGCGGCTTCAGGGGTCCATCACTCTCTGTTTACTGTGCTCCCATGGGTTGGGTTGAACTAGATGAGCTCTCAGGTGTCTTATCTTGCAGATATTTTCTACAAAGGAAGAGTAAGACAGTCGTCAGGGTCAAGAGCATTTTAGCCTCTGTCCACTTCTTATTTAGAGTGGGAATGCATGCATATATCTGCCACTTCCTTTCACAAATATCTAAGGCATCAAATTCTGTACTATTCATTGTCTACTCTGTGAGTTTACAATGCACTAAGTAACAAACTGACTTCAGGATTTTAAAAACATGATTGTAAGTTAGGGTGTTCAATAGCTGTATCATCTGGCTGCTTTGAATAGAAACTGGCTTAAATCACCCCCTGAGGATATTTTGTTTTGAAACTGTTCAGACTCTTCTACTGAATATTAATGCTAAAATGCCTCTCTTATTTTGAGGTTATTTCTTATTTATTTGCAGAACTGTGTGGTTGCTACAGATGAAGGATGTCAATTTTTTATTCACTTGTGGACACTATTAATATGTTTATCATGAACACTATACTTTTTTTTTTTTTCTGAATATTTAGAAAAATAAATAGTTCTCTACTGTATATTAATGCACCACAATGAATGATATGAAAGGTATCTTTGTCAAGAAATTTCAGTACTATTTTTATGTTTTTGTGTCCACTTATGTTTAATGACCCATTCAGCTACCACAGTGAAATATCTACAAACAATTTTGCATATAAAATACGCCAGGACACATGTCCAGCAAAAAAATGCCTAAATTTTCTCTCTGGCCTTATGACCTGTGGTTCAGCAACTACAGATCTTGAGGTCAATGATTTTCTGCTCCTTGGTAGCTCTGGTAACACATCACACTCATATATAACACATGACATGAGCACAGAGAATCACAGAATCACAGAATGGCCAGGGTTGGAAGGGACCTCAAGGATCATGAATCTCCAACCCCCCTGCCACATGCAAGGCCACCAACCTCCCCATTTAATGCTAGACCAGGCTGCCCAGGGCCCCATCCAATCTGGCCTTGAACACCTCCAGGGATGGGGCATCCACAGCCTCTCTGGGCAGCCTGTTCCAGTACCTCACCACTCTCTCTGTAAAGAATTTCCCCCTGACGTCCAACCTAAATCTCCCCTCCCTCAACTTAAAACCATTTCCCCTTGTCCTGCAGTTATCTACCCTTTCAAAGAGTTGAGTCCCCTCCTCTTTGTAGACTCCCTTTAGGTACTGAAAGGCTGCAATGAGGTCACACAGCAGCCTTCTTTTCTCCAGGCTGAACAAACCCAGCTCCCTCAGCCTGTCTTCACAGGGGAGGTGCTCCAGTCCCCTGATCATCTTTGTGGCCCTCCTCTGGACCCTCTCCAACAACTCCCTGTCTTTTTTGTACTGGGGTTCCACATTTGGATGCAGTACTCCAGATGGGGCCTCACAAGAGCAGAGTAGAGGGGGACAATCACCTCCCTGTCCCTGCTGGCCACCCCTGTTTTGATGGAGCCCAGGATACCATTTGCCTTCTGAGCTGCAAGGGCACACTGCTGGCTCATATTAAGTTTTTCATCTATCAAGACCCCCAGGTCCTTCTCCACAGGGCTGCTCTCAACGACCGCTCCTTCCAGTCTGTATGGATGCCTGGGATTCCTCTGGCCCAAGTGCAAAACTCTGCGCTTTGCCGTGTTGAACCTCATCAGGTTTCTAGCCTCTTGAGGTCCCTCTGAATGGCATCCCTTCCTTCAACCGTGTCGACCGCACCACTCAGCTTGGTGTCATCAGCAAACTTGCTGAGGGTGCACTCGATTCCATCATCGATGTCATTGATAAAGATGTTAAAGAGCACCGGTCCCAAGACAGACCCCTGGAGGACGCCTCTCGTTACCGGCCTCCACCTGGACATAGAGCCATTGATGACCACCCTCTGTCTGGGGCCTTTCAACCAGTTTCTTATCCATCTCGTGGTCCACCCATCAAATCCACATCCCTCCAGTTTGGAGATAAGGATGCGGTGGGGGGACCATGTCAAAGGCCTTGCTCAAGTCCAGGTAAATGACATCAGTCGCCTTTCCCTTGCCCGCCAATGCTGTCACTCCATCATAAAAGGCCACCAGATTGGTCAAGCATGATCTTCCTCTGGTATGATCTGGCTGACACAGATCATACACCCTTTCCTCATGTGATCAAGCATGTCATCCAGGATGATCTGTTCCATGATCTTCCCAGGCACAGAGGTGAGACTCACCAGCCTGTAGTTCCCGGGGTCCTCCTTGCTCCCTTTCTTGTAAACGGGAGTGACATGACTCTTCCTCCAGTCATCCGGGACCTCACCTGACAGCCACAATTTTTCAAATATGATGGAGAGCGGCTCAGCAACCACCTCAGCCAGCTCCTTCAGAACCCTGGGATGCACGCCATCTGGACCCATAGACTTGTATACCTTTAGTCTCATGAGGCGGTCTCGGACCTGCTCTGTCCTCACAGCGGGGGGGGATTTACCACCCTGGTCCCCACCCAGAGGTTTAGGGATGCAGGGCTCAGGGATGTTAGAAGTACTGGAATCAGGATCAGTTATGCTGGGAAGAATATCTGAAATGTTACATAGTGTTCTGCTAACAAAACTACTAGTCTTGCTGTCTGTGAGGCTTATTTTTACATGAAAAGTCTATCAGCTAACTCTTAGACAGATAAGAAAACTATCAGTTCATTTTGAGTCCATCAGTCTCTGTAAGTGATAATTTTTGCCAGTATATTTCCATTTGTGTTGATAGAAGCCATCTGTTTTTCCCTGCTTCACATGTCTTCAAATGAGCTCTTTCGTGCTAAGGAAATATTTCCCCTTCAACCCTTCATGTGCAGTTGCCATTTTGATAGAAATTATAACACTTTTGCTTAAGAGTTCCTTTTGAACTCCACTATTTCTAAAATATCTGCTATAATGGGCTGCTTATTTCTAGCTAGGAACATGATGAAATGTTTCATTTTTCTCCAAGCTGTGAATATTAAATAATTGATAGTTGGGAACAAATTCCAAACCTGCAATTTAATCACTCAAACTGCCATTTGTATTGACTAAATTGCTGAAGCACAGCTTTTTATTTAATCAAGACATAATATGTTACTTCCAGAACAATTGAGATTTTTCTCCTTCTCATGAGACCATTACCCCAAAGGTTTGTCTGGTTAATGGCTGAAATGTATTCCACATGAGAAAGATCTGCCATAGCCTGACCCCTGGAAAGAAGGAAAGCATTTATATTTTTCTGGCTTTCCTGTTTAGGAATCTTTGTCTGACTTAAGCCTCTTGTTGACGAAAGCCCCTCTCTGTGCACAGCAAGCACTCTCCCACCCTTCTGCAGTTCATACCTTGTACATCCCACTAGGGTGGAGTGCTCTGAACTGCAACAGTATGAGGTTGCTGGCACTCTGTGTGTCACTGTTTTCTTTGGAGGCAGACAATTATTGTGGTTTCCAGTATAGTGATGGAGTCTATCACTAAACAGCACAACATTGGCTGCTGAGATTTCCAAAATACTGTTAAAAAAAATAATTATATATATATATATATATTTGTTGCTGATACTGCAGAAAGACACAGGGCATGTTGTTGAGGAAATGCTATGAAAAAACAGCAGGAGAGTTATCAGTGGTAACTTCAGAGGTCAAAACAAACAAGTTTGAACACTTATCTGGCACAATTTATGACTTGTCTCATTTCTCACAAAGACTCAAAGGGTTTAATGAGAAATTTCTGATACTTCTACAGCCAAATGTAGAAAGAAAAGCCTTCATATGATTCTATGCAAATTCTAAATTTCTAAGAATCACAATTAGAAAAATAAACTTTTAAAGTAATTTGTTTTTGTTGAGTGCTTAACTTGTTTGGTGAGAAGAGAAATATAACCATCAGTATCCTTGAAAACCCTTGCCAGGGAACTTCAGATATTTTGTATGTAATTAACCACTGTGCATGTGTGGGCCTCAGTTTGCTGATAGCAAAGTGAGTTGCAGATAATTCACTGTGACGATCTATAGAAGGAGCTTTTGCTTCTACGAAAGGTACTTATCCTATTTCTGCTGACACTGGGAAACCCAAAAGAGCTTTGAAATAGATCTCTTCAGGAAACTCCATGTACTCATAAAGCTGTAACAATAGTATGTTGTAAGCCTAGATATAAATTTGAAACATCAAAACTATGTAATAATACGAGGACATGAGCCTGAGATACACTGAATGAATTTAAATTTTATCTCCACAGAATATGACTCCCTTGTATTTTCATCTGTTAAACTGGCCTGACCTCAATATCAGCACAAAGGTTTTCAAAGCATATGCTTCATGATTTCTAAATAAAGAGTCAGCAACTGATACAGTATAGGAATCCTTGTGCAGATAGGTGTGTGCCAAAGTCACCTTAATTACTAACTTAATTTTAATGATGTAGAGACACATAGGGATAAATATGCCCCTGCACTGAGTTTTGGCCTAACAATTAAATAAATAATATACCAAGCAAATAGATAGATAGACAGACAGACAGACAAATAGAAAGACAAGTAGATGGATAGGTAGGTAGATAACAAGGATCTTAATTACTAATTTTCCTATGACAGACTTGAAACAACCCAGGAACATGTGAAATAGGTTACTCTAGTCTGAGTTGCTGGGGAGCTTGAACAGCTCTTTAGTAGATTTGTTGGACTGTGTTGCATCTAGTTCTACAGCAGTGCTGGCTGTCATCTGTTCATACTGTTTGAAGAAGAGAAGAAATCCAAAAAAATGGGCTTGTGATGGCGAATATGCTTATTTTGCTGTAAGGAATGTTGGCTGAAAAAAATTCACAATGAGATTGCATGAAAAAATAAGACTTTCTCCACCAGATCAAAATAGGGGTCACATAAACGTAGATCATCAGTTGTTGCTTGCTAATTCTATCCAGTTTTGATATCAATCACAAATCTTTGAGATTACCCCCCTTCTTGATTCCACATACCTTAAGATCCTTGGATTAGTGGAAGGTCTTTCTCAGTTCCTGGTTCAGCAAACCAGAATGTTCCAAGTACAGCAGGATACTTCTTTACAAGAATATACCTTCTTGCAAAAAAGTCAACCATCTATGTATCCAAGCATTTGGGGGATGATGGAAAGCCCTTTCATGGCAGGCTAATTCTTAAAGTAAAAATACAGAGAACTTCTCTTGTCTTACTCAGGTGACTTTCAAATGCTTCTATATATTTTTCAGGAGGTGGATGTAGTTCCTAGCTGTTGTCATGTGGAGACTTTGCCTAGTATCCTTTATCTTCTGAAGCAGAAGTTCATTGGGTCGTTGTGTTTTCTTGCAGCCTTCATTGGAGTAGGACTTGAGATGAATGTTTAGAACAGTAGTCAATAAGCAGAAAGAATTATGATTTGAATGGAGAAAAATGTTGCTCTGCTTCTCATTCAGCTCAAGAATGTGATTTGAGATAGGTACATTTCATCTACATATATTTCATTCATGATCCTCATCTATGTAATGTGAGTGGGAAGGAGCAACATCTATCTTTTCAATCAGAAAATAAAAACATATATATCTTTTTATTCAGAAGCCCAGCAGCCTTCCAACTCATGCCAGCTCGGACTAATGCTTGATGTAAGGCGAGACATCATTTTTGCCTTGGAGTGTAGGCTGACTGTGTGTTCTCACAATTCATACTAACCTCTTTCATCCACACTCCTCATATTTTGGCACTAGGAATGAAGGATGCCGTTGCATTGGCAGGTGTTGCTTCTGGGAAAACCAACAGCATCCCAGTGTGGACTGCAGCTGTTTGCCTCCCTCACCTCCCTCAGGCATCCTACTTTGAACATGTTAGGACAGAGCACAGTTTTCTGCCAATACTTTGTCAGATGCTTCAGCATCCTTGGGATGGGAACATCCTGCTGACATGTAAAATGATGCGTTATTTATAAGTTTGCCTTTGTCCCATTAATAAAAATAATACTTAGATAATGTGACAGAGGTTTGTACTATTTGCCAACTCAGCTGAAACTAAAAGTATCTACTGGAGAGAACTAAGAACAGAGCCTTGGGAAGGGCATTTTCACTGAGTTCAATTAGTTGAATTCCATAAAATACTAACACTGCTACAGAAAATACTAATTCTAAAAAAGCTTTTGATTTTGAGGTTAGCTTGCAGAATACTGCTTCTGCCTATGGCTAACCAAACATATTATGGCACTGCACGGGAGCAGTTGAGGACGATTCCTGCCTACAAGAGACAATTTCTCTTTAATAATCAAGAGGGCTATGCTGTGGGAGGCTTCTGTCTTGCACCTCACATATTACTGACTACCTGTTCCATTGCAGTCTGGTTATGATGTCCGAAAGAAGTCCCAAGTAAAAACAGAAGTGGAATGTGAGAGATACTGGGATGGAGAGGCACTTGGATCCATATAGAATGCATCAGCACTTACTGCATCCTTGTGTACTGCATGTGTACTACACATTTGTGTTTTGTTCAGGATTTCCTAAGTGGACATAAAGAAATTTTACTCAGTGGCTAACGTGCTTATTAAAGACTGTAAGTTTATTCAAACGGTTCAGAATAACTGAGTACATCTTGTGCCATGAATGTTCTCACAGGCTCACTGACTCAACATCTAGTCCCATGGAGAGAGAGGAATGGAAGATTTTGCCCTCTTCATGGTCCCTCAGCTGAGATTTTCTGTTCATGTCATTTCTATCCAGCACAGTGCTAAAATTGCTCTGTGCAACTTTCAGCTACTTGGGAAAGACAAGGAGAAAATATATATACATACATACATACATATATATATATATATATATATATACACACATATATATATAGTTGCCAGTAAAATTCTGTTGAATGTAAAAGCCTTAAAAACTATAATGAATTTTTATCACCTGCAGAGATTTTGTTTATACACCTTTCAACACCACAATTCAGTTCTGTGTGAAAAGCTTTCAGATTTTGATAAAAAGTACACTTCTTTAGAATACAGTCAATCAAAATACTTGCCAGGGTCCTGAAAAGGCTAACAGACTCGTTTGCTCCAGGACAGCACTGAGGCATTCTGACAGGCCTCTCCTGGAGCCCCCTCACACACACACTGCCCACTTCATCTCTGGGCTGGGCCTTTAGTCCAGATGTGGTGCTGACGTCCTACCTGGGTTTCCTATTTTGACCTTGGACCTGGACTGTTGCCTTGCCAAGTGCTTCCTGGATAGGGCCCACTGCAGTCACCACTCTTTTCTGCTTGCTTGCTTGTGTCCAATGCTAGGAGACTATGCCTGATTGATAAGGTTATTGCCCATCTTGTGTTGTGGTTGCCCTTTACTTTTGGCCTTTCTGGGGGAATAGCCCCACTCTCAGTGCACCCTAGCAATGCTATTCTGTTTAAATATATATATATATCAGTGAAACAGTTTAAGAGAATTGTTCAGTACCTAAGGGCAACTCTAAGGGCAACTTTCAGTCTTGACTGAGGGAGACAGTGAACTGGTAACCTCAGAATGTCAGCATGTGTCATTGTCATTCCTCAGAACTATTGCCAGATGTCCAGAAAGCTCTGTTGAATGGCCAAGTACAATGGAAAGGGAGAATGGAGGAGTGGGATTTATTCATTCCTGCACTCCCAGTGCTGGCTGTCATGTGAGACTGCAAAGTACAGAGAGAAGGGAATGTCATGTCCTTTTGCACTGTTAAGATTTTTTGGTACTTAAAACACTGTGCATCATCTTCTCCTGGGCCTTATCGGGTTTGAAAAGATATTTTCTGGAAATGATACTAAACTAATGTTTTTAACAGTGCAAAAGTGAAAGCAGCAATATTTTAAAGCAAGCAAAGTTTGGGGCCTCAGCCCAGTGGTCTTGCCACTGTCACATGCATATGGCTTTGATAAAATAATGGATGCCATATGTTGTTTCTCAGAAATGTCATACAGTTTGAATAGGAGATCCATTTTCTAGTCCAAGAAAGCTCATGGGGAGCAGGAAAGTCAACAGAAAGCTCCTTAACAAAACAGTAACGAGTCCTTACCACTAAGACCTGCACTTACTTTGTATGTTATTGAAAAGTAGTTGCAAATGACATTATCTACTGACCAAAAGTCTGAAGCTTAGAGTGTACAGTTGCATGAAGTCTCCATCTGTTTCTGGCGGTGATTTTTGCTTTTCTTTTTTGTTTTCATACGCCATTTTGCAGTGTATGTGGATTAGCATGTTATATGGATCTTCTGATGGGAATGGGAAAAAATCATTTAATATGTATCTAGAGCTGAACACTGAAAATAGAATTACTTGCAGACAAGAAGAAACATTTTCAACTAAGTACAGTACAGCAGGCATTACTTGCCCATCTCCCTAATCACATAACTTGTACAAAGAAATGTCATATGTAAGAGAATATAGAAGTAGTTGTGGAGGAAAATAGCTCATTTTCTAGAGTAGGGATAGCATTAAATGTCATATTAAGCCCTTGGTTTGGCTTGCTTTTCATAGATTAGTTTGCCAATTATGTATATATAGGAACATATGGAAGAGTTACTGACTGGGGCAGATGGGTCATGTTCCCCTGGGATGTTGTGCATACAGTTTACTCTCAGATCAGCTAAGACTGCAGCAGACAACATGGATATGTTTGAAAAGGTTGTCTCCTCTAGTGCATTTATCTGAGTGATTCTGTTAAGTATGAGATTACAGCTTCATGCTGTTTGCAGGAATTGGGTCATTCTTATTTGATATTCTTGATAACAAATGGCATATGCATATACATTTTTAATATAAGCCTGATGTAGAGGAGGCATTTTCTTTTCAAACCAGATGGGAGTTGCCTCTGTATGAATCTGTTTCTATACCCAGCTTAATAGAATATTTGGTGTTTTCTAGACTATAGTTCCAAAGTAATTGCTGTTTTCATAGTAAAGAAAAGCAAGTATATTTATTCCAAGACATGTAGTGGATTTGTTTGTTCCTTACATGTCAGGAAAACTAATAAATAATAGGTAAGAGGTGAGACCATGTAAAAAATCAGTCTCACTCCTGTTTATAAGCTCTCCTTAAGAACTGGAAACAACAATGAGTTATTCCTGGAGCCTTCTCTTGTTTAGCAAGCTAAGCAAGGCCAACTCTCTCAACCTTTCTTCATAGGAGGGATGCTCCAGCCTGCTGATAAATTCTGTGGCCATTCTCTGGACCCATTCCAACAGTTTCATATTTTTCTTGTTTTGGGAGACCCTGGTCTGGAAGCAGTACTCCAAATGGATCTTCAGGAAAACAGAGTAGAAACAGTTATTTCCTTAGCTCTGTTGGTCACGCATTTTTTGATACAGCCCTTAATATTGTTGGCCTTCCAGGCAACAAGCACAGATTGCTGGCTCATGTCCAGCTTTTCATACATCAAGTCTTTCCCCACAGGGTTTCTTTCAATTAGTTCTTCTCCCATTCTGTAGACACATCTGGGATTGCCCAAATCTAGGTGCAACACCTTGCACTTGGCCTTGTTAAATCTCATTAGTTAAATCTCACGCGTGCCCACTTTTCAAGCCTGTCTAGGTCCCCCTGGATGACATCCCTTCCTTCTGCTGTATCACTCAGCTTGATGTCACCAGCAAAGTTGCTGAGTGTACCCTCCATCCCACTATCTACATCATTGATTAAGTTGTTGAAGAGCGCCAGTCCCCAGACTGACCCCTGGGAGACTCCATTCATCACTTGTTTCCACCTGAATGTAGGTAGAGCCATTGGCTACAAACTTATGGTTGCAACCATCCAACCAAGACTTTATCCACCAAGTAGTCCAGCCTTCAAATCTATATCTCTCCAATTTGGAGATAACGTTGTGGTGTAAGACCATGCTAAAGGCCTTGCACATGTTCAGGTAGATGACATCAATTGCCCTTTGTCTATTAATGCTGTCACTCCATCATGTCAGGCAAACAGGTTGGTCACACATGATCTGTCCTTGATGAGCCATTCTGGTTTACGTCCTCATCTTGCACATGCCTTAACACAGCTTTCAGGAGGATCTGCTCCATGATCTTCCCAGGCACCCTGGCACAGATGTGAGGATGTCATACACTTTTTCCATTTAATATTTTAAGTATTTAAGTGGATTTTTAGCTAATTGTTTTTAACTGAAATCTTATTTCTGCCAGTGTGTCCTTGTTGTATTAAAAATATTCTCTTACACAAAATACCATCTGAACATGCTGTCTTTATGATTCCCTCATGTTCCATATTATTTCCACTAAGAAAATGAGAAGTCAAGAGTTACCATTAATAGAATGAAATCAGAACTGTACTCCTGTTAAGTCATCAGCTATTTCACCAAATTTGTTTTAGAGCTTGGAGATTTCTATCAGATGATACATTAAAACTACCACCACAACAAAACATCTAAAAAAAAAAAAAAAGTGCTTATGAAAACTGTTGGATTGACAGCTCTGCCGTAAAATCTGTCTTTTGTCAAGGGGAAAAATGTTGTCAAATGCACATTAAGCTATATATACCATCTACTAATGCACCTCAAACCTTACGTTGAGGAAGAAGAAGCAATACTATACCATATACAGAAAAAAGCAGTTAGTGTTGGTAATGTTTTTTATAATCGAGTATGAGAGAATTCATTGACTGAGTGAATATATTTTTTTCAGTGGATACTTAACTAAAAAAAGAGAAAATGTTTAGATGTAATAGAAATAAATATATTTTAACTGCCTTCGATGTATGGATTTTTTTAATGAAAATTAAAACTTTTTTTGCAATTGGTAATAAATGACAGATAAATTAAGATCTATGTTCAGAACATCTATCATCTCTGCAATAGATCTATGATTAGCCAATTCACCTATAACTTCAGAGATGTATTCATATATTTCTCTGTGAAAAATGAGTGTTCCACTTCCTTATGTGAACCATGGAGTAAGCAGTTTGGAATTCAGTTTTCCATGTTTCACTGATTTCGTCATTCAGAGGCACTGACTCTCACTAACAGTAATCCACACAGACAGAGAGTTCCACACAGTGTACTTCACATCATGGCACTAGTAATGGTAATCATTAGGAGAAGACAACAACAACAAAATGATGAAGTCAAAGTTAAGACCTGAACTTAGGCTCTAAGTTTTGGAAAGATAGCTCTAACTGCAATATGTTTTGAAAAAAAAAGAAAAAAACTGCACATCATTTCATTTCTACTTTAATACATTACAGTCTAAATTGGGGAAGAAGAAGATATGAGGAGTAGGTTGAATGCAATTCTGTTTGAGATTTGTAAGCACTGAGCACAACCAAGTATCTTGCAGCCTATAATTCTATTTTGTCAAATGAATGCTAGGTTAGTGTGTATAAGCACTGCAGGAATAGCACGAATTAATCTGAATTCTAAGTTTCACTCAGCTCTAGAAATATGTCTGACTTCGAATATTTAGCCTCAAAACCTAGAAGTTAAAAATTAACATTATGAGTTAGTCAAGTCTGCATTTGTTACTTTAGTATACAACTTTGCTCTTGGGTTGTCCTTAGCTTCCTGAGGAGGGGAAGTGCAGAGGGAGGTTTTAGTCTTTTCTCCCTAGTCACTGATGGCAAGATGCATGGAAAAGACACAAAGCTGTACTGGGGAGATTTCAGCATAGGGATTAGGAAAAAAAATATTTACCTAAAGGGAGGTCAAACACCGGAACAAGCTCCCTAGGAGGTGGTTGATGCCCAAAGCCTTTAAGTGTTCAAGAAGCATTTATATAATGCTCTCAATGATGTGCTTTAACATTTAGTTAGTCCTGAAGCGGTCAGGCAGTTGGACTAGATGTTCTTTGAAGGTCCCTTGCAATTGAACCATTCTACTTTACTCTACCCTACTCTACTCTACTCTACCCTACTCTATTCTGTTTGCAATTGTTATCTGTTGGTTCTGTAGAATGGAAATCAATGACTCTCTCTAGAGATTAATGCAGCTGCTCTTTTCAGAGACATCATTCAGCATTGAAGATATGACCTTCAATGAAGAAATGCATCGTTTCATTACAAATGAGAAGGCTTACATCATTTAAGTAATTTTTTATGTATGTTGTTCATAGTGCTGGTTAATGACAGAACATCTATGAATGGCAAATTTGAAAGTCTACTTATATTGTTTGCTTCTTGAGGTCAGTATATTCTGTTTGTTTGTACTGGTTTTGGCACTTAAAAGCCAAAGACAATATAAAGAGATTTTAATGTTTAAGTCTTGGGAAAAGTCTTTGATGAATACCCATTAAATAAATTTATTTATTTATAAATAAATAAAACATACCACACTGGAAGTTAACTTGATGCATGCACTTAAGTTATGTGTGCAACATGCTCACAACATTTCTAACTAAGCTTTAAAATGTTGCCCTAAAACTGCAGTTATTTTTATTTGCTTTTCTACAATAGATATTACAACTCTGTAGAATTCTAGATAATTATATAGAGAAGTCATTTAGCAGAGATATGAATCCAAAACCCAGTTAAATTTTACAGTCTAACTTCTATACCTTCCCTAGTGCTCATGACTCTTCTGTTGTTTTCCTAAAAATCTTTCTTAAACCTCCAGATTTCGGAAGGATGTCTATAGATGAGGTAATAGATCTTATATTAAAAGAAAATGAAAAGTTAAAATAAAACATTACCTGGTTTTAAAGCATCTAATTCTTCTGAGAGATTCACAGGCTGCCTTACAATATGGTGGTAATAGCACCTAGAACACATAAATTCTGTCATGAAAGACTTCTTAAATGTCTGAGTTTTCCTCACAAGTTAGTGCCAATTCACAATGTGTTGTGTTACCCAGCACTTTCCCTGTCTTCCTGTATGCCCGTGTAAGCATTTGCATATATGTTTTTTTGTAGGTACATTTTGGCAAGTGGAGCTTTCTCAGTAGCCATGGAGTGGTGTTTTGGAAAGCACCACTAGTGAGTTGGGGGCTCCTGATTACCTCTTTGATCAGGTGTTAGTATAACCTAACAATGTGAAAATGCACATTAGCATGCATGCATGCAAACATGAGGTCTATAAACGACTGTGTGACTAATTGCTTTTATTTCTAGGGCAACAAAAGGGATGATTGCTGACATAATCGTTTAGTGAAAGGACAAGTTTCGGTGTCCTAGCCCTCAGTGTACTGGCTGCTTTTAAAATAGTTCCAGAATGTCTGGCTGTTGCCTAGCCTGTATTTTACAGACATAGGCCACCCACTCAAGCTTTATGAATCTGTGGAACAAACTTCTGTATCTTTGCTATTTCAACATTGAAATATGCTAAACTCGCCTCCTTTTGTTAAAATCCTAGCCTGTGTGTTTCCTAAAAAAGACCTGAAATTATTCTGAAAGTTCAAATATTCAATTAAAAAATGTTGGACAAATATTATTCTCAGTATTTTTAAGACTATAAATGTTTCTACCTTTCTTATGCCTGCCTATCTCTGAGAGGTAGTTTAGAATCATAAAATCATTGAATCGTTAGAGCTGGAAGGGACCTCTGAGGGTCATCTTGTCCAACTTCCCTGCCCACACTTTTTTAGATGCAGCCCGGGATATGATTGTATTTCTGGTCTTTGAGGGAGCATTGCTGGCTCATGTCCAGCTTCCTATGTACCCATGTCTTTTTCGGCAGGGCTATGCTCAACCCTTTCTTCCTGCAGTTCGTATTGGTAATGGGGATTGCCTCGACCCAGGTTTAAGTCTGGCACTTAGATTTGTTGAACCTGTTGTTTAGGGGTACCTGACAACAATTTCAGGATCTCCAGGTTTGCAGAATCAGAAGAGCCTCTCTGTCAAGGTTCAGTTGTATAATGATTTAGACAAAGCTCTATTTACTGCCAGTGGCAAGATCCAAGAGTTTTGCTTACTAGATTGCATGGATTGCTTGGGAGGTTGACTGATCACACCCGAGTTCTAAGCTCTTCTGACCAGTACTAATGGAAACTTCAATAGGCTGCCCAGAGAGGTTGTGGATGCCCCGTCCCTGGAAGTGTTCAAGGCCAGATTGGATGGGGCCCTGTGCAGCCTGGTCTAGCATTAAATGAGGAGGTTGGTGGCCCTGCATGTGGCAGGGGGGTTGGAGATTCATGATCCTTGACTTCCAACCCTGGCCATTCTGTGATTCTGTGACTCCAAAACTTTTCTGTCTGCCTAGCACTGGTGTAAGTCATGGTTGGGCTACATAAACAGATGTTATTTTAAACAATTTGGTTGAGTATAACTTACCCTAGGATTTCTGGAGATTGCTGTTTTTCTGGCTCTAGAAACTGATCTTCACAGTTTTATTCTCCTTGTAGTTCTGCCTCACCTCTCTTTATTTAGAAGAAAAAAAAAAAGATATCTCTGATTTTGGCTAGAGTTGCCCCTGTTTCCCAAAAGTGCTTCATCTGTTTTGCCTCCTTTTCTCACTCAGGATTTTCAGTCTACAGAGGAATCTACAGCTGGTTTTGAGTAAAAATGCAATTTATTCTTATTTTGAATAGGTAATCATAAAACCAGCCCACAAACAGCTGCAGAAGTTTCCAATGTCATCACTATTCCACTAGTTGCTGTTTGGTAAACTCTTGTTCCAGCAGTACATGATAGAAGACCCTAACAGTGTTTCTCGTGCAAAGTCTAAAAATTAGCCAGAAGTGATTGAGATTTGCGTGGCTGACTTTGCTCTGCCAGCAGTGAATAAGAATAGCTCTGGTCTGAGGGTGATAACATTTTGCAGGCAGGTAAGATACAGCATCAAACACCAGAAAGATTAGAACTTCTTATAGTGTTCCAGCTGTATCCTCAAATCATCTTGACTTTTAAAGTCTTTTTATGTTGCCAAAATATTGTCAAGGGACTTTAGGATTGGTCTGGGGGCAGATACACAGCTGTGCAGAAATTTCACTCGAGGTCTGATCCAGCTTGGGAACAGAGTCTGTTCAGGGTGTCCCCAGGAAGTCCAGGTTACGGACTGGCAATATGCCATGTGTCCCGAGTAGAATTTTGCTTTTGAATGTACTTCTTGGCACAATACCTTACCATTTTCACCAGATGAGAACAACATAAATACAACTTTGTGCTGTCCTCCAGTGCTTTGGGAATCCAGTAGTTGTCCAGTATTGTGTATGAAAAGTCTGGAAGTGGGTGATTTATTATAGTTCAGTCTCCCAATCCAAATTTCATTCAGAGTTTGTCTTAAGATGAAAAAAAAAAAGGGGCTGTAGGGGGTGGGGAAGAGGTATTTTATGAAAATGAATGCTTGTGTTGTTTGTTATTTCAATATAAAATTATGTTTATATTATGTAAATGAGAAAACCTAAGATGACAGGGAGATGTATGTGGTGTTACTGCTCCCCAGGTGAAGTCATGTTGCTTCTCTTGCATTTTTCCTCTTTTGAACACAGAAATTATTGAAGGTGGGTTGAGATAAGAGTGTTAAGAAGAAGCAAACATTAGAGATGGAAAATGTCATCTCATTTAAGATGAGAAGTAAAACATGGGATGTGACTTAGAAACAATCTGTAGAAATAGTCCCTTTCCAGGTGAGACTAGACGGAATTCTGGTACTTTGTATGTGGAAGACTCTGACAGCGAGTCACCACACTGAAAGTTATTCTGAGTGTCATGTACTGTCATTTGTAAGGTGACAAGAATTACGCTATTAACAGAGTCTTAAAGTGATTAACACATTGTTGTAATGAACATAGATCCCAGCTGCTGTGAAGATCAAATGGAAAATAAATGGGCTTCTTTTTTTCCTAAGCCCCTTTTCCAGGAAGCAAGTTTGATGTGATCTTTGATGAGAGGGAGGTTTTGTTTCTTCTTTACAGTATGCTGAAACATACCATAATGCCTAAGACACCCATAGAGAAGAAAAGATCCAAAATGATGCTTTTCAGTAAGCCTAGACATTATGTTCTCAGAAGTATTTACCGTGCACTAGCTTTGCACTTTCTGAAGGACTAACAACAGAGTCTTATATAACAGTCTTATATAAATAATCTTTTGTGAACACATACAAGCAGACAAATGTAATGTTAACATTTAATAGCTTCTAGAAAAAAAATTCTTTATTTCTTAGGTCTATAGCTGACTAGTTAATTTTATATGTATCAAAAGCTGTTCCATCCTGCTACTTTGTGGGAAGCTGATAGATAAAAGAAATAAAACTGCTTCTGGAACAACGATGCTTCTTTGCTTTGCAATATTCTCTACCTGTTTTACAGTTCTGTGCATTATTCAAATCTAGTTTTCCTAGTTATATGCAATCTTGTTAACAAAAAGTGCAGGTCATCAAGTCAGGCTTTGATTTTCTTAGTGCAGTCTCTTGAAAATGTGAAAGATTAATAAAATCATCTATTGCAAGTTGGTGACACTGTAGAAGAGAGAGAATCATAGAGTGGTTTGGGTTGAAAGGGATCTTTAAGATCATCTAGATCCAGCCCCATCTCGCTCTAGACAAGGTTGTTCACAGCCCCATCCAGGCTGGCTATGAATGCTTCCAGGGAGGGGGCATTCACTACTTCACCAGGCAACTTGTTCCAGTGTCTCACCACACTTACAGTGAAGAATTTCTTTCTAATATCCAGCCTAAATCTACCTTCTTCCAGTCTAAAACCATTTCCCCTCATCCTGTTGCTACAGACCTAGCTAAGAAGAAACATTTCTAGATTTCCATAGTTTCTATCTGTCCATTTCAAGGCACAAACTGAATCCCCACAGACTATTTAAACAAAGGTGCCTCTTGCATGCTACAAAAACATAAAGTGCACAGAATGATAGAATATCTGGATTGCGAAGAGACCTTCGTGTATTGCTGAGTCCAGCTCCTGTTTCCACAGAAGACTACCCAGAAACCAAACTGTATGTCTGAAAACATTATCTTAGTGCTTCTTGGGGCTGTGCACACTGCCCTGGGGAGCCTGTTCCACTTCCACCACCCTCTGAAGAATCTCTTCCTAACCTCCAACTTGACCCTTCCCTGACATAGCTCCGTGCTATTTCCTTGGGCCCTGTTGCTGACACCAGAGAGGAGAGCTCAGTGCTGCTCCTCCACTCCCCTCATGAAGAGCTGCAGGCCACCATGAGGCCTCCCCTTGGTCTTCTCTGCCTTGGGTTGAACAAACCAAGAGATCTCAGTTGCTCCTCATACACCCTACCCTCTAGACCCTTTACCATCTTTGTAGCTCTCCTTTGGATGCTTTATGCCCTTTTTATATTGTGGCACCCAAAAGTGCACACAGTGCTCAAGATGAGGCCAATTCAGTGCAGAGCAGAGGGGGTCAATCTTTTCACTTGATTGGCTAGGAATACTAGTTTATCTCATAAAGCTGCTATGCATAATTTATATGAATGTTCCTCAAGGCTGCTTGAGAATAAAATAGAGGGAAAAATAGCTCAATGCTTTCAATACTCATTAAACTTTTTTTCGGAGCATGTGTTGAGACTTGAACATTACATTTCTAGAAAGTGTACAAAAAAAGATGAGGATCACATGTCTTGCAATAGGACAGTAAAGGACCACTGCCTCCAAGTCAGCTCAGCTCCTGACTTTAGACTGATGAATGGTGGAGAGAATAAGGCAGATGCAAAGTTTTCATCATCTCCTTAATCTTTGGAGTATAAGAAAGGACTACCCTGGTGCCTCTTTTAAGAAAAGACAGGATATCACTTGCTCCTACTAGTGAAGGAGATCTTACCTTATCGGGAAGGATGGTTTTGAGACACTCTTGTTACAGCTATCTTGAAAAAATGTTTTCTGGTCCGTAAGTATTCTAAACCACAGACTACAAATGAAAATATTGTTCCTTTTTGGCTTCATTTTTACAGGAGATATGAATGTGTTTAGAATAATGAAATAACAAAGAAAGTGATGAGGCACAAGTGGATCTAATTTGTAATTTGTAAGCATGGCACTTACATGAAAGCTTGCTTTTATCCCTACTATCTGAGCAAACAAGTACATACACAAGATAGATTCCTCATAACCTCCACATTAGCCGTGCAATCACAAATGCCACAAATCCATATACTTGTTTTTTGTTTGTTTGTTGTTTTATTCATACGGTTGGCTTTATTGCTTTCAAATCCTGAAATTAAAAACAAAACTCACATTTAAGGAAGAGAGATGAGAAAGTGGTAAAAGATTTCTAAATACTTGTAAAAAGTACAGAAAAATATTGCTGCAAGACTAGTTTAAAAGTTTAAATGGTTGCAAGAACAGTCTTATGTTTCATATTCAATGCTTAGCTTTGCTAAAATGTTCCTGGATAAACTTTTTCAATTCACTTAATATTTTTCTGCCTTAGTTCCCAAACTGCAATATGATGATAACAGTATTTTTTTCTCCTCTCAAAGGAGTTATCTGTCTGAAAACTCCTTGAAGCAATGGACATCTCTGCCTGGTGCCTGGCTACTAATTAGTCATAAATTAATATGCAGTGAAGCTGAGAAGAGGATTAAAAGATGATTTAGATCAAGAACTGTGAAGACATCAATATTTTTTGTTTTGTGAATACATGAAAATATTTTCATTCTGGAAGCAAGGCATAAAGTTAAAAACAAAATATTTTTATAATTAAATTGCAAAACCATTAAGTTAATTCACCATCATGATGCATTGTAAAGCCACATTGTTTCAAGGATGTTGAAGTTTCGATGCCTCCACTTGCAAGGACAGATTGTGCATCCCCATGTAGTTTCATGACTCCCAGAAGGTAACATGTTACTCA
Organism: Chrysolophus pictus; assembly: GCA_037305975.1. Classification (NCBI taxonomy): domain Eukaryota; kingdom Metazoa; phylum Chordata; class Aves; order Galliformes; family Phasianidae; genus Chrysolophus; species Chrysolophus pictus. Next base: position 45,758,061 of record CM074578.1, read on the forward strand.
CTTGAAAGAGCCAATTTTGGCATCATAGGTTTGCCTTCTATTGACCTTCTATTGACAGTGCCCACAACAAAGGACAAAGTGGAAGGAATCCAGGTTTAATTTTTTAATTTTTTTTTTTTTTAATTTTAATTGTTACTGTCAAAGCACGTGTCAAACAGTATCACAAAACAAAGGGAATACAGTAGAAAGCTGTAAAAGTCGGTATAAGTCAACTATGTTCTGCCCTAAGCACTGAGTCAATAAGGCCGGTGTCATAAAAGTTTGCAACTGTGTGGTTACTAAGACTATAACATAGCACGTGTAGTCAAAACTTTCACATTACTGTCATGCATAAGTCAACTTGCGGTATTTCCTGACTATTTGTAAGAAGTATTTACTACCTTTACATTTTTCGAGGAATCTTTACTTTTTTTTTTTACATCAGTCATTAGGAGAGAAAAAGTGACATTAAAATAATTTATTTTTAAATTCCTCCCTAGGAGGAGATAACCCATTTCTTGAAAATTCATTAAAGGATTTCTCTTTCAAGGACTGTGATCTTTAAATTTTTAATCTTTTATCTAATTAAAAACAAAAGCAACAACAAAACCAGCTATATACACAATCATTTTCCTACTACCACTTAAAGTTATTTACATACATTTAATTTATTCACAAACCATCATTACCTGAAAAAGACAAGATTCCTTTCCTTGTTCTCTTTGGGATCCTAGTAGATATTATTTCTGCAAAATGTTATTATCCCAAATGATGTTCATGTTCACCATGATTTTCTATAATTGTGATGCTCTGAAGTAAACTGAACTGAACTAAATGTGAGATCATTATTTGATGTCCTGATTTTAAGATTTGAAGTTTATAAATTAAGAAATATTACAGGATTGATAAAACAATAGTGAGGACACAATATTACGTATTATGATATTTGCAGAATACCATACTTTTTGCTTGTGGTAGACCTGTTTAACTTTAGGACAGGAGTTAGTCTTTGGATGTTTGGATGAAGATTGTCCATCTAATAGAAATTTTATCTCAATGGAGGTTTAATCTACTCTGGAAAAAAAAAAATAATAATTTTGTGAATAGTGCTGTTCTGCATTTCAGTTTTCAAAGTTATAGGAATTTTCTTCTCCTATTGACTAGTGGACTGTCTAAGAAAATTATAAATAGAATAAAATATAAGGAGACTTGATAGTGTCCTTAGTTTCAGCTAAATTCTTTAGATAGCTATGAACTGCTCTGGTTCAATTTGTTGAAAACAAATTACTTATACCTCTTATCAGTGCCAAGAATTTCTAAACAGAAAGCAAGGTTTTAGTGATTTATTCAGTTTCTTAGAAGTTTCCAACAGTAATTCATCAAATGAAGCCCACACTACAGCAAATGTGTACAATCACTTTCCTGCAAGATACAAGTGGGAGATCCTTTTTCCCCGTATCTTCACTAACTTATCTTGGCCAGTAGTAGAAGTGACCTTCACTTCCAATTGAGAACAGATGCAAAGAACTGAGAAGCATGCACGACTGGTTGATACTTGTCGAAGATGCACTAATCTTTCAGAGGCTTGCTTAAACTTGACCTTGATATGCTTCAGCTAAGTACTGCAACCTTAGTTCTTCAATTCAAAGCAGTGAACAATATCACTTTGCATTTTCAGGAGAATCTGTAACATCTTTTTAGTTGAGTATAAAACACTTGAAGTTAAGAAACAGATTCTTTTCCAATCACCTTGAAAAACTGAAAGAAATCTTGTATATCTAAATCTGTCTTTCTGAGAAAAAAAAAAAAGTAAAAAAAAAAAGAAAAAAGTGGAAGTCTCATAGTAAGCTTAATTCTCATAGGAAATCTCCATATTTCTTACTTCTAGTTAGTTTGGAGATAAAGGATTGAAAAAATTATTTCTGGACATAAGGGCCAAGAAAAAATGATAATAATGAGGAAGAACCTTCTAGAGAAATTTCAAAACAAGCTGTGCATATGTCTTGTTTAAAAAGCACTGTTCCTGCAACTGTACTGTCACAATTTAAGGTCTTAATTACTTGCCAGCTTATTCCTTGACCCTAGAGGGCTGTAGCTTAATGTTAATTTACATCAAAGATATGCTTTTCATATTTTGAAGGAGTACAACATCATGTTGGCAACAATTTCCTTGTTCATCATTTTTAAAAACAGCCAGGAGAAAAAAAAAACAAAAAACAACAACAACAGAACTGCTAATGGTGTACTTCAGCCTGCCTCTGGATTGTGGGTGAAATTCTCTTTGACCTTCTTAGGGTCCCAGGTTTGTAACACTATAGGGGTTTGAGCAGAAACACTCTTCACACTCCTACTGTATTTTGGAAAACATCTGCAGCAAACTGCTGCAGTTTCAGTAGCTCTCCTTTCTGTCTGAGCAGACCTTAGTCATAGATTAGCCAGGCCTAGATGCCCATGTTGCGTCATAAAAGAATATGATGAAACCAAATTAGGAGTTTAAGGAAAAGATCCAGAGAAAAGCTATAATTTAATATAGTTACATTAAATATGTTGCTTATTTTTGCATTAAAACAATCAAAAACCCAAAACTGGCCTGTTTGTATCCATTTAGCTATAAATTCTCAATATTTGGACAGTCAGAGATCAATGCAGCAGAGTCAGTACATATGTCAAACATTTTATCAAGTCTTACAGTGACTGAGGAAGAAAAAGCAAATTGCCTAACAAATTTTTTTGTTTGATTGTTTTGAGTTTTTTTGTTTGTTTGTTTGTTTTAATGAGATTAGGTGGATAAGTCAAGGGAACTGCTGTCATTTCATGCCTGCAAACAATCTAACTCTCTAACTTTGATGTTTTGACCAAGCAGAGTGTAGAAAAGAGTGGATGGGAGAAGGAGCTATCTGAAATTTGCAAATGCCCTAAGACTGAGTTTCTGATGTTGTATTTAATTCAGATTGTTTTTTATGCTTTCTACACTGCAGCAAGTGTACTCCCACTGGCCCAAGAGTCTTCTGAGGCTGGAGCTGTTAGAAATGTCTTTCAAGTGTGTTTCAGCTTTGAAACGAGCAGAAACTCATGGGCAAATATGTCTGAACATGGAAACACCTGTGGCTTCAATTTAAGATGATGTACTACTCAATTAAAAGACTTATTCAGATGCCTCTTGAGATTGTTGATTTGAAACCTGCAGTACTAAAATTGGATGAGCAATACATAGCAGAGTTTAGCATCCAAGACAAAGTATCAGGAGGTAAGCGCGTATGGCAGCTCTCAAGAACGTCAGACAGACAGATGCTGTGTGAAAGGAAGATACATTCTTTGACTTGACAGCTGAAGATTATGGTTGTTCGTCAGATGAGAAAGAATTAAGAAGGAGTGTAAGAAACATTATATGATGTTCCCTCTTATGCACTCTTCTTGCAAAAGCTCCAGGGAAACACTGTTATACACACACATTTAATGGTTTCCAGGGTTAGGGAATGAAATACTAATGTAAGAGACTGAATATGTAGCCTAATTTTCCTCAGTCAACCATGAGCTCAATTGGATGTCTGTATTTATTCACTCCCCCCACCCATCTGCCTCTGGGTAGTCAGCATCTCCCTCTGCAAAAAACATAGTGATATGTGTGTCCTGCTGATTGTCTGTTGGCAAAATATAATGCCACAATTGTTTAATGTGGTAAGAATTATGGGAAATGAAGATAGAATGAACCTGTGTTCAATATAGAAACATCGAGGTGCTGGAGCAGGTCCAAGGAAGGGCAACAAAGCTTGTGAAGGGCTTGGAAAATATGTCCTATGAGGAGAGACTGAAGGAACTGGGGCTGTTTAGTCTGGGGAAAAGGAAGCTGAGGGGAGATCTTATTGCTCTCTTCCAATACTTGAAAGGTGATTTCAGGGAGAGTAGGGTTGGTCTCTTTCCACTGGTGACAGGTGACAGGGCGAGGGGAAATGGCCTCAAGTTGCACCAGGGCAGGTTTAGGTTGGATATCAGTAAAAACTTCTTTACAGAAAGGGTTGTTAAGCACTAGAAAATGCTTCCCAGGGAGGTGGTTGAGTCACCATCCCTTGAATGTGTTTAAAAACCATTTGGATGTGGTGCTCAGGGACATGATTTAGTGAAGGGTTGTTAGGGTAGTATGGTTAGGTTGCAGTTGGACTTGATGAATACCACCTGAGAATACCAGGTCACATGACCCCAATGATATTCTTATGCCTTCCTTTCCAGTTAGAAATTTTTACTCCCTTGGGCTTCTATTTGTGCTTAATATTTTGACTTTTTCCCTCCATCCCTCTACTTGCACCTCAGGCACAAAACCAGGTTCATTTCTACAGGGAAAAAAACAGACTTAAGAAGGTTTGCTAGCTCTCTTTGCTAGTTTCTGCTAGTTTTTGTCAGGAACAATAGAAAGCAGAAATCTGCTGTGCAGATTTCTTTCACAGGCAATCTTTAGGATCTGTGAATCTGTTACATACAACACGGCACTGTAAGTGTTCCGGTGTGCCACAGTGAGAACATGCACTGCCTGCTCACATTGGGTCCCTTTCCCAGCACCAGTTCAATTTTGGACCTCAGTACGTAATGATTATCAGCAAGTATTTATCAACAGTTGGTCATCTCCAACTTTGCTTTCTGATGTCAGTTAAAGAAGAATTATATATCCTTATTTCCCTTCTTATTACTCACTGCGGATGTAAAATGTTTTGCTCTGATGCTGACTGGGGTACTGACACTTCATATGCTACCTGTGAAAGTTGGTCTAGTTAAAAATGTTCTTTCTGTTCTTAATGTTATTTTGAATAATAGCTTGAGGCTTTTAAACATAACTTCTAGAGTAAGGTTCATGCTTGTTCAGAGATTTCCAGGCAGCTATAAAGCAGTTATAGACTCAGCCTAAGATGCAAGTTTTACAGTTTATCAAGTGGAAAGCAATGATGTCTCAGCTAATAAATGTTTCTGTTCTTTAAATGATTGAAAAGAACAAGGGCCACACAGACCACTGGCTTCACCAACATCATTATACCTCTGTCATGGAGCAGTTTTTGCCTCACATGAGTAAAGTCTGTGAAAAATCAAGAATCCATGCATGCTCCCAAAAAATTTACTTGTGCAAATGGACCTTATCCAATTAAAAGTAGTATTGTGAGCTATTAGCCAGACCCTAGTATTGAATCATCCTTGTTACAGCAAAATGAAGCAGTATGTTATCCAACAATACTGCACATTGCCAAAGAGCCTTGTGGCAAATTACACATCCTCCCTCCTACCCTTCCACCTTCTCTCTCTCTCTCCCTCTCAACCCACTCACCCTCCCTTTCACCCTCCCTTTCACCCTCCCTCTCTCCCTCTCTTCTTTCCTTTCCTTCCTTCCTTCCTTCCTTCCTTCCTTCCTTCCTTCCTTCCTTCCTTCCTTCCTTCCTTCCTTCCTTCCTTCCTTCCTTCCTTCCTTCCTTCCTTCCTTCCTTCCTTCCTTCCTTCCTTCCTTCCTTCCTTCATTTCTGCCTGCCTGCCTACCTACCTACCTACCTACCTACCTAACTTTCCCTCACAGCCCAGAACTAAATCCCAGGCTGCATCAAAAAAAGCATGGCCAACAGGTCGAGGAAGGTGATCCTGCCCCTCTACTCTGTGCTGAGGCCTCACCTGGAGTACTGCATCCAGATGTGGAATGCTCAGTACAGGAGAGACATAGACTTGTTGGAATGTGTCCAGAGGGGGGCCACAAAAATGATCCAAGGGATGGAACACATCTCTATGAGAACAGGCTGAGAGAGCTGAGGCTGTTCAGCCTGGAGAAGAGAAGGCTGCAAGGTGGCCTGATAGTGGCCTTAATAAAGAGGAGCTACAGGAAAGAAGGGAAAAGATTCTTCAGCAGAGTCTGTGGTAATAGAACAAGGGGGAATGGTTTTAAGCTTAAAGAAGGCAGATTTAGGTTAGGTGTAAGAAAAAGTCTTTTATAGTGAGGGTGGTGAGGCACTGGAACAGGCTGTCTAGTGATATGATTGATGGCCCGTCCCTGGAGACTTTTAAGGTGAGGCTGAATAAGGCCCTGAGCAACCTGACCTAGCTATGGATGTCCCTGTTCATTGCGGGGAAGTTGATGAGTTTTCCTCAGTGATGTATTCTCCTATCTGTTAAGTGGGTTATTTTCTCAAAGAACAAAATTGCCAGGTGCTGAGAATCACATAGCAGGTCCCTTTGCACTTGTGAACTGGCTACAAATATATGAACACTTCTTGAGAAGCCTCATGCCTTAAATGGAACCCATCTTGAACCATTAAATACAATACAGGTTTATCTGCTTGTGATGCTGGCCCTCTAGGACCTTGTGGCTGCTGAACAATCTCATACCTGTCTGTCTCTGACCTCTGGCAAATGAGCTGTGAAATTGACAGTACCTATTCAGATAAGTATGCCCTGTGCACGGTTTATTTGGGTATGATTTTTTTTACAACAGTACTAATACAGCTTTCCAAGGTTTTATATCTCCCTTAGTTCTGTTCTTGGTATTTTTCAGAAATGAAGTTGACTTGAGATATGTGGATAACAAAGAAGTCGTAGTGCTTTTGTCTGCGCATAGATATTGTTTTCCTGTAGCTTTTCTTTTGTACCTGAAGCAATTCTTCAGTCAAGGAAGCAGTAGGGCCTTATGTGTTTCAATCTGGTTAATAGACTTCCATTTTTGTATTGCAAGTACATCACACAGTATCAGATGACCTAGGATATCATAGTAAATCTTTAATTTCTGTGGGGGAAAAAAAAAGAAGTATCAAGTTTAACTAATTCAATAAAAACAGTACTGTGCTGTTTTAAGTGCATCAATTGCTAATTAGCTATACATTTGTCACTAAAATTGTATTATGGCCTGTGTTTAACTGAATGAATCCTCAAAGAGGTCAATAAGTGTTTATATACAAAGCATATAGATAGTCTTAGAATTTCTGATCCTCTAACACTGGAAGAGAGTTTTTTCTAACCAACAAAATACAATTTATTGTATACTTCTAACACTGCTGATGCGTGAAACTGCACAGACATAATATGACAGATCAAGAAGAAAGCAATCATGGTTTTCCAATCCTTCTTTCCATTTTAATCTTATTACTGTAAGTTACAAACCTTCCTAACCTATGATTTCTTTTGCTTTGAGCATAACACTCTTACAGTAACTATGGATGTGTATCATATTGTGCTTGATTATGTCTAGAAAATGATGTGTGATACATACTGATATATGATCATCCTACCCTTCTGCTATGACAGTACAAGTAAGCAAACATAAGATCTTTGATTTTTATACTTTCTTCTGAGAAAAAACCTTCACAAATATTGAGGTAGGCTTGAGACAAGGAATTCTCAAGAGAGGTCAGTGGTCCCAAACTACAAAAAACATTCAGATATAGGAAATGAACAAATTATCATTACTAAGTTTATATCAGTATCAGAGAGGTCTATTTTGTTGGTCATGTTGAGGAAGGTGAAAAGCAAAGTAATCTTTAAAAGTATGTATTGCTTTCTATCAAACACTTTGATCCTCTTCATCCAAATTATTCAAGTTCTTGTTCTAAGTATTTCGAGCATCAGGACTGGCTACACAAAAAGGATTTAAGTGTCATGATTGCTGGAAGTTTTGTGATCCTTAAATTAAATACTTCTGTCTACACTGCATGGAGAGGACTATGTGTAACTTGTTGCCAGCTTGATCTTGGGCACCATTTTGAAGAAACCTAGCTCGGCAGGACTTCTCTGACAGCAATCATCACCTGGGCTTTTTTGATGAGAGAAGCTGACATGGCCTGGACATGATGAGGGCTACAGATACTTAGTAGCGCAAAAATAAAGGCACTTCTTCATTCATATGTGTGGAGGGAAAATATTTGGTGTCTGGGCAATGTTCACAGAAGAGATCTTATCAAAGGTTTAGTCATGGAATTTAGTGTGTAGATAGAGTACAAGTTCTTTTGTTAACATAGCTCTGGACTTCCATGGTTTGAGTTACATAATCAAAAGCTGTAAAGATAAAATGATGGAGTCATGACCTCTTCTGTGATAATCCAGGTCATGATGCCTTCTCCATAAGAACACCCTCATTGGTACTCTATTTCACTCTCTGCTATTCAGCAAGACCCTCTAACTTCAAAGTGACAATAATACCAATTTAGCACAGAGCAGGACTGAGATCTTTATGACTGGAAAAATAATAAAGAAAAGAGATGCTACTTAGCAAAGAGATAATGAGACAACATTGTGATACTGGCTCAGAACACTTCTCTGTCATCTATCTGAACATTCAGGGAAAAGAAGTCTGACTTCTTGGTTAAGACATAATGTGAATGATGTGCCACTGTTTTAGAGCCAACTTTGGATTTTTAACAGTGAGCTCCTAGGTGTTATCAAATTTAACATCCCTGAAATAAAGGACTATTTTTAGGTTTGTTTTATTTTGATGGTAGCTTTTTTTTTTTTTTCTTTTTTTTAAAAATAGGGATTTACTTTATTATCTTTTCATTATTTAGGAATGAATGCCAAAATCCCAGTGATTTCTAGTCAGAAGATCCCCTTTCACAGCGTCTCTTCAGGCCAAAATAAAATCCTTTTCCCAAATAGAGAGGTTTTTGTTTGTTTGTTTGTTTGTTTGTTTGTTTAATAGCAGAATAGGTACAGTGAACTATTCAGCTGAATTCTATTGACTTTATAGATTCGAGGCTTAATGTTCATTTTTTATGATCTCTTCCTTTTCATTTTAACATTGTTCTGCTTTTCCTTTTTATTTTCTATTTTTTTTTTTAACTGTGCATATCCTGTTTTGTTCCACTGAAATAATTTTGTAAGAAATCCTTCATCAGGATAATGCTGCCTATTCAGTCATCATAGGCACAGTTTTGTTCTTTGAGCTTTGGCTAGCTTATATACACACTCCTACACTTCCAGCGATTACTTCCAGTGCCAGCTGGGATACCTATTGGTGAATCCAGAGCTGATTAACTGAACAAGACAGTTGTTGCTCCAATTAACCTACTCCGTGCATCAGGAGATTTCATTTTTTTCATTAAGGAAACAACAAGTGGAGGGAAAGTCTTCATTTACTCTAGTGCTCTGTCCTTCTCCCCACGGGAGAAAAAAGTCAATTTGGTAAACAAAGAACAATCATTACTGGACATCTGCAGCTAATAACTGGGACACAACAGAAATTTGAGAGCTTGGTGCTTAAACATTCATTGAAGCTTTTATTTGCATATACAAAGCTCCATCCCAGCAGACTGTGAAAAAAACATTTCCTTTAGCTGGTTGCAGGGGAAATTACTATTTTTCTACGGAGCAAACAAATGTGTTAAATAATTAATGCAAGCATGAAGGTGCTCTACATAAATATAAGCTTTAAATATGAATGCACTATTGCTTCTCAGAAGTATTTAAATCATGAAATTCACAAGGTAGGACTGTGCCTGACCTCTGTGGGAATGCAGAGAAACAAAATTTTCCATGAATTTTCACCCCTCACTCTCTCTGTAGGAAGAAGGAGACAATCACAGTCCTTGTCTTCTAACACAATGCTAACAGATGAGCTTTAGAGATACTTCAGCAGCTGCACAAGAGGTTAATGCACTCAGAGGTTCATTCCATCTCTTTGCCACATATTTCTACTGTCACTGTTAATTCAACAGAAGGAAATGTACATCCATGAACTGTCAGAATAGAACTGTCCCAAAGCGGAGAGCACAAATGTGCTCAACGCCTCGTGAAGATCCAGGGTCCTATTTAGATGGTCAGGACAGATCATGCATAGGCAGTGTCAACTGCGTGAAGTTCAATTTAGTCTCAGAAGCTCTTTTTAATCCCCTGTTATTAATTCTTGTGCAAGTGGTTGCACGGTGGCCATAGACAGCACAGCTGGAATAAATCAAAACGCAATCCTCTGCATTTTGTGGTTGCTTTACTCACTGCTTTATCTCAAAATGTATCTAATATTTCAGTTAAGTAGTATCAAAGGTATATTTCTAGGTTTGAAGATGCTGTTGATAAAAGTAGATACAGATGTCATAAAAAGCTCTCAGCCCTTGTTGGATTTATACTGCTTTAGATTTAGTGGATAAGAAATTGATTAGAAGCAACATAAAACAAAATCTTGTTTGCTAAAGAAGTATGTAGTTTGCTCTGAAAGTAATGCCTCCTATTTATTTCCATGGAAATGACAATAGATGCAAATACCACAATAAAAATATTTAATAGAGCAAATTGTCAGCTACAAAGTGTTATTTTTTCAACATAATCAATGTCATTGGCTGTACATTTTCGCCAGTGATGAACAAGAGCCTGCATGCTGTGCTTGTAAAAATCCACTGTTTGATCTCCATAAATGTTCAGCAAGCAACTGTGAATGTCAATAATTATCATTTTTTCCACATGTAGGATTTCAGTGACACAACTTTGCTTCATACACACTTCCATGTCAGACACCATTTTGTCTGACCATCCCTCTGCTGCCATCTGGCACATGGCAACAAATATTGGTGAGTCCAACGTTTACTGCAATACCAACAGCATTCACTTCTAACTTCATGGGCCAACATAATGAAGTAGGAAGCACTAATTTTGGAGCAGCCCTTGTATATTAGCGTTTAGCTTTAATTCATAGAACTGACCTGAAATTGAGAATTACTGGTGCCAAGCATCAGTTCTGATTGAGAATACAAAGATGTATAATAAAAATAAAATCTGATGACTTACGTAGTTCATTCTGGTGTCAGTTAATAGCTGTTTTCTTCTAGAACATTTTGCCACCTTCAGACAGGAACTGGAGTCTCAGATTGCAAGCTTTGGAAAAGCATCTTCCAAGGAACTGCTATATACCCAGAGACCTTATGCCTCTTAGCTTTCCCTTAAGCCAGCTCTGAGCAGAGCTCACCTGCCCGTGGTTTCATGGAATTAACCAAAGTTGAAATGAATCATATAATATTTCAGACTTTTAGCTGAACGACTGTATCACTAGCAAATTTCCCAATGCTTCTTCTTTATTGATGAATATGTACTGCATTTTTTAATGCATTGTTGATTAATCTCTGACTACAGTGAAGAATTTAAACCAGAGGAGCTGAACGTGCCTGTGTTTGTATGTTAGAAACATACAACTCCACCAAAAAAGCTCCACCTAACGCTCAGAGGCAAATAGCTTATGCCCTGTTATCAACAGAGTCAGATCCATGTAATCTGTAGCTCATCCTTTGCAAGTCTTTTCATTTAGACTTAGCTCAGATACTATTCTGAGACATCTGATTTTGGTCGCATCTTCTTACATACAGGAGATAGACTATTTGATTGGCAAAAAAAAATCTGAACTGTTATTAATTTTTTTCATTTTTAGGGATTTTTAAAATGGAGCACTGTAATTGTCAAGCAGATGGCAGAAGGATTTCTGTCTTCTTTTCTGCAAAGAAAGTAGGGACTTCCAGTATATACCCTGAATGCAGGTCTTCTGGCTGTGCGATTCTAAGCAATGACTTCATCTTGGGTTTTTGCTGTTTTTGTCTCTATGTGTACGTGTGTTGTTGTTTCTGCTGTTGTTTAGCTTATTCTAGCTGATAGCCTGAGCTGTTACAGAACAGCTTTGGGAGGAGAAGAGAATTGGTCAAGTTCCCTTCTGAGAGCATGTTTCTCTGAAGGATATTTTGTGCTAAAAAGAGGGAAGTGGAGGAGGGAAAATGGCCCTGCTGACAGATGGTTAAGGTAAATGCAGCTGCCGTTCTTAGCTCCTGTTAACTAGCAAATTTGTGCTTCAGGCTGCTATGTCAGCTCTTCCATCAGATGTAAGGATCTATGACTTCTGTGATGCTGCAGCCAATACACTGTCTGTTTTATTACATTAATAAGGTTGTACCCAACTGTCTCCACACTAACCTTCAACAGGTAGAGGTGTATGCTGAGGCTATACTATGAATCTTACTTCCATGACGTTGCCTAGTAATATGCCATCTCAGGTGTGTTCTCATTACAAGGTGCCTTCTCTGTCATGGTTACAAGAATTCTTCAAGGTGAAATCTTCTGTGAGCGAGTGTGGTGCATCCCACATATCTGGACACTAATTTACAATAAATGAGCTTAAGGTTTATGTGTACTCTATACATGGGAGAAAGGCCCCTTCCACTATCTTTTGGGACAAAACGTGCTGGATGTAAAAGTGGAATAAAAGTGCCTTGAGTCTTGAATGCTGCAAAGTACATTGAAATAACAAAGGTTTTCAATGCAGTCAGAGATGTTATAGTTCTTCCAAGGATTCGTTTAACCTTCCTTTCAGGTCAGTCGACTGTGGTGATAACATCAGACAAAACACCATGCTTCTCCTTCCCACCACGTCTCCCTCCCCCTCACACTGCCTCCCCTGCTCTAACTCAAATGGCTCAGAAAAGCTGCGTTAACAAGCACAGACAATGAAGTACTAAAAGACAATTTCACTGTGCCATAATATTAAAACCTGAGGGATGGGAGGAAATGAAAGGCAGTTGCCTTGTCAGTGATACAGATCGGGATCCCTGCTGGCCAGCTGGTCTGGAGCATGGCCTGTGCGGCTGCCAGCCCCTCTCTGCCAGGTCCCAGGGCTCAGCCTGCAGGGTCACTATCACTCACAGGCGGGTGCCTCGCAATGGCAGAGGAGGAAAGAGGCAGCTCGAGTTTCACCAAAGTTGAGGTGGTGTCAGGAGGGGGCTGTTCAGACAGCAGGCCCCTTGGTTACATATTCCATTGTCAGCACTGTGAGCAGCTGCTGCGCTAGGCTCTCCCCGAGGCTGCTCAGGAGTCACTCAAAGCATGAAATATGAATATGGAAAGCAGTAACGTTTTCCTTGGCAGATCAGGACTACTTAAAATCATCTTCCCTGCCTGACTGTCCTTTGAATATGGCCCTCTGTGCTGTGAAGTTGTTTATCTCTGTGCTTTGCCTCTGTAACTATGTCATTAATGCCATTGCTCTCTTTAGAATTCCGCAGGGTGTGTGGATCCCTGTGATAGGAGGCTAATGAAAACCTAAGGGTAAAATCCTGATTTAAAATAGGTGGCATTTATCCAGCTAAGCACAGCCTCTCTGGGAACCACAAGAGAGTCAGTCTTAAATGAAATGTTAGGGTGTGTGTGAAGTAAGCTAGCTCCACTGACTCATTAACAGATCCCACATGGAAAATCATTCACTGACATCTTTAAGGGACTGGGCCCCTGAAATTTTCTGTCCCTTTATATACCTCTGGATCTGAAGGTAACGTTCTGCAGCATGTTCACAAAAGGCTGGCTGCAATCAGGTTTATACTTATTTTAAACTCAAACTGAAATTATGTTCTGTCTCCTCCCTGACCCTTATCTTGACCTCAATGTGTATCACTTGCAGCAGGATTCCCACTGCAGGGAAACAAGAGTCATATCAAGGTTAGCCTTAATATTTAAGGCTATTGAGCTAGATACCTTCAGAGATAACTTCTCCCACAGTTGTACTGTTTCCTGAAACTTGCTCTGTTTCAAAGTGATGCATCTGAAAGAAATGCAACATTTTTTCCCCAGCTGTGTGATATTATTTTGTTTACTTGTGAGATGGTTGATCTATGACATTGCATTGTGTAAACCCAATGCTGACATGAGGATAATCAGGTGGCATCTGCATACTTTATGGACTTAAAAAAAATGCAGTGCACAGAAAAACATTTACAGAGACAATATATTGTCCAGTTGGAGAAAGTGAAAAGCAGGCACTGTAAATGTCTGCAAAATGTAGTGATAATACTGCAGTACTTCACTGAACAGCTGTGGCAGAATAAAACTGCAGGATTTTAAGTTATATTTCTGGATGTGATATGTTTTTTTTTTTTTTTTATCTTGGGTGTACTTGACACAGAATGCTCCTATGAATGGAATTTTCATATAAACACCTAGAAATGAAATGCATCTACTGAAATGCAGCTATCCTGAGTGAGTAGGAGTGGATATAGCCATCATGATAAGAAGATGCAAGACTATGCAGAAATGCAGCTGTGGCCTTTCATGTACTTTGCGTGGTGACATGGGAGGAGCTGCTCACTGTCTCTATGCTGAAGGATCATAGTAAAAATATTCATTTACAATCTTTTACCTGAGTAAACTTTCAGAAAATATCCTGTGCAATGAGGTAACATGGTGCAGTGAATCTATTTTGATCAAAATAATATGGATGATGACTGACAGGCATGAGACTTCAGAGGAACTAGCATTGCTCAGTGGAAGTTCCTGTAGCTGAGTATTACATAAGATAATTGCCTAGAAATTTTGAAAATCTTTGTTGAAAAGGGTTGTTCTGTGGAAACCACTTGTAATGTTGTTTAGAAAGGACTGTCATTATTAGTCTTAGGATGAAGTGTCATGATCCAAATCATTTTAAAATCGGAAATTATTGCTTTTGCTTTCACAGTTTTTATCCTGGAACATCAGAAATGTTCAACAGATACAGAGATCCAAGTCATTGGAAGCCAAATTCTTTATTCTCAAACTGTTTTTAACTTTCTTTGAGCTTTATCAAATGCTTTCCTCAAAGAAAGCCTTAAAATGGACTAAACTAAAGCAGATTAAAAAGAAAAAGAAAAAAAAAAGAAGAAAAGGAAAATTTCATTACTAGGTTACCAGGTGCGTGGGAAATTGGGAAATAAAACAAGAGATGAAAGTCAGTATTGATACAGTCACAGTTATGTGCATGGAAAGAAAATACCAGATTTCTATACACTTAAGGACTGTTGTTTTTCCTATCAGAAGAAAGAGTTAGGAGTCACTGTGGACAGCACTGTGTAAATGCCAGCTCCATGATCAGTGGAAGCCAGAAAGTCTAACAGAAAGGTAGGAACAGCCAAGAAAGGAAAATGAAACAAATCAAATGTAAATAGTTTGTACCATCAGAAAAAATGGTACAAAATATGTTCCACAAATGTTGGGGCTGTGGCTATCCTCATTATTATTTCTCAGTACGAACAAGAAGATATCAAAGGAAAAATTACGTCAAAAACCATCATGAACTAGAAATGATATTTACTGCTTCTCATAACAGAGTAACTAAGGGAAAAAAAGTTAAATTATGGGTCAAAAGGTCTGAGATAAAGAAAAAATACTAAAATTTTCAAGACTGCATAAATATACTGTTTATTGCCATAGGGTGCTTTGAAGGTAAGCAGTAGAAAAGTAAGATTAAAGTAGGCTGGACAGAATTGCAGAAGATACTTGTTGTTGAGCATGGCGGTTTAGATGCAAACTCTCCTTCATGTTATAGTAAGATGGGATGGCTACCACAAATAAAGGTACATAACCATTAATATGGGTTTATCCCATTCTCATGTTGTGGAAAAGAGATTGTAAGACTCTTTATGCAATCTAGACATCTCAGTTTTCACACAGTGGTAATGTTTATGTAAAAAAAAATATTTTTAACCTTTACTGATAGCTGTGAAAGTAGAGTTTGTGGTAATATACTGCTAAGTAAGGTGCTTTTGTGTGCGGAACTGTGGGTAAATCATGTTTTGCAGTGTCCCATCTAAATGTTTTTAACCTCCAGTTGTACATAGTACAAGTAACAGTGTCTGGCTGGGGGACTGGGGAATGCAATTTGCCCAGTTCTGCACTCACATAATCTCTATACGCAGCACAGATTCAGCTGCAAATGTTACCAGTGCCTCCTCTCTGCTGTTGACAACGAAGTGCTGCATGGTCAGGTGGGTGTGTTCAGAAACCTTTGTTTCTGGAGTGCTGATGAACATCTTCTGTGGAGAATGTGAGAGGTATTATTCTTAAGCAGATTGATCATAGAAGATAGCCTGAAAAATGCTTTACAGAAAGAAATACAAAGGAAAGAGGGTAGCTGATGATGCTTTAAGTTTAGAATCACTAAAGTCATTTTACATCTATTTTTGAAAAGCAACTTATTTTTCTTTCTGTCTAAACACAGTTCCATGTTTATTAAAATTTGTTTCCCCTTTGTATTTACATTTACAAATTACTCCATCATCTTTTCTTCCTCTCCAATCATTTCTCTCAATCCTAAAAACGTTGTTATTTAGGAACATTCTTTGCCTTCTTTCCACTTCTCCTAACATGCTAGCAAGTCTTGATGACACGTTCCTGTCAATTGCTCATAATAATGAACTATTGAAATCCATTATAATTTTAAAGGAGTAACAAAGTATGTCGAGAGCTTTTCTTGGCCTTCATGTTGAGATGATGTTCAGCCAGAAAATAGAAGACAAAAAGACTACACAAGGTCACTGAAAACCTAAGGATCAGGAAAAAAAAAAAAAAAAGTAAATTAGTTGACAAGAGCTGAAGAAGTTTCTGAAGAAAAGATAGGTATTGTTAGTTGTAAAAAGGATATGGTTGTTTTAACTTTTACTATTTGGAAAAAAAGAACTTTGAAATTACAATAAAGTTACAGCAAGATACAATAAGATATTTAATCAATTCAGCAGTTCAACCTGAAATTAAATTTATCCCATGAAAACAAGCTTTTAAAATGTAGTTGAAGAAAATGAAGTAGCCTTCAGCCAATTTCAAAGCAATTCACTCTGAATGTGCTCCTGTGCTGTAGTGCTCCCTTGGACTCTTTAAACTGTATTCATTGTGAATGGCCTTGAAATTACAAAAATTGATTCAGTTTAATTCACATACTTAGAAAATTCATTCAGTCAAAACACTGTTCCATGCTATTTAATATAATGAAAGGTTTGGGTCTGGAATAATGTTATTAAGTAATAGAATAAGTTTGCATTTATTTTTTTAACACAAAGAAGTAAATTACTCATTTTTCTGTAAACATGTGACTGTTTATTCCCTAGTTAATACATTTGCAATAATACCTGACACAAATTTAGTACACCAGTTTGTCTTGTTCCTAATCTTCACATAAAGATATATATACATTTCACTTAGGGTTCTTGTATGGTTCCCACTTGAGCTTCCACTATGGATCTCTGTGGTAGATTTGAAGAGTGCACCTCTGTGTAGGAGTGCAACTTCTTTGCAAAGTCAATCTAACATTTTTGCATGTATGAGACAGAACTATGTTCTTATGCATCAGCCTGCTATGGAGTTTAGGGTAAACTTAAGATACATATCTTGTTTCCTGAACACTGCATGTATGTATTTCTATATATATGTGCAAACCTTAAAGCAAGCAAGCACAAATGGCCTGTATATTTAATAGAAGTATTGATGAGAGATACTGATTAGGGAATGGGTGAACTCCTGATCTGAAATTAAAGCTAACATAGTTTATAAGTCTTGCTACTATCAGTCACTACAATATGAACTGAAATGGAATTTAAAAAAGCACCAGTTTGCAGTTTTTCATCACCAATATTTTTATTTTGAAACCAAAGTATATGTATGTATTCAAGCAAGCAGTTCTGTTTTTGCCCTGAAAAAGGCAAGTGGAATAGGAAGACTCATAAACACTGCTACAAAACTGAGTTATTCAGACAAAAATTTCTCCTGTAACAGAACTTTATTCTGTACCCCTCTATTCTGCATCAGAGCCTATACTTATACTGAAACAAAGATTGGGTTGAATATTGAAAAAGTCCAGCGAACAGAAACCAGAAACCTGAACTCTTTTCTCTATGAAGGCTATAGATATAACTCCTAATGGAAGGAAGACAGATTAATGCCTACAACTGACAACTCTAACATACTATAGGGAAAACATTATGTTTTGGTACTGCTTTGGAAACCAGTCATGTTTTGTGTGAGTCACTAGATGGTGTCCCTGTTCATTGCAGGGGAACTGGACTAGATGGCCTTCAGAGGTTCCTTTCCAACTCTAAGGATTCTATGATTCTGTTATTCTATGATTCTGTGAAATTGGAACCCCCAGCTCCTCTTTTGGCCCATTCTGAGTATTAATCTACAACTAAGTTAAGGATTCATGCTATCTTCTCCTCGTTCTCATTCCAGATACTTCAATCTTGTATTCTTTCTTTTGCACAATTATTTGTCTTTCACTAGATAGAGATAAACACTAGATAGAGAAAGTATCAAATATACAAATAGTAAAGATTATATTTAGGGAGGTATAAGATGTCTATTTAAATTCCTTTACACTTACAGAAAACTTGAATCTCAGGTTGCTACCAACATCTACGCAGTTTCCAGCCATTCAACTCTGTGCTGTGTCTTACTCGCCACATTTTTTAAGTAAAGAGTGCATATGTGGGGAGCTTTTGCAAAATTTTCAGGATTGTGGCCCATGCCCCTTGCAGAATAAAACAAGGTGTTTCATAACCAAAATTGTCAGCTGCTTTTAGGTGCCCCTGAGATCTGGATGTGGTTGAGAAAAGGGCATGAGCTATGCTGATGTTTACACTGTTGTTGGGATAAGTCTTGCCATGTGTATCATTTAAAGTTTCCAGAATTTTTCTTTAAAATAAAATCCTCGTGGCTGAGTGATGTCCATATATTTACTAATTAAAAACAGAGAGGAAGATAAATCATATATGAAATATGCAATGATAAAGAGATGTGAAATCCTCACGCAGAAAAACAATACTTTAATTGCCTAGCATTAAATAAACAGAAAACTAGTCAGGTAACAATTCTTAATGGTGAGATATACTGGATTGTGAAATAATGCTGTTAAGAAAGTAGTAAAAGCACCTTCCCTTTGGAATTTTAAAAGAAATCTAGAGAAAGGATAGAAATATAATGTCAGCCATTGCATTTAAAGAGATGGGCAGGCTAGATGACCTTATTAAGCAATAAGACATGATGACGTATGCACTGTGGTCTCATAATGACACACTTTATGCCTTTATGTAATGTAATGTAAGACAGTACATAAAGCTGTTAAGTGCTGAGGTGCGTCATCTCTAGACATTATAAGACCTAGATGCCTTCAAATTCTTTTTCTGAAATATTAATTTCTAAAGGCAAGAGATCAGCTATTAGAAAGAAAACTATTCCCCAGATAAAGAAATAACTTTTTTTTTTTAATGTACTGAAAGGTCACATCAAGGAAAATTGTCTAGACAGGGATTACTGTTACTGCTTCTTGATGACGATAGTAATTAACATTGTTAACAGAAATGTGGTAAAATGCAAATATTTCATCCATAAGGTTGAATCTGAAATGCATGTGAGAGGAAAGACTGCTTGGAAATAGGACTTGCATCCCTCTGAAGACCTCCTGCTGCCCTTCTTTCTGACAGTACTACTATCTGAAGGCAAAAAGCATTGGAGAAGTAGTACAGATAAGATGAGGTCATTTAGTGATTGACAGAACTTGTAAGCTTGAGACACAGAATTTTCTTGATGAGTTTTAGGACTGTTTATTTTTCCATTTCCAAATGTTCCTTCTCCTGCTGACACGCATGTCTGTTAGTTGCCTGAATCAGAAAGCGTGTGAATTCCAGAGGTGCCTGTGGAGAGTGCTGTAATATGGAAATACTTCTGCGCAACTATTTCAAACAAGAAAGTAAAATCAGAATAGTGGTCTCTTCACTATGTCCTACACTTCCTAAGTGTTTAACAACAATTATTTCCAAAAGACAACTTAGTCCTTACCACAGGAAAATCAAGGAAGAAGCAAATGATGTGTTGGCAGAAGGGAAGTGTTTGTTTTTACTCATTGGCCATGATGAATCCCTACATTCAGTCGAGCACTTCCAGTGGGTAACACCAAGGTACTTTGAGTCATTTTACACCTATGGCCTTTTCTTTCCCTGAAATCAAACGGAATTTAAGATATGCAGCACTTACTTTAATTGCTTGGTAACTTGAAAGATTGTGTCCCAAAGGCAAGTCCCACACAGGCCCACTTGTGTGAACAGACTTGACAAATTACTTGTGTTTTTGAAAGGTTTAAGTCTAATTAAATTTTAATTTACTTTATTATTTAAGTGGATTTGGTATCCCTAGGACACTTGTGGCACCTTGTATTTTTGACTGGGTGACTTTCAAAACTTTGTTATGCTTATGAACTGCGGTATTTTAACTTCCGACAAAATGTTTTCAGCTACAAGGAACTGTGTTTATTATTATTATTTTTAGAATTATTTTCTAGAAATATTACTGCATCAAAAGGGGCAGAAAAAGTGCTAGATTTTCTGCAGGATTTTAGAACTCTCTCTTTGTACTGAACAAGTAATTACTGAAGTTCATTTGTCATTTTACTTGTTAAAAAGGCAAACTTGGAGGGTAGCTGTTGTTTTTTAAAAGGAAAAATATTCAGATTCAATTTTCAACTTAAAACATTCAATATTTGACCAAAAAAAAAAAAACAACCCAAAAACACAAAAACCAAAAAACCATAAAACCAGCTTGATATTTGTTGTTGTTGCTTGTTCAATAGTCATCTCTGAACTCAGGTGGTTCTATGTAGTTGAACTTGATAGAAACAGATTTATGAAATACACCAATAAAGTACTGGAAACTATTTATTCAGAGGGCTGATTGGTAATACTGCATTTGTATTTCTTCCACACATAGTGAGTGGGTAGCATAGCCAGTCAATTCCCAACACATTTTGCTGCCATTAATTCTATTACATACTCCATTTTCAGTGTGATCATTCCCCCCATGATGTCACCCAAAACTTTTTAAAATCTGTGTTATATTTCCTCCTTTTACCTCATTTACCCAAATACCTTATCCAAAATTTAAAACAGATTATAATCTGGTGACTTCATTATGAACTTGACCTTACCTTTCAACAGCTCTGCTGGCTCTAGTGTTAGCTGAAGCTGTTTTTTCATCATCCAGCTGGCTGGGTGGTTCTGATGTTAATTTTTTTCTTTAGTGCTTATGTTTTACAGCAAGCTGATACATATATGATATAACTACAATACCAGCCATTTCTATTTAGCTATGTATAAAGTATATATTCTCTTGGCCTCACAGTTAGGTGAACAATTTCCTTCTCTCCTAGATTTAGGTATCCTCTGAATGCATTGTGTGAAGCATTGAGGATTATTGGAAAACCTACCAAGATATTTATGAAGAGATTTGAATGGGAATTCTCAAATTTGGGAGATAATGAATCATATTTATCTCAACGAATATTTTATTTCTAGATAGTTTATAATTGCAGACTGAGGTTACCAAAGGAAAAGAATAGGAGGAAAATGCAGACACTCCTTGCTTTAACAAGAAGAAAATAAATGAGTCTTAGTACTCCTCAATAACAAGATTAGGATTTAGTGTTCCTCCAAGCCCATCAATATTCTGAAATCTTGCCACTTTATCTACTTTCAAATTAAACCCAGTAATGATTTTTCTATGATAATTCTGATGATAAAACTGCAAAATTATATATTTATATGAAAACAAAAGGTTTTGGTGAAGGCTCCACTCCAGCATTTGAATAATAATGAAGTACTTCCCTTTGCAGGGCTCAGTCATTAGCACATTCCATTGAGTATAGGAGAAAGCAATGCCCTTGTCTGGGCATGCCCAAGGAATATAAGTATTTCCAAAGCAGAAAACCAATAGTTCTGGGGAAGGAATTTTAAAACTACCTCTTATTGGAAACTGTCAATAAAAAATCCTTGAGGAAGAGGGAGAGGATGAAGCTGAAGCCACATTTAATCCCCCTCCCCCCCCCCCCCCCAAAAAAAAAAAAAAAAAAAAAGTTGGGGGCTTAAAAAGGAACAGGAATTGGCAAATTCAGGCTTCTGTGAGGCAAGTTAAGGACATAGGATTTCCATAGAACGAGACTGACAAGGCCATGAAGCATCTAATCAGCTTGTCAGCTGCATCCTGCAGGGTAAGAGAAACCTTTGGAGCTTATCTAAACAGTAGATATATGTGTGCTTCTGTTTTCACTTCCACTCATTTGTTTCTAAAGCTTCTGTAAATTTGTTATTTGTATTTGGTAAATGCATTGTTCATTTTTCTTTCATCTTAACCTAGTCTTTGATAAAGGTGATCTTAATATAATTGGAAAATTCAAAGGCATTTCATTCCTCAGAGCGGAAATCCTTAAAACTAGAGTATTAGATTGACTCAGGATGTCCAGCATTCAGATGATATTTCAGAGATTACTTAAAGTATAACAGAATGCATCTCTGTACAGAAGAGAATAGATAATTCAGCTGTTGGTGCACAAGAAATGTTTTTGAGGACTAGTGTTATTTGGTAAAGCTTGTCAGCTCACAGCACGACAGCAGTAAGCATGCCTTAACCATGTAGAAACAAAAAAAAGTATGAAACAAAATTAATGCAGGAAATGTAATGTCAGTTGCAAGGCCAAGTCTTCCATATATATGAAAGAACCAAGCAAGAAGATAGAGTGCATCACATCATACTCACAGAACCTTCGTGGCTCTCCCTTTTCAGTTGCTATGACAAAAGGTTTTCTCCAGAATATACAGGATGCCATGAAGAATGACTGAAATAAAGCTCTTAATCCCTGCTTTGTTGGTGCTGACAGGAGAATAGATCTCTAGACACATAGAATATTTGGTAAGCAGGAAACTGGGGACTGAGGTGGTCAAAGGAAGAAAAGTTGTTTGTCTGTGACAGTCTGGCTTTTCCTCATAACTGTATTACAGGATATTAATTTGCCAAACAGGCTATATTCCAGCTACAAAAATCTGGGCTTTGGGGATTGCTAGTCATGAAGCACATGACTTTACACAAAAGCTGGTGAATGGTTTTATGCCGGGAGCAGTGCAAAATAAACTCACTTAGAAACCTGAGAGAATATTTATGTCCTACAGATTTAACTACACAAATGTAGAGGAAGATAAGCCCTCTATCTTCTGTGTTTTAAATTTTAAACAACTCAAAGAATGATTCTTGAAGATAATTTCATTTTATTTTTTTTCCCTTTTTTTCCCCCCCTTTTTTTTTTTTTTATTTAATACACTTCTAGTGCCATATACTTGTGGTGTTCTTACTGAACATCAACAATTTTTATGTTGGAGTTGTATGATAAACTTGCACTTTTTTGATGTTGTGTTATGTAGGTCACAGATTACCAATCCATAACTTTACAGCAATCTTGGCTCAGACAGGTGTATTAGCTAAGGTGAAGTGTCCCACCTGCTTTTATTTCTACCTGTAACCATTCAGGAGTGGTGAATTTTGGAGAGATCACATTATTTTTCTGTGGAAATGTATGTTTCCATGTCAGGTATTGCTAATCAGGGAAATTCTCCTTAACAAGCGTCAGGTCCAGTGGAGCTTCTGCCATGCTTGATCTAAACTAAATCCAGGAAAAGCAGCTGTCTTTGCTCTCTTCTCGTAGGGATGAGGAGGCTCCTGTGTTTGGGCCAGCCCTTGTAAGAAAAAGGGAGGATGTTGCTGGCATCCCAAGTAGTGGTCTCATCAGTGCTATGTGCACTGCACTCAGCAGGACTCAAACTGATGTCTGATGATGTCTGTGTTTTGTCTGTGTCCTGAATGCCACAGGGGACACTGCACTATTGCATCACTCAAGCTTGTTCATAATTCAGGATAACTCGATTGCTATGATGACAGCAATAGAGACACAATTGGGTTAATCTGTTTATGCTGCGTATCTCTGCACCTCTGAAACTGTTGCTGAATAATTTCATATTCCTAGTAGAGATCAAATCAAATCTGAAGAAAAGAGCAATAAACACCAGCAACAGATCATTTCTACTTTAGTACAGTATATTTACTAGTGTCTGTAAGAAGGATAACATGCATGAAAAAAATAAATGATGCTTTTCATTGACTGCAGTGTTGTTGATTTTTTTTACTGTCCTTCTAAATAAGAAACTTCAGTTTTTCTTTCAGGAGGGATAAATTGATGGTAGTGTTGACAGACAAAAAAAAAAATCAATTATATTTTCAATGCAGATGTTAATTTAGAGGTGGTCTTCTGTGGGCTAATGGTACATGGAATTTTACTTTAAAATTACATTATGACTGACTAACATTAATCTCTTTCATTTGTAAGGTCTGCATACTAAATAGCTGATATAAATAGTTTTTCCTATTGAAAAAAATACTCAACTGCCAATAAAATTAAAGTATAAAACTGATGAGACAGCTTTTTAGGCATCACCCCAGTTAATCCAGGAGTTCACAAAGCAACATCTTCAATCATTAAATAATATCTATTTACTGTGGAATTTACTGATTAGAGCAATTAAGCTCTTAAAACATTTGCTTTGACTGCCTTAGAGCACACATCTCTCTCAAGCTACTGAAGCATTTCTCTGGCTGCATATTTCTAAGGCTTTGGTTTGAAGTCCAGAAGGAGATACCCACTGATTCAGTAGACTTTGGATTAGTTCCTTGGCTGTTGTGCAAAACAGCATGGAAAACTTTTACCTATCTGTCATGCGCTAAGTATGGAATATGATCACACAAACTCTATGCAATGTTCATACTGTTTCTTACATTTAGATAGGGTCCAGAGTAACAGGCAGCTCAGCTGTGCTAAATAATTGAAAAGAATGAATAAAACAAGTACATCAGGGTCTGTACAGTATAATGCAGAAATATCACTGCAAGGAGCCAGCCAATGTTACAAATCCTGCTTGTCATCCTGTTTCAGTGCTGGGCTTGCAAGACTCAGGCTGTTCTCCAGAATTTTTGATTGTGAACTTTAACTCATGCACAGACAAAACTTGGATCCATTGAGCCTATTACTCAAAGCTCTGTGAGAAAGTAGGTGTACATCTGGGTCTGTTCCAGCCCTGGAAGCAGTACAGCTGTATTCACAATGTGCTTCATGTATCACTAAATGCCCTGCTGGACATGATGCTTTGTATCCCTAGCACAGATGATCAACAGAGCACTTTACCTGCTTAAGGATAAATGAGAGTTGGCTGCATTTGCTAAATGTGAATCAGTGTTTCTGTTGGATGTGTTACGTAAACTTGAAGTTACATACAGAACTTTTAGACCACCAGTTCCATAGGATTCTTATTATCTTGCTGATTGTTAATAATAATAACAAAAAGAATGTTGGCAAGAAAACCAACTGTGAGCTAATCACATATCAAAAAATGTTATAATATTTCAAAGTTTTTAATAGGCTTTTGCTGTAATATAATTACATACTGAAAACAATTCAAAAATTGTTATTTTATCATAGAATATCTTGGGTTGGAAGGAACCTTGAAGCCCACCCAGTTCTAAACTCTGCTTTGGACAGGGCTGCTGCCCCCCAGCTCAGCTGCCCAGAGCCCCATCTAACCTGGCTTTGAACACTTCCAGGGATGGGGCTCTCTCAGCTTCTCTGGGCAGCTGTGCCAGTGCCTCATCACCCTCTGAGGAAAAAAAAAAAAAAAAAAAAAAAAAAATCCTGATGTCTAATCTAAATCTCCTCTCTTTTATTTTGAAAACATTACCCCAAGTGATGATTAAAGTATTATATTAAATGCTTCCTTACATTGCTATAGGAAGGCCGGAACCTTAGAGATTAAAGAGAAGAAAAAGAAAAAGCTGGTGTAAGATGTAGTAAGTAAGAATAAGAGTAAATTCTTAACTATGAGGGTGGTAAGATGCTGGAACACGTTGTCCAGTGAGGTTGTAAATGACCCCTCCCTGGAAGCATTCAAGGCCAGGCTGGACGGGACTTTGAGCAACCTGGTCTAGAGGGAGGTGTTCCTGCCTATAGCAGGGGGGTTGGAACTAGATGTTCTTAAAGGTCCCTTGCAACCCAAATTGTTCTATGATTCATTCTATGATTCTGTGAAATTAATTAGTTAATAATAATAATTCTGTATTGTAATTGAAATTTGAAGTATATCACAAAGAAACAGAAAAAAAAGTTAAAGAAAGGTCAATGTCAGTTGAAGTTATTCAGGTCAGTATATCAGTCCAAGTTATGGATTCATTTAATCATATTGATCTGTTGAACTGCAGGTATGCAGATTCAAATAAGATAATTCTGAGATTCAGAATTGTATATACAGTTCATTTTAAAATGCTGGCCCAAGGAAAATGATTGTTGTCTGGCAAAGTATCTCTTTGTCATTCTGCTTTGTACAAATGTCTTTAAAACAAATGTATGTATGTCAAAGGGCATTTGAAAGACAGGGATTTTTAGTAGAAATTTTGTGTGAGTCTTCTGAGTCTACTCAGAAATTTAAAATATCAGGAGCCTTTCAGGATTCACCTTCCCAAGGATTGACAAATAGGCTGATTCAATAAGATGAAGCAGTAATTAAGTACTGTCATATAGTAAGTTCCAGATTGGTTATTAACACATTCCTAGCTGATATGAATGTCATAATTTGTTCTCTGGAATTGCATCTTTCTCTCCGCTAAGAATGAAGTGAAGGCCAGAGAGGTGAATCTTCATTCCTGTAACCAGACTTGCACATCTTTACACTTTAAGTCTGGCTTAGCTACAGACACTTATGCACACGAATAACCTTTTCACATCAATATCCTCCTGAAGACCACAGAGTAACAGTTGACTCAACAAAAGAATGTGTATGCATCACTAGGGTCATACCTATTCTTACTGTGTCTTTATTTTTGAATGTGTTCCCAGTACAGAGGTCACTGTTAAAAATTCTTGCACATCATAAGACTTATGTTCAGGAAAGAGGATGTCATCAATGTCTGTGTATTTCAGGGTATTATGTCCTTTCTAAGGAAACAGAAAGCTGGTAAGTAGCAGTGAGAAATTGTCTAGTATAAAACTGAAACCAAAATTTATTTTCAAAATGGAGAAAAGAGAGCACCAAGAGGGAATACTTGCCTGGTCCAGACACACTGGCATCTAGGCATCTAGTTTGGTGTGAATCCAAAATATAATCCTGTTTTCATTGACAGTGAAGATCTTAACCAGCGTGGATAATTTTTGGCTTGGATTACCCAACCAAAGTCCCAGGAGTTTGCTTATTAACTCAGCAAGCCACATTTTCTGTAAAGAGAATTACGTGACAGTGGTGATCTGTTTCAGTCTCTTTCATTACTAGATCCTTTAGCTAATGTTTTTCTCTGGGATAATGATTCTTATTACTGCTTACCCATATTTCCAGAAATATAGCAAATCATGTGCAATTTGAAATAAAATGGAAGCATGAGAATGATATTAGAAATCATTCAAAAGGCATTGAAAATAAAATATCTGTTTGTTTAGAACAGAAACTTAGAAAATATTCAATCGGACAATATAAATTAGATAATTTCCTTACCTATTTCACTCTAACCTGGACAGGTTCAGAAACACTGGTGAAAAGGCAAGATAAGAGGTAGATAGTCTGAGCTAGCTTGTGGATGTATATTCATGAGGTGGGATGACTGGCAATGAGATGTGAGTACTGGGTCACTTGCCTGGGTTTTGTAATGAAATATCCAAAGAAGAACCATCTTTTGTGATCTTTAAAATCAATTCAGTAACAGGAAAGCTGTGTCACATGGAGTAATACATATTATTTCTATTTGTAAATATTTTCAAAATGCTAAAATAATCAGAAAGGACACACAAATGCCATTAAAAAAAAAAGATCGGAACAACTGATCCAGTACTTCTTCAGGAAAATAAACAAAACAAAGCAAATAAACATTTTTTTCTCTTTTGTTTGATGATGTTTCAGCGGCAAAAAGTAGAGTTGTAGCTCTTCTAACTTTCCAGTATAGAAGAAATACTGTTCTTTGTTCTCACACCTAGGTTTTCATGGGTTGAATGGACTCATTTCTCCTTTGCTGTATCTGGGTGCTGGCACCTGGAGAAATGAATAAGAATGGGTGAGAACATAGCGCCTTGGTTATCCTGCACATCTGAGAGTGTTTTGATATTCTAGTCAACACTGATGGTATGAATAGGTTTTCTCTTTTATCTCTGTCAAGAATTTTTAGATTTGAGATATCTGCTTTACAATTCAGGTGGAGCATGAGAAAGAACCTGGGCTGAAGTTAAATCTGTCACATCCAGAACACAGCATGAATAATTTTCCTCTGATTTACAGTTTGGTGTAACTTGCTATGAGGATGTCAGTAGTTTGTCTTTTTCTCCTTTTAAAGTGGTGACACAGTGAATGACCAGAACATGCTCTCTGCATTGATTAGTAGTAGAAGCTTTACCATGACTAGCTCTAAACAGACATTTGAAAGATGAGAGAGAAGAATTCTTTAAAATGGCACAGTGTGAAATTTTCACTTGTCGGGTCTTTATACCAGCTCTTTGCTTCTGAAGCAAAGAGGTTATCCACCTAAGCACAAATATAAAGTGCAACAAAAGCTGAATTTAAAAGTAAGATACATGCAGCTCAATAAACTTTTTTTTGGGGGGGGGAAGGGTGAGAGGAGAGGAGGGGGAGAATTAATAGTGAAAGATTGGAATTAATTTTCATGTTTTTAACTTCAGTATGCAAGTATTATCTGTTCATTCAATGTGTTGCTACAACCTGTGATTACTGTGCCTTCTGTCCACATTAAATGATGGGAAGAGGACCTGCATAATAGGAAATGTTCTTGCTTACTCCAGCCAGCAGCCCTGAGCACGATAATGCAGAAGAAGGATTGATCAAAATGGGAAACTGCAGACTTTCTCTGGTGACATTTCACATGAGGTGGAAGAAGCAGAACAGTTATCTCTGTCGGTATGCTGGCATGGAATCCCCCAGAAATTCAGGCTGAGACAAGGAGACTTGGGCAACTCCTAGAAGAGACCAGTGAAGCCAGCTGCAGAACAAAAACTCCTTTGGATCTCCTATTTTCCATCTGATTTTAAATATGCTTTTATCTCCACCCCCGCTGTAACAGTAAGCAGGAATTTTATTCTTAGTTCCTAAAACAGAAGCAGGAAAAGAGTGTTAATAATTACTTTTATAAATCTTTAATGAGATAAAAGAATAAATGTCTTAACCTAGCTAGAGAAGAATTATTTGTGGTGCGTTAGCTTTCTTTCAATTAAAAGAAAAAATCAGAAGGAATTCCAGTTAGAAAAAATGAACTTACAATTTTACTACAATTGAAAAGATTCCATATCATAACAGTAATGTTCAGATTGCCCAGTCTAGTGTGAATAGAGAAACATGGGAATATAGTTTACGACTCAGCTGGAATCAGCTTGCTAGTATCTATGATGCTCAAAATTGTACAGACTATATGAACATCATGAACGTGAACTGTTTTGCTTGAATCCTGTATGCACATCATGTAACTGAGTTCTGGTGAGGAGGAAGCAGTGCTGTTTGCCTTAAGATTATGCGATTTGGGTGGGAGGGCTGTGTTGTTTCTGTTGTTTTTCTTGTCATTTGTGTTGATGTAATGTATGTTCATCATTTATAATCATGTGCCAGTAAAAATCTGTTAGAGATGCTGTAATTGAGTTACTCAAGTACAAAAAGCTTGCAGAAATAGTATATACGTTTGAAGGGCTAATTCGACAATTTCCCACTAGTCTTTGCTGCTATAGTTATGATGCATGAACAAAAGGAAAAATGTTTACTGTCTTTGTTTTGTTTTTTCAGGCTCTGTAATCTGCAGTGAACCATGCACTGAATTTCTGGCTCTGGTGATGTAATATTCCTTTTTTCCATTATAATATACTCTGCAAAAGACAGAATACAAATAGCACAATGAGAAACATTTACTCCTACTTTTACTCCATTTTCTAATATATTTCTTTTCAAGATAGTAAAACACAGGCTACCAACTAATGTATTTCTGATCTGACAATAAAGAGTGGTAAAGAGATGAGAGGAAAGAGGGACCTTGTCTGTTTAGTCAGGCATGTCTACGCTGTGGCCTGCAGGCCACATGCAGCCCAGCACAGCTCACACTGTGGCCACCCCCTGACTCGTGACATCACAGCGGTGGCTATTCTCTGCCTGGCCTGGCTAAAGCACCAACTGATCATCAGTGTGCTGTTAACCCCATCCGAGCTGAAACCAGGGTACAGAGGGCAGTGCAGTGCCAGCTCAAGTTATTGAAAATAAGTTTATGGATTTTGATACATTGGCTAAACACAGTCCTGTAATGACAGTGGTTAACCTCTGTTGGTGCAGATTATGATAAACACAACATGCAGGCTTTTGTTCATCTTCGGTGAAAATGCATAGTTAATGGTGGTGACTGTGTTGTTCCATAAGAAGTTGACCTCCAATGGCTGCTGAATCCTCCTCTCCACAGTACGAGACTGAGAGGAAGAAAGCATGAAGAGTGATACCCCAGATGCAGTGTGGGAGTGTTTGCTGGGCTACACAAGACTACACCAGAAAGAGAGGAAAATCCTCTTTACACTGGATAACTTAAAACTGCACTGATTCCAAGAAACTGCATTGACTCCAAGAACTAATGAAGGAACTTGACAAGTAGTATGTAAACGTCTCCTGGCACAGGGATATAAGATTAGATCTAAGAGATACCCTTCATGACTGTTTTCTAATATCAATATATTTTAAATAGCAGCCTTATGTCTAGCATTGCTTTTGGCCTTTATCCTCCTCGCATTCTCAGGGCCTTAGCAATGTCCTAGCTATGGATATTCCTTCGACCCCATATCTTCCACTCGTCAAATTGAATTGGAAGATTTGGATGCTTTTCTTTCATTAAAATGTAACACAAACAAAACAAGACAAAGAAACAAGCAACGACAACAACAAAAAACAACCTGCAAACAAAACCAAAACAGAACACAGGTTGAACTGTGACAGCATATAAGTCAATGCATCCCCGACTCAAGTCTTTATGGCTTCATGAGTATGACAGTGGTTCAGTGGTATTCTGCTGTAACACCAACCTGCCCTTGTGCTGTGCTCTGTAAGGGATGCAAGCTTTGTGACCGCTTGGCTCAGTGCACAAACAATATTTGTTGAAAGTTTTACCAAATTAACAATCTTTACTGAAACACAGGTGTAGTGGGGTCTCAGCTAACACTACGAATAGGATAAATGTTAGGAAATCTGCTGGGTTACATTCATTTTGCACTTCATATTTGTATATAAATCTAAAATAACTCTGTAAAAACATGAAAAATTAGTTTGCACAGTAAAGGCAAAAGGATGCAGGGTCAGGATGCGCTCACTTTTTAGGCTTTCAGATGAGGTATCTAAAATCGGAACTTAATCCTTCCAGATACTCTTCTCAAAGGAAATATAGGTGTCTCCCACATCAAGGATCAGCTTTGTATAGAAAAGGTCACTGAAGTTACTCCAATTATGTTTTCTAAGAATTATGGTTTATCCATTGTTTGCTATAAATTGTCTCACTGTCTTCCTGCCTATGAACATCTCAACTGCTGAATTTCTAAAAAAATAAAATAAAATTGCACCCTAAGTTATTTTCCTGACCTTTCTAAAAGACTGAAGGATAAATGCACAAGTTACATTTCTGTGTTGTCATTTTTAGGTCTGACTGTTACTCTCCTATGAGAGCTGATCTCACTTTCTGGTTAATAACTAACATTTGTAAGGTATCAAAAACATCATTTGTTCACATTTTTTTCTTAAATACAGAATTAATTTAATTCACCATGAACTTTCCTCTTACTATAGTAACTTTCAGTTTTTGTATATATTTTATACTCCTCTAATGCCTTAATAAAAATTTTCGGTTTGAGCTAGTCAAACAGATGTCATAACAGAAATAAGCCATACTGTTTTATGACCACACAATGACCTTGATTTTGCCAATAAACTATTGGCATGTGAAGGGGATTGTTTCCTTGCTGGATATTGGACCTTCCTGAAAATAGGATAGGCTTGATTAATTCAGGTCAAATTTATTCTGAGTGTAACCTCACTGAAATAAGAAGAATTACATTAAAGGAGCAGTTTTTGCTGCATAAGTTTTATATTGGTTAGGTATAGTCTTCCTTCCTTCACTTAGGAGGATTTTTGAGATTCATTAACCTTTCAGAGCAAGTTTTATACCAAATGTTCATTTTTGACTTAGAGGCTGATTTAATTTAATATTCTCTACAGCAAACAAAGCAATAGTTCAATTTCAGAAAAAACCTTAGGTCATCCTCCAGTGAATCACTTATAGGTACTTAATAGAAAGCAATGTAAGATAGAAAATACAGAAAAGTGAAAATGCCTCTGAATATTCAAAAGTATAACAAATTTGTAAAGCAAGTCAGCTTGGCAGAGATGAAAGCACAGAGAATTATTCATCTAGATGGTGAACCAGTTTTTTTTGCCTACATGGTAGTAATGATTCAATGGAGTTGTGTTAGTGTATCTGGTGTCTTGAGCCAGAGGCTTCACTATATTTTAATAATGTATCAGCCTTCATAAGCATCTTCAGCTGAAACTATTTTTCACAAAGCTTGGCAGTAATATTCAAATACTGTGTTTTTTTCATGCACCTGAAAAGTTTGAATAAATTTGAGGACTTTTTTAGTGTAAATCCAATACAAAATCCATCAAGGTTTTGGTTTTCATAGAGAATTATTAATTCAATAACATTCAGTGTGGAATAATACACTTTTTTCCTAAACACTTGTACAAGAAAATAGCTAAACTAGGTATTTTAAAATGGTATATTTTGATAGCTTGAGACCCACTGTTATTAGAGGTTACAAGCTTATTAGTTGCCAAAGAAATACACAGTTTCTGAATTTTATAGGCTATGTTCTAAATCAATCTCAACAAATTCTGGAAATTTAGAGTTATTCAAATTCAAAACAATTTAAAACGTCTACAGAGTGCAAATGTGGATTTTTTTTTTTTTTTTTTTTTTAAAGAAACTGGAGTCTACCTTGAAATCAGATAAATAACACTTAATAATCAATTCCTGACATTTTCTGTTATCTTCATTGGAGTAGTCAGACTATATTTTAGCCTGGCTTTGATAACAAGGAGAGGTTGTATGATCATACTGTAATTGTGTACCTTTGTGTCTTCCCAGTAACTTCTGAATCACTTAGCCAGCTTCAAGCCAATTTGAAGGCTGAGCTTTCTTAGTTCCCTGAGCAGTTCCTGGCAGTGTTTGCCTTTTGGAGGTCAAAGGATTTGCCACTTCCTTGAAGGAAACAAAGTGTCAGTGCTCTTGTTTCTGGTTTCCTGGCTTCCTTCCCAGTGGCTCTCTTCTCTGTCCATTTTACTGCCATGGCCTAGGAAGTTTTTCTGGCTGAGATGTTTTCCCCTTTGTGCAACAGCACTCTGCTCTATTCAAAACGTTTTTAAAATCGGAGAGATTAGAACATGAATTCTGGACACAAATTTCTTCTACTTCCAAGTGGGTAAGAGATCACTTTGTGCATGTATAGCTCTCACAATGGAAAATACCACTGACAACACCAAGCTTACACATCTGAACATAGCAGCTGCCAGAGTATGATTGCACAAACCTCAGTGTTTGGTATGAATGCCAGGGGCCTATGATTTCATGTTCACAGGCATTTTCCTCTACTATATTAAAGCTAATAGCAAAAAGTAATAGCAGCTCTAATTATCCCCTTAAGGCACAACTGCTGTTGTTGAGCGCAGCCAAATTTTCACCAATCTTTCATTTTTCCTTTGTACAAATTCATTAAAGGACTGCAAGTTCCTTCAATACACTCTGCAAGTGTTCAGCATTGCATCAAATTCTGCACCCTTACAGCTATGTAAAAAAGAAGTGAAGTTATAGCTAACTAAATGCTAACCAATAAATGCTGGAAATGAAAACCAGCTATTTCTGACATTTTTACATGTCAGAAATAGTTCTGGCTCTGTAATCAGTAGGATACTTTTTTGCTGACATGCAGTATATGAAAAAAAGTAGTGAGTAATTCTGTTTAAGATAGTTATAAACCCAAATGAACTATCTCTTTGAAATAAACAACCATTCACAAAAAAAATTATTTTAGCTAAATATCAGTTGACCATTTCAAATATTTTGCTGTTCACTTCTTAAGTAACAGCAAGCAAATCCCATCCTTTCAAGTCATGTTAAATCCTTCCTTCAGAATGTGCATTTAAACACAGCTCTGTTTTTATTCCAGAGGGTTTCTGTGAGGATTTGTCAAGGTATATGTTATTTCTCTCCTCTCAGTGATAAGGATTCAAGAGTACAACCACTGATTTCAAAATGCACCAGTTGCTTACAGCCAACACTGAGATGTTAAAATAATAAGGATTTTATTTTCCTCTTCTTTGCTTTGTGGCACAGTTTTACTGGAGGTTCACAAAAAAATGTCATAAGGAATTTTGTTCTTGGAGAAAAAAAAGGGGAACAGAAATGAAAAGCGTTCTTGTAATTGACTAACAGCTTTGTGTGAGCATTAGTGTTTGAAAGGAGTGTAAAGACTGGGACATGAGCTGTTGCTGGATGTTAAATAAGAAATACAGTTCTGATTTTTTTCTCTTAGCTACAGCAATGAAGATGTGTAATGCTGTAAGTGTGTTCTGTTGTACCATCCATGACCTCAATGGAGTGGGAGAAAATGGGTTTTTGCTGTCAGCCTCTCGTTCTGTTAAAGATTTGAGTTTTACTCCAACATTACTTCCAGTCTAATTGCATTTGACCCAGCACTCTTGCTGTGCTAGTGTCAGTCAGCATAACTGGAGGCCTGTGTGCAGCTAGTATTTATAGAGTAAGTATAATTGCTTGCTAAGCCTTACAAGCATCAGCCTTATGAACTTCCTCATTTTCATTAAAATAGAAGCTTCCCTCCACTTGCCTGCAATACAGACAAGGTATTTGTGTGCCCTCAGTGGAAGCTGCCTGCACTGAGAAATAAGGCTAGGGAAGTAAAAAAGCTTGCCCTATTAAATGTAACTATAAATTAAAAATAGAAACTTGTAATTGGGTGTAAAAATGAGCAAAATATTGATAATTGATTTTTACTAGCAAAATACTGATAAATGCAAATTACTAGTATCTTATGTTTATATGTTAAAATTGCAGAGCTATTTGTTTATTTGCACATCTTAGGAGGATGTTCAATTCAAAGGGCAAAAATGCATTGCTCAAAATGTAAAGTTTTTTAATTTATGCCATTACAAACCAAGAAATCTAAATCTTTTTGTTTGCCTTTTCACAGGTTTTTCTTCAATTTGACATTTCAGAATGAAACCTGCAAGTCAATCTTCTCTAGTATTGTATTAACACCTGAACCCACATATAGGCTAAATTGCAATAGGTTGGGGCAGAATTTTATTGCTCTGATATTCATTACACAATAAAGGGAATATATGACTTTCGTATCTCTAAAGTGATGCCTGGAGCAAGATGCAGTATTAGTGCTGCACATTTCCAAGTGCATCCTCAAGGATGCTCACCAGCCTCAGTATGGAAATCATGTACCTATGGGAGCTGGAAGCATAGAATATTTTGCAGTAGCAAGCTTTCCAGTTTGCATGTCAATTATTGTCCCAACTTGAGGAAAGACACTGTGTGGGTTACAGCACAAGGCTGTGCATATGCTGATCTCAGTTCTCTTTTTCCTGCCATTTTTCTGTAAATAGTCAAAGCAAGCTATTTTCCATGTGTAAGCAGTTTCATTTACACAGTGCAACCTTTCCCTTCTCTCTCAAAATAATGTACCATAAAGCTCTGAACCAGCTATTCAGGATTTACTATTCAAGATTACTGTATTTACTCCTCAGGATTCTATATCATAAAAATAAAATATGAGCTAATGCAACAATCCCTGCCGAGGGATCCTCTCCTCATGCTGTTCTATGAGTTCCTTGTGATACACATTCCCTGGGATTTCCCACTTTCTCCTCAAAAAAATCTCATTTTCTGTGTTTTAAGCTATAGTGTAAGATATCTCTGAAAGGCACTCCTTCTTTGCCTGTGTGCTGAGATGGAAGTTTTTAATTATTAAAGGGCATAAATCAATTATTTCTAGGTTTCTGGTAGGCCGTGCCTTTCTTTATCTTTGAGGTTTTTCTGACAAGGACTTTACTTTTGTCGTGGTGCAACATTGGATGTAGCACAAGTATACAGTCATGCAGACACTACCCTGAACCTCAAAGGAAGGGGGTAGATGAACACAGTCATGGTGTCTCCAGATATAAGCTGAAGTGATTTAGGTCTCCTATACTTTTTCCCTGAAATCTTAGACAGAATATGGTTGCATGCAGTTGCATCTGTGCTATAAACCTTACTATGTTCTGGATGCATCAGACTCTCCGCACATGAGTAGATGAGTTTTCCATCTCAAGTACATTGAATTCAACAAGTCCAGCTCTTCAGTATATAGATAGAGCAATAGGCAGACCCAGAGTATTCATTATTGCATGAAGTGTGATGCGTGCGGGGTTCATGTGAGTCCATTTTCCTGCAGATTTCAAGCAGTCAGATCAGACCTACTGCAGACTTTCCAAAATCCCTTAAATGCCAGCAGCAAGCCAGCAGAGTCACTTTGCCCTGCAGCTGGCACAGTAAATCTGATCCAGGCTTCAGCATTTGCTGCTTCTACAATTTGCATCTTCTGAGGAAAATATTTCCCTTACCCACAGGTCTGAATGACCCCATCGTGTAGGCAGTGTACACTTCTCAGTGGAATTGTGGGAGGCATAGAGGTTCAGCCAGTATCTCCACTGTGGCTTGATGCCCTTGCACATCTCAAATTGGGGTGTAAAGCAGCAACCTAGCATGGAGCTGTGACTCCATGAACCACATGCTTCCACAGCATGGCAGTATCTGCAGCTTTCTCAGGTTCCCCAGGACTTCCAGCTGTGGTGTTAAGCATGGGACTGATTCTGAGGTTTTGCTCCTGACTTTATGAACACAGTTCTTCCCCAGTGAAAACAATACAATGCCAGATGAATGTCAAGGTTTTGCTCTTCACCTCTTAAAACATCTATGAATCATGAATGTTACAAAAGCTTGCACAGCTACATTTTTAATGTGCATCACATCTGTATATCTCTAGAATCGTCTGCCTATATGAACAACAGCTGAAACACCTCATTCTGTATAGCTGCCAAAACTCCTTATGTACATCACATTAGTCAACACTGAAGGAATCAGTTATTTTTATAAGGAAAATGCCACCAAATCCTTTTTCAAATATTTAAAATATTTTTGGCAAATCACATTTTTATAATCCTTCTACAGCTGTTTCGTACTGAAACAAAACATTATAGTGTGATGAATGTCACAGAAACTCCCCTCTGATTTTATTAGCTCCATTGCACATACAGTTGAGTCCTAGTTCCAAAAGAAAATTGCTGCAGTATAAATCCACTTCTCTGCTTTTAGTTGGCTTCCATCAGATTGAGAGCACCAGAGTGTTTGCTGCCAGGGTGGGACCATATGCATAGTATGGAGTCACCAGAAAGGTGAGGTGAAAGAAGGAGAAACTATGAGGAATAGCGCCTCTCCTACAACTATTGTACCCTTTAACTTGATTATATGCAACCTGAGCAGTGATTTGGCTTTGTGTGACTTTTTATTATACAATGGGTCAAATGGTATTGCTTTATACTTTTCTGAAACAACCATAACAGCAGCAAAAAGATTTACTCCAGGCTTACATCAGTAGGACTGATAGCAGAATCTGGCATGTATTGCTCATGAATGCCCTCAACACTTCCTTTCTCTGCTCCTCCAGCTGGGCAGCTTCAGAGCCTGGCAAATGAGACCTACTATTTTTAATGTCTCATTCAAACTGCAGAAGTGTAGAAGTGGCAAATAATAGCTGCTTTCAATACAGGAAACAACACACAGTGCCACTGTTCCTGCTTTATAAGCTACATTAAAAAATCTCCTCATGTTGATTTTATAATTATTTGTGCTGCTTCAGTCTGTAGACTTTTCATTTAAAAGTTTACTGTTAATCAATGGTGTATTTAGAGCATTTTTTTTTGCATGTGCATATGTCTGTGAATTTTAATATGCTAAAGAACCTCCTCAGTAGGGTGAAAAATGTGATTTGGAAAATAAGATTTTAAGTGCTTCAATAAAACATATAAATTGTACCCTAAAAACCCCTTACACTGAAAACATTACTAATAAAGCTGGTAAATCAAGCTCTAAGATGTTAATTCTGCATGAATATTCTTTATACAGATTGCATGTTTTTTAATTAACCTATAACAGAAATTGATAATTTTCCTTTAAGGGCAAAAGCTGTGCATTAATACTAAGGTTATCTTGCCAAATTCCTGACCCTGTTCTCAGAATTATACTGCATACTCCAATGATACAGAAGATAATGTATTAATATGTTAAGTGACATACTTTATTCTCGGCTTTGTTCTCAGCAATGTGATTTGGGCTGATTTCAAAAAATCACTTGCAAGTATTGTCAGCCAAAGTAAAGCTACTCTGCATGAAAACGTGGAAATCTGGCGGACAAAGGAGCAAACAGAAGTACACCATTATACAGGAGTGTTGGACAACATTAATAACTGGACAAATAAGAGCAATAACATAATTATTTAAATATTTTTCAAATTAAGGAAAATTGAATTATCCACCCCCTTCTGAGATAAGTGGTGTGATATGTAGAATGGTATGATTCTTCACATCCGAGTACTGGGATGCTTTGAGTTGCCTGATCCTCAGGAATAGGAAGCAAACTCGGAGAGGGGCAGTGAACAGGGTTAGGGTTCGTAATAATAGCAATAAAAAAAGAAAATGAAAGACTATTGATAGAAGAGAGAAAAATCTAAGATCTTGAAATAAAAAGAGGAAATCCCAGAGAAATCAGGGAATGAAAGTCTGGATAGAGAAGCTGCTCTCTGCTGTTTTTGATATGAAATGTTTTTGCGGGTTATAATTTTTTTTTTTTTAATTTCATGATTTTCTGCCTTTTTCTCACCTCTTAACAGGGTTAGGAGGGAGTCTTTTTTAAGAGAAGAATAGGCTGCTAAACAAAACAGCTTTTACTTTCCTGATTTTTAGGAAAAATAGATGCAATTAACTGCTAGCTGAATCCTCTAGTAAGCACAACTTGGGATACTCGGTATGGTTGTCTTCACAGAAAATCTGTATGAGAGAAACATCCATTTTGTTCCCCAGAATAAAACTGCTTCTAGAAGTAAGATCAGGAGTTTTTGCATTAATTCTTTCTTTCTTTGCAAATTATTAAAGCACTGTGCAGAGCATGTGTTTACATTGCTGGCAACCTTATCACATGCTGGGCCAAGCACATGTGGTCTGTGGAGGCCTGCTGAGAAAATCCTGAAGAAAGTCTGGTGCCCTAACAATGGGCAGAACTCATGCCAGCCACAGCGGCTGCGGGAGACAGATGAGGTACATGCCCTCCCCACATCCCTGCTTTACTGGTGGCACTGGAAATTATGTGGTTGGCCCCATTTAATATCTGGGGATGTAAAGATGAGTTAGACTCACAATCATGCAGGATTTTTAGGAAGTAATACATCTATAGAGATCTCTTCCTCAAACTGCTTGTTTTCCTAAGCAAAGCTTAGGTTGTTTTCACGAAGTAAAAGAATGCCAGAGCTGCTAGGACAGCCTAGAAGGATATTGCTTATGGTTACTATAAATCCAGCGCAACTTTGGATTGGGTATTGTTTTTATTCTTTTTACCCTTATCTCAGAGAACAAGAGGTTAGGAAGTGCTGACCTGTGTGTTCCTGGACATCTGTTTAGAGAAAGAATCTTGTCACAGAGCAGAGAAGAAGTCTGTAGGGAGAGAGGAGTCGCAGAGTCAGAAATGCCCTTTGTCCACAAAGAATCAGAAAGATCAACAAGCTGTGAAACTGCTCTTTTAGCCAGCCATGCTTTCTTTTTCACAGAGCTGATGTTTTCTGACAGAGATCAAGACACAAGGAATCCCCTCTTCATTGTCTGATGTTTGGACAGAGCATTTATCCAAGAGCTTATCTTTATTTTTTTGAGAGATTGCCCTAAGGAAAAAATGCATAATAGGTATGCGTTGTAATATAGAGGTGCCTGCAACCTCTGACAAAAAGTACAGCTTCCTGCCAGAGACTTCTAGGTTTTTCTCTAAGTTGAAATTATTGTTCTGCTACAGAATATAAAGGTTTTTCCTCCCTTCCCATAAAAATTCCACCCACTTTAATAGGAAAAGAGAAACATTTATTCTTCCT
Organism: Chrysolophus pictus; assembly: GCA_037305975.1. Lineage (NCBI taxonomy): Eukaryota > Metazoa > Chordata > Aves > Galliformes > Phasianidae > Chrysolophus > Chrysolophus pictus. Next base: position 45,797,921 of record CM074578.1, read on the forward strand.
GTTTCTGGTCCCCATCCAGAACCTTCACAATCTTGCAATGTGTTTATCCTGGAAAACATAGGAATGTATGCATTTCCCCTGTATTACAGATGAAGAATTAAGTCAAAAGTGGATTAAACATCACACAATGATTGGAGTTGAGCCCAGCGGCCCCAGGATCTAAACTGTGGTTCATGAACCAGAATGAGGAGCTGTGCTCAAGCTACAATAAAGTGATGACAGCTGCTCTGACAGCCAAACACTTGATATGTGTGTGGACCCAGAGCTCTTACTCTCGCCCTCACCTGTATCACTAATAAACAAACATGCTAAGCCTGAGAATCCCTCATCTATAATTAAAATCTAGGTGAAATATGACTACAGAATGTCTTTATTATCATATGCAGCATCATTGTGGAAATCACACGGCATGTACAGGACAACCGGAGGGTCAGGCCTAGCCAGCACGAGTTTATCATAGAATCATAGAATCATAAAATGGCCTGGGTTGAAATGGACCACAATGGTCATCTAGTTTCAACCCCACTGCTACGTGTAGGGTAGCCAACCACTAGACAGGCTGCCCAGAGCCACATCCAGCCTGGCCTTGAATGCCTCCAGGAATGGGGCATTCACAACCTCCTTGGGCAACATATATCAGTGTGTCACCACCCTCTGGGTGAAAATCTTCCTCCCAATATTAACCTAAACTTCCCCTGTCTCAGCTTAAAACCATTTCTCTTTGTCCTGTCACTGTCCACCCTTGTAAACAGCTGAAAGGCAGGTTCTGCTTGACCAACCTGAGCTTCAATGATCAGGTGACCAGCCTGGTGGATGAGGGAAAGGCTGTGGATGTAGTCTACCTAGACTTCAGCAAAGCTTTTGACACTGCTTCCCACAGTATTCTCCTGGAGAAACTGGCAGCCCATGGCTTGGACAGATGCACTCTTTGCTGAGTAAAGAGCTGGCTGGACAGCCAGGCCCAGAGAGTAGTGGTGAATGGAATCAAATCCAGCTGGTGATCTGCAGCGTCTGATGCACAGACTCAGATGTGAATGATCCAAATCATTTATTGCAAGTTCTCACATCACTTATATACCTCCACAAGTTTTCTTTTTCTAGCTTTCCCATCCACCCCTACAACTTTCCCATCCACCTTTCACATCAACAGAGCATTCTACAAAACACTCTTCAACCGTTCATGCAGGCGCTTATCCAATCAGAGCCATGAGACATTCTTTCTTCTTCAAGAGGTGTCCTTGGTTGCTGCTCTGAACAGTTTTTCTCGTATTCCCACAGCGATCGATTGTGAGTGGTGTTCCCTAGGGGTCAGTACTGGGACCTGTCCCAGTCAGTTCTGTGTCTTTAATGGTAACCTGGATGAAGGCATTGAGTGCACCCTCAGTAAGTTTGCAGATAACACTGCGTTGGGAGGAAGCATTGATCTGCCTGGAGGTAGGAAGGCCCTACAGAGAAATCTGCATAGGCTGGATCACTGGGCTGAGGCCAATGGGATGAAGTTCAACAAGACTGAATGCTGGGTCCTGCACTATGACCACAACAACCTCAGGCAACGCTACAGGCTTGGTACAGAGTGGCTGAAAAACTGTGTAGAGGAAACAGACCTGGGGGTATTGGTCGATGCTCAGCTGAACATGAGCCAGCAGTGTGCCCAGGTGATCAAGAAAGCCAATGGCATCCTGGCTTGTATAAGAAGTAGTGTTGTCAGCAGGAGCAAGGAAGTGATCATCTCCCTGTACTCAGCTCTGATGAGGTTGCACCTTGAATATTGTGTTCAATTTTGGGCTCCTCACTACAAGACATTGAGTCCCTGAAGCATGTTCAGAGACTTCAGAGAAGAGCAGCAAAGCAGCTGATGAATCTAGAGCACAAGCCTTATGAGGAGTGGATGAAGGAGCTGACATTGTTTAGTCTGGAAAAGAAGAGGCTCAGGGAAGATCTTACCACTGTCTACAATTAACTGATGGGAGGTTGTGGTGAGGTGTGTGTCGGTTTTTTCTCCCATGCAACTAGAGGCAGGATTAGAGCGAATGGGCCTCTCGGTGGTCAGGCGCTGGAATGGGCTGCCCAAGGAGGAGGTGGAGTCATTGACCCTAGAGGTGTTCGAGAAACATTTTGATGTTGTACTGAGGGACATAGTTCAGTGGGAAATGTTGGTGATAGGTGGATAGTTGGACTGGATGATCTTGGAGGTCTTTTCAACTTTGATGATTCTATGACTCCTTGATTCTTGTGATCATTCTAACGGCCTGCAGGTCAAACACGCTGTGGGACATACCTAGTGAGCTCTAGAAAATGAAGGATGGAGAATCAGGCAGGGAACAAGCTTGTCTCCTCTCTGGTTTGTGACAAGCTGAGGCAAGAAGGGCTGAATTGTGTATGCTTGAATTTGCTTCCTTTCCATTTTTCTTGCTTACCTGTCCTCAAAATCCTCCTGGTAAGCAAGCAGAAGGGTAGCATTGGCAACAGCAGCTACTGCCACAGGGATGTTTGAGGGCTGCTATGTTTATGGTGGTGAAATTCAGAGAAGAAGGTGGCTGCCAAGGCTGAGAAGGGGATGTGGAGACAGATGGCTGTGTGCACAAGCAGCAGTTGCCTGTGTGGGGAACAGCATGTGGGAGGTTGCACAACTCAGATCTGTTTCCCCCCAGACAGACCAGGTTGGATTACCCTCTTGGAGCCTTAAGCTACAACCATCATCTCTTTCCCTGCAATATAATGCCAGCATGGCTTGGCCACACAAACACTGACCTCCTGATGCGCTGTATCTCTTCATTCTACACTTTGGTTTCGATTTGGGATTTTTCGGGATGCAGTGCTCCTTTCTGATTATTCTATGATTGCTTGGGGGATTTGTAACAGTAATAATGCATGGTAGGTTTGACTGGGAAAATTCAGTTTAACAAAAATTGTTGAGGTTTTGAAACTTATTTTCATTCTGTGTTGAAATAAAATCAAAGTGTTCCAAAAAACTGTTTTGGAAACTGAGTAGAGCAATCCTTTAGGGACACAAGGGGAGGCAGGAGGTCCTTATGAGCAGAGCAAATCAGGATTTGAGACTCTCCTGCTCCCAGAGTGGGCCGTAGCCAGGGATTATTCTGAGGTACAGCTCCTTTGTTCTGGTTCAGACTAGAAATTCCATTCTGGACCTCATTACTGAAAAACAATATATTTTCATTAGGAAAAGAATAATTGCTGTGTATTTTTATTTTCTTTTGAAAAACTCCAGGTCAACCCAAAATTGAGGTCATGCCACAGAAATTAAGTATGCAGGTTCTCAGCATTCATTTCATTTTTCTTCTAAGTATGTACTGGGCTACATTGCTTAACTTGTTTATTTTTTAAGCTCTAAAATGTGCCACTTACAAAATAACAATATAAATCAAAAACACAGCAACTGAACTTCTGTGGGAAATTTCCTGGCCTACCTCTCAGCCAGTGCTTGCCAACTTCACTTCAGAAATTTGTCTGACCCTGGAGATCCTGTCAAAGATGAACCGAAAGGCTTCCAAATCATGTATACAACGTTAGTAGAATTGTTTCAGGAGCAACAACAGCATGGCTCACAACCTCAGCATCCACATGGGCTGGAGGGATGAACCACCAGCAATCTTGTGACATTCAAGGAGAAGTAGAACAGTGTCCTGAAACATCTATGTGGACAACCTGCAAGGATGTGGACTGGGGGTGGCTGGACCAAGGCACATCCCTGGGGATGGTGCTGAGGCCTGCACTGGTGGGGCTATTTCTGGATCCAGTGTCCAGGCATGGGCCCATCTCCATTCAAGTTGGGGAGAAATGGGAGCAGTGGCCCTGTGAAGAGAGGCTGAGAGATGGGGCTGGCCCTGCCTGGAGAAGGTGAGCATGGAGAGGGAAGCAGGCTCTCTGCAGTGCTGAAACAGGAGAGTTTTTGCGCCAGATACAAAAAGGCTTTTCCCCATAGAGGCAGTGGGAGCGGCTGTGCTGGCTCTGTCTTTGGCAGTTTTCCAGCCCTGCAAGGGATGGCTGTGAGCAGCCTGATCTGATCTCAGTGCTGAGCCTGCTGCAGCAGGGCTGCGCCAGGGATCTCCAGGGTCTTGTCCAGCTTAAATTTGCCTCTAAGCCTCTAATTTTGCTGTTTTGCAGCTTGTTCTACAACAAGTTTATGCTATTTCAAAAGCACAATCCTGCACATTGATGGTTGTGTGATTTGTCATAGCTTCATTTTGACAGTCCTAGAAAGAAAAGGACACTTTTTGTGGATTGGAGGACTGTACCCGTCGTATTGTGAAGGAGGAGCTGCAGAAGACTCAGTGCCTAACCTCTAATCTGGACCCCTGGCTTTTGAAGCTTCCTGCTGAGATGATTCATCTCCGGCATGTTTTAAAAGCTTGGGGACTGGGGAAATCTTGGCTGCTATGTGCACTCCAGGGGAGACCCTTGGGAAATACCTGCAGTCAGTATATTGTTTAAAATCACATTGAAATTACATTCTCTTAAACCTCCACACCCCCCACACCAACTGCTGCAGTCTATCACCTAAAATCTAGAGATAAAATACATCCATAAGGTCATCCCATCCATCTCTCTCCTAATTCAGAGTTTAATGAATGCAGAATTTCAAATGCTTTTGTTGGCGAGGTCTGAATGGGCTTCTCCTTTTCATTTTCTTGAAGTACTGTTCCCCAATAGATGTCACTATCTAGTAAACGTCACTATTTTGAGAGACACTACCGTTAACAGAGACATTTTGTATAGCATCATCACCCAAACTGAACTGGTAGGAAGGAGAAAAAGATGCATACTTCTTTCAGAGAAAGAAAAGATTTTCTTCTAATGGGTATTTATTTTTTTATTTTTTTTACTTGGTATATAAAAAATATTTGTGACACAATCCTAGAATTCATGTAATAGAATCAATTTGGAGTAAATTGCCTGATCTTTGATCTGATCAATCTGCTTGCAAATGAATCTGCCAATTTACAGTGTGAGCTTTTTTTCTGTTCAGTGAAAAGTGGTCTTTTTTCACTATCAATTATGTATGACAATCTAATACAAGCCTGACATGCACATGCAGGTGGGAGACCAGTTTGCCCATTAGGGGGCATTAATGACATTTATTCATCATTTCATAGGAGGCCTTTGTCATTATATCACCTCTAATCCTATTTTCTATGTTTAACAGGAAATACATTAATATTCGCTTCATAAAGAAACGTTGCAGCTTCTTGATGTTGCCCCAGGCTTATTTTCAGTCTTGTGCAACTGAGGCTGAGAAAATACTCAGCATTTGGAAGATAAAGAATTACAAAAGAAAGTGTTTCCATCTGAAGGAGAACCAGGCTGCAAAATTCTGCTGCAGATTTCAAATGTCCACCATTTGGGGGCTTACTGAATAGGAGTTTTGTTTCAGCCCTGGAAAATGACAGGAATCCTTTGTAAAAATTGGGTCCAGATGTTGGACTGGGTATCACACATCACTCAAATTCTTAGCTGTTTGCACATCAGATTTCATTTGCAGACCATATCCAATTTTCAAATTACCCTTTTCTTATTCAGCTGAAGAAGCGGCCAAATCCTGCTTGCTCCCTGCTGGTAGGAGAAGACCCTGTTTTGAAAAGAAGGGTTTTGCTGGACTTGCACTGTCCCTGAGACAGGGAGCGGTGACTGGAGCAGAGCACATCCATCATTTTGAGTTAGGTGCTCCTCCCTGCATCCTGGGGTTGTATCACAGGGGATTTCTACATGTTTATGTGGGGCTCGGCAGTGGACCATCAGGTGCCACATGCTCTCTGATGTGCACTGCATGACTGCATATGCTATGAATCTAAAAAGATAAGGCAAAATCCCATTTCCTTAAGACTGGCTGCTTTGTAGCTGTATTCTGGGTACGCTTTTGTGTACAGAGGTTGGGGGAAGGTGCTGATATCTACCAGCAAAGCATAATACTCATCCATTGAGTGCTGAGCTATTCCAGTATGTCTGATGCAGAGTACATTTTTGTTGTCTGCAATGAATAGAGAGGAGCCACAAGGGAATTAATAAAGCTCATGCCAAGAAGTTTTAAGTTAGACATGCATAAGGAATAAATTAATTTTTAATACATTTTTTAAGAAGTACTTTATTGGCTCCAAACCATCATGCCTGGTATGTTTATAAAGGCACCAGTAGCATGCTCCAGTTCAGAGTTTGTCAGTGTTTCCACTGTAAACCCTCTTTTCAGAGGTTTATATTGTAATTTTAGAATAAAATACAATCCAGGCAAGCTAAGGCTGGTATCACTCTAGGCCTGGAAATGATGTTTTCTTTAATGATTTTTTTAATTTAGTTTTTCACTTATCAGCATTTGACTTATGTAAATTCATAAGAAATCTTTCATCTTTAATCATTGTTAAACTCAAAATGCCATCCTGACAAGGTATGCAGGATACAAATGAACTTCTAGGTGCTTTCACACTTGCATAGCTTAAAAACATTTCAAACGCTCTGGTTTGAATTTTGTAAGAGATGAGCTTATTTTCTGCAGTGCCCTATTGTAGTATTTAAGAGAAAATATTACCCCAAGAGGGAATTTTAAAGACGAAGTGCCACTGAAGCTCCCTCAGAAGTGTTATCAGACATTTCACAACCATTACTGAGCAGCTGCCACAATCACACCAGCGGGTGATGCATGGTGACAGCACATGGGGTGAAGTTCAGCCCACCAGCAGAAGGCTGCCTTAGTGAGTATCACTGAGACTGGAGGGACCATTGCACACAAGAACCTTCCCCTTGAACATACTTTTCCTTCTGAAACATGCATGCTTACAAAACCTTCAAATGAAGTGAGGAGCTTAAAATTACATTCACATATTAATATATATATATTAGTTTTATATAAAAAGCTTTAGAGTTTGAGGTCTACTCATGAAAGCAGAAAATCTCGTGTTAGCCTAATGATGTATTTTCACCCTTACTAGCTCTGTTGTGCCTATAGGCTTTATATAAGTCTCTCAGCAGCGGGTAATGTTATGTGCCATATGTGTTGCCTGCAGTACCTCAGCACAACAGGGCATATTAAGGACAGAGTTTCCGCCTACCCTTTGAAGATTTATATCAGACCTTTTAACCTTCTGTGAAAATAGTTTGGTGATTTAATTCTTTTTATGTTACTCAACAACAGCTTTTATACTTCCACAAACACTGTGTAGCTTTCATGCTGTAAATAGTCATAAATTTAGGCAGATTTCTCCATATTGGAATAAGGCATGACAGAAAGCAACGGGGTTTGAGGATTTGTGAACTTTCCCCTCTGCTTATTGGGGTTCACAAAACTTGTTGAGTTTGTAAACATCACTCCCCTCTAATCTTTTTCCACTTCAGTTTAAACAAACAAATATGCTTGAGCATTATTTTTTTTTCTCCCTTAACTAAGCAAAAATGTATGCCATGCATTTTAAATGGAAGAACATTCTTCAAATTCAGGGCTGACACATATGGAGACCATATATAGTGTAATGTATGTGTGGCTCGCTGTTCCTTCCCCGCCCCCACCAGGCCATACACTGTTTATGTTCAGAGTTTCAAGACAGCCTCTTAGAAACATAGAATCATTAAGGCTGGAAAAAACCTCTAAGACCATCTAGTTCACCTGTCCATCTACCATCAGTATTGCTCACTAAACCATGACCGTAAGTACTACATCTACCCTTCTTTTAAACACCTCCAGGGATGGTGACTCTACCACCTTCCTGCCAGCACCTCACCACTGTTTCAGAGAAGTGTTTCCTAAAATCCAATATGAATACCCCCAATGCAACTTGAGACCATTTCCTCTAGTCCTATCTCAAGTTACATGGAAGAAGATAGCATCCTAATAGAAGACATACCTTGATATGAGATTAAGATCTCTAGTTTCTCTTCACAAAAGAAACACACCTTGCTGTGTTTTGGGCCTCCCACTGAAACTTCCATGTGCCCTAAAAATGTGAATTACTGCATTACTGAGAACTACTTTTATGGCTGTGGAGTGGAATCAGAGAAAGAGTAAATGACTCAGTGAAGGTCACACAGGAAATCTGTGACAGAGCCAAGAATTTCCTGAAAGCCAATCTACTGTTTTTAATTATTGATTTTTTAGTCCTTCTTCAGCAGTATTCAGAGTTGAGGTGAGGTCTGCATTGTGCATTCACTTCTGTATACTCAGCTGGAGAATCTCTGCAGACCTTTCTCTAAAGAGCATCTCCAAGAAGAGTAAGGAGACAAAGGGCAGGAGAAAGGGCTCATTAGCTGCATCTCACACACGTGTCTGAAACTAAAACACAGACCAAGTGCTGCAGTTTGCTCCAGGCCACACAGGAAGTTTGCAGCAGAGACAAGGAATTTAATCTACATCCCCTGAGTCCCAGTCAAGTGCTTTCAACATTTTCCCCAACCAGTTCATATTTCATATGATACGCAGTATATACTGTACAGCTTTGGAAATAATTTTTTTTTCCCTTTCTCTTCTTCTCTGAAATATTGTAATCCAGGAACATTTGCAGTGAACTTTTGAACTTTGATGTTTAAGTAGGTTCAAAATTAAGCAAACTACGTTTCCATGTTGTTAATTGGAATCACTCCGCCTGGATATTTTTGCAACCTCCTCATGCTTAACTTCAAACTCCCCTGCCAGCCCCAAAGTGGGGGGGAAGGGGAAAATCTATTCTATTAAATGTGTTAAACACTTCAGCTGTACAAAATGTGGCATGAGATAATTCTTTAAAATATTGAGTTGGGAAAATGACAGGCATCTGCCTGTGTACTTCCTCCTGCCTGGGTTGAAGGTCATTATTTTGAACTAATAGCTGACCTCCATGGCCTCTAGAAGGCCATTATGCTTAATGGCCTGAGCTAATTTGCTGTGCTACAGGGCTGGCTGATCTTTACTTTAATCTCCTGCACCTTCTCCCGCTCTTGTGGGGAAAGCAACTGCTCTGATATAATCCAGTTGGCACCAGATTGCCTAGGGGAGGGAACAGGCGAGCTGCTGCAAGACAGGACTATACAGTAATTTACTGGAGCTTGACTCTCCAGGAGGAAAAAAAGGCAAGACAAGGCATATGCATACACACACTGACATATATATCCACATATGTGTGCACGCAGGGGAAGAGAGAGGCAGAGCAGGAGAGTGAAGGTGCACAGAAGAGGAAGAACATGCAGGAGGGAATGAGGTATAACGTGAAAAGTAGAGATACACTTTCAAAAATAGAGCTACATTTTTAACCCCATTTTCTTTCCTTTAAACCAAATGAAAAGAATACTACCCAGACAGTTTGCTGCCATGGAACAGAAAGAGCTTCATTGCATTCATCACAAAATCAAGCATCTATCTGAAAAGCAAAATTCCTTTACCAACTATACGTGCCCATGTCTTTCCTAGCATTACTGAAGAAGCTGTCATGAGTGACTGGTTTAAAAATCAACTCAAACAGAAAGCAAATCCACAAAGACAACATCTATTAGAGACATATTCTCAGAGCTGTGGCAAGGTCTCATGGGATAATGCTCTGACAATCTTTGTCCAGACAGACGCATTTTTGTCTCCTTGAAACCTTTCTTCGAGTTCTCAGCACAGAGATGATGGAAGACAATCTGACTTGGGGAGGAGCAGCATAGCCTGGGGGAGCGAGGGGCTGTGGAGCAGGAGACAGGCTCTCATCCCTTACTCACACACAGCATTCTCACAGAGCCTTTGCTTTCTGCCTTGCATCATTTTATCTTTGTTCCTTCCTTTGCTGATTCCTGTCTCCTGCACATGTTCCCTGCTCTGAACAAGGGAGAGATACAACAAAAAAATTCCGAGTTAGAAGCAGACTGAAGATTTTATAATATGATAGAGCTGAGCAGCAAAGCTGCTTTACTTATATGTGGTTTTGTAACTGTAACTGCAGTCACACTTGCATGAAATACCCCAGAAATATGTGCAACATAACCAGCTATTGCAAATAGCTAGTTCTCGTTCTTCTCTTTTCTCACTAGTTTTCCATGGTCTGTTGCTCTTGCTGATATCTTGTCTAAAGTAGAGACTGCCCATTCTTGGAAGCTTGGATACTGCTTCATTTGCTATGCAGAAAATTGCTGATCTTGTAGTTTTGTGTTTGTGATTTGCCCCACCTGCACCCAGGAGAAGGAGCAATGCTCCCCTCTGGAGTCTCAGCCCCTTCATACTGGATCCTTCTGGCCATGGCTGGTGAAAGTCCCAGACTGCCCTGACCCCATCACTGTGGCTCAGTACTACAGACTGACAACAAAGTCAATGGAAATGCATTATTTGTCCCCAGTGCTCAACCGTGACCCTAGACTGCCCCCATTAATGGTGTCTGGGCTGTTGTGGCCAAATTACCAGCAGCCTTAACATTGAGGGATGGGATGGAGGGCTACCAGATGATGTGCTCAGGTTTCTGGATTCTTAAATGTATCAGAGTTACACTACTGTACATAATTAAAACAACAACAACAAAACAACCCCATGTTGTTCTATGAACTCCATGAATTTCTATTACATGTCTGGACCCTGCTCAGTCTCTGGGGCCCCTCACACTTGTCATGATGCATGCACAAAATCATGGCTGCAGATGGTCCAGCAGTCCCCATGTGGAGAGGAGTATCCCCAGAGTGGTCTAAAGTGATGGCCCATGCAGACACAGTCCTCATGAAGTTCCTCTATACAGGGGATGTCCCCTGTTACCTTTCTAGTGCAGCTCCCCGTTCACTTTGTGATATCAGAAGAACCAGGATCCAGGACCCTAATTTATTGGCAGTGTGTGCATTTCATATATAAAACATGCCTGTAATCTTTACATCTATGTCAGCCTGACAATTTGTGGTATTCCAGTCTACGTGTTACCCAATGGAATGAAAAACTCATTTTGAAAGCAATTTCTTGCATCAAATTAGTCAAAAGAAAGCAATTAAAAATCAAGAGCTAAAAATTATCTGTCTGAAACAGCATACATTTTGCATGGTTTTGTCATGTGTGCAGCAGGGTTAGTGTCATTTCCCCTCCATTTTTAAAAATCCCTTCATTAGATCTTTGATTGATCTAATGTGTTGGGTTATAATGTCCTCACACTTGCTTGCCCTAGGCACTGTATAACACATACCCTAGTAAAATTAGAGGCCTCCTGCAGGTGGTGCTACAGTGCTGCAAGTATTTTTAATTAGAATAAACAACAACAACAAAAAATCCTCCTTTGTAATTTCCCCTCTCATTATAACAAATGCAAAGCTCTCTGTGAGATTAGCTCACATAGTCATTATAGGCAGACAAATCTTAACTAGCATCTAACACAGATGTACAGGTAAAGTGTCTTGGAGACCTGGACTTAACTCGCTTTCTTGATAACACAACTCCACTAGGAAGCTAGGAATTTTAGTTATATATTATGCAAATTGCTAGTTTTCTCTCTGTCTATTCTGAAGAAAATTGTGGCCTTAGTCTTCATTGCCCAATAACTTGTGCAGTCAATTGTTTTGGCGCAGAAAGAGGACAAAATATCTCTACGATGTCATTTATCTGATAGGTAAGTATCACCTCACATCAGCAGTTATTCATGTCCAAACAACAAATAAGGAAAAAAAATTCAAAAGCCTGCTAGCAAAAAAAAAGAAACAACTTGATAGTTTTGGAATCTCTGATTTACCCCAGACTATAGAAAATAGCTTGGCTTAGCCAACAGAGCTCAATAGACTGCCTCTGCATAGGTACAGATAGGACTCTTCTTTTAGCCTTTAAATCTTTCTGATGGCCCAATACAATGAGGGCGTTTTGTAGGAAACAAATCTAATGTGGGGAGAAAAACACCTTTTTTAAGCCTTCATCACTGAACAGTCTTTAAAAAGGACAAAGAAGATTGTCATTCCATAGATTTTCTTAAGAACCTTTTTTTTTCCTTTCGTATCTGCTGACATCTTTTCCTCTTTATATCTCTTCTTTCATTGTTTTGATTTATTTGTCATTGTGGAAGGAATGAAGGAATAATAGGAAAACATAAAAAGCAAAACAATAACCTCTTCTGATTAAACAAGAACTAGTTTGACTTCAAATATTATTTGCTTCTGTTTTCAGTTTTCATTTTTATCCTAAATGTACTCTTAAGACATTGTTTTCTTCTTTTAATGAGAGTATATTTCTAAGTGTGCCTGTTTCCTATTCACAAAATGTTGCAAGTTGTTTGTAGTTAAAATAACCTGTGATCTTTCCCCACTTCAACTTGCTCAGGGTAAGAAACAATTAAGCCATCAACACAAATGCATCTAAAGCTGTCAAATCAGAAGATAAATGAAGGTTGAATGATGACTTGGTACCAACACTTCCATAAGAAACAGGTTCAATCAAATTAAAATGCAATAGCAATAATTAAAATGTATGAGATATGGCTCTCAACTAAACTTGAATCTTACACTTCCATTTGATTTCACATTTTTTTCATTCTTTATGTACAGCTTCTGAAATTTCCCAGGGAATTAATAGAGGGAGGCATAGATTTATGGAGACAATAATATCACTCACTTCAGTGCTATTCCAAGGAAAGTCGTTGCAGGTATAATATTTAGTTATTTTTCGTTCTCTTGTTCTCAGAGAAATATGATGTGTCTGAGTTAGCATGGCTATTAGCTGTTCAATAACAAGTTGTGTTTCATAATTAGAGAAGAGGTAGTCACTTGTAAATGGAAAGCTTATTAACACTTACCAATTGAGTCGACAGAATATTGTATTAGAAGCATCCATTTTCTTACAATGTGCTTCTGTGATCAAGTAGATTTCTCTCTCTCTCTCTTTTTTTTTTTTTTGGTATTATTACAATTGGCATAACAGATTTTTATTTTCATGATGCAAATTCCAACTCATAGGTATGGCTTTAAAACAAAGAAAACAATTCCTACCAGAAAACAGCTGTGTCATCTTGAAAAATCAGATTTTCAAGATGGCATTTTCTGACATTTCTTTGAAAAAAATCAGTCTTCAGATGAGGTTCATAATGAAAATAAATTAGAGTAGAAAGATTCAGTGTTTGTGTATGAGCATCTTTTCTCCTCTAGGGAAGAAGGCTTTACCTTTGAGTGTTAACAGTTAATATCTTTGGAGTCACTAACCTCTGGGAATATTCATATGGATGTTATTTATGGCCTTCTTGAAGCACATTGAACTGTCCTTGAGGGGACAGGAATGACATGCTGTCCCAGACTTACCACTCCAGGGGTTTCTGCAGATAGCAGCAGATCTCCCTGGAGGATCTTCCCTTTATGACCCATATATTTTATGACTGTGCCTTTGTTAGGATGAGGCCCTGTTGTTGGCATGGGTCAGACAACAGAGGCAAGATTAGAGGAGGATGCCTGGTTTGAGGAGCCAAAGGCTTTTGTGTGATACCTGGTGCTTAGTTGCTCAGTGCTGCAGACACTGAAGTAGGTTACTGCAGCAAAGATTTAGGCACACAGGGGATTTTATGGACTAGTGACCCACTGGCAATGGGGTTGTGTATGAAGCAGATGTTGGATTCAGACATCTCAGGTGGCAAAGAGGCTGTGGTTAGATGAAATTGTCTTTTTGTAGATTTATTCTCCTGCAGTATATTAATATAATAATATAATTATAATATAATATAGAATAGAATAGAATAGAATAGAATAGAATAGAATAGAATAATATAATAAATTTCCTGCAGTGTTATATATATAACAACCCTCTCCATAGTTCTTCTTATCACTGCCATGTACAATCATTACAGACCAATGTCTGTAATTGTGAAGGCCAACCAGATACTATTTTCAATACACTCAGAATTATGTTGTAATTAATAGTTATTCGCTATTATTATCACTGCTTTGTAGAAACGTAAATTCTTCTGAAATAAAATCTCTGGTTTTGAATTTCTTAATGTACAAGAATTATGGAGAAAACATTCAGGGATTGAAAAATAAACTATTTCATCATTAGTTGTAAAGGGGAAATGGTCACGCTGTGGTGAAGTTAGTTGAACATACTTCTGCAGCTCATCATTTTATGGCTGTATCCATTTTAAACAGGAAATGTGATACTGACATCTACCTAAAACAATGAGAAATCAAACCGCAACAGCTAGTGAGGCAGAAAGAACAATGCATGAATTATATCAGAGAACCATGGGCTTTTATATTTATTGAAGAATTTCCCCTGAACGTGTAGTCTGTTGACAGAAACCTAAGGGAGAACCTAAGGCACCTAAAGGTGAAAGCATTTGTATGTTAGTACTCTGTTCACCAGCTAACAGAAATCCTGGTGTAATTCCTTTCTGCATTAAAGGAAGCAGAAAACTTTTTCATTCGAAGCCATTGTCAGCTTAGTTTATTTTAACATCATTGCAGAATTAAAATATGCAAAATGCTTACAGAACGAACCGAGGGGCTTTTCATCTTAACTGCATTGCCATGTCTACGGTAAAGGACACAGACAGAAACAGAGAAGAAAAATCTCAGTCATGATCCTTAAAACTTTGAAAGTTTTTTCTATTCCCTCTGAAACAGAAAGTCATGATCTGCCACGTGGTGGGTAATCTGAAGAAGAGCACCATTATTTCCTGTGGAACACTCCTGATTTATGAAAACAGATGACTGCCTTATATAGCTGAAGGTGCAGTTTTAGAAAATGGTGCCACTGCTGGCTGTTTCTTTTGTGACTGCTGGCAAAAGCATGTCATGTCAAACACTTGCCGACCTACTCACTGACCACACAGGCTGTTGAAAATCCCCAGTGGGATTTGGTAGTTTTTACCAAGGGTTTTGAAGACATCACTTGTCTTACAGAACTGATTCAGAATTGTGTTGATACTTGTCTATTTTGTAATCTTTCTGCACTAGGAAATATGAAATAGTTCTCTAGATAAGTAGAGAAGGTCCAATTTCAAGCTAGCTGTGTCATTCGGCATCTCTGAATTACATCAGGTTTTAACAGGGAATACATTCCCAAAAATTTAGACCTTAGTCATCATTTTCAACTTACAGTTACAACTGGGTGGAGTGCCTGAGTTATAGAAAAAAATGAGAAAATTCACAAAATAGGTTCTCATGCTCATGCATGCCAGGTGTTAACATTTTCAGTCACAAAATGGTAAATATGCAGGAACGAGATTTTCAGTATCACACTCCTTTTAGCTTTCTACCACCAGTAATCACAGAAAAAGAAAAGAAAGGAAAAAGAAGGACAAGCCTTTTGAAAAACATTGGGGAACATTATGGAAAAAGTGATTCAACTACATAACTATCATCCTTCATTTTTTCCCCCACATTTTTCTCTAAATTTTCTCTATTAATTGTTATTTACTGCATATAAATGTGTTTGCATGAGAAATTGGAAACATTTATTTAAAATTACAACTTTTGTGAGGAAATCTTTTTTTCTGGTTAGAACTTTCTGGTCATGAGGATAGTTTTAAATGCAACATGGAAAACAATTTTGGTGTTAGGCAAAACACATTTTTTAACACCTCCAAATTAATATCTTTCACAATAGATTTTCATTTTGAACCTGATATATGATGAGATTTGTTAAGTAGATGAGTTGCCTACATGAAAACTCCCCATAGAACAATTCCTTGCCAACATGTACAAGCCAAGAACATAATGTGAGGCCTTGGGAAGGACTATACCGCACATTACTGTATCTGTCCTGAAAGGGTCTAAAGGCAACATTCAAAATATCCCCTTCAAATTGAACTGATTACAGAGGAAGACGTTAGATGAGGACAAAGTGAAAACAGTAGAAGAAAGTCTTTGTTGAATACCAGTATATTTCCAGATAATGAGAATTGATCAGTTGTTTCTCAATACTTTTCATGAAAATCTTAGCAGAGGGTAGCTACAAAGAGCACAGGTGGAGGTTCAATATGCAGAGTGGAGAAGAGAGAGCTTCTGCAGGAGCAGGCCAAGCAGGTCTGCTGGCATTTTCCTCTACAGATGTCTTACCTACAGAGTCAGCAGAGCAGATACTTAGACAGCTGAGGAGCACGGAGGATCAGCAAGGCTGGATGGAGGAGTGGGAAAGGCAGTGTGTGCACAGATGTGATACTGCAGTATACCTGGGTATGAGGTAACAGCCAGCTTGAAATTGAACCTTCCCTACTTATCTAGAGATCTGACTGGATAGCCATTTGGAAATCCTGCTGGGATTGAATATTTTCTTGTTTCAGGTAGACTTTCAAGGGTTCAGAATTTATTTCCATTCTAAATCACAATGAATACTTACTCATACTATTTTTTTTTTAAATGACAGCCATCTTAAATAAAACAATGCTGAATGGTTATTTAAATAGTTGCAAATTATTTTATCTACTAAACTGTATCTTGCACTTTTTAAAAATTCTGTTTAACATTGATTCACAAAGACGTTCAGAAATACTGTGAATACATGAGCTTTTTTTTTTTTTTTACCAAACTGCAAAATCTATAAGAAGAAAGAATAAAATTGTTTTAAAATCCTTTGAGCTAAATTCTGTGAAGAGATTGAGCTTTGGTCAAACAATACTTTCCATTGAGAAATATTTGGCAGTGCATTTCCAACAAGTATGAGCACACTGGAGACAGAAAGAACCACACCATTTTGAAGGTGGCTGATTACAGACATTCATGGTCACATGTAAAGAATGGTCAGCAGAAGAACAAAAGCAAACCAGACAGTGTAACACCAAGGTTTGCTTTACTCATAGAGCGTTCTTTTAGGTGCTCATTTCTGTTGCAGTGATGGTGCTGTAAATGAATAGTTACATGGCACCCTAGGAGGAGTAGATAGAATTTGCTGTACCTGTCTAGTGCATACTTTTAATAATTTTTTTTTCAGTAGTAGAAAAAAATCAATAGTAGATAAAAATAAATCAGTATTGACATTTGACTTCTAACAGGTTGGTGTATTTTCAGTATTTTGTTTGCTATTCCTTTGTGATAATATTTTGCTATTACTGATATCTTTATGGTCTTTTGTCCTTTGGATGTGCAGAAATGGTTTCAGATTCTGAGGGTAGAAAATAATTTTTAAAGGAAACTGTACTGTTCTTTTTTTTTCACTGTGAAATTTCGTGTAGGAGTATTTCCTTTTTAAGTTCCCTGTCTTGTGATGAGGACTGTTGGAACAGCAGATATGAACTTTGTCATATTCTGGGAGCTGACAAAAAATCTTTAATTAGATATGCATTTCTTCATGAATAAATATTTTGCTTATGATTAATGTCTGCTTCACATATAATATTGTGATCTTTATTAAGGAAAAAAAAAAAGCCTAACAGGAATCTTGAAAACAGAAATTTTAATCCAGATATGTGGATTAAATGCAGAAACATGAAAATAGCAGTTGTGTTTCCTGCTCCATTTCTCCTTGGTCTCTGAGTTTTAAAGAAAGCGTATATTCTTTTTTTTTTTTTTTTTTTTTTTTTTGCTGTGACTGGTGTTCAGCAGTTTTTCAGCAGAAAAGGAAATGAATATATGCTGGTCAGTCTTTCCAGGAGGACAGAGGGAATAGGGAATAGAGAGTCCAATGGTATAATTGCTATAGGACATTTGTTGCCTACTTCCAGCTCTGGATGTGGGTAGAAAAGTTCCTGCTGGTGGTTTACATATGCCAGGGAAAGGATAATATGCAGAGTAATTGACAAATTGGCAAATGAGAACAACAAGCTGTAATGCTGGTGTATTTTTTTTCTTTTTTCTGCATTGACAAATGTTATTCAACATATATCACATCTGCTTACTCTACATACAAGGAAAAATATGCTTATGCTTGTAATAGTTCTCTGTAAACGTCGAGCTTTTAGTAGAAAGCACGTAAGTTCACACCAATGGAAAAAGGAAAATGATGTGCAAAATGTTGCTCATGAGGGAAAGAAGCAAAACCAAGGGCCAAAGAAAGAACGAGAAGATGCATAAGCAAATATATTTGCATATGCTCCTGTACAAATGCATACATATATGCACATCCTCATTTCAAACATTAAGTGGGGTTAAGTATGGTTAACTCTGGACCACAAAAATGTAGACTCTGGCTCTGAATTTTCTCTGTAGACTACTTGAATATGTAACAAACACAAGCAGGGACCTCCCACAGGGTGAGTAGTTTCATCTTAAAACAGAAATTTAAGATAAATCAGATAAATTGCTCCCTCCTTCCTGCTGCCCCTATCGTCCCATAATTTGGTTCTCTCTTCCGTGACTTAGAAGAGTCTCCTCATCTCTCCAATTAGCTCAGGGAAAGAAAATCCCAGAGCTATGATGTGCCATACCAATAACATGCAGAGATGGAACTCTTTTCCAAAACCCAGGCCAAGGCAAAGCCATATTAAGACTTGTGAAGTACACTTTAATACTTGAAGTCTTTTTCTCATAAAGTTTCCTCCTACTGTTTCTGAAAATCAAACAGAATGGATTTCAAATGGGAATACTGCAAAATCTGAATGTATTTTTGATTACATGTAAATGTTTTTCTCCTATCAAAAGTTTTTCTTTGCAGGTAATAGTGCTTAGCTGAGTCATTTTCCAACTTGGAAAGTAATTTAGAGAAATCCAGAACATAGGACTGTGGTGCCTTTGTCTTCTTTTTTTTTTTCGTGATAATATTTTTGTCACGAAAGACCTCCCAGAAAAGTGTCTGGATAATGGAAAACTCTGTATCTTCATTATGTTGACTGACATTTCTTAACTCTTTGAATAAATGTATGGAAGTGACACAACTGTCACCCATAATCCACCAGACACATTATGTATGTCAGCATTAGATAAACATTCAAGTAATGTAGAATGTAGAATCTAACCTAAAATGGTCAGCTTCAACTCAAGTTAAAACTTTAGCAGAATTTTACATGTATCTCAACAGTACTGATACAGCCACCTAGCTGAAGTACTGTCCACAAAAATGTAGAATGTCTTTTGATAAGGTGCATGTCACTTTATATTGCCCATCAGTATACAAAACAGCAAGGAATGATGTTGTAATGAAATAGAATACTGGAAGTAAGTAAAATTACCTTTGAGGCTATAAGTGACAAAGATGGAGATGAAGATAGTTACCTTGAATTCCTATTTTCCATTCCTTGCCTTCTGTAACTAGAAACAGGAGGAAAAGAAAGATTTGCAAGTCACGATACTTAACCCACAATGAGGTCTCTGAAGGGCTCCAGTTTAACCATACATGAGCCTTTTGGCAAGGTTCATTATGAAAGCAATCAGGAAGCCAAACCGAAGCCTTATTGGGGGGTATTTCTGCCCTTACTATGATGTGGTCTCATCATGTCACTCAGGAATGAGGCACTTGCTGTTACATTAAACACAAAAATAACACAGGAAATTGATTTATGTTGGCACAGTTTTCCTATTTTAAATTATTTACCTGAAATCCAATCCAGAACTGCAGTCAAAGTATAGTTCAGAGCTCAGATTTCTAGGGCTCACATGTTAGAGAACTCAACATTTGTTCCAGATGGCCCATCTGCCTTTGATTACTATTTTCTGGAAAATAAAATGAAGAGGGTATATAGATTCCCTGCCACACTGGAAGAAGATAAAATAATGTCAAGAGGTTTATTAAAAAAAAATAAATGAGAGTAGACAGAGAGTGAGAACAAATATTAGAAGAAAAGTATATCTGCTTTCAGGACAGGTCTTCAGTATCTCCTTTTCCCTGCTAATGCTGGTGTTTGTGTTTGGAGCCATGAGAAAAATGCGCAAAGACACCATTCATGTTAGTTGGTAAGAAATTCCAAGAAGTTGCACAGACAGTGCTATTGTTTGAAAATACAGACTGAACTGAAAACTATTTTTCTTTTATTAAGAATGCACTGTAACTGAAGAAATAAAAAAACGCTCCATTGCTAAGAGGCAACTTAAAGTTAGAGGCACCTTAATTGTGAGGATGTCAAGGTGGGAAACCCATTAAGATAGCATGATATCAATGTTTATCGACTGTCTGCCAAACTGCATTGCAGGTATTAGTGGAAATACTTTTGAGATAGGAAGGATTTGGTTAACTTTATGATTATCATTA
Source organism: Chrysolophus pictus (assembly GCA_037305975.1). Taxonomy (NCBI): domain Eukaryota; kingdom Metazoa; phylum Chordata; class Aves; order Galliformes; family Phasianidae; genus Chrysolophus; species Chrysolophus pictus. The sequence continues at coordinate 45,817,926 of CM074578.1, forward strand.
ATATTTTTCCTCATGTTTTTGTGCTTTGGGTCCTAGCCAGAACCTGAAAAGGAAATACCTCTGTACCCTGAGAGAAACTATTTGTGAAGAATTTCTGGCTTGACCTTAAACAGGAATTGTCTGAAATTACAGGAAAGACTTTTTACAAGATTTCCCTTTTAGCTTTGCAAATGCAAGCCATTCAGAGGTTTTGGGTGCTTATCAGCAGTTCTGGAAAACATTTAAGTTTTGTCTAGTGTATAGCTAATAGAGAGATCCTTGGAAATAGCAAAGAATAGTGTCATTTTCTCAAACTTATTCATTTCCTGACTATGTGTTCAGTTAGAACAGTATAGCGACAGCAGTAAAAACAGCATAGAAGCAGAATATTTTAATTTTCAGCCTTGAGATGTTTAATGCAGCCAATGCTACCATAAGCACAGTACAGAAAAGGACAAGAGAAGGTAAATTTGTGTGTGTTTTATTCTGTTAACATTAGCTCTCTAAATTATAGTCCCAGGGGACATTTCCTACTATGTGTGCACCAACCTTACAGCAACTCTGTGTTACAAAAAGGCTTATTTAGAAAAGCTTTCTGAAAAAAAACAAACCAAACCAAAATAAAACAAAACAAAAAAACAACAAAACAAAACAAAACAAAACAAAAAAACCCAAAGAGCTAAACGTCTTGGTGATGGAGAGGTTTCTAAATCTGTGGTTGTAACTGTCTCCTCAAGGAGCAAATAGGAGAAACCATAAGAGGCTTGTCAGATATAAATGCGATTGAAAACATTGGAGAGTAAGTGACAAACTGTAAGCGTGCTGACCTCAGGAGAACTATGGAATGCTGCGGTCTGGCTCTGTGTGTAACTCCATGCCTATTAGGGAGTTTCTGAAGCATTAGTGTGCCCATATGGCCGTGGCCTCCTGTTCAGATTGCCTGTGGCACTGCTCTCTGTTACTAAACATTTACTACAGATATTTTTGAGTAGGACTGCTTGCCATGTGATAAGAAGATGCGGTTACTGGATGAAGACTCTGGTCACTCCATCTGACCTCCAGAGTGAGAAACCAAGTGAGTTGTCCCAGTCAAAATGACTTTCCCTGCTCATCTGCACAAATGAGGATTTGTACTTGGTTGAGGAAATCTCCAAATACTTTTCTCTTCTCTTCTGCAAGAAGTAGAAGAGCCTCCCAGATTCAACTTCCTTGGGGATACCTTTAATTCACGTAACTTCAGAAGAGAAAAAAAATCTGTGCGTGATTAGAACATTTCTTTGTGTTAATGGTATGTCTGTCTCCTCCTGATATTTTACTGTTGATAACTAGTGAAGTGAATTAATATGTGCGTTTTTATCCTATGCTGGAGGACTGTTTATTTGAATCTCAATATTATCAGGAAACTCAGATTCAGTTTGAGATGTAATAGCCAAACTAAATAAAAATTCAACTACTTCTCCTCAGTTTACCAGCTTTCTGATTGTGACTAACCACAGATTCTCTTCAGCTCCATCTGTGGGTCCTTTTTGAATTCAGAATATTATTGTTATTAACTTACTTTGATGTCACTATTCATACCTTCTCTGTTAAATATAGTGTGTTTCCACAGGAGAAGATTTTTCTCAAGAGAGCTTGCAATGTAAACATTTGATGTTAAAAATAATCTAGTATCATTTAATGACAGGCTACGATAATGCTAAGTATGACCTGACTTAATTCAACATGAGAACTAAATTTTTAAATTTTAAATTTCATGCAGGAAAGCAGGAAAGTTTTTGAAGGAAAGTTAGACCAAATTAATCCAATACCTTATTTTATCAGGGAGTTATACTTTTAATACAGCCCTGGCTTAAAGTGAAGGCAGTGTTGACTTTAAAGAAGACAGCAACTTGTCTAATTGTTTAGACTTACCACAGACATCGCAATTGTCTCTGAACTCCAAGAAAATTTATTTCTATCTTTGCAGCTTTGACTCACCTTTAACATTTCCCACATTTTCTGAGAGCTCAGACCCTCTTGCAACCCTTCATCTTTTGCTTTTTTTCTTCTTTGTCCAATTCCCATAAGCTTCTGAGGTAGATTTAACTCAGTATGTGGTTTGGGTGGGTTTTTTTTGTTGTTGTTGTTTGTTTTTTGTGTTTTGTTTTCGTCTCAAGAACTCTTCTCTCTACTGTGTACATCTCTTCTGCCCCCTTTTTTTTGAAAGTATTTCAGTCCAAAACAGATTTGTACACAGAATGATCACAGCAATGTGATCGAAGTTCAGTGAATGTAGAGAGATTTGACAAAGCAAACAAACAAACAAAAAATAACTATCAAAGTTAATTTTGTGTTCTCTGTAACATAGCTTTTCATATTGTAATAAACTAGAGTAAACTTTGTAAGGATTTATTTGAAATAAATAGAATCTCATCACCTATGCCTGAAATCAGAGTATAGTTCAATACTAACACTCTGTGGCTGTCCCACTGGCAAAACAATATTTCTAAAAAAATAAAGGGATATCAGGCATTGCAGTGAGATCGTGGTGACAAGTGGGGAGAGATCAGCATGCCTGTCGTATTCAGACTTAGCCATAAGGATGTCTGAGAGCACAACATCTTTCTGAGTTGCACAATCTGACAGAAACACTTGAAAAAAAAAATCCGTATTTTAATAACATGCTAACCTTATGTTAATCTCTTAATTTCATATACCAAAGTGGCCAACATCAACTCTTTTTTAAAATATTGACTTTACTGGGAAACTTTCTTCAGCAAATTACTTTTGAAAGATCAACTATTAGTGTGCTTGCCTTAAAATTATTTCTTGCTTCATTAGTTAAGCATTTTGTCTCCTACCCAGTGAAGGAATGTAATTTTAAACTCATAGTTAGAGCCTAATCCAGAATTTATAAACAATAATTGATTGAATACATTGATATTATTTCAGAAATAGTTTTTTCTCAGTATTTTACTTTCTTAAAACAAAATCTATGACCAGCGAAAATGAGTTCAGTTTAATACCTCAAGCAAGGCAATTAAAATATTTTTTTGTGAAAATATTTAATTTCTTAATTGTTGCATGTGATTTTGAGGTCCTGCTGGATTTAGTAATGCTACTACAAATGAAATAATTATTTAAATCTGCGTAGTATAAAAATATTTATTATGTGGTGCAGCAGATTCATTATCAGCCAAGCAATGATTTATGCAGCTAATTGAACTGTGTTGTCTCCAAGTACAGAAATCTAACATCTTTTCCATCTCGTGACAAATAAAAGCCTGCATGAATCTTAGTCTTATGTCATGCAAATATGGAACAAACACCCATGATCACAACTGAAATACTGAGAAACTATTTCTCCTTTTAATTCTCCCACTGTACTCAGAGTTTATTTTTCACTTTTTATGTTTTTAATTTGTGACATGTCTTACTTGGAAATACAGAAATGGGATATTTTTAGAAGATTTTTTTTCCCAAGACAGTCACTGAATTTTTTTTTTTTTGTTTGTGTGTCTGCATATAGGGCCCATCAGATGAACAGGATGGATCTTTCTCATGAAAACTAAAGCCAACTTGTACATAATAGTACAGAACACGTGCATATTCGAACAGAAGAATGAGTCTAGGTGAGAAAGAATTGACCAGGTATTCAAATCAACACTTTTCCAAGCAGGATCCTGAGGATTGTGAGTGTAAGATGAGAGGTCACACTTCAGAGAGAAGCAGAGCTCTGGGAAAAGGGCAACAAGTATGGACAGAAATCTCCGCTGTGAGGAACACTGCTGCAATCTGCTGAGGATCTGTTGGTATGTGATACAAATGATTGTATAATCCTTTCATGAACTAGGTCTTGGAATTGGGATAGAGGATATAAATGATTGCAGAATTCTTTTCCTAAAATGTGCTGTTGCATACAAACGTCACTGAGTTGATGAATATGTATTAAAGCCATGAGGTCACTGGCAAAGCCCCAGGAAGGGAAGGCCAGCTTTCCTCTTGGAGTTAGCTCACTCAAGCTTCTTTCATTTCATTCTTGCATAGAAAATTGCTCCAGGCTGCAACACCACACAGTGATTGACAGAGAGCTGCTCCAGAGCTGCAAACCAGGAGCAGGATGCTCATTAAGAGGTGGTCATCACGCACTTTCTCATCAATCTCTGCAGGGCTTTTTTTCTCAAATACATTGATAATAGGTTGCCTGGACCATACTGATCAGTATGGTTCTGGTTTGTATGTGTGAGTTTTTCTGTCCAATATCTCTATATTGGAGAGAAGCACTTGTGAAGTATTCCTCCATTTTTCCTTTGTTTACCAAGGGAAGAAGAATACTTTATTATTTTATTTTCCATCTGGACTTTTCCCTATCTGGATACCAGTCCTTAAGTGAACATCTCCCACTTATAATAAATTCTGAGTGATATCTGTGGAATATTGAATTAATATCATTTATATAAGAACATAATTTTGTTAGTACACATTTTTACATATTGCACGTTACCTAACAGCACATTTTTACCTCAGACATTGACAATGACAGACAATACTGCTGGTACCAATGACAACTTCTGGGCCTGTTCTAGTGGCAAGTACTCTGGAGAAGTGTACGCTGCATAGAATAAGAAATACTGTACTTTGTTTTGAAGCATATATAGTATTTTCTTCTGTCATGATGTAATTAAAACAGTTATATTTGAAAACAGGGGAACCGCAGAAACACCATGGGATGATAAAAGGTATTAATAAGAGGAAAAAACTTAGATTATATATTCGTTTGATTTATATTATTGTTATTTTACCCTTATGATCAAATGCAGATCTTAGTAGACTCAAAGTAATTGTGGCTAATCTTACTTTCCTCTCATTCTCCTTTGTGGATTCCATGGTCTCATCCCACTCACTGTGAAATCATCCAGTATTTTCATAAAAAGAATTTTTTTTTCCCCTACTGGTTGATACTCTGTTATGAAATTTAACCCACTTCGATTTGCAAGGAGAACATCTCAGTTTTCCAGTCCCAAAATAAGTATTTTTGTGCCAAAGTCAACAGGAAAAAAAGACTTAGAGCATCAAACTGACTTAGTTTCACATTTCCCTGATGCCCAAACAATTGGAAAGCAGCAGGACCAAAACATTTCATAAATTTCTTCCTAGGTGGTACAGACAATAAGACAGGATGTTTGGATCTTTGGCCAGTCCCTGCAGGAATATTACAACACACAGATACTTTGTGAACACTGTATGCACATTTGAGGGACATTAAAACTTAACTGGACAGTGTATTAGTAAGTACACTTTAGGGAACAGTTTTGATCCGTTATGCAGTTGAACTGCACGATATAGCAGGTATTTACACTTTCTTGTTGAACAGCCCTGCGGGTGGTGCATCTGTTTCCTCCACCAGCTTTTTCAATTGCCTTAGGTTGTGAAACAGGTAACCTGGAGATTCTTTTTCATTCCTTTCAATGTGATAATAAGTGCTAAAATAAGAAAAGCAAAAAAATTCTTACTAATTAAAAGAGGCAGTTAAACATAGAAAGAAAACACCAGTGGATAACAGTGATTTCAGATTCAATTCTGAGGAAATTTAGAAAAAAAAGCTCAGTTTCTTCATCCATATGTCCTTCTTGACGTATTTTCATTCGTGTTTTTTTTTTTTTTTTTAATTAGAAGCTAAACATTTCTCAGTGATCTATTTTTGTTTTATACACTAAATAGACCTTTTTTTTAGTTATTATTATCCTGATGCTACTCTAGAGATCTCTTTCTGCCAGGCATTATACAGACATGAAAAACATATCCTATCCCAAAAAGCTTATGGTCTAAGCAGTCAAAACCAGAAAGATAGAGACTTTTCCAAGGTTGCACAACAAGCAGTGGATAAAATAAAATGAAGAAATCTTGTCAACTTTTGGTCTCCCTCTTTGTTTTCTGGAATCTGAATTTCCTTATATATAAAAACGAAGTGTGGCATCTTATGTTATTACCTTGTACTATTCATTCACGTGTGTCAAGGGGATAAACTCCAGTTCGTAAAGTTTTTGAGGAGTCTTCCACGGTAGAAACAAAAATTAATAAGAGTTTGTCTTGCATCAAAAACATACTTATTCTATTTGGTAATGTGTGTGAGTTGGAACAAAGGATATGTATAAGGAAGGGTGATCTCCCAGGATTTGAGATATTATTCCAGCCCAGAAGATGGAATCTGCCTATGTACATGATTTTGGGCTCATTGTCAAGATTGTCCTTAAGATAAGGCTGCATTGAATTATGGAAAACAAAAGAAGGCTGTCATGAGATATGAAACTTGATTAAATGCAATTCTGCACATTTGGAACATTTATGACGAGTGGATCTGACTGCGGGCCAAAAACTATAATCTCATCTTTTAAGAGAGATATAAAAAATGGGACTAATTTTACAGCAGTTTGATGGAAGAATAAGATTTTACTCTTGTTTATAATGAGAAATGACAATTTTATGTGTAAAATTTTAGGTTTTTAATAAAAAGCTCAACTCTACCTCCTGAAAACAATCAACCTTCCCTCCCCCACTCCCCCCCCTCAATATATGAATTACTGTTTTGGTGGAGTTTTGTTTATTTGTTTGTTTTGATTGTTTGTTTATTAGTTCAGTATATAGATGTCCTAACAAAATACATTAATATTTAAGGTTATGTTTTGGGAAAGAAAATAATATATTAGATATTTCAGTTCTACAAAAAATACGAAGAATGAACCTTCTGAGGTAGGTTAGCCCTTCTTTGGTACACAAGCCCTAATCAGTTTGAAATAAGAAAACATATTTATTACAGTTCTCTTTCTGTGTGGAATCATAGCATATTTTCCATTCAGATTGCTTTGAAGTGTCATAGCACATAGTCTAGTTGGCTGTGGATTGTGCTACCCAATAGAAGAAGTTTACAATATAAGAACTTTAAAAACTGTCCACGATTGCTTTCGTCCATCTCTTCAAACTTTCACAATCTGCTTTCACCGTCTGTTGGGTCTACAGTCAGAGTCAGTCAGGTAAGCTATTTTCCTGATCAGCTGATATTCAAATTCTCCAGGAAAGTGTTGCCTGAGTTCTCTTCATAGGCTACACAGAGGTTAAGATGAAAATTATTTCTAGATGGAAATGTGTAGTTAGATAGGCTTAGGTAGGAGGAATTGTTCCATGCAATAGGATAAAGCAACAATTAAATAGAATGCTGTTTATGGCCATATATTAATTTATGATAATTCCTAATAAACTACTTTGAATTCTACCTTCTTGACTTTAATTTTATTGTGGTGTATGGTAGTCAGTCCTGTATGTTAAAACTTCTTAATTGACCAAATTCTGAAGTTTGATTGTTTAAACATGCTGAAAAGGCTCCACAGGATGCACCATACTTCCTTCAGAAAGTCTGTTAAATGAGGGCTTATATTCCTATTTGCAAAAGAAGACTGTACATTCACAGCAATTCAGTCCTCCCACTTTTCCACTCAATGTTTGTAATATTCTAGTGACTGAATTTATTGGTCATATTTTTTGCAGGAACACTGAATATTTGGAGATGTTAATGGAAAATGAATTTGGGATGCTCCTCTGTAGGGAGAAATCTTGATTCTAATAGCTGTGGTCAAAAGCTGAAGAGCAAAATTAATGCTACATGAACATTTACTCAAATATCTAGAGTGGCTCAGATTTCATATATTTGAGAAGATCTTCTGGAGTACAATTGACAGACTACAGAGCATTTGCAAAAAACAGGCAGCAATTCTGAATGGCTAATTTGTATGAGAAAATTGTAAACTGCTTATAAAAAAAATCCTCAGACAGGAATAAGCAGAACATTTGGTAAATGACTTATTCATTCAAATACTTCTATCTGTTCTCTCTATTTCATATATGAAGGGCAGGTGAGGACTGAAAATATTCCTTGTGAATTAAATATCACCCATGTGTTACAGGAGGACAATAAATTTGAAAGCCATCAGTGTCTGCAACCAAAGTTTAACAATCTCCTGTTTATATGAAGAAAAAAAAACAGGTGAAACCTTGTTCCAAGAGCATGTGGAATAAAGTAAATTATGTATGGGTGAGTGATACTTTAATGCTAGTATTTCAGGTTAGAGTAGCATATTGAAGATTTATGATGATGATATGAAGATTTGTGTAGTGGGAAGTGACCATATTGTTCTGATGCTGTGGACAAACCAATACGTTAGTATTGCAGTCCACATGTTCTCAAAAATCATAAGCCTAAGTCTAAGGAATTCCATGATTGCTTTAAATGTCAAGAAACATTTCAGACCAGTACAAAATATTAGAAGATTTGTGATTTCAGAACCTGGAAACATGCAATGTAAATTCTGCCTAGTTTTTCTCCACCAACAAAAATTCTTACAGTTTGTTCTTCACTAAAAATCAGTACATACAGACAAGTCCATGCAGACTATTGAAATCTAGCAACATTAATCCAATGGGAGTTGCCTTTAATCTTTTTTTTTTTTTTCTTTTATATCACAGAGGTGATTATCTCTGATCAATTTAAACAGCTGAAAGTTTTTGTTGGTCCTGATTATTTTCCTGAACTCAAAACTGTTGAAACATATCCCATGTTTTGTAAACATATCCCATGAATCCCCTGCATTCATATGTTTCCTCTGCATGGTTATCTAGAGAAAAAGTTCCTGATGCCAAAAATGGGAGCCTTCAGTGACTTTGTCACTATTGAACATTCAGCTGTGGGGATGATAGGGAAAAAATGAATGCACAAATGCACACCAACTGATCACTAATGCTCTTCTTTCAAAAGCAGTTGCATTCATGAGGATCCCCTATAACTGATGGGCTCCAAGCAGTGTGGCTCTAAAATCATGACAATACTATCATGACCACACTAAAGAGATGTTACTGTCTTATAGTTTTCCTTTAAAAGCTGGAAAGACAGGTCCAAATTCCTTAGCACATGACAACTGCAGAATTAGACAGTGAAAATGAGATAATACCTCCACAGCAACCATAAATTTATTTGACACAAGACAACGCAAAACACAAAATAAATTTCCTTGCATTCTCATAAATGAAAGTTCTTATTCAGAAAATATATTTGTTAATGTGTTGCAAGGATAAATTGATTTCTTTGCTTTGATTTCATGAGATGCAAAGCTGAGAAGGACTCACTTCAAAGCATTTCTAAATGAAAAATATTGTTTCATGTTATTTTTAAAAATGAGCTTATAATAAAACCTATGTAAATATTAAAAGTAGAAGCATGATAAAACAGGAAAAAATGAAAAAATTCTGAAAATATTTAATGCTTTCAAATTTTGAAATTAGGTTTAATTGCTCAAAAAAGAACTCTTCCAGTTTAATGGAGTTGGCTTACAACATCAGAGATGTATGTTGGCAGTATGGCTTAGAGGTTGAACCTTTTCACCAGTATTCCAATAGATGTTGTTGCCACATGACTGATGGCATCAGCGGGGCAGTCTAACAGAATGGCGTCTGACATGGAAGTGCAGATGAAGCGATGTTTTATCACTGATTTTCTCCATGTGGAAAAAAAAAACACCCATTGACATTCACTGATGCTTGTAGAATTTTTACGGAGATCAAAGAGTGGATGTGAGCACAGTGAGGGAGTGGGTGGTGCATTTCAGCAGCACTGACAGTGACAGTGCGTCACCTCCATTGGTACTGGTTTTGAGGAGTGTGGCCGTGCAGGTTCTTGTCCATTGCTGGTAATAAGGCATAGCTAATGGTGGTGACTATGTTGAAAACTATTGTTTTGTAGCTGAAAATTGTCTCTATCAAGAAGAGCTATTGTGCTTATAGTTTCTGTTGCAGCTTCCATGGAAATAAATAGGAGATATTACCTTTGAAGCAGCCTAGGTATATGTGGCCCGAGACCAATCCTCTTCGCTCAGTGCAGCCCAGGGAAGCCAAAAAGTTGGATACCCATTCAGTAGCAGGAATTGCTCTTAAATCAGACAAAATGACTCCCATGTAACATCACTGTCTAATAATCAGCCAAGCTCAAGGCTGATAGCTGGCAAACGGTGATGAATGGAAAACACTGAAGAGAGTGGAGCGCATTAGAAAGATAAAGACTTTAATATTAAAAAACCCAGTTCATTTATTAATTAACTCCAAATGAAGCTGCTTTCTGCTTGCCTTGCAAATAAGCAATACCAGTTGGGACATCTCTTTTCCTTTAGCAGTCTTGAAGGCTGAGGAGTTACCTCCCTTTGCTGCTGGCAGCAAGCTGCTTCCTGCCTCAGGCTGAGGGATGGAAGTTCCTGGACAGGAAGGCATGGGCCTGATCTATGGTGGAGAGCAAGGGACAGACTGCGTGCAGTCTCCATAATCTGACTCTCGTCCGTAGGAGGAAGTCAGCTAGAGCCAGGATGATATGAATTAGTACTACTGTTTTCTGTCCATTACTCCATATGCTTTTTGACAAACCTTTCATCAACCAGCATATACACTGGGGAAATATGTAACCATTCCCTGTGCTTTTGTACTGTTGTTGCCTAACTCAAAATTGTCTTTATGTAGCAATTTCCAGAGCACGCAGAACAAAGGCAAACTGCTGAAGGCTCTAAAGCTCAGCTGGAGAAACAGCTGTTGTCATTTATTTTCCTTCTCAAGGTGCTGCAGTCTAATGCATACTGCATTTTACAAATGCAGTTTATTTTGAACTCAAGTACAGCGTGCCTTAGTGTTTAGAAATCAAACATGCCACCAGTGCTTCTGTTGCTACCTGTCCTGCCTGGGTAAAGGTGGTTATCTTGGCACTGGACGACACTGGTTGGGTTACCGCCACAGAAGAAAGGTGCCAACAACATCATTATCCGAAATAAAAAATAACATTTATGAATACTAAAATAGTTGCACATTCCTATATATAATTAAAAGATATAAATTATATAATATTTAATTAATTATTAAATAGTTAATATATAAGGTTGTATGATATATAATTAATTATTAAATAATGAAGATATTAACTACATAATTAGATCTGCATAAAATTCTAGCTTGAGGACAAATTATTTCAGCATCTTTGTGTTTAACAGTAGCACCTAGGATAAGACAAAACGTAAAGGTAGCAAGCTGCAGATTTATGTCAGACTTCTGGAAACCTCTCTGCCTTATTTCTGTGTGCTTTTATAGGATACATGATAACTGTGGACCTTATATGTTCTCAAACCTTTCGTCTTCTCAGTTAAACTCTGTTTATCTATGAGACTTTTGAAAAATCTCTTAATTCTTTTTTGTCTCTTTAAAGGATCAATAATTCCTTGTTATGCTCATATGGTTATGCTCATATTACAGAGAGAAAAGCATTTTCTTGATTAAGTGAAAATAAATGAATGTCTTACCTGACTTACCTTTGAAATGTTGTTATAGATGAAGACAACATTTAGAACTCATGATATTACATTTTTAAAGCAATTCACAAACGTGACATTAATTACTAATTAAGTGGTTTTGTTACAAACTATAATCATTACCTCATCAGTTTTCAAAACAGCTGCATGACATATAGAACACAAGGAAATCTCCTTATCAGAGCACATGGACAGGGACTTCATGTACTACTTCTTGAACAGTCTTCTTGAAGGTCTGTTGGTGTCCAATCTGACAGTGCTATGGTTTTATCACCCTCTCTTTTTTATATTTTATTTTTTTTTTTTAAGTTTCATTACTTATATACATTAACTATGTTATATATTTCATATGCAGCACAAGGCAATTGCTGTTCCTCTTCACTCAGTATGGCGTAGGCAAGCCAGGAAGTTGGACATCCGTGCACTGTGTCCACATCATACTTTATCATCTGCTCCAAGAAAAGCAACCAAATAAATTATCTTTCATGGAACAACTTACTCCACAGCTATATAGAATGATCTTCCCCTTTTGCCTTTTTTTTGGTATAATTTAGGACAAAATTGTGTGCATAGAATTTGTGCCTTTGTGGTAGCAGTAGCCATGGGACATTCTTGATGTTTTAGGAATTTTTTCACACCATTGCAATTATTTTTTAAAAGGGGATTGCAGTAAAAACCTAAATGTAATCTTCATAGTGCTTTCTACCATGTCATACCACTGCAATTACTGTAGATTCACTGTGGGATTCCTTTACCCTGAAAGAGTCTTATGTCTAATGTGATACACACACAGTGAACCTTAAATAATTGCATGGACTCATGTTAAGGGCACTGACTGGAGCAGTCACTCAGTGTAGATGGTAATGCTATCACAGTTGGGGCAGGCTAATGTTACATTTCATTTCATTTAATTTCATTGACAAAGCTAGATTGTCATCTTTGTAATGATTTCCTTGCAGTTCAGCTGTGATATACTGGACAAACAACTCACAGGGTAATGTTACCAAGTTATGTGTGTCTTTTTGCAGACCAGAAGACCCAGTAAGAAGTTAAATTCTACAACTTGTGATTTTTTTATATTGAAGTATCCCCCCAAATTTTTCAGCTGGCAAAGCAACTTTTTCTAGCTAACTGGATAATATTTTCCCTTATTTTCGCTATTTTATTCCAACTTGCTACCATTTTAGAAGAAAAAAAAAATAGAGGGTTCATAAAGTTCTAGAGAACTGACCCACAGTGCGTTGCCACAGAGATTTGAGAGTGCAGAAGTCAGCAGCAGCTGAGTCAAGAACTAAGATCACTTCAGTGATCTCTGATGCTTCACACCATGAGGGTATGAGGGGAGAACTCTCCTCAAAGGAAGATGGAAAGCTATTTAATGGTGAGCTCAGTATGAGTTTCAAGAACCTGAAGGCTGAGCCAATTTCCAGGAATTACCAGGCTGAGACACACAGAAGAATGGGAAATTAATGCACTCAGAACCTGCGTAATATGTACTGTATTCTCTGATGTTTTTATAAATGCATATGAAATGATGAGCATCTAATCCAGCAACAGATCACCAGTCATTGTGGTATGGATGATTTGGTCCACACGTAACGAGGCCTATCACAGTGGAATATGAAGAAGCACAGAGTAGTAAGCCAGTCCCAACTCTCATACTGAATTACAGAGTATATACAGCCCTCCCAAGTCACTTGGCAAACAAAGTTTAAGTAAACCAAGGGCTGTATCACTGGAGTCATTGTTAAGAATACTACACCAAAACAGATAAGTAAAGGAAAGATGCTAGAATTGAAATAATTTAAATGCATCATTTTAATTCTATGCTGACAATATTTATTCTGTGGTTACAATGATGAATTCTATAAATAACAATTCAAATTTAGCATTCGTGTGAAATATTCTTGGAAACCTCTGGAAACCAGATATCAACAGTGGAATGAAATCATAAGGCACTGATTAGTTGTTTTTGTTCTTTTTTTATTATTATTCTCTGGATCAAAATATTTTTTCATAACTAATCTTGTAATTCAAATTTACAAGTCTATCAACAAATGTCTAGAACATAAACTTTGATAGATTGGGATATACAAGGTGGATTTGTGCTCAAATGTTAGTTTGGCAAACTTAGGAAGAATGAATGAAGCTGAAGCACTGCTATAAAGCCCCGTTTGCCATTTTGTTGGTATCATTTAGTGATAGGGAAATAACCAGGAGTTGTGAATGGTAATGTTTTAGACCTAGTGCAATTGTCTGCTTGGGAAACTGAGTCAGAGTCCTTAGGACAGAGCAGGTCCTCTGCTCTGTGTTCTATCCCTAATTGCCCTATTGCAGGTAGGCATCATAATAAGTAAGCACCAGCAATCTCTGTGCAATACCGGAATGAGTCATTACTCCAGATTTTGAAAGGTCTCATTAAATAGTGTTTTCCTCATTTTCTGGCTACCTTACCTGAGAGCCTGATTCTGATTTACAGAAATTTTAAGAAATCACAACATTTGTGAGAGTGGAGAGCAGTGGGATTTTAACCTACAAAACATTTCACAAAGCTAATCCCTCAGTCTTAATCTGGGTGTGAATAATCCAGTCACAGAGTTTGACACTAATTCTTCCCTATGTATTTTCTCTAAAAATACAATAAAATAAAATGAAAACAAAGAAGAGTTGCATTTTTGTGAAAATAAAGTACTTGTTTTCACCACTCAGATATTCAGTTGTATCACAGAAGAAAATGTTCAGAAGAAATCATTAATTTTCTCTCTAGAGCATAATTTCAAAAGGTCTCAGAAACTCAGGCATTGAACCTGACATTTGTCAAGGAGAAGAACGGAGAGCACTGGGAGGCTGCTCATTAAGAAGGACCCAGCCATGCCAGGCGGCAGCTGAGTCCAAGGTCCTATGGAAAAGATAGTACAGAAAATATTTTGGATGCTCAAATGCAGGCACACAAAGAAAGTTGTTCAAGGTTGAAGAAGCAACACTCATTTTCATTTTTCGTAACTTGAGGTACTTGACTTTGAAATCTTTACAGTTACTTCCATATATGGGAGATAGAATGTCATCTGAATAAAGTGATAGCATAAAGAAAATGGCTATTATGTGATGGTGCAGAACCATGGGATAACACATAATTTCAGCACTCCAGCTACATTTGTAAGGCAAAGCCTAACAATTTGATAAAGAAAACTTACTCTGAAAAAAAAAAAAAAAACAGATTAAAGCATTCAGATGAATTTAATTGTAAATGAAGAACATGGTAGCTAAGCACTGTCATATATAAATATGTATTTGTGTATTAAATTGTAATAAATGTAATAAACTCCTGAGTATTTCAGGAGTTAGGTATTAAAGAAACGTCCTTCAATTCTCATGTCTTTGCAGCCATCATCTCAGTATCACTAATGTATTGTTCATTTTGGTGTTACTGGTTGCAGCTGTGAATTTGAAATTATTTTCCCAGTCAGAGTATTCACATTGCTGCTTACATATTCAGGAGCACATATAGATGGTTAGGTTGATAAATCATCATTACCCTGTTTTCACAGCCTGTATTTTTATACACTAATTAATTTAATTTCTAATTGTTTGCAAAATGTGTTGTTTGCAACTGTAATAGAGAAATTTTTCCTTTTGGAAAGATTTTTGCTGTCTTTCTACATTCAGTTTTCATAACTAGAGGAGACATTTGCAACAGTAACAAGGAGGGGTTCTCCTTTAAGGCACAGAGGCAAGATTGCCAGAATCCTGGATCAAACATAGGAGAGCTAATTAAGTTTTCCAATGAATCTTTCCATAGATCACTTGCTGTCCTTGCTACACAGGCTGTGGATTTCCACTCAGTTTTAAGACGCCATCTGGTTTTTATATCTCTTGCTTAGGGCATGATCAGCTACATTCACTTTTTTCCGTAGTATTACTGGGCTAATATCCATTTATCCCTATTGCACTTTAAAGTTCATTTCCACCCTATAATACGTGTCTAGATTTTCCTGTA
Organism: Chrysolophus pictus; assembly: GCA_037305975.1. Classification (NCBI taxonomy): domain Eukaryota; kingdom Metazoa; phylum Chordata; class Aves; order Galliformes; family Phasianidae; genus Chrysolophus; species Chrysolophus pictus. Next base: position 45,833,268 of record CM074578.1, read on the forward strand.
CATACTGTATTTGGCAACAATATTTTTTTCTCCAACTTCTTTTCATTTTTATAGTGAGTGTAGCTCTTGTAAAAGGTAGCAGATTGACAACTCTCGCAGAAGAAACCTGACTTATCTGTACAAAAGAAAGAGCAGAGGATATGGCAAAGTAATCTTCCTTTCCTATTCCAAGTATCATGTTATCCTTGAACAGAAAGGAAATTCTTTAGGACTGAAGGCAAATGTCCTTGTAACAGTTCAGCTAGAATTAATGTGTTATGGCAGTGATGGTTATCTCTACTAAGACCTTACTGATAACCATTTATTCAATAGTTTTCACAGACAGAGGAACACTGTTCGGAGTTCATGGTAATTTCTTGCCATAATATCTACATCTGTGGCCCTGTGACTCTTACCACTAAAAGGTTTCTTCAACTGATCTTAAAAATCTGTATTGCACAGGGAATTTTCTAACATTTTCAACTTCACATTAAGTCAAGAGCACAATTCAAACTCTTGTAAATCTGTCTCAGTTTTGAAGTCAAGACTGGGCTTCTGTGCTCAGGAGCCAAAATTCCTCATATAGTCAAAGGAGAGAGACTCTGGAGAAGGACATGAAACAGTTGAAATACAGGTCTACAGCAACTGGCCACAACATGGAAATGGAAGACTGAGTTTAGGGACAATTCCTTGTGTTACTTGTCTTGTGTGTCAAACTGATTACCACTTTTCCCCATGGAGTCATCATGAGCCTATTGTAAGTTTTTGCTTCCCTTTTCTATATGAAACCTAGCTAGTCTGGGTGCACTTCACCACATGCTGTTGCAGAGCTCTGGGTAGTGAGATCACAGAATCACACAGAATCACATAGAATCACAGAATGGTCCAGGTTGGAAGGAATCACAAGGATCATGAAGCTCCAACCCCACCGCCACATGCAGGGCCACCAACCTCCCCATTTAATGCTAGACCAGGCTGCCCAGGGCCCCATTCAGTCTGGCCTTGAACACCTCCAGGGACGGGGCATCCACAGCCTCTCTGGGCAGCCGTTCCAGCACCTCACCACTCTCATAGTAAAGAACTTACCCCTGACATCCAACCTGAATCTTCCCTCCCTCAACTTAAAACCATTTCCCCTTGACCTGCCATTATCTACCCTTGTAAAGAGTTGAGATCACTTCAGATTTTCCAATGCTATATACATAATAATCATAAGACAGAATATTGATACAATTCAGAAATAAAATAGACAGTATTCTACTGAACAAATGTTAAAATTATATTATTTTCTGAATACTGGAATTAATAAAGCTAGTTTATCTCCCACCCAACTGTACAAAGCTCCTTGCCACTTTCAGCCCCATCAGGCAAGATAAAGCCGTGTTTTACATATGTGTTACACATGTGCCATATGTGTGCAGGTTGATGATCCAGCTAGCTGCATTCAACCAAATAACCTGACTTCTGACTGCCTTTTCCATCACTAAAGCACTGCTTTGGGTCTCTGTCTACTGCTCAATCACATATTTATCTGGAATTTTTTTGAAGTTATCTTACAAAGGTATTCTATTCTTTCCAACTTGGCTTAAACTGGCCAGGAAGATCCCTAATTCATACTGTGGCATAGATATATGAATATTTTTAATAATATACATTCAATTAATTGTAATAATCAAGCTAAATATGCAGATATAAATACCTATATGCCACAGAGAACACACACATCAGGAGATTATCCTTATAAGTAGGCGGAAAATTTTAAATCGCTGAGGTGCGAACATCAATGTAGAAGCCAGGCCTGGCATGTTTGTACCTTTGTCAGACTTAGGCATGTAGCTGAGTGGGCCACGTGTCATGAGGCATCACACACAGGACTGCAGGCAGAGCATCTTCTCATACAGCCTAGTAATTTAGTTAGGCACCCTGTTTGAGTAGGCTTGATATAACAGTCTTGGAAGTGAACACTGAATTCAATTTCAGACACATTTTCACTGCTGAAGCCTTTATTGAGATTCTTTCTCATCTCTGAACTTACAACATGAATTTTGCACAGTGTACCATGGATTTTATTCACAAATCTCCAGAACAGGATATTTTTCTTCTTAGTACTAGGTAGTTCGGCTTGCAACTCAGACTGACACTTTTCTTTCATTCCAAGAAAAGAGAAGTGTTGGGGGAAGTGGACACAGATAATGTTGTAAAAATTCAGATAAACCTATTTACATAACACCATTCCAACAGGCAAGGGTAAGTGATTTTTATTTCATTTATTTATTCATTTATTGCTCTTCACTGTTTCTTTAAGAGGCAAGATATTATGTTACGGGCTGACTGAGCTAGTAAAATGATCCATCAGACTGCAAACATTCTGAAATCCATAGCTTCTTGATACTAAATCTCTTCCTTTTCAGCTGGGTCACTTGTACCAAGAAATTTCAGGATAGTCATTTTTCAAAGAACAGCTATCAAGCACCAAAACTAAATAATCTTTTGTGCTATAAAGTATCTATTTACTGTAGTAAAGACAGTGGCAGTGGCCTGGCAATGAGAACCACAAGAGGGCCAGATTCAATGTTATTCCCTTGAGTGTAGAATGAGCCCAATTACAAGCCTATTTCTTCCACCTCTATATCCACATTTCAAAAGTAACACACTTTCCATTGGCAAGTGTAAAAGAAAATTTGAACCTCCTTAAGTAAGGATGCTAATTTCACTAATAAAGAGAGCAGGCTTTTATGCACAAGGAATGCAGGAAGAACTAGCACCTATGCAATAGGTTTGTATTGGTAATTCCAGATAAAAACCTACTATCCGAAACAGAGAATGGCTGTCTGTCTGAGCATCTTTCCTGTACAGCTGTGTGCCAGGACACAGCAGAAGCTCTCACACAAGCTGCTGTCCTCAGTCTTGAACTTCTCATTGAAGGAAAGTGGGCAGTTACAGAGATATGAGGTCTTGCAGAATAAGTAGACAGTGGAAAGAGAGGCTACATAAAAGGTAGAAAAAGATCAAAATGATCTCAATCTGTGGGATGAGAGGGAAACATCCTTTGGAGCAAAAAAGCTGAATCCAAAGAACCCATACTCAAATTCTCCTGTTGCCAGGCAAATTGAGCAATTTTTTCTCCTTTTAAATTATAAGCTGTGAATGATACTCTGTCAAATCTAGTTCTAAGCCTTTAACAATGCAGTAATAATAACAATAACAACAACAACAATAATAATAAAATCCTGATCTGTAAGTATCTAGTCTTCCTATGAGAAAACCCATTGGCACCTACAAAGCCACTCTTGCAGAGTGCAAGCACATGATAGGGGTAAGACCTTAATAGAAATAATCTCAATGCATATCAGACTTCTCATATTTTTGAAATCAAAGGGATTTAGGAGAATCATAAATCCCAGAGCTCTTCCTAAATGATTTCAACCGCTTCAGGAGAGTTCATTAAAACAATGTCTCTCCAGTCTTTCAGCAGAGACTAGCTCTCTGTAGGACAGTACTTTTGCTTATCTGGGAAGAGCTTCGTGCTGAGTTCCTGCTGGTTTATTCAAGTTCAGTGCTGGGCTCCTGTTACTCTTCTTCTGCTGAAAGTTAAACTGGTTTCAGCTAGTCAGTGCTGCCTGACAGATCTAAATAAGGGAACGCTGAGCGTACAGACCACACTCTGATACAGAATATGATTATTGTGGGAAGTCTTCCAAATTCAAAACAGCCAGGAATTTTAACATTGGAGCCAAAGCATTTCTAATAAGGGAGGTAAATTGCCTTCTGAATTTGATTTGCAATGTAACATTAATAGGAAAAGAAGTAACTTATACATTGTTCTCTTGTCTTCTAGTGAGAAGTATGATGGAATTCCAGTAAGATTCAAAACCTAGATTATCTAAGTCCAAAATCCATGTTTAGCCAGAAATCCAAATGATAGAGATACACTGTGCATGGTAATGAAAAAAAGTATTGTAAGTCTGGACATACGCGTAAAATTTTGGTCTTGACATTAAACTATCTGGGTTCAGATTCAATTGTGCTCATATATATCATATTCTAAATCAGGGAGAGCTCATTCCACAACACTGCGCATATTTTTTCCCAGCTCTGCTACTTGGTCCAAGACAATTCATTGTTTCTCCCCACAAGTACATCTCACATCACTTTTTGTAGCTATGAAATATCACTCTCATTATTTCAGTTTATATTATTTGACTGTAAGGGCTCAGGACTTGATGTGAGAAATAGAGTTGGATGGGAGTTTCCCCATGCTACGTATATATATTGTTACAGATTCTCTGATATCCCACCTATGTGGGATATAGTGTAGCTATACGTGGGTTTGTGCAGCTCATCCTACACATAGTGGTTATTTGAAAGTGATAGCCTTTCCTTTTAATACTTTTGTCTCTGATTTTTAACTTCATACAGTCCCATGGAACACCTGATATAGGTTCTCAGACAAATCTGTTAAGTGCATATATGAACCCATAAAAGCCGAGTGTTCTCAACTCAGATTCTTCTAGAGAAACACTATCTGACATGAAAAAAACCTCGGAAAGATCAATACATTTCTTCATTCTTTTTCCATTTGCTTTTGTCACTTAATGGTAATGGGGAATAATAGTAATTATAATAATTATTCCCACATTCAAAATACTCTCCGTCCTATGGGTCTAAAGTGTTAAATATAAAATTATAACTATTGCTGTTGCTGATCACAAGTTTGTGTTATTTCTGCGACTTAATGGTTGAGTGCAATAGTACAAATACGTGGAAATTTGAAAAAGAACGGAATTTTCTTCAAATATTTCTTTATATATGTATATATATATATACATATATAAATATATAAGTGCAAGATCAATAGAAGACAAGGAATTCTAAAGTTTGAGGAGTTTGACTGGGGTGGTACATCTGTCAAAACGTAACGCAGGTGTCCTAAGGCGAGCTCAGGAAGGCCAGAAACATCCCATGGAGCAGAAGGGCAAAAGCTCACTTGATCTTGATTTTCAATGTGAATACAGACTGTGAAAGCAGGGCCTCATGATCCTTCTGAAGAATTCCAAACTTGGAAAATGCATTCACAGAGTCCTATGCAGTATTTTTCACATGAAAACGTAGAAAGCTCCAGCCCTGGAAGTGTTCATGGCCAAGTTGGATGGGGCTTTGAGCAACCTGATCTAGTGGAAGCTATCCCTGGCAACTCAAACCATTCTATGATTCCATGATTCTGTGAAAATTACTGTAAACAAGTGAATTAATATAACTTGTGATGCAAGCAAAAAAAAAAAAAACAAAACCCAAACATTGGATTCTTCTCATACTTACATCTTAATATATTAATCAAGGTTGCAGGATATATTTATAGAAGCTACATAGACTTATTTAACATAAATTTATCATGATAGTTAATAAAAAATCAGATATCATAAAACCTGTTATGGCAATAAAGAGATCTATTCAGGAATCTTTGTAACTAAATCTACACTGAACCTACTCTTCACTCCCATTTAAGATAAAGAAATAAGAAGCAAAGCAGCGCAAAATAGACAAGCAACATTGTGGAGCAACAGTAACTTATAACTTGGAATCATTGTTCACTAATTTGTTGATAGCGTTATGTTCCCAGCAGAGCAACTCACTCAGGAGTGGTCTTCTTTGTAGGGAGAACTGCTGGGGTAAATCTGAAGAGAGCCTGTTTCTGTAGCATAATAATATTTTCTGTAAAATTCTCATTGTCTCCATTTGCCTATATTGAAACTTTTTTTTTTTTTTTCATATCTAAAAGGGAATTTTTAAATTTTTTTAGGAAAATAAAAAAAATATAAATGAAACTGAGATTTCTTTTTCCGCTAAAAACAACTGCAGAACTTAAAACTAATGCTTTATGTAATCTCATTCTAAGATATTATTTACAACAAAAAGTCTTCCCAATGAGAAATGATTCTGGACTCTTACTGAGTCTGCTGAAGGGAAAGAAAAACAACAACTGGTGAGAACTGCTGCATGTTAGGGGTATGCTAATTTCAAAGCTGAATACATTATTATTTCTCATTTAATCCATTTTGCAGATATATTCTCTTATATTGATGGAGTTTAAGTGCTGTGTCTCCAAACTCAGTTTCACCTCTACCCAGAGATTGCAAAGTGATTTTTCCTTCATGTTAACAGTTCATATGACCATGTTTCTCTATACATTTCTATTTAATAAATTTAAGGTCCTGGTTCCTGACCTATAGTTTGAGTTTGGAGCTCAGTGAAGCTCAAAGATTGAGACTGAACTTTCTTACAGCTGCCATGTTTCACCTGGTGCTACACTCAGAAAATGAAGTAAAAGGAGATACAGTGTAGACATTCACATGCTGCATCTCACCCTTCTGGTTTTCCACTGACAGATGAAGTATTCAGGCACTCTCTATTTTTTAACTGGCTCTTGCTCAGGAATGAATTGCCATGGTAAGTGGTAACAGCAGAGGGAAGAAAGGGAATGATGACTCATTTTTAAAAAGTTTAGGATAAAAAGTCAGCAAAGAAACAAAGTATTCTTACTTTGTAATTCCACATTCTAGAAAAATTATAAAATTCAATTAATATTCAGGCTAACATCCAAATTAAAACAAAGATAATCAAAATAGACAAAGTTTATGTCTACACAAGAACCTAACCATTAAATAAGCACGTTGAAATAATATTGTTAACATCCTGACTGTTCTTGAACCTAAGTTCAAGTTTAAAGCTGGTACAAGGCTGGATTTGAAATATCAGTGAAACAGAGTAATTGGTAGACAGCTTTGACTATTTGCCAGTTCCTCAGTCAGCCAAAATCAGCCACACAGAAAGAGGCAGTTGGTACCAGTAATAATACAGCCCTGGAAGACTATCAATGTGTTTGTGTGTTTGTGCATGTGTACACCTTGATTCAAGCAGCTTCAGTGTTTGTTACAGCAATTTGTGTTCCAGAGGAAAATTCTCATCTGTTGTATGCATTTTTCAATTGTTGATTTCTGCTTCTGTGGGTTATGTGCAAATACTGGCAAACATAGCCATTCAAAATATTTAAAAGGACACAAAGCTATTACAAGATTTTTCTTAGAATCAAAGAATCACTAAATGGTTCCTATTGTAGACCACCCAGTCCCAACCTCCTGTCATAGGCAGGGCTGCCAACCCTCAGCTCAGCTGCCCAGGGCCCCATCCAGCCTGGCTTTGAGCACCTTCAGGGATGGGGCACCCGCAGCTTCTCTGGGCAGCCTGTGCCAGTGCCTCACCATTTCCTGAGTGAAGAATTTCTTCCTCAGATCTAATCTAGACACAAAAAACCAGTACCTCTTGTTCTATTGCCACATTCCCTGGTAAAGAGTCTTTCCTGATCTTTCTTGTAGGCCTTCTTTTGATACTGGAAAGCTGCCATACATTCCTCTAAATTTCAGAAATATTTGTGGTATATTAAACATGCCTATTGCCTTTACAGGTAACTTGTTAAGTCACAGACTAAGGGTGAAACTGAAGGAGTCATCTCATGTACTTCCAGCTTTTGGGCATCGTTTTTTAAATGCTGAAGGAACCTAGGAAGAGCAAAAGGTATGTAAGCTTCTTAGAAAGGCACTGCAACACGCATTTCCCAAGGGAAGCTTTTTAGAAGCTATTTGTAGCTTGCTTTCATTCATGATCATGATGCTGCAGAGTATGAGGGTTCTCAGAGTTCTTGAAATTCCTTTGTATTTGGATATGAATTTGTCCAGATCACCTGACACCTTTCTTACTTTACCTGCTTTGCTTCTCCAGGCACATAAAGTGTTACACAAAGAACTTCCCACGCTTTTTTAAAATTACACTATAAATGTCCTGTAGTAGGGGAAAACAGATTTCTAGCCTTTCTTTTCAATATTAAGAAAAATAAAAAACCTTAAAAGCAACTGAAATAAGCTATCAAATACATGATATTGACAAAATTGATATCAGTATATATTGAGGTGTAATGCTGTCTTAGTTACCACACAGTTCAACAATCCTAGGCAGGGCATGGGGCCCACATTGTGAGCTGGGCTGGCCCACATGCAGACTGTGGGCCACACGTTGGATATGCCTAGGTTACCTCAAAACATAGTAGCACAGAACTTGAGGAAACCTGGCCTAACAAGAGAAAAAATATGATCTTGCAAGGAAAAAACAGAAGAACAGTCATGCACAGGAGAAAAATTATGCTCCTATTTATATGACATTGAGGTTGTTTGTATTAAAATGAAAGCTCCAGAAAGAAGAAAGTTTATATGGTATTGAATATGTGCAGATTCTGACTATGTGATGGAAACAACACTTGCAGAAAACATTAATTCACATGTATTTTCCATGCAAAACAACATTCTTTACTCTTTCATCCCAGCTGTTGTATACATCACTTGCTCTTCTTTGCATACTGTAAATGAGGTTGATATGCACAGGTTGCAGGCAGAAAATGCAGTCCCTGTGTGTCTTCTAGGTAAACATGAACTTTTAGCACTTACCCTGAGAAGACTTCTTAAATAAATGCCATTTGAAGGCAAATTTTGCTAATGATTGTTTAAAGCTGGAGCTATTACATTTAACACCCCATTATTTAGAACAAGCAATTAGTTCCAAGTGACTGCACTTACTGATTACAGTATCTTATGAGAACAAACATCCACCTTATCTTTCTAGACCCACTTTGGGGCATGTGAAACTTCCTTGTTTCCGAATATGCTCTTATGTCAGAACTGACACCCCACTCACTGAGAGTAGTTCCCTCATTCCATAAGCACAGGAGGGAAACCCAAGAGCACACAAGCTGGTATTTCCAGGACTGATGAAGGCAGCTGTTCAAATGGAGACTCCCCTGTTCTGAATGTTACATGCACCTTTTCTTCCTATGGGCTGTCTGAACTGTGCACAGAGCAGGGAAACTGGCTGCTCCTTTGTTTCTAGCACAAAAATAGAATTGGTTGTTGACTGGAAAGCTGTCCCAATACAATGTTAACAATAACCTGTACTAACACGGACTACTGCTCGGACACAGATGACTAGTCTTGGTATGAAAATTTGTGTGTTCCCTGCCATCTTTTCAACCATAGAAAAGCCATAATTCATTTTTTTTCCTGTTGTTCTTTCTTGCCCATTATCATTTAAATCTGGAGATGGACAGTTTTAAATCTGGACTTAACACTCTTCAAAGAGATATCTTACTGGAAATATCAAAGAAGGATAACAGCAGAGCAGCAGTCAGACGGACAGAAGCTGCAGCTTTCAGCTCAGGATTTAGGGCCAGCCTGTGAACTGGTGCATTGTCCTCAGCTCACTTGTCCCATTTGCCCCCCTTAAGTTGCAGCTCATAGACTGTAATTAAAGGCTGTGTAGAAAAGCAACTTTGCAGTCTTCAGAGATACTCAAGTTGTATCAAAATTAGGACTTATTAATAATCCCAGAAAGCTGTATATATATTTCCTAGTGGATAAACTTTTCAAATATTTTATCATGGGCAGTTTACTCCATTTCTGTGAATGTGCTGTGAACCAATAAATCCAAATGCAATGTGCACTTGCGGTTTCCTTATGCTTCCATCGGTGAAAAGGTTTCATGTGTATACACACCACAGGGAAATTTGACCTAGACTGTTGTTTTGCCTACCTAAGGAAGGGCTTCTTTCTCATGTTTGCACATGCAAAACACCTATTAATTTAGTTATAAAAAGGCTGAGTGTAGAAAAAGTAGAATTGTGTTTCAGCTCAGACAACTAGGGACTGTTTCCAAATCTACCTTTGATATGCATTCAGATGCCTATGCTGGGCCTATTCATTCATCTTCAGCAACAATAAAACCAATGAAGAATTTACTACTGTTTCATTGAAGGTTACTGGGAAGACAAAAAAGATATCAATATTAAAATTATGAATAAAGGAGTAGCTAGAGAAAATACACTATGCAGAACCCTTGATACAATTAACAATTAATAAACTGTAATGTAAATATTTTTCAAAGTTTGCTGATCTCAAAGAAGAAAGAGGGTGATTGTTGGAGTTCAGACTGGCGTGACAGGCAGAGGCCGACTAATTGAAGCCTGTGTAGTTTGCTCTTACACTCAGGTCTCCTCTGCAGATGAGATATCTTGACAATTGGCATTTTGTTATAAACAGCAGCATGTCTATGAGGCTCTGTAAATATCATCAAATGCTAACTGTTACAACTAGATTATATTTAATTGTGCATTCATCCCTAAGACTTAGTCCTATAAAGATGAATTATTAATTTAGATAAATTTTGTGAGGTGATAACAGATTTAGTTATTTCAAGGGTTTCACACAGTATTTCCATAACATGAGAGGAATTTACTGCTACTGCTTGTTTTAGAAGTTATGATGTTTATTCTGAACACAGTATATGCTAAGTAGCCAGTCTGATTTAACAAAAAAACAAGGATCTTTGACAGGTTTTGACAGGAGATAATGGTTATATCACTTTTGTCTAGAAAAACGGTATCTGTAGTAATTATACACATATAAATGTATGTATAAATATATACATATACATAAATATATATCAGTGCTTCTACTTAAAAAAAAAAAAAAAGAGTAAACAACCTTAACACCCTTTTGATATGACAACCCACCATCAGTGACATTGACAGTGGGGTCCAGTGCACTCTCAGCAAGTTTGCTGATGACACCAAGCTGTGGGATGCAGTTGACACATCAGAGGGATGGGATACCATCCAGAGGGACCTAGACAGGCTTGAGCAGTGGGCAGAGATGAACGTCATGAGGTTCAACAAATCCATTAGGAAAGTCTTGCACCTGGGTTGAAGCAATCCCCACTACCAATACAAGCTGGGGGATGAAAGGATTGGGCACAGCCCTGCTGAAAAGGATCTAGGGGTACTGGTGGATGGGAAGCTGGACATAAGTCAGCAATGTGGCTTCGCAGCCTGTAAAGCTACACATATCTCAGGCTGTATCAAAAGAAGTGTGGCCGGCAGGTCAAGAAAGGTGATCCTGTCCCTTTACTCTGCACTGGTGAGGCCTTACATGGAGTACGGCATCCAGATCCTGTACGGCATCCTGTACTCAGTACAGGAGAAACATAGATTTGTTGGATCATGTCTGGAGGAAGGCCATTGGAACAATCCAAATGGTTTAACACCTCTCCTACAAGGAAAGGCTGCAAGAGATGGAGCTATTCAGCCTGGGCAAGGCTGAGAGGTGACCTGATAGTGGCATTTCAGTGTCTAGAGGAGACTTTTTTAGCGGAGTCCGTGGCGGTAGAACAAGGGGAAATGGTTTCAAGATTAAAAAGGGTAGAAGTAAGTTGGATATAAGGAAAAAGTATTTTACAATAAGCGTGGTGAGCCACTGGAACAGGTTGCCCAGGAATGTGGCGGATGCCTTGTCCCTGCATCACTTTCAAGGTGAGGCTGGATCTGGCTTTGGGTAACCTGATCTAGCTGTGCATGTCCCTGTTCATTGCAGGGGAGTTGGACTAGATGACTATTAAAGGTCCCTCCCAGCCATAAAGATTCTATGATTCCATGATACAAATCATCTGATGAGGTATTTCTAGTCATTCGGCTTTCCCTTTTCTCTCTTTGGCACATTTTGTATGACTCTCCCACAGAAAGCATGTTCCTCTTGTTTTCCTAGTTCATCATCAGGATTGAGAGACAAAGGGTGTTGATGCTGAACTCATTTAGCAGGTAGCAGCTATGAGCCCAAAATGCTCATCCAGGTTTGCCTTGTGTTGTATGGCAATACTATTTTCCATAAAAAGAAATACAGTTTTTAAAGAGTCAAGAGAGAAAACAAAAAAACTTCCAGTCTTCTCTTGAAAATATATTCAAAACCATTAACAGTATTGAGACCGAGTAGCTTTCACTGAGGGTGCAATTTAAATATCATTGGTTTATTCAGATGTAACTGTGGCTGAACTTGTTTGGAAAACTGTTGTTGTTAGTGATGCAGGAACAGAAAAGAGCTCAGTGCACACGTTGAATAAATTGGTGGCAGTTAAGCAAAGAAAACCTTATTGCTTATAAGGAGAACATATGTGCTGTGGAATCACAAAGAGAAAGTAAACACTGATACCTACGGTGTTGTTGTTTTTGTTTTTTTTTAATAATGTGTTTCATTTCAAAGAGGAATTGTACTTTAAATGTATTTTATTTTGTCATAGAAGATTCATACATCTTAAATACATTTTGACAGATCTGACACAAAAATCCTACTGCTTTTAGACCAAGTTCACAAAGATTCACATAGTTCTAACCATTTCTAATATCTTTGATATAGTACAGTTAAAGTATGAGAATCCTTGAAAGCAGCAGTTGCAACAAATATTGTTATGTCAATAAATATGAAAAATTAGCTAACAACGGTTAAGCTTTTTTTAAAACCAGACAGCAGAAGTAACAGCAGGCTCTGCAATATGTAGGGCCACACATCCTCATCCAAAACAAAATATATGCAAATCCTATGCAGATGTAAGGTTTTTTGCCAAATTGTAGCTAAGAATGTATAACAGGTCAGCAACTTGTTTGAGGACAAAGTTGTTAAAGATGAAATCAAATATAATATTTCAATTATTTCTCATTAAAGCAAAACTAATTCTCTCTGTTCAATATAAAACATTTGTTCACTTTACAGGAACAAACAAACAAACAAACAAATCCAAAACTGTTTTAGTACTTTGCAAGTAAAGTTTCAGATCATTCTCTGGGATGTATGAGAGCTGGGCTTTAGTTCGTGCAGACTGCAGTATAGTCAACTCTATTTCCTGCAAGGGAATATCTGGATAACTAGATGAAAGAAACCCTCTCTCTTTTGCACAGTGTACCAGAAAATCTTCAATGAAAAAGCAAAGAGAAGTTAAAAAAAAATAATGTCTGCAAGGACTGAGTATCTCGTGCTGAAGTATCTCATTGAGCTAAGAATTTTTTTCTTTTCTTCTTGGAAATATGAGGTGGAAGTTCCGGTTTGCTTTCTGTCTGATTCAAAGTAGGCATCTGACTTAGGCTTTCTAACTTCTACTGAAAAGTGAAACTTTCTCTAGAATGCTGGCCTCCCTAATTCCTTCCATCTGAAACTATTCCACAGTCTTGGTCTGTGTTCTCAAATTCATCAAAGCAATGGATCAAAATCATTTTTGACTTGCACTTGCAGCCCGGAAGGCCAACTGTGTTCTAGGCTGCATTAAAAAAGGAGTGGCCAGCAGGGAGAAGGAGGTGATTGTCCTCCTCTACTCAGCTCTTGTGAGGCTCCATCTGCAGTACTGCGTCCAGGCCTGGGGTCCCGAATATAGAAAGGATGTGGAGCTCTTGGAGTGGGTCCAGAGGAGGGCCACTAAGATGATCAGAGGGCTGGAGCACCTCTTCAGTGAGGAAAGGTTGAGGGAATTGGGCTTGCTTAGCTGGAAGAAGAGAAGGCTCCAGGAAGACCTCATTGTGTCCTTCCAGTACTTGAAGGGAGATTATAAACAGGAGGGGGAATGGCTGTTTACGAGGGTGGATAATGATAGGACAAGGGGGAATGGTTTTAAACTGAGACAGAGGAGGTTTAGGTTAGATATTAGGAGGAAGTTTTCACGTAGAGGGTGGTAATACACTGGAACAGGTTGCCCAAGGAGGTTGTGGATGCCCCATCCCTGAAGGCATTCAAGGCCAGGCTGGATGTGGCTCTGGGCAGCCTGGTCTAGTGGTTGGCAATCCTACACATTGCAGGGGGATTGAAACTAGATGATCATTGTGGTCCTTTTCAACCCAGGCCATTTTATGATTCTGTGATTCTATGATTCTACGATTCTATGATTCTATGACTTGGACACTGTATCTTCCTGGAGCATAATGTATTGCTTTGGGTTCTGAACTAACAAATATTTAAGTATGAAATCACAGTGCATCGGCACCATAAGGCAAATTGTGAATGCTGCCCTACCCCTTGGCCTGCTGTTTGGGCACTCTACTCCAGAGTCAGACGGTTTTGACTCCAACAACAGAAGATGGGAGTCTGTGGGTGCTACGTCTATGCTGATAGCTCGAAATATTGAAATACTGAATTAACGGGGAGTTGATACACTTCCCAATCTCCTAGCCCTTCTCTGGCTAAAAATTATTCCATCAGATTAAAATGAAATCAGAATCCCTATTTTTTCATTTCAAAATCACACTTTCAAATGAGTTTCCTAATTTTTCTGAGTTTACTCATTTTTTTCAGTGGCTTTTACAGAAATATCCCTCAGAATAGAGATAGCCCTGAACTTTCAGTCTCTCCTCTTCCAAAGAGCCTCTGAAGAAGGCCAGAAGGGAACTCCTCTACTCCTAAGGGAATTAACTGTAGTTGCCCACTACATTCATTTACATCACAGAAGCTTTCATGCTTTTAGGGATCAAACAAGTCAGTGCTCAGAGAGCATAGAGTTAAAAATAAGCCATGTTCCATACCTGTGCTGTACTTCTGGTTCACAGCTGAAGATCTTCCCTATCTACTTCAGGCTAAGTGAAAGCATGCAATGCTTGAACATTCATAGAATTATTTTCAATATACGAAATTAAAGATAGGATTTTTAACTACCAGCATTTGAATAAGATGCAATGATGACTGATGTGATTTTCTTCTAAAGGTAAAGAAACCTGACAAGAAAGTCTCAATAAGCTGGAACTGACTCTTATTTAACACAGCTGCTTAAATACCTAAGTTTGTTGAATGTGGCATTCCCAGAGTTTACATATTTTGAGATGGAAAAACTGATTCAAATTGGCTTATATTACATGAGAAATATTTTTGCTCAGGTGAATATAAGAGTTTTATTTCTTGTTTTGGTGTAGGAATATAAAAAATCTTTTTAAAAAGTACATTTACAACTAATTTTTAATATTTCTATTTGAGGACTAAAATTGCAAAAATGTAACCAGTGGCCATAGCTCTCCGTACCATAAACAAATCTATTTGTGAATCCCATTAGTAAATATGATGTCCAGTTGGAAATGTTTACAAGATCGGACCTTAAAGTAGAAACTCTAATCAGCAAACTATGCACTTGTGGGTGAACAACTATAAATATTCATTAATGATACCAAAAATACATGAAAAATGACTGAATGAGAGCAATTAAGTTGAAATCAAGTGCACTCCTTATTCTACTTCAGGACCAACCTCTTTACTAATAAAAACTTCATGCAGGCATAATGCACTGAGGCTTGTGGGTTTTATCCTTTGTTTTGTTTCTTTCATTACATTATAATGGAGCAATATAAAAAAGCAAGAATTTTCTTACCTTGATCAGTATTGTATCTCTACATAATAGGAACTTGTTGATATGTAAGTTGCCATGGAAGTAAACCCTCTTATGGAAACTACAAGATACAAAGAGCACAATAATACTGTTTCATTGAGCAAATTCTCAGCTACAAAACAGTAGTTTTCAGCATAGTCAACACTATTAGCTATGCATTTTCACCAGCAGTGAATAAGAACCTGCATGCTGCACCAGCAGAGGTGAAACACTCTGGCTGTCACCACTCCTAAAATACATCACCCACCATCTCACTGTGCTCATATCAGATTTTCGTTCATAAGCTTTCAGCAAGTATCAACGAATGTCAATGGATGCCATTTTTCAATACGGAGGAATTCATTTCCACACCTTTGCTTTATTTGCACTTCCATTTCAGATGTCATTTTGTCATACTGTCCCCTTGCTCAAATATGTCACATGGCAGTTACTGCCATATCACCAACATCCTCTTCTGATGTCACATGTCAACATGATAAAAATAGAAAGCATTACTTTCGGAGCAGCCCTTGTATTTGTAAATGCTACTAAATGAGTTAGAGCTTAGATGACAGAATTATACCCTGATAAATTCTTTGAGCATTGCTTTGCTGACTTGAGGAGCAATTGGCTTAAGAAATCATCACTAGGATGCAAAGCTAGGTTTCAACTTGTATACTTGTCTTTCTCTCTTGGATATCAAATAACATGAGCATGGAGTCCAGCTCTTACAGGTCAGTACAAAGTGGTCAACAAACCATGAAGGACCATAAATATCTTTTTATCAGTCTTTCTTGTGCTCAGCTTCAGACTCAAATCACAGTGCTGGGGATTGTCAGCATAACCCAGAACCATTTTCTTTTAAATTCTGGATTCCTAACATCACATCACATGTAATTATTTTACAGTCATATTATTATGTCTCAGAAAGCTTGGGAGCCAGCAATACAAAATCATGGAATCTTTTGAATTGGGAGGGACACTATCAGGCCATTTAGTTCAAATCCTCTGTAATGACACCCACAGCTAGATCAGGTTGCTCAGATCCCCATCCAGCCTGATCTTGAATGTCTCCAGGGACAGGACTTTCACAACCCCTCTGTGTGATCTGCTTCAGTGCCACACCATCCCTACTGTAAAAAACTTCTTCCTTATGTCAAATGTAAATCTCCATTCCTTTAGTATGAAAAATTTTCACCTTGTCCTATCACCACAGACTCTGCTATAGAGTCTCTGCCCTCTTTTCTTATAGCCCCCCTTTAGATAGGCAACTATCAGGTCTCCCCGTAGCCTTCTCCTCTCCAGACTGAACAGCCCCAGCTGTTTGAGGACATTCTGAATTAGTGCCTTGTCTACTGTTAATGAGGATGTATGTAATGGAGATGAGCGTTTGATCTGAATAATTAGTGAAAGATCATTTCCTTTCTAGTTTTCTGGTGATTATGTAACTGAGCCCTATGTGTATTTGAAATCATCAAGTCTTTCTATAATTAAAGCACAAAGTGTTTCTTTTTTTCTCCATGCTTTTCAAATATAGAGTGAATTTGAAACCATTAAAATAAGGAGCATCTCACATGGTGTGAAACTCAGACTTTTATAATGGCAAAACATTTTTATGGCTTTTTTTTTAATTTCGCAAATAGGCTATTTTTTTTCTTCTGTTACTTATAATTGCTTCTAATGCTTATTATAGAAATATCCAATAAAGGAGAATCTCTTTGTAATTATTCAAATAGCAGACAAATTTTCTAATTAAAAACAAAAAGTCGTGATATTATAATTGCTCCATTTCTATAGCACATAAGTTACACACAAAAAGAATTCCTGATGATATAATTATTTCACATACATTTTATAGCATCATGAATGATTTTCTCTTCCCTATCAATTCAGAATTTTTCTTCCATATAATTAGAAGTTATTTCCTTAACCCCTTCTCATATTCACATAATTAGAAAACAGCTTCTGAAAGCAGAATATAGTAAAATATACATTCCTATTGTATTCTTCAGTTTATATATAGCACAATGTAATTCATGTCTAAAATCCTTCCACTAAAACATCTAAGATATTAAACAATAAGCAATAAATGAAAGTAGTTCAAGGTATTTCATTTTTATGACATTTTACCAGTACTTTTATTAAAATTGAAATTTTAACGAGAAGTATGCTTTCACTATATGGGCATTTATATACAAAACCACATGCATACATAAATAAATAATTTTATAAATGTACAAGCACTCAATGCTTAGCTGATAAATAGGGGACAAAAAAAAAAAAAAAAAAAAAAAAAAGAAAAAGAAATGTGTTCCTGGTAATTTTTCATGCGTTTTTGCTTTAAAAGCTTTTTAAAAATTGAGGACAATACTACATTCTTTTTTTTTTTTTTTTTCCTAATGTCTCCTAGGAGAAATATTTTTTTTTTTCCTTGAGGAGTAGGATTTGAACATTTAATTATCGAAGAAATACAAATAAAGTTTCATTACTGTGCTCAATCTTTGTGTAATTTTAGAGACATGAGAATCCAAAAGGGCAACTTTTTCTCTAAAGAGAAGATTTCACAGACAACCTGTGTGCAGACCACAGCACTGGTTATCATAGAGATGATGTAAATGGTCTGCCTGGAATGAGCTGCAAGTAAACAGCTGGTGCAAAGCTCATGGCCCTGGTATCCAGCCCAGCTGCTTTCTTCACCCTACCTTGCATCTCCCTCCCACTGCTGGGCAGGAGCTACCCGAGAACCAGCACCAGCTGTATCCCCACTGCACACAGTTCATCTCACTGCTGCCTCAACCCAGCCTAGAAATGCAGCCAAGGAACAACTGCTCACCCAGTCCTGTCAAGTAAGGATGCTGGTTGGACTCTTGATTCTGTAACATTAGAGCAGTAGAGTAGCTTTTGTCAGTTTCTCCTCACATGTCAAGTTCAACAGAGAAATAGGGATTTAGTCAGCTTTTTCCATCTCAATCTGAAGATCATGTGTTTTACTATCCCCAAACAACAAATTCTCCAACATGAGGTTGGTGAAGTACTGAAACAGATTGCCCAGAGAAGCTGTGGATGCCCCACTGCTGGAGGTGCTGAAAGTGCTTTGAGCAATCTGATCTACTGGATTTGTCTCTGCTCATGACAGGGAGATTGGAATCAGAAGATTTTTAATGTCCCTTCCAACCCAAGTCATTCTATGATTTAACTTAAGGCACTCTTTGAAAAGGCACAGGTTATTCCCTCTGCCCCTCTTGTCATTAATCCTCTGCTCATCTCAACACACAGAGGGGTTAGGCCCAGTGTATTTCACTCCATGTTTTGTTTTTCAACTGTATTTAATTCTGCTGGGTTAGCACCCAGAAAACAGCAACTGGTTATAGATCTGACAGAAAAGATCATCTCCTCTACTCCTGTTTATCTCAAGAGAAGCTACATACTTTAATCTGGTGCTTGCCATAGCTCATCATTGCTAATTTATGAACAAATCCATTCAATGTTACATTGCTTAACTTCAGACAGTTCCTCTTCAGTCTATTGCATCTGTCTGCGTCTTGCACAAGTTTTTCGCATGAGCTATTGGGCTTTGTTAATGTGAGGCTACTGACCTCACATGCATATTAATGCCTCCATGCAGAAATCCTTTGTGTCACCTGTAGCTGGTGCTTTTCCTGGGATTTAAGTTTACCTTTCTTCAGTTCATCTACTTAGTTCCTCTCTCAGTGGCAGCAAATACTTCTACAATTAGCAAGCACGTGTTAGATCTGTCACACTAAACTTTCACCCCTCACTAATTCTCAGTTTGTCTTTAGTAAATCAACATTTTTAAAAGCAGTTACACCAGCCACAGCTCTCCAAAAATTAGAAAATTGTGGTTTAAAGTGAAAATATTCAATCCAGCAAAAGTAAATGTTAAGTCAGCAATCTGTCCTCCTGCCTGGCAGCGGCTATACAACTAAAATTCCTGTATCTCATCTGCTGAGCAGGCAAGAATCTTGCCCAAAGGAAAGCCAGCAATGGCTGCAGTGCTGGTTACCGCTGTGTGAGGCTTTTCTGTGCTCTTTCTTGAGAGATTTATCTTGAGAAAGGAACACACTTTTTTCTGCCTTATCTGTATATCCACAGAGCAGTGCCCAATCTCCTAACATCTTGCATGGTTGGAGAACTAACCTAGAGAAATCACTGCAGGAGAGTTTATGTTTCCTACCACTGAATATGCTATGAGAATGGGTGTTGAAGCTTCTGGGTTGCTCTTTCTATGCTCTACCTGCAGCTTAATCTGCCAAAAAAGACAGCTGTAGTATGTCTATGTTAGATGGGACTGAGAGAATGAAATTCAAAGTTAGAACAGCGCTTCTCAGAAAGTGTGAGGGAAAGATAGGACAGGAAATATTCTACAGAGTTTTCAAATTTGGTATTTCTCCTTAAAGGAACATTGCAGGTACACTCTTAGGAACATTCTTTTGTAATGGTGTTACTGCTATTTGCAACGAAGCCACCATGGAAGTATGATACTGCTGGCTGCATCGTTCACTTACAATATTAATTACGTTGAGACCTGTCTGATAGACTGGTTCCTGCACTCTTCTAACGCCTAAATGAATATCTGCTTGGAAGGAACATAATTAGGAAAGTACTAATGGAGTTGTCAAGTTTAAATAGAGAAGGGCAATGAAGGAACAACTAGGCAAGACGAGGGCAAGCAAGCTGGTGAGGGAACTAGAGCACAAGGTTCCTGAGGAGCTGCTGAGGGAACTGAGGAGGCTCAGGGGAGACCTTATAGCTTTCTACAACTACCTGAAAGGAGGTTATATTGAGATTGGATCAGCCTCTTCTCCTGCACAACTAATGATAAGACTAGAGGGAATGGCCTCTAGTCGTGCAAGGGGAAGTTCAAGTTGGATATTAGGAAAAATTTCTTCTCTGAAATAATGGTCAAGCACTTGAATGGGCTGCCCAGTGAGATGGTCGAGTTGTCATCTCTGGAGGTGTCCGAGAAACTGTAGATGTAGTACTAAGGAACTTTGTTTAGTGGGCAATATTGCTGGTAGGTGGATGGTTGGACTTGATGATCTCAGTGGTCTTTTCCAATCTTAATAGTTCTGTGAATCAGTGAATACAAATCCTTTGACTCTGTCACTCTGCTCTTGAACACCTAGGCTTTCTGCAGAAGAAGAGTGATCAACTGCTATTGTTTTAAATTTTTAAATGTTTTAATGTTTAAAACATTGTGCCTTTACTTCAGCTGCTTGCACATATTTTTTTTGCTCCCTTTTACAAAACTGATGACAAGGGTGAGAGGCAAGGGCCTGCACACCTGCATAACTGTCCATCTGCCAGGTCCTGTAATGACCGGAGAACATGATTTTTCTGATTTGTCCTAGAACTGCTTTCTTGTGTACATGATGCTTTTGTGGTTTGCAATTTATTGAAAATGCATCATTTAACTATGGAGAGTGAGTTTACTTTTAGGTACACAAGACAGTCAAAGTATTTATTGTAGCAGTATTCCTACCAGGGTGACTGCCTTTGAAGAACTGCATATGCTGATTCTTTATTTGCTGTATCTGTTCTGTGAAGAATCTTTTTTTTTCTTTTTCTGAACTCAATTTAATGTTATAGCGAGAAACATATCTGCATCACTAGTCCCAGATTCTCACCTCAGCTTTTGGCCTGACAAGCTGCTGTCCTTACAGTGTTGTGTCCACATCTGGGAGATTCAAATGTGCCACTAAAGCTGAGTTGCAGTCAATGAATCTCCTCTCAGATGTAAACTGCTTCCTGACTTTTTGTATGGCTTGCACTTAACTTAACCTGCTATTGTATGCTGACCAAGCCAGCAGTTGTTACCCATCCAGCTGCTCACTCACTGTCCCACAGCAGAATGTGGGAAAGAGTCAAAGGAGTGAAAGTTGAAAACTTTTTCAACTGGTGGATTGAAAGAAAGGCAAGTTAATTAGTGAAGTAAAGCTATATGTGCAAGCAAAGGAAAATAAGGCACTCATTCACTGTTTCCCATTGGCAGGCAGATGTTCAGAAGCAGGAGTAGCTTCCCATGAAGCAGGGCACATGTAATAGACACTTAGGAAGACAAAGGATATAAACACAAGAGTTTCTTCCTTCCTTCTCTCCTCAATTTTTTATTGCTGAGCATGACATCTTTTATTATGAAATATCCCTTTAATCAATTTGGATGAGCTGTTCTGTTTGTGTCCCCTCCGAACTTCTTGGGCAAATCTAGTATCCTCACTATAAGAGCTGAGTAGGAAAAAGGAGAAATAAAATAAACTTGATACTGTGCCAGTAGTTCTCAGCAACTGCTAAAACACTGGTGTGTAATCAGTGCTGTTTAGTCACAGATCTATCTGACCTATATGTGCTCCTATAAACAAAATTCACTGCATCCCAGCCAGAGCCAGCACAGCAACCCACAAGCTCATCAAGGAGGATAGCTCTTTTCTGATTACACAACCACTAGGAGTTCAATAGAAAAATAATGTGAGCCATGCGATGTTGTCTAAAAATTCAATGATTTCAAAGGTAAGCTCACTCTTCGATATTGTTAAAAACCTAAGATAGTTGTACCCAGAGGAATCGTATTGAATAGAAACATCAGACTGTAAAAATTCTATGACAAAAAGGCTGGAAATAACTCAAATGTTCAGTTATAGACTGTCTCCAATTTAATTTCTGCATGCACTGAAGGGTTGTTTGGTTTTTTTCCCACTTACATCTACCAGAGAAACTCAAATGTGCTCTATTAGTCTATAAGGTATGTATGCTCATGAACTCAACAAACTGGATACTTCTGTTTCCATGAATGCAATAGTTCATATATATAGAAGGATTGAATACTCAGGATTCTTTTCTTTTCCTTGACAGATCTAAGAGTTACTAAAAAAACACTACTACTGCTCATAAATTAATATGTAAAATAAGAAATATTCCAAAATTTTCAGAGAAATAGGTTTTTTTTTTTAAATTGTTGAAAAATAATTTTCATATAAATTTTCATAATTTGCCTTTATTTCACTAGAAGTTACTTTGACATCTGTTTTAAAATATTTTTTGGTGACTAATCCAGTCTATTAGATAGGTCAGAAGTTGTGGAATAGTGGTTTTTGAATTTACCACTACTTCAGCTGTCTCTCCCAAGCTCCATACATGTCATGTAATAATCTCTCTAGGGCAATTTGAATCCATGGTTGTGAAAGGAAGTGATTCTTACATAGGCTGCTGAGTCTGCACTGTGAAGGCTCAGCTGCACAACATGCCCTACTGTGTACTGCAGAGGAGGCATGTGATGTCTGAAAAGTTGCCATATCTTGTCTATGAACTACAATCAAGCAATGTGATGTCTGAAGAGTTTTAGCCACAGGAAGGTTCATAAAATGGAGTTAAAACAGCACATGAAAAAGGGGTAATTATATGCCTTTATTTTTTTCCCTAAAATAAAGTCTACTTTTGAAAGATACATTGAAAAAAACCAAGGATTGGCAACTTGGATTCCTTTTGTATCCTTACCTTCCCAACCATAACCACAGTAGGTGATGTAGTTTCAGTGATAAAGGAAAATTAATCAGGGCTTTGCTTCAAGTAAAAGCAGTCATTGAGCCTAGATTGTCTGTGTTCCTTTCTGGGAAAATATTTTGTGGGAAAATCTCTGACAACTTGGGAGAGATTGAGACTATATGTGAGAGAGTTGTGCCTATTTACCACTTCCAACTACAGAACACACATATATATACACTTGTGCACACAAATACAAAGACATGCATTCCTGCACACAGTCACTTCAACCAACCTTTTTTTTTTTTTTTTTTTTTTGGCATGGCATCTTTCCTAGATATAATGAATAAATCACAAAACAAGACAGAAAATGCTGGTATGGGATAAATCAGTATTTTTCCCACATTCTCTTGCAAAACATACTGATCCTACCCAAGGACTCTGGAATTGTAACAAACAAATTCAAGGTGCTTTTAAATCTTCAACAAGATAAGGACACATTCAGAACAGGGTGAAAGATACAAAAACACGGATCCATCTAGCATCCAGGCTCCTACCAATTTTATTGAGACATCTGAGGTTTATGGAGGAATTAGAAGCCTAAATTATTTTCTGAGTTTAAACCAAAGACATTTGGGACCATTCTTAGGGCAACAAGATGAAAGAATTTTCCTAGTGGAAGTTCAAGGGAACACTTGAAAACTTTACAAAAAACAAACTATACCATGTCCAGGTCTGTGTTTGCTTTATGACTATAAGATGAGAAACTCATGTACACACATATTTTGAACTCAGATTCCAATGGGACCCAGCTTTTTCCCTATCTGTGAAAACAAATGAATAAATATAAATGTTTATATGTCTTATCTATCACAGTTTAAAAAGAAATGCATTTGCAGAAATCCATGCCTTATACGTGATCTGGGCATAACTCAGCTATTTCTAGTAAGAAGAGAATAGATGACTCTGTAATCAGATCTCTAGGAGTTATAATTTACTGTCTTTTAGTGGAGTTTTTTTCTTTTTCTTCCTTCTTTCCCCACCCCCAACATTCAACCAAGTTCTAAGACAAATTTAATTACCAGTGACATGAGTCTAGTGAAATACTGTTGAGGCCAGCATAACAGGTCTGCTGTTATCCTGTCGAGGCCAATTAGGCAAAAAGTTTTTTTTCCCCTTGACATTTTCAAAAGAGAAAAAGAAACTTTAACTTTATTTGACAAGTGCTAGTAACTACTATGAATCACAGAACAGAGAAATTTTTAGTAGTATTTTAGCTGGGCACTGGACACAATCAGTAAATAAAATTCTGTGTCTTTCACAAAGTAGGTTGCATTTTTATCTGAATGTGTGCTTGGGGGGAATAGGAGGAGCTATAAATCATTTCTCAGAAAAACAATAAATAAAACAGACTTAGTGAGTTGCAAAGGATATATTTAGAGATACTAACCTTCAAACAATGAAATAGTACAATAAAGAAAAAAAAAATCTGAGGTCTTCACACACTATCTACATCACAATACACGAATCAATCATGCATCCTTGCATGATACATTGAAGAAAGGAACATGCTTTTGTTGGTCCATGTTTATATTAATTACATCACAATTATTATGTAGGGGAGCTATTCAAGTAAGCTTATAGCCATGGGATTGGAAGCAGTAATAATTAAAGCTGTGTTTTTTATCCCCATTTCAGTCTGAAGAGATTTAGACGGAGTTAGTATTGCTCTCAGTAAAAATAGTCAAATGTTATCTCTTTTCTCCTATGGACAACTGATGAAGTTTTACGCCTCTTAAATATGCTGCATCTTCTGTAGCATGTGCATCAGCACCCACAGCAAGTGAGTAAAAGGTGTAGTCTGGCCTGATTTGCTGCTACTTATAAATCCATTTTATTCATCTTACACAGTAGCTGAGAGAATGAATAGCATAATACGAGGAAATAAATAGAATCAGATATCCATCATGACTATTACATTACTGAATTCAAGGATCTGATGTTTATCCCAATGAAGCCAAGTAAGTTTATCCGTTAATTCTAAGGCCAGCAATGAATACACACTTGAACCTTTAATATAGAATTTAAAATGTATACTAGGGGATGTATCATCTATATGAAACAAACTGTGACAATTGCCACTTGAGACAGAGAGAAACATATATTAACCTATTTAAGTATGCAACAAAAAGCCATCTTATACGAAAGGCCATACTTTACAAGTGATGTTAGCACAGTAACATGAGAAACAGAAAAAGGACTCATGAGGAATTGGATTACTGCATACAGGCTGGTTCCTGTCAGCATAGTTGGAGAATGAAGCATGTGAACAGATGTGCTGTCAATAACGCAAGTGCTCTGTAATATTGACAACAGATACAGTGATTAGCATGAATGTAAGAGCTGAAAACCTCTCAAATTATTTGTGAAAGAAAACAAAAACACAAGGCTATGCCTTCTAGTCTCCAAAGAAGTATGTTAAGAAAAACTTGGCTTGGATAAGAAGGCTATAAGCTCCTGAGCAAAGCTGAGGATCTGCACCTGTTTCTAGCAGCCAAAAAGTTCTGTTGCTTTTTGATATTCAGAGATGATTAGCTTCACAGTAGCATTGGTCTGAAGGTGCAAATGTGGTCTCCTCTCCTCTCCTCTCCTCTCCTCTCCTCTCCTCTCCTCTCCTCTCCTCTCCTCTCCTCTCCTCTCCTCTCCTCTCCTCTCCTCTCCTCTCCTCTCCTCTCCTCTCCTCTCCTCTCCTCTCCTCTCCTCTCCTCTCCTCTCCTCTCCTCTCCTCTCCTCTCCTCTCCTCTCCTCTCCTCTCCTCTCTCCTCGAGTGCTCACCTATAGAATTCACTCTAAACATGGGCCTTTTAGTTCCTGAAGCAAATGAGAAGTTGTAGAATAAGCAAGAGAAAAACTTTCAAAACCCCTTTAAAAAGTTAGAATCAACAACTTTCAATAAAATTGAATAATATATTCAATCAATCTATTTTTTTTTTTTTTTTTTTTTTTTTTTTTCAATCTGTTTGAAAGGAATAGCCTTATGCCTGACTATTAGCTCACTGGGGTTATTGTAAACATTCACATATTACCAGTCAGAGTACTTCCACTCAAGCGTGGGCAAAACATTCAGATCATTCCAGCTGATATGTTTGCAATTATGTATCTCTTTGGCTGATATTAAATTAATAGCTACAAAAAGTAACTAACTTCAAAAACCATTTGCAAAAATGTTACATGAATTAATAAAAAGATATACCCTTGCACTTCCCAGCTAATGTAATGTCTTAATACTGAAGATTATGACTTGTGAAGATAATGAGAAAAAATCACCATTACTTTAGGATGGTGCCTGACCTAAGCTTGTAAATATGTATTAAACACTGTATTCCTCATTATCTGTGGAATGCAGGTTCTTCTGCTTTTTATTAGCTTTAACATTTTACACAATTGAAAGGGCTAAATCATTCAATAAAAGAAGCAAAGCATGCCTCTGGCTTTGCAATAAATTTACTTAGCTGAAGTATTCTACACAGCTTCGTTTATTGTATTATAAAAAAGCATGCAAACTTGCAACATTTTTATTATTTGTCACACTTATTTTTCTTTATTTGCCACATTTATTTTTCTTTACCTCCCTAATTATCTGTAGTTTTGGTAGATTAATTCAGAGTAATTGATATAATTTTTTGCAATGTGGGAAAATTATTTATGACAAATAAAAGCCTTTTAATCACTGTGGATTTTCCTTTTTACTCCTAGCAGTATGCACATAAAACACAATATCCTACATTCATAATGCTCTGATAAATTAAAAAAAAAAAAAAAAAACCTTCCATTCAATGGCCTTTTAAATAACCTTCAGTTGAAGACAAATGACACCGTAAAGACTGTTCATCCTGACAATATGTAGAAACACACTTTGAGTGATCCTGAGCTGCAGATTTAAAGTTAAAACAGGTTGAGAGGTATCAACAAAAATAAGACAATTTCCACATCCTTTTCTGTCCTATGAACCAAATGAAATGTGCTTTATGTCAAAAACTCCAAGTGGAAGTTTTCTTCTTGCAGAGATGTTTTAGACCAGATATTAGGAAGAAATTCTTTACAGTAAGGTGGTGAGACACTGGAGCATGTTGCCCAGTGAGGTTGTGAATGCCCCCTCCCTGGCAGCATTCAAGGCCATGCTGGATGGGAGGGAGGTGCCCCTGCTGATTGCAAGGGGGTTGGAACTAGATGATCTCTAGTGTCCCTTTCAAACCAAACCATTCTGTGTTTTTCTCTCGAGTATGTCATATATCGTCAGTTCTGATAAAAGATTTAACTTATGTATTTCTTAGTTTCAGCTGGGATGGAATTGTTTTCTTCAGAGTGTCTGATACTGTTTTGGTTCTGGGAGTAAAACAGTATTGATAACACACCAATGTTTATAGTTGCTGCAAAGCAGTGTTGTACAGATCCAGGGCCATTCACGGTGAAGGGCCTAAGGAGCTGAGAGTGAACAGAATTAGTAAAGCTGACTTAAACTTGCCAATGGGATATTTCATTGCATATGGCATCATGCAGAAGGAGTTTTAAAGTTTGTGGGGGAGTTCATCTAGCTCTCTTTTGCTGCTCTAAAGCTGGCTGGGCAGTGGTCTGAGATGGAGTGAGCAATTTCTTATTCATAACTTGTTATATACAGTCATATATATATGTAGTCATGACTATTACCCTTTTCCTTTTCTCTATCTTAGTAAATAGCTATATCTCAACCTATGAATTCTACTTTTCTTTTCCAGTTCTCTCCTCCATTCCACTGGGAAGGGAGGGAGGGAGCGAACAACTATATGGTCCTCAGCCACCTGCCAGTTTAAACCACAACAATATACCAATAGAGTCAGCGTTATCCATGAACTAATTTTGGAGATGGAATTTTATTTTTTCATGGAGGAAACATCCTCACAAAGCACAATTATGTGTTTGGATATTTAATAATGCAGAAGGAGAGATGTTGCCTAGGAAAAAGCTAAGATAAAAGAGCGAAGAGATGGAGAAAGAGCCCCTTTCTCCTTCAGCCATAAGGCAACTCCTGAGAGGGATCAAATGGCTTTCTCTCTGTGATGGCAACTAAGGACATGGCAAATCACGAGGCACTGAAGAAATGGGGAAGAGTTCACCATGACAAAAAAAAAAAAAAAAGCAACAACACAAAACCCAAACTATTCAGTGAAATCTGACTGTAAAACACCTCCCCCTTGCCTTTCATATCCAAGTTTCTGTGGAAAGAAGACCTCCAGGCAGAAGGAGACGTTCAAGAGGTTATCCAGATGGACAATAGGAGGTCAGAACTGCAAGATGCTAAACTGGCTGTGGTATTGCTGGCACACTGCAATGCAAAATTGCACAGGCAGTACTGTCATTTAAATTTTTTTTAATGTGACTTCCCTTTGATTTTCCCTTTTAGTAGTTATTTTTTTTTTATTATTATTTTCTGAATATGTTAATATTTTGATTATTTCTTTTTTTTTTTTCTATATTCTGTTTCTCAGTTCACCATGTTCTGAAGTAAATCTCAGCAGAGGATTCAAAATAATCATTCAGAACTGACCAGAAATATTTGGAGGAAGAAGGAATTAAAAAAAAAATACATTTTTATGAAAGAAAATACAACATACATCGCAAGGGGTGGACATAAGAGACACCTAAAAAGAACTGTGGCCCATGTGCTGCCTAATAGAAAATAGAAAAGAAGAGGCAAGAAAAGAAGAAAATGTAAGAAGTTGAAGAGAAACATTCGAGCACTGTAACCCTTGGTGGGTCACAGTGGCCTGTTCTGCCAAGTTATCTGTGACATTAGGATTATGAAATCCAAAGAAAATAATCACTCTATCTACTGAGAGTGGAAGTGGCAGTTTGCAGAGATGAACTCGCCAGTCTCTCTGAAGAAACTGTTATTTTACTAGTACTGAAAACTCTTACTTTTTTTTTCCAAATATCACCAGTTCAGCTACTGTTCTTCTTTTAATCTTTCACTCCCAGACAGATCACTAAGATAATAATAACAGGGAGCAGAAAGCCACCCTGGAAATGAAAGAGGCAGCCATGAACTTTCATTTAGGTGTTGCAATCCCAACAGGTAGTCATTTCTTGTAAGGCCTCAGCTTTGATCTTCAAGGCCATTGGTGACTTAAATCAAGTGGCATCGCTGATTGCATGTCAACACAGAATGGAGAAAAATAAATCTGTTCTCCTGGTCCAAACAGTTGGCAGACACATAGAAAAGTAAAGAAAACTAAAGAAAAATATGTCAGAAATAGATTCATAACAGGCAGGAATTCCTAAAGAGAAGATTTGATTGGGAATGTAATCATTTTCCATCTTTAATAAAACTTCTGCATGTTTTCTTGTATAAAACATGTCAAATTGGAAGAAATTGAAAGAAGAAAAGATATAAGGACATTTCCAGGACAAACCTCGGACAGTACAAAAAGCAAATAAAGTCTCAGCTTTTCATCTGGTTTAGATCATTACAGATCCAGAAATATGCAGTGAAATTTTGCAGGTTTATACCAGACCAAGATCTTTATTTTGAAATACTTGAGTAAAAAGAAACTAAGACCTTTTTAGGTATAAAGTAGACAAGTACTACATATAAAAAGAAACTCTGAGACACACAGGTATACAGAAATTATAAAAATATACGGAACGTTATTTGACTTTTAATGAGACTCCTCAGGCACATTATCAAACAGATGAAGATAAAAATTTAAGAAATTTGCAAATGCATATAACTGTAGACCACCATAGGATTACTTTTTTTTTTTTTTTAAGATTTCAAAGGTGGCTCAGTGAAAGAGTTGACTTGATTTTATAGCCAACTAAAAGAAATGAAAAAGAAATAATTTCTCCATTAGTCATTATTGCTCGTGTTAATATTATTATTATTTCATTGTTTGGCTGTTGCTGTCTCTTGAGTGTTTGAGCACGAGCACAAAAGCAGCATTATCCAGGTAGGTAGCAATATTCTGGCTCTCCCAAGTGCTCTATAGCCTCATTAAAATAATCTCATGATGCAACTTATTAAATTATTTCTTCCCTTTGGGCTTTTCACATTTGCTTCTTCTGACACATCCTAGCTATTGGATAGTAACAAGTGATTTCTGAAACACTCTGTTCTCTTGTAGTCACTATTTTACTGCTGGTATTTTAACAAGCCAATTTGTCTTGTGATAGCTATATTTCCTTTTTTTTTTTTTAATCCAAATAAGAAGGGGAAAATATTTTAATTAATTTGTTTATTATTGCCAACTGAATCTCCTCAGAAAGGGAAAAGGAGTTGTGTAGATAAAAAATTCTGTTGTGTACAACTTTTCCACACATTTAATTAACTCCTTTAAAGACAAAACAAAGGTTTATACACTAAAGTGAGGAAGAGAGCAGAAGCCAGTGTGAAGTCTGCCAAATAACTCTTTATCCAATTAACCTTAAAATCATTACATACCATGGTAATGAGAGCCTAACATAGATTGAATCTAGATGTATAAATGGCAACAACTACCTATTCTGTTACCTGTTTTCTAAAGGTCTGTGGGTCTTAATGATTAAATTATGCTGGATAGTTAGAGTTTACAAAAATGTAATACTTAATTATCATCTTCTGTTTTTAGCATTACATGAAACTGAATAGTACTAAACTATGTACTGCATGTGAACCCTGCAGGTAACCTGTTCAGAAGATGTTCATATCTTTTGTTCCTGTGAGTATCTCAAGCTCTATCTAGTGTTACAGCAGACACACTCTGACACTCTTTCAGCAAACTGTAGTCCTCAGCATTATTGTTCATAAGAGCATGACAGTACTTTATTTCCTGTGACATCTTTTCCTCTTGCACTTACAATGGGAATATTTTTGCCTTGTCACTTTTTGGATGGCTGTGACAGAGGGATTTGTGTCTTTGAGCCCTCTTTTCCTCTTTTAATTCTTACTGAAGCTTGAATATTAAGCAAAAACAATTTCTTCAGGCTACTAACAGTAACATAAGAATACCTCATTCCAATAAAGCCTGAAGAAAGACCAAAGGTGTCTTTTTTTTCTGATCTCATCTAATGAGATGCTGATGAAGTATCTTTCTGTGATAAATTTACCATGAAGGACAACTGTATCCCTTTATGTCTACTCCTACCTTTAACATATGCGAAACTACAGATTAACAGGGTAAATCCTTATTGACAACTCAACTTTGGTCTTTATCCTTTTCATACCCACTTGAATTGGAGCAGAAAATGTGCACTCAGTAGTCAGTATCACTCAATAGGTAATATCTACTGGGTATTTGTGTCAACAAAGGAGAGCACATCTAAAAATTACCTCATCATCTCCTTTTCAAAACAAACAAACAAGAAGAAAAAAATAACCTGCTTTGAAATATTTTTTTAATGCAGGCCTTCTCTGTCGTGGTGTGCAATTACTAATATTTCATTCAGAGGTTATGCTCATCAGTTTGTTAGCTCTACATGATCATTTGCATTCTATGAAGCTATGGGTAGCTGGTACAAGTGTCTGAACTTCAGCCCAGGCAGCTCACACCAAGTTCTTGGGCAGAGTGGTACTACTCCAGGCTTGGCTGCATGCTGCAACTTCTCTCCTTCTCCCAGCACTGACCCCATTCATATTCTCAGGGCTACCACAGATCCAGAGATGCTTTTTATTTTCTGTTACAACCAAATGAGAATTCACAGGCCATTTGAAGTGTTATAGACGAAATGAAAGAGGGTTACTGAATAAACAAAATCTTTACTTGGAAACAGTCAGATTTTATCTAAATGAATACTATGCTCTGAGTTCACTAAGTGGATGAGGATTAGGTTCTGAGTTCACTAAATGGATACGAATCTGTTAGGCAACTTCAATTGGAATTTTGACAGAGATAAGTTTGGTCATATTCTACAATTAAGCCAGGAGATAATATATACATTTAAAGCCCTAGTGTCAGGGAATCTTGATTACAGGCTGTTTGCCCAGCCACAGCAATGATATCACTAGAAACTTTTGGCTGAAAAGTTAAAAAGAAGCAATCAGAACACCAGGAGTAATGTGAACAATAGGTAATTACGTGGCATATACACATTTTTAACCCAAGGTCTAAAGATGCCTCTATGGCAAATATATTTTTACATACATCCATGTCTTTTGCATAAATAACTTTCACTTCACAAAAACTAGTAAATCTGAAAAATTAGTAACATTTTTTACTAAGCCTGATTTAGAGCTCCTCAATCTTGCTGAAAATCCTCCTCGATTTCCTAACTTTTCCTTTGATTTTACTGGAAGTGAATGACTCAGCTTCTTCAGAGAGTAAAGAAGCACATGAAGGAAGACACATAAAAGAGAACATTACTTCTTGTACGTGCCTGACTTGCAGTGATGTAGAGTAGAGCTTTTCTTCACTAATGCCCAGGAAAGTCTTCAGGCTTTGCCTCAGTATTTCTGCTTTCCAATTTGTTTCAAAAGAGATTTCTTCCTGTTATGCTGGCTCTCAGTGAGGGTGAAATCAGAGCAGCAAGAAGACCAGAGAATCTGAAAGATCCTTCTTGAATTTTAGCAGATTTTATACCTGTCTTGAGTAATCCTAGCAATGACATATTTGACTGTGGCTTTGTGATTTCCTGTGATGTTTCCCAGGCTGAGGCCACCACTATTGTAAACCAAATGAATCAATCAGACTCACAGTTTACTAATAAACACTATTCCAGGAGAATATGACAGTTTGACACTTGAAAATGCTAAAACAACAATGGCTGCATTCTGAAGCACCCTTGAGATAAATATTACCTTTGTGTAACTGGGAGGGTTTTGCTGGTCATGGAGTTTATCTCCAGATTGTCTCCGTTACTGAGCAGTTTATGTTTGTAGCCTCAAGTGAAGAAGAATGAATTGTAAATCCAATCGCATGAGGAATAATTGTATGTAGTCAAATGATGCTCCATACTGTTACAACCCTGAAAGGATGAGAGTGTGTATTACAGGGTGTTCTCAGATTAGAGAAGTACATATGAAACAGGATAAATGCTTTCAAAAGGTATCTTTTGTGCTTTCAAATGTGTTTTTTTAGCAAGAGTTTTGATTAAAATCGATTTTAAAGCAACAGGCAAATTTATATAAATTGTATCATACATTACATATAATTCTATGAAATACATGCCACCACATCTATTAGGTTAAATAAATATACACATAATTTCATATTTTAAAATCCAGATAGTTGGCTCATACTTAACAAGACAAGCTGATAAGACAGCTCTGCTTCAAACAGCCTCCTTCTGATATCAGTCTGACTGCTGACAGCCTCCCAGCTGCTGACAGTTTTCCTTCTCTAATTGGTTCCTCAACATCCAGCCATTTTGTTTATGAATCAGCTTTGTCTGCTAGTTAATTTAACCTGCTTCAATAGTCCTGTAACATAACCAGCCAATTGCTTAGCAATTAGCAAATAATGATTATGACTTTTCTTCCATAAAATCCCTGTAGCCATGACCAGGTTTTATTTTCATTTAGGGGCATTCATAGGTATGATTTAAATGCTGTTTCAATCTGCTTTTGCAGGTTTCAGTGCCAAAGTCCACTTGAGAACGATGCTGTACCACCAGCATGTTTTTAAATTGTAAACTGCAGTGTGGCCTCAGTGTCAGTGACACAAACGCACAGCAATAGTGCATGCCCTAAATACTGTGATATCCCAGCTCCTGACAGGTACTGATGCCTGTTGCTATGGCACTGGCTCAGATTCCTGCCAATCCCAATCTGCAGACTGTGGCTTTTTCTGCATCCAACAGTCAATGCATTGCAGAATGTTTTCCTCTGACATCAGAGTATGCAGACTTTTTCACTAACAGTCTCAGTGTCTGGCAAAACAGGTGCAGATGCAATGTACTTGTTTTCCCAAAACATTCGTGCATCTGATTTGTAGTATTAGTCTCTTTGCAAGTATGGAGAGAAAGATCCACTACTGTAGAAATGATTTGTGCAAGTAAGGCTAAATGACACATATTCTCTAAAGTCCAAGATATTCACGACGCTTCTTTTGCCAGTCAATAGCAGGGATGTTAAGGCAGAAAAATGGAGCAGAATACAACATTCAGGAAGCATAAAGTCAGGGAGCTAAGGATCTATAGATTATCCATTAAGCAGCAACCATTACGTGGGCATAATGCCTATGTTACCTGTGAATTTCAGGATATTCCCTGGGTATGAATCTTTAGAGACAATATGAAACACAAAACTTTTTTTCTTTTTTCTGGGAGTCCCTTTGGGTCCAGAGGAGAAAGACATGCACTCCTTGTGAGCCTGTTTTTGCTACTGTGAAAGGTACATGGAAGGTCTCAGAGGCATTGAGAGGAACCACAGAAGGACAGCAGTTCTTAAAAAAGTACAGCAGCAGACTCTGCAAGGGTGCAAGGGTTTTCCATTAAAAAAACCTTATAGATTCACATGCCCATCATGTGAGAACTGGGCCAAACACAGGCTGAGTGTGGAAAGATTTAAATTTAGCAAGATGGTAATCCCTGTGGATTTCATACCTGAATAATCCAGAATGAAACAAAATTAACAGCAGCAACCAAGACATATAAAACTCTCAGGCTACTGGATTGGTTTTCCAGGTGCATACCATGTTAATGAAGCTAAAATGAGGAAACTGTTGTGATTTCATGGTCCTTTCCTGCTTCTTTTCCTCTAGGAGTGGCTGGGATGATGTTCCTTTGTGAATTTAGCACTCCAATAGCAAGGAGAGGAAGTGCTGGAAGCAGGTCTCACTTTTCACTTTCCTTTTGCCCTGGTTGCACCCATGGTGTTCCTCTGAGCACTGGTGCTGTGTTGTAATAGAACATTTGTCAGTGGAAGGGATGGAGGAGGAGAAAACGGTGCTCATCTAGTGCTCAATCTGGAAGTTCCAGGGAAGTAGATGTCAGCTTCTCTAACGAGGTCACACCAGCTCTAACAATGAGGTCAGTGAGAACAGAAAGAATTAATTTCCTGCCATCCACAGAATATTTATACATATGTATGTACACATTTAAATACTTACCTTCAGACGAAATCATGTGCCTCTGTCTTTTGGGAATTCAATTCTGTTTTACTGTCTTGAGTTAGGAGGGACCAAAGTAGATGAGTATTATGTTCACATTCTGGAAAGTCTGAGCTCCAGGCATTGATAGAAATAGAAAGAATAACTTTTGTAGCAACTCTTTCTTAAATGCATTTCATAAGCATTCATCTTTCTAGCACAGACTTGCTTTTCTATTGTATTTCCTGTGATTTCCCAGTTGTCTGTATGTTGTAGGTCACTGCCTATATGCTTCTCCAACAAGTTTCCTAGCAATCTTTTAAGGGTTCCAATTTGTACCAGAAATCCTGGCAGTTTGTGGAGGGAGGTTAATTACAGTTATTACTTTACAAAACGTAAACTGAGGCAGAGAAACTTTCAGGCAGGACGATTTGCAGGAAAGCAGCCAGAAACCTGGAATCCTGCTTTCCTGTTTTAACCCCTAAACCACAGCCAGAAACAGCATAATTTATTCTGGAGCTGAACAAAGAATTTTGCTGGCAAGTTCTGTAAATCTCATGCTTTTTTGTATTCACTAACCCTTAAGCTAATGGCTTCCTTGGGCTTTGTGTGCACACTCCTCAGGGGTGTGTGGACAAGCCAAAAAGGAGGGAAAAGAGATGACTGTAAATACTTGGCTCCACTGTGTGCATTACATCTGTCACAAGGGAAACAGTGAGGAAGGTCTGAAAAATGCAAACCAATGCAGTTAATACTGGCCACAGTTAAAGCAACACTTTCAAAGTCTCCTTTTAGTGCTGCTTTTGCAAGAGATTTTTCTGTCCATGCAGAATATAAGCCTATGGTTAGTAGCAGGACAAAAAAATAAATAAAGTTACCTGAAAACACCAATTCAGCCTCTATATAACCCAACTAAATTTACCCAATTCAGTCCAGAAATCAACAATGGTGCCATTGGAATAATACACAAATTCATATTTTCAAAACTATTTTTCATAATAATAGCTTCATTATGTTCCAGAAGAGAATGGTGACAAGCTGCAGAATGAAAACTGAGATGGAAGCGAGGGAAGAAAGCATCCAGCTAAAGGGAAAGGAAAAAAATGTATAGCCATAATGGCACACTACAAAAGTCTTGCATACTCTGCTTAATGTAGATCTGTTGACCTTCAGAAAGGCTCCTTGCTTAAGTAAGATTCAGGAGGAAAAAGTTTGAGAGGGTGATAGTTTTGCCAATTCCTTGCCTGATAAAAGAGCAAATAAAGTAGACGATACAGTCCTCAAAATAATTCACATCACTTATTTTATAACCAGCCTCTTGCTTCTAGCTTTGATTTCATCTGGGAGCCTGCCGCCTGATTTGCGAGACATGGGAACTGAGAACATTAATATCACCTGCTGGATTTTATAGAGTTGTGTTGAAGAACATCTGGTCCAGCCCACTTCTGTGCTGTAAACATTATCATTAACCTCAGGTATGAACTTCAAAGAAAATTTTATGTCTCCAAAATTGTGTTTCATTTTTAAGAGTAGCAGCTGGAAGTAGCTATATCTGTTATGCGATATTTAGCTGCTGATCTGCATGGGCAACTCATTACTGGAGCCTAACTGATGTGCCTTCTGCTCCCAGGAAAGACCTGTCTCCAAAGGGATTTATTGACAGTAGCTGTGGGAGCACGATAACCCTGATACATGAGATTTTCAGTCTAACAGATTTCAAATGGTTGGGCTTCTAACAGTAGCAAGGACTTTAGTGAAACCTTTAAGAAAACGGGGACAACCTCATGAGGTATCAGAACAAGATTTATCTCTCTTTTGGAGATGTTTCATCTTAAGCTCTCTGTAAAGTAAAAGCTAGAGATACAAAAGAGTTACGCTTGAGCAAGGCACATATATAGTGTTTTCCTGGCAGACAGGGTGAGAATCTCACGTGCATGACAATTAAAGCACTGCCCTATGTCCAGACTCCACAATACATACATACGTGATGCAGAGGAAGGAATCTCACCATGTGTGTGCTCCCACCCCTCCATCACTCTGTTATCAGGAATGTGATGAAGAGCCAAGTGAGTGTCTGAGGAGGATGGCTGAAGCATAACAGAAATGCACAAAAATAGCATAGAAATGGTGAGAGAATGTTTTGCATTAGGCAGAATGCATCCTTTCTTTTTTTTCCTTTCCTTTCCTTGAAAGATTTTCAGATCTTTGATACTCCCATTTCCTGCCTCTTTAGGTCAGGCAAAGAGCCAAAACATATTTTTGCAAAAACAAGAAGTAAAAATACAATGACTTTGA
Source organism: Chrysolophus pictus (assembly GCA_037305975.1). Lineage (NCBI taxonomy): Eukaryota > Metazoa > Chordata > Aves > Galliformes > Phasianidae > Chrysolophus > Chrysolophus pictus. Next base: position 45,870,338 of record CM074578.1, read on the forward strand.
GTTAACAGCATTTCATACATGAAAGCACATATTGCACATGTCCATCAAAGTTCAGCCAAAACTCTCAGATGAAAAGGCATGGAAAGAAGAATTGGTTGTGGAAATACACTGCTCTCCAAAACGAATGTTTACACCTGTTTCTTTGGAAAGGCATTCATACTTGAGGTAAACATAAACACTTAATGTAAACAAATCAGAGCTTGTGTCTAAGTGGAACGTATCTGAAAGTTGCCACAAAGGACTGAATCTGCTGATGTAGTTGCCCAGCAGTCAGTATTTAAAATGCAGTGATGTTATATGTTGAACACTTTTTATTTCATTGTTTCCTGACGGGATGCAAAGCAGCTTGTTTGACTGCTCAGATACCGAATGTTACTTATTACTAACCATTCTGTGATTCTGTGAAATTGTCAATGCATGTTAACTTCGTGACTCTCCTGCAATCTCCCCACCGAACATTATTTCCTATCACAGAATATTTCAATTGCTTTCTTGATGGTGACTCACTCACTTTCTTTGGCACACTTGTAGAACTATTTTCAAGAACAGTCATGGGTACAAACTGAAGTCTGTAAGGAATTGCTGATGTCAGTAGTCCCTGCTCTCCTTTTCTGAGTAGTAGTATCTTAATAGAATGCTGTTGCTATATTCTAAAGGAAAAGTCAAGTTATTTTTTTCCTTTTTTCTTTTCTTTTTTTTTTTTTTTTGAGAACAAAATTGTAGGTTAAACAACTGCTGGTGTTTTTAAGAGGGCTAACATCTGCCAATTACATGCAGAAATGAGTGTGTTACAACAGACTCGGTGACTGCTGAAAAGATAGCTTATTTTTGACATATTTCTTTGCACTATTTTTATCATTTTTCCCTTCACATAACTTTCATTTTCTTGCATGTAGGACGTGTAACAAGAGGGATAGCCATCTACATTTACAGTAAATTCCTGGAAAAAGCAGTGCAGCCAACAGCAGTTCTTTTGCTTTTGGGTCATACTGTGATTAGGAAGTCTAGAAATACTTCTTTTTCATTTAGCCCCTCTGGTGAAAGTTATTTTCATAAGCTTGACTGGAGGTAAAAGGCTGATGGTGTCAACAGTTCCATTTCTCCTGAGGAAACTATTCTCAATCCTCTAATGCCACTGCTGGCTTTTGTTTCTAAATGTGGGTCCCTCATAAATTACCATATTCCTCAAAAGTTTTAAATTCCCCTTGTTTCCTCTCTTTGTGCCTTATGCATAGCAGAGGCCTTCACGTACTTGCAGTGAAGGATGATGACAATTCCTTTCAGGACAGGAATGTTCCCAAGGAAATGGACTGCTCCTGGGCCCCAGGGAGGCAGGGAGCAGAGCAGGAAGTGCTGCAATAAACAAAGCAAAGTCTCTCTAGCAAAGGCAATGCCACCTGTGAGGGAGATATGAACAGGATGTGAGTGATGCACAGGAAGTGATGCAAGCAGGAAATATGAAAGCCAAGTAAAAAGATTTCCAAAGTAAAACAGGAAAATGGGTGAAAGAAGAGAAAACTAAATGACGTGGAAAAAGATGATGGAGCTTTGTTGTGTTTTGTTTTCATTTGGGCTAATAGTAAAGCTGTTGCAAAACAATTGAGGTGTGTTTCCAAACTGATGTAAGTCTGCAGGTTACTTATCGGGTCTTGGAGAGGTCTTCAGAAATGCCTTATAAAATATTAATGGTTTACATTTGTTCATTTGTTCATCTGCTTACTGCAGCTGTATGTACACAAAGCCTAATAAAAACTATATGTGTTATGAAAGTGTCTTTTTAAATAGGGAGAAATACAAGATTTATTTTCCCTACCATAATATCACTTATGACAAACTATGCCCCATTCCTGGAGGCATTCAAGGCCAGGCTGGATGTGGCTCTGGGCAGCCTGGTCTAGTGGTTGACAACCCTGCGCAGAGCAGGAGTTTGAAACTAGATGATCATTGTGGTCCTTTCAACCCAGGCCATTTTATGATTCTATGAACATAAAAAATTCTGACTCATACCGGTGCATCCAAATTTTACCTTTCTTTGTGTGGTTGGAAGCAGGCTCAGTATGTTCTGTGATATGTTTTAATTTCAACATGAAGTAGATTGAATCTTACATGTGCTACATCATATTTTTAGAGTTTAAAGTAGCTCAGGAGTGTATTTCTTTCAGTTAATTTCCAGTGCTACTTGTATGTAACTATTATTATGCAATTATTCTATTCCTACAAGGAAGACAAACAAAACCAATATAGTTTTGGAATTATACAAAATTGTAGTATTAAGGAAATTGCATGCACTAGTCAATAACACACACTACTGCATTTACTACTTTTGAAATATGACATCGTGATTTGCTTCACTTCCTTCACACAGTTTATAAAAATATTATACTTAAATCACGACATTACTAGTGTCTCAAAAGTATAATCTGTAAAATTTTAATCGGTCATATTTAGTCAGAGCCTTCGCATAAAAACATGGTAAAGATAATCATATTTTATTGTCTTTTTCATTATTATTAAAAATACGAACATTGCACTACTAATGTTCTTAATGCTTCATGAAAAAGGGGTCAATATTAATTTCTTATGTTGAGTTAAATCTGAAGGGACTACATCACTAGAGTTTTCTCCACTTCCACTGTTTTTCTGTATAGAAGCTGATAAACAAAATCTGTTCAGGGTCCTGAGCTGCTGCAAATTGAACTTTCTGATTATTGGTAAAACAACAACAAAAACCAGTAACAGGACTTTATGAAAAAGCAAAAAAAAAAAGGAGGTGGTGATTGCAAAGTACGGACTCTAATAGAAGCATATCACAAGATGGAGCCAAAGAGACTGGATAGGAGAACTTGAATAAAAAGCTTAAGTTAGAGAAGAAAACAGTTATTTCCTAACTTGTAAGTGGGAAGAAATCCAGTCTTCAAAGAGCCATTTTTCAGCAGTGTTATAATTCACATGGTCATATGACAAAACAGATATTTTCAATTCTGCAAAACACAGCTGAAAAGCAATATGTGGTCTTATGAACCCAGAACATTGAGTATTACATTTTGGAAGTTGTTTTTAAAATAAAATAAAAAACAATTACATACCATTAATTAGACTGCTTGCTCAGAAGACAACAGGTTTAGAACCCAGCAAAAGGAAGAAATGGGCTTCAAACTGTAATATATCTCGAGGTCCTGTCATAAACCTGTTGAGTAAATATCTGATTTGTGCAAGGTATGGGATAATATAAATTAATATTTACAATGAACTGGCAGTACAGCTTTGTGAACTCAGCTCCTAGAGCACCTCAACGATGAAATAAGAAGTTGCCTTCAGTGTTTACACAGCCTATTCCTGTTTCACTCATATAATTGTGTTTGACCTCATTTCTGAACTGGACCTCATTTTGACTTAAAACCACTCTTCCAGGTTCATGTGAACTGCATTTTTTGAAAGGGTCAAGGAGCTCTCCAGAAGAGAGGGAAATGAGCAGGAGACATGGCATTTCCAGTGGAAGAGGTCCTATTTGCAAAGCACATGTTTTAGACATTTGTTTGCTTTGATTTTGTTGGTGATATGATAAGCCTGAGGTGTAGACAGACTGTACATATTACTACCTGATAAGAATATTAGGATTTTTTAAGAAATGCTATGAATATTTCTGAGGAAAAGGATAGTTTTGCCAATCATGAATGATGCCTCTCAGGTTTAGTACTGTCAAAGCACACCAGCCTCAAGGATTGTGATGTTAATTTAAAATCTCTATGCTGAAACTCCTCATTTTCTAAAATCCTTTAAGTTCCTTTGGCTTAATGTGTTCATATTTGTACAGATCAAAGGTCATCTCTGTTTGATGACTTCTTAACAGGTTGTACAAAATGGGTTTGACAGATTCAGTTTAATTTCTAGGAAAATACAAAATCACAGGATCAAAAAAATGTCCACTACTTTGGGTCTTGTTTTGCAAAGAGCCACTTTGTTGAAGTATTTTTTCATGCCTTGGACAGAGAATGTTTCTGGTCTGCGAGGTGCCCTTGTCTGCTCAGACCACAAAACCTTTGAATAAATATGAGCTCTGTTTATCAGAACTGCCAGTTCAGAACCTGGAGCAAGTCCTAATTGTCCCTCAAGTTCATTGATCCCATTCCCTAGGGATGTATGTAGCAACAGATATATCTCCGTTCAAGTAACATTGTAATAACACACACACTCACATATATGTATATATATGTATGTATATAGCGAGCTTATCTAGATCAGATTGCAGTAGTACCTGTAAGCAGTCGTTTGTGTACCCAAGTTGTCACTTTTTGTGAATCTTAATGTTATCCAGTTAATTCAGCTTATATTGATCTGGGGGTAGATTTGTTCTTCTGAAGGTAAAATGAAAACAAAAACAAAAACAACCAACAATACAAAAACAAACAAACAAAGCCACACACAAAACAACTTAGAATCATAGAATATTTAGAGTCAGAAGGAACTCACAAGTGAAATAATTTTCTAATGCAGATTCATGGAGAAATATTGTATGTGCTTGGGGGAAGTTGCTTTGCTCTGGTCCAATTTTCTTCTCTATCATGGTTTCTTTATGATTCTTGCTTAAAGAAAGCATTTCTGTGGCTCCAGCCTACATCACGTATCAGGTACTTATCCATTATATGGGATTAAAGCCCAGATCTAGTCCTGTTCTTGGCACAGGATTATCATAGCATTTTCTTATGTGGAGATGAGGGTTGAATTAATACTCAGATAGTGTCAGGTGCATTAGCTTGCTGGGTTTTAATCACTGCACTGTTGCTGTTGATCCCTTTCTTACCTCTGTGGAAATGTATGGCAAAAAAAAAAAGCTGTCTCTATCTTGGTCTCAGTAGCAGAACAGAATGATTCCTGTTAGGGTTATATAACTCATGCTTTATTTCAAGGGTGTCCCATGTGGGCAATAGATTGGGTATGAAGTTATTTTTATTTTCACATATCCATCTGCCACGATTCATGTTTTATCAAAGCAGTTTACATGATTTCCGGCAAGGCTGTGAAAGAGCATTGGTTTCTGAAGTTGCCATGGATACCAAGCAACAAGTTTTCATTTTATGACGTGATACTTTTTTACAATTCTGTCTTAATTTATTTTTTTCCTGATACTAACTTCTTCATCCAGTTCTCAATCTCAGCTTGTAACAAAACCTTGACAAAAGTGACTCAGTGATCTGAATGAGAGAATTGTAATGCATGTAACCACAACAGGAACAGAGCATGACCAAATCACGTGTATGTCATTTTAGTTGGGCTGAAATCAGCGAGTACACTAGGTGTTTTTCTGTCAGCAAAGGTAAAATATCTGTCCCTTGATTATGGCCCCATGCTCATTAAAGATTTCCCTGACGCTTTTTTAGAGGGTATGCTTTTTTCTTTATGTTCTTGTCAGGAAATCTTTCTTCCTTCACTCAGAGAGATGCAGGCCAATTGTGTGTCAAGATACCTCTTTCCTTTACAGACCCCAGCAAGCTCTTTGTTAATGTGAATTATTATTAGTATTAGTTTATAACAATTGAACCTTCATACGTATCCAATGTCACACAGCCCTCTGCTCCACAGTACCAGCTACCTTTTTTTCCCAGAGGATATCTTAGTGCATTTCAGTAGTGTTGTGCATATAGAAGCAGTTTGTAAAGTGCTTTGGGATCCCTCTTGACAAGCACTGCTCTATAAGTGAAAGCTGTTTTTAATTGTTAGGAGAGGTATGATCCTTCTGAAATTCCATATATGCCTCCTTTAGCCAGCTTTAAAAGTTTTCAGAGACCCTTTTCCTTCCTCTTCTTCTTGACTTTTTAGACAAGATATGAGATCTGTGATTTATCAGCACTGAGATTTAGTTGTTGTACAGCAATATGTCTTAAAATATGTTCTTCCAAAATGTGCTGCAAATGGAGTTGTGATAAATCCAGTGCAAGCTGAAGGCAAACAGGTTCCTTCTGCAAAACTCAACTTTAATATTTGACTAAGCCCTTCTGTTCATTGAAATAAATTCTGGACAGATAAATGTATTTACTTATATATGAGAGTTCAGTCCCTTTACTAGGGCATATAATTTTTGTTCAAATTCAATGAAAGTGAATTGTTTTTCTTATATATGAAAAGATCTGTAAATTATCAACTTAATATATAAAAGCTACAGGTTTAGAAATATTTACAGATGAGCTGAGGAAAAATTATCATTAGTCTGTGAGATTGTAGCAGGAGGACGGTAGGGAAATAGTTAACCAGAATGTAAAAAAAAATCTTTTGTGTACAAATCTGATGTAGCTAATGTCTATCTGTAGTCCTCTACCTCCCTGTTTGAGCTGACTTTACCCTGGCCTTGACATCAATGGGCATAGTGTCACTGGTGAACTCATGAAAGCTGTGGGAGCTAGCATGTATTGAGCAATATTTTCTTTGCAGTACTCCATCTTAAATAGACATAGACAAGTCCAAATTAGCAAGTCCAAATCAGCAAGTCCAAATCAGCACGTCCAAAGTATACACTGTTTGAGTTCTTCTGAATCCTGAAATGGATTAAACTTTGTCCTCAATGAGTAAGCCAAAATTCTTTCTTTGTTTTAAAGAAGAAAGCACTAATGTATGAAAGTATTACTCAAACCATCCTTAGGCATATGCAGTCAAAGAGATGGATTGGAGTCTGTCTCCTCTCTAGACACACATGAGATAGAGTAACTCTTTACAACAGGATAAGGCACCTGTGAATGAACTAATGGCATCCAGCCTGGAAGGAGGGAGAGTAAAAGGAGGCTGAAGGAAATTGTGAGAGACAGGAGGAGTGTGAAAACAAAACAAAACAAAACGTAGTGGAGGAGGATATGGAATTAGAGTCCTGACTAGACAAGGAGAAGGTCTGATATAAAGTGGGTTAGCTGACTGCCTGAGATTCAAGACTAATGTTGAGCTATTTCCTTTGTGAAGCACTTTTTCTTTACGCTCAATTTGTTAAATTGATTATAACACAATTACCAACCCACTAGATAGCAGGATGTTTCTTATACTTGTCTCTCTCTGCAAACTCCCAAATGAAGCATGAGCTGGCTGTTTGCCAACATAAAATTAACAATAATTTTCTGGCTTTTAAAATAAATATTTGAAGCTGTTAAGCTGTGGCAGAGAATGCTAAAAGCAGCTCAAAACAAGATCAGTTCAACATGAAAGCTTCTAAATGAGAAACACTTCATCTATGGGTATTTGTACTTTGTTTTAAGAATACCTTGAGTAAATCAGTAAGCTTTTTAAAAAACTGTAGTCCAGCTGGAAGCATTTTTTTTTCCTTGGAGAAGGGCTCTGTTTCTACAAAGCTATTTATGTGGTTCAGTGGGAGGTACTTTAAGGTCTATGTCTATTTACAGTCTTGACTAGTGTAGCACGCTTGTTTAGCACATACATTTGCCTTACCTCTCCTGCTTTGAGACAAGGAAATCAGTGTAATGAACAATATGAATGACAAGCAACAATGACATGTCAGTCTTGTATTTGATGCTAGGCAAAAGAAAATCAGTCTGAAAAGAAAACAAATTACCACTGCATTTACAGTTAGTAATAACACCAATTTGATGATTTCTACAAAGTAGTTCTGTAAGATCTACTAGAAACCAGTAAACGATTAGCTATGGAGAGGTGCTTGTGCCCTTTACTTCCTCATGGCAATTAATGCATTTTCCGAACTATTTTGCTGGAGTGATTAGTGACTTTTTCAGTGCAACTGAAAATATTTTGTTCTTCTTGTATTCCAACAGGTCTTTTTCTCTGCTTGAAAATGTAGCTGCACTTTCTAATGTGAGTTTGATGATCATCAGCTGCACCAGTACCCCCCCAGAAAATAGGAATTCAGTAATTCTTTTATTAAATAATACACTAAGTTCCTGTGATTTTCTTTAAGAGTTTCAATTAAACACTTGATTTTTAAGCTATGTGTTCTGGCAGCTAAAATCCACATACAGTGGCAGCATTTTCACATGCTGCTGCTAGTGCTTTTCAAGTCTGACTTCCAGAGATAATTTCTCAGCATATCTCCAAGGCCAATCTTCTAAAGCATTTTGGTCAATTATGACTTGGGTTTATAGGAACTCCTATAGATGGCATTGATGTTTATACATTCAATACATATACATACTTTATATAATCTAAATATCCCTTTATCACTGAGGGTAATAAAAAAATGCTACTCCTGGATTCCTGGGTGATGGAAGATGTTAAGCATGAGGCTCTCATAATATGTGACTAAAGATGTCTCCCTTATTTCCACTGTCCCAGATTTACACTTTTATTTTTCTTCAGTTGTGCGAAAAATATTACCAGCTCTTATTGACAGCATTTCTGTTAACATATTATTCACTACTCTGTAATTGATAGGACAACAATCAGCCTCATGAAGACAGCAACAGACTCATCTGTATCTTCCAGTACCATTTCTCCTTCTGGATTACTCACTTATCTACTGCAAATGGTTGTACAACAGATGATGATTACTTCTTTAGACATAAAAGGATTTTTCTTGCTTTCCCATATTTTGCTGATATAGTATGATATTTGTAACATTGCATTATATAAAAACTTAAATATTGCAGCTGCTTGTCTCTAAATGAAAATTTTTCCTGGTTTACTCCGTTCATTTCCATTCTACAGTTCTATGTATGCAGCCATCTTCTGCTGATGCGCAAACCAATGCTCTTCTGCATATGCCCACTTCCTTAGCCATGCTTAAGGAATAATAAAATTCTTTTCTAATTTCAGGGTGTTACATCTTACTTTATATAAAGTAACAGTAGAAATAGTTGGAAGCCATTAGTTCCAACTAATGAAAGAGGACAAATATAGAAAGCCTCTATAATCAAAACACTGAGAATACTGAATGTTGCAATGTTACATTATCAAATCACATTCAGAGGAACATCAACTCTGCAATAGATTTGCCTGGTTCTCTTTTTACAATTATCACACTCATATTCTTCTTGAATTAATTACATCTGAGCTTAACCTATCTAAGCTTTTCCTCTACTAATTATGCAATTGGCAAATGTGAATAGACCTTCACTAATGTATGAGGGCTGCTTCAAAAGTAATGCCACCTATTTTATTATTCTGTTGGCTCACAGCTTCTGTGAGATGTATTCTGGTGGTGTGGCAGTAGGTTGAACCTTCCCTTCAATATTCACTTACATTTTGTTGCCATGAGACTGACAGCCACAGAGGGGAAGTCTGACAAAATGGTGTCTGATGTGGGAATAGATACATAGAAAAGGTGTGTCATTGAAAATTCCTCAATGTGAAAAAAAAATGGTATCCGTTGACATTCATCACCACTTGCTGATTGTTTATGGAGACTAAAGAATGGATGTGAGCACAGTGAGGTGGTGGGTGTTTCATCAGTGGTCACAGTGACACAAAAGACAAGTCCCATTCCGGATGGCCATGCAGATTTTTTCTGAGCACAGTATGAAGATTCTTATTTATCTTTGACAAAAACACATACTTATTGGTGCTGACTATGTTGAAAAAAAAATATTCTGTAGCTAAGAATTTTCTCTAACAAACAGTGTTATTACACTCTTTGTATCTGCTATAGTTTCCACAGAAATAAATAGGAGGCGTTACTTTTGGAACAACTTTCATAGTTAAAGAGTCTTCTTTTTTCCTATCTGCTGATCTTCTAACTTCTACCTTTTTAAAAATCTAAGGACCTACCTCTCTGTAAGAGAAACTACTTGTGTCACTGAGAGCTGGTCAGAGCATTATTGAAAGAAAACGAGACAAGTTTCAGTCATCGCATACACTCGGTGCTATATACCTTGTTCCAGTGTAACCTCAGCTCCTGATTAATATACCCCATTTAACTGCTATTACAAGTTCTTATATCCTTATATCCTTATAGGGAAAAAAAAATGCCAAAGAAGGAAATATTACATCAGAATTGTTTTAAAAAGATTTTTACATATTACACAGCAATAGTGTTGAGAATTCAATAAATAGGTTTTGTCCTTCCTTCTGTTAAAATCTCAGTAACTCCACTCTGTTCAACTGTGCAGACAAGTGAAGTGTATACTCAAATCCTTACTATCCACTGCAACCTTCTCTCCGACCTTGAATGACCATGTCTCCAAGTATTCCAGACACTGCATTTCATTGGTCAGGGTCTGGCCTAGCTATCTGGTAAAGTACAGCCAAAGAATTTATGTAAGTTCCTCCATCCCATGAAAATTTGAGTGGCTAATCAGAAGATCCACTGTGAAAATAAACAGTGTCTTTAGGATGGATCTTCCTCCTTTTCTAGAAGTCATTTGGACAGATGCACTGTTTCTCCATGGGAAAGAGAAGCCTGAATTCCAAAACATTGTTCTGAGAACCTCCTTTTTCCTTTTGTGTCACTTTCTTTACTCTCTGTTTTTCCTTTCCTCCCTTGGCCTTTAGATAAAAAAATACAGCCTCACACTCACTTACTTACACCCTGATTGCTTTCTCTCATAGCATCTATTTTCCACAGGGATCACACATTACATTTCCTTGTTCTACCATCCCATTCTCCATTCTTTCAGATCAGGGTGTGAGAATCAAAACCGACAAAAACTCTTTAAAATTCTCCTTTTGAGACAAAAAGATAAATTTATGAATAATTTCATATTCTGAAAGATTGGTTAATACTGTATAGAGATCTCAAAAGGCAAATTAAATTTGATTATAGATGTGGGAAAGAATCAACTTCCTCTTTAGGACTTTCAGGTTATATCAATTATATAATAATTGGCTCAAGACAACAAATTCATAACTGAGGGCCTATGGATATTTATTTTTAGTAAAGACCCAGGGAAGGCATCTTTATAGGCTACTTTCCACAGGGATCTGTACTGTGGAGTCTGTGTCAATAAATGATATGGTTTTATCCATCCTTTCTGAGCCTGTAAGTAAAATCATAAAGTTTTGCATCCACAAAACTTTTCTTTTCCAGTCCTTTCTGGCTGCCATGCATGGAAAATCTAAATGCAAGGGTACAGATTAAATATATGCTTTATCTAGACCATTGACAACACAAACAGTCTGGGAAAGAAGTGCCAGCTATCAGGCTCCAACAAATAAGTCAGATCTGTTCCTCGTGTTACCTTCTCCAGATGGGTGGACACCATCATTTGGCCCAGGAGTCCCATAACTTGCAGCCTCTGCAATGTTGTGGAACAGTTTGCACAAAGGTTTTGCTGTGAAAGCTTATATTATTTAGGAAACTATCTTCCTGTATCTACTTATGTATACACTTTTTTTTTTTTTTTTTTTTTTTTTTTTTTAGAGCTGCATAATTACTATCAAAGGTAATTCCTTAGCTTGTGTAAATCAAGAAAATAAGATCAGAACTGTCGCCTGAGGAAGCTGTGCTTTCCTCTTTTCTTAGTAAACTAGAGAGAAGAGGTGAGGAGAAAAGAAAAAAGAAAGAGAGATCTGGGACCTAACGTCTTCCCGAATGTGTCTGGACTTAATCCTCACCTGCTCCCTTCTGATGTGTGCGACTCACTGGAGGAAATCTGTCCTACCCATCGCACATTTAATGGTTACAGGTTGGATTGTGAATCAGATGTCGAGCTCTAAAGTACAGCTGTATAACTAGCCTGGAGTCAAGTGATGATTATGCAGTTAGACACATTTTGATGTCCTTCATGAGTTACTAAAGATGAGTAGGTATATAGATCAGCAACCAGCCCATATAATACACTATGTTCATTGAACATAGTTTTGAATATACTTTTAATTTAGTGCACTTTTACATATTTTTGCATACTGTAGAAAATGCATTTGTCTATCCCTCTCTGTGAGTTGGTTAATGTACATCCGTGACTTCTGCTTTTCTCTTGTTCAAGAGGAAGTTCTGGCCTTGCTGGAGTCAAATAAAAAAAACTATTCTCTCCACAGAGGTCAGAATTTCACCTGGTGTTATTTTGTTTTCAAAAGTTCACTTTTGACAGTAGTGTACAAATGCTGCATGTTTTGAGAAAGTACTGCTTAACTATTAGATAATAATTTTCTCAAGTAATGCCCTATATGGAACACCTTTTTACACATTTTAGTTGTAGGTATACTTCAGTGGATATTTCCTGTCAAGCAGAGTATTATTATCAAGAAAAAAGTTATGAAAGAGTTGAGGTCTGCCATTTCAGAAAACTACATTCTCCAGCTTTTACAGCATTTTCACAGGCTACAAATTATTTTCTCTTCTTCTCTTAAAAAGAAAAAAAAAAAAAAGGAGAAAAAAAACAAGACTGTTGTAAGACTAAGGGTAATCCCCAGTGGGCTTGACATTTTTCCAGGAGAAATTAAGAGCAGAATTCATCAAACATTAATGTTAAGAAGTCAGAAATTCTGGAATGTTTGTTCAGAGTCCCAAGACCCTGAGCAAACACTGTCATCCTGCCGGGCTCCAGCCGAAAATCGGAGCCAAAATAAACAGAGGCAGAAACTCCATCTGACTGATCCTGTGGAAACAGCTGTAACCACTTAGGTGGAAAACCACCTCAAATTCTTCTCCCAGAAAACACTGATGACATGGGAGATGGCAAGCAGGAAAGCTCTGTCAGGATCTCTCTTCAGCTGTGGTCGGGAAAATATTTTCTTTCTCCTCAACTGTAAATACAGGGGTTCAACCCTGGTCACAATAAAATGCAGCTACATAACTGTTAAATGCCTTCTATTTCTTGTCCTTTTCTAATGGTATATTACTTAATGTTTGATTTTAAAATCTCTTCCACAGTGGTCTATCTGCTAGAAAAGCTATTCTTCTATGGGAAACCAGTGTTTGTATCCCTAAGTGTAATATGACAAGTCTCTGACATTTGTGTTGAGATTGCAACTTACAAAGTCGTCTGAAACTTTGATTTGGTGAAACAAAGACAGTATTCAGACTAAAAACCTTCTGTTCAGCTTTTTTATTATTATTCTCTTTAGAGGGCTTTTGTCAAGTGCTATTTGGCAGAAAGATAGGAAACGCTGGAAGTAATAGCAAGCATAAACAAAGCTGAAGAAAAAAGAACTCCTATTTGAGTTGTCCATGCTGCAGATGGCTTCCCTGAGGAATCTGACAGGTACAGGAAACAGCAAGAAGGGAAGAAATGATGATCAGTGACTTGTAACAAGAAAAGAAGTTTGTATAGCTGCCTCCATGCTTCCTCTTTATGCAAAGTAATGCTTGAGCATACTGGATCTTTAAGGTCAAGTAGAGACCACAGCAGGAACACAGTCTGCTTTCACATCTTTGTTGTGAGAGGCAATGATTATGGATTCCCTACTTTTATAGGAAGATGGTGTTCATATTCCTGAATTTTCTTCTCTGGGCTAGGAATTACATTTAGTTTTAGCTGAAAGCTAAAGCAAACTTAGCACAAGTACATAGATAGCAACACTTTAAAATGTTGCTGAAAAGGAAAAAGTCATTGCAATTTCTTGCATTCATCAAATCTGTTAGCTATCTGCTTAACTGCAATTCCTGTTTTTCCCGTCCTTCAGTTAAAGACATTTCATTTTCATTCTTTCTGATATGTCAGTGTACAACAGTGGCCTTGTTGTTTTCTACCAACATACTTTTTCAGATAAATGTTTTCAAGCGAGATACAGGAAGATTAAGAAAGTAATTTGTTTTGATCAGTATGGATGAATACACCAAGAGCAACTTCATTTATTTCATCAATTAAATTTTACTAAACTAATGTTTAACTAGTGTAAACTACTGTAAATTATTTTTCTTTTCCTGCTTGAGCATTTCTACAGATGGAACAGGCAACAATCATTTTTGTCTGGATGGCATCATCTAAGAAATACTAATATAATCAAAGAGTTGTGAGGGCATAGATATACATATATGATAGGTTATTCCATCATTATAGTACAGCATACTTTAAACTACCCTTTCTTACCACAAGCTTGCCCTGTTTCCCCACCAAACCTTCTATTCATAGATCCTGTGCCTTTCTGCAGGTACTGTCTATATGAAATAACCAGAAAATACTTGCATAACAACATGGAGTTTTAATAGACATATATTTCCATGTATAATTCAAAAAAAGAGGGGATTATACATAAAACAAGTACCTTTTAAGATATTCCCCAGTGAGGATGAGATCCTTCAGGGTTATATCTGCTTGGGGTATATGTACAGGGATGTTCATCTTCAGATCATGTTTGAGGACAGTTAGATTTTGTTCTTTATAGAAGTAGAAACCAAAGAAATGGCTCATAGAATGAGAACTGGTATAAGCATTTGTTTATCTGTGAGCAATCCATTGCAAGAGTTTCTCATGGGCACAGCATAACTAAATTGAATCAGGTTTCTGTATTTTGAAAATATCACAGTTAGCACATGCAGAAATTATGAGCTGAGGAAATGTACAATGTTCAGCAGAGAAACAACTTTTTTTTTTTTTTTTTTTTTCCCAGATCTGAAATAATTTAACTGGGGAAGGGGTGAATAAGAGCAGAGGCAACGTGGCAGTGGAGATAGAAGGGTGGTGGTTTGGAGAAGGAATTTGCAGAAACCCTATGATGGACTGGCTAATGCTACCTTGACTACTACATCTAGCGCCAGGATGATGTAATCTGAAACGACAGAAAGAAGATTCCATTATTATTATATGTATCCTTTTTCCACAGCTGCAACTGGGTGAGAGCCCAGGAGCCCAGAGAGGCCAACAAACCCCCTTCCTCAGAATAACAACATAATAAGAACATCTGCTGTGATTATGGAAGTCAGAAAAGTAAAGTCCAAGTGGGATGTACCACAGATGACACCTCTCTTTGGACTGACATGCGCTGGACTCAAATCCTATGATGGCATGTGATCTCTCTTGTGAGTCTCAGAGGAGAGGAGCAGGTGTGATCTCTCAGTTTCATAACAACTAAGTTGACTTTAGGCTTCCACTACAGGCTGGAAGAGTATTATGGGGAATGACTTGCTGCTTGGAGCCCTCCTATTGCTACATAATACGATTCCCAACACAGGCAGTATCAGATTGCAGCAGCCAGAGAATGTGCATGGGATCTATACAGAAATGCCTAGGAATCTTTTGTGAGTCAGACTCAAATGAAATTGAGCAGCCAAGCTAGCTGCAGAAAATCTAGCAAAGAAGTAAACACAGAATACAATGGAAATCTGCTTTAGTGTTGTTTTTTGGCACTCCAAGCACAGTTGCATTCTGAAATGCTTGAGGGAAAAAAATCTAACTGAAAGGCAGCTCTCCCTATTCACATTGTCATGTTCTGCACTTTCCTCTGTGACCCCTCAGCTTTTCTGAAAGTCTGAAACCAGTTCTCTGAGGATAGTGGTCTAGTCAATCTGTTCTCTGTGGTCAATCTGTTCTCTGATAGTTTCTTTGGCATTCATCACAACACATGAACATGAAGAGCATCTGTCTGGAGATTAGTATGACTTGAGGAGCAGCTGTGCAATTCCACTGCCTGTATACTTAATAACCTCCTATGAGAATTCGTGGCTCAAAATGGTAAAGATTTTGGAGTGTAGGCTTTCTAAAGGCCTTAAGAGTCATGGTTGTTGGATAAATAATATTACTGAAATGTCTTGTCATTTTTAGTAAAATGTTATTTCAATATTTGTGTCCTTTGAAATTGATTAAACTAACTAGTTACCAAAATTAATTAATTGCACAAACTCTTGGTTGTTATCCATTGTGATTGGGCAGAAACATGAGAATTTCCAACAGAAGAGTCATGGTTAATTCTAATTGCCCCTGTGTAGAAAAGAGTTAATTTCCTTTCAACTTTTGCACTTTTATAATATTCTAAGAATTGGTGTTATGTACCATTGCTGATCCAACAGTGTTCATCAAGATCAGCACTAGCTACTGACTTCCTTGAGGTGACCAAATTACTACTTATGCAGTAAGAAGGTTGTGCCTCTCATGCTACTTCTTTAGCCCAGGGTAGTAATTAATTCTGATTCAGATGGTTGTTTTATATGACATAATTGCAAACCTCAGGCCTTGCAGTAGACAATTGTCCATACCATGAAAAACAAATACATCTATAAATACAGTGATATCATCCTTGTTGGAAACCACAGCAGAGATACCAAAAGCAAAATAGCTGAGAAAGCTGAAATATTCTATGATCATTTAATAGGAGGATGTGGACTTTGTGGAGTTAACATAAGGATGGTTGTGCTTTACTCTGAGCAGAAGATGGATGGAGAAATATCAGCCTGTCAACTCAATACTGCTCATCACCATGAAATTTCCTATTAGAAGAAAACAACAAATTAATCTTTAATTTTTGAAAAGACAAGAGACTTTTGTTTTGCCAAGCCATCTGCTCCAGTCCCTGCTACAAGGACTAAGCTGGTAACACACAGCCCTGAGGGTGAGATACTAATCATTAAAAACACAAGGTATGCCAGGAGCCCCTTCAAAAGCCTGACTCTTGGCATTCTGTGCATTAACCTCCTCAAGCTGCAGAGATTTGTTGATTGGCTTCTGTGATCTACTCACCTAGTGTGAGTGGGCATGATGCCATGGCAGCAGGTGGACTAGGGCATAGATTTACTAATAGACAAGTGGTTTTATGGAGGCTAAGGAGGACTGTCATCCCATGCAGGACTGCTGATCAGCTTTGTGGAGAATCTCCATAAAAGATAATGTCATAGGTACATCACTCCTGCTTCTGATTATAGCTGAAACAATTCACATCAGACTCACCAAAACACGGAATTATCTTCTCTCTCTGTATCACTGTGATTTATAATAGAGCGTTTACTTTTTAATGTACAAGGATGATTTTTTCTTTTTATTTTTTTAATTTTTAATATGAAGAATTAGTGAATTCTTAACTCATTATTCATTTGCTCATAGCATTAAAACAAGCTGTTATTTTAAAAGGAGAAATTATATATAGAAAGAATCTGGCCAAACTCTATTCCGAAAAGTCATTTTTAATGTAGTCTATTCAGGATAGAAGGAAGAATTAAGTGGCATGTTAGGCAAATTTGTTGCAAGGCAGAGAAAGGAGGGGTAAATCTAGCGCCTCTGTATGAAGTTCCTAAATTGAAAAGTACATCTTAGATGAAGATCCACTACACTTATTTCTGAAGGCTTAGTATACCAGAGAAAATAGTATACCAAAGAAAATAGGCAAGGCACCCATATACATTTTGAAATATAGATGGCCTAGTTGAGCAGGGACAGCATTATTTTGAAAAAAAAAAAAAGATCATTACTTCCTGCCATTCTCCTATGTATATGTCTATGTATGGAGGAAGGAATGTGAAGGTGCATTTTACCACCATTTATAGTGTCATTTCTGTACCTCTGGACAATAGAAAGAAGATCATATCTATCAACTTTCCTGGTGAAGCTGGGTCCATGTTTCCTCATGGACAAAAGCAGTAGAGCAGCTCTCGCCTCATTGAAGATTTGAACTTGTGGTTCTGATCTCTGTTTCAACCATGTATTGTCCTGTTTGTGAAAAGAGAAAAGAGTCAGAAACAACTCTCTTCTCAGCCAGCTAAGTCCTATAACTTTTATGACTTTGGGTTTGCTTTCCTTTCTTTTTTTTTCTTTTAATTTTTACTTCCATATGCGCAACTCCCATGTTGCTGGCCACCAGATAAGTGGGGAGACTCATTTTAGTGAAGACAAGGCATGACTCCCCACCTCATGATCCAGTGCTCCCTCTAGCACCTGGTTTTGTGGAGAGTTTTCCTATCTAGAAGGCAGAAGGCAGTTTCTGCATGTTCCTTGGCATGCCATGGGTGCCTAAGCCTAGTGACTCAGAGCTTTATGGTGAAGGGGGAAGTGCTTAAGGAGTTCAATCATCTAGGGAGTATAAAGCCCACAAAAAAGCAGAACTGTTAGCTATGAGATGGTATCTTGGCTGAATCCTAATCCTCTGTTCCAAATCTCAGCAAAGAAGTATTCAAACATATTTATTTATCTATTAATTTAATTAATTTATTTATTTATTAATGTGTTTGTTTCTTTGTTTATGCAGAACTGGGTAGATTACTCTGACATCACACACCTCTGTTCCAGGAGATCTGTGGCCTCACCTGCCTGTACTTCTCACCTTCACTCCAAAATGAACTTGAGGCTCACCTGGGGATGTAATGTTGTGATGTGATCGGATTTGTACGCATAGACCATTTGAAAACATGTTATTTAGGCAATAAATAAGAATGAATTTTAGAATACAAACAACTGGTTTCACAATTCCCAGCTCTTACAGGGTGATTTTTCTTGCCAAACCTGAGATACTCGCTGTACCATTTTGGTTTCTCAAACAATCACAGAGAGCACAGGAGGCTAAGTAGTATCAAAGCAACTCTGCTGATCCATCATCTGCTGATGTCCTAGGCAATACTGTGAGATTCTGGGCATAAATATGGTAATGAAACATTTCTGGTTTTTGGATGATTAGGCTCTTGTAGCAGAAACTTTTCACTGCAATGTGACACAACTAGGTTTTGTGGAGGATCCTAGTGAACAGAAATTCACACCATGTTTTACCGATAGTGAATCAGAAGTTGCTCTGAATTAGAGGATACCAAGAGATGATATTTTCCTCAATTTATAATATCCTAAAGAGAACAACTAGCCATGATACACTCCTTCAGTATTAAATGTCTAGAAAAGAATCACAAAGTTTCAAATGCATTAGTGCCAGTAAAAGGAAGCTGCCAGGCTATGTAAAAGATAGGCCAGAGCATAAAGTATTGTGACCTGGGGAAAGACAACATCTGTCCAAATTGATTCTCCAAGTAGGTAAGGAGCATTAGATTGGGGTAAATGTTTCCATATACTTAAGTAACATAAACATGAAAAAATATAATGACTGTGTGTGCAATATCCTTAACATGTGCATATGTGTCAGAGGAAACATAAGAGATCTTGCAGCAGTTAGCCATTGAATTCTGTTTTTTCCTTCTTTTTCCCTTTTTTTTTTTTTTTCCCCCAGTTGCTTTTTAACCACTCTTTTGAATTGTTGTCATCTTTTGTCTGAAAACACCTGCAGTATAAAGGCATTCAATTCATTCTTCATCCTTACAGGACTGTTTTATTTTTATATAAATTACCACAGATGTGCATATTCATATCCAAAATCTGTGTAGCTATGGCAGAGTTGACATCAGCCATAAACTCTGATTTTAAAGAATACTTATATAGGCAAAACTCCATTTCTTGCAAATCATGTATATTCATTGACACTTTCTCTATCAATTCTATGGAACTGATATTTTCTCACATTGTATCCAGAAATATGTTATTTCAGTCATGCATATAAAACGAAGGTCTAAAGAGAATCTTTGTTCTAGGATTATAAACCCTCTAAAATACTATTTTAGAATAGAAAGCATGACAGCCCTCATCTATAGAACCTCAGAAATGGTGCTGTAACGTCCCTATCGTCTCTTCAAAGGGTATGTCACATAAATATGTCAGAACACTTGTCATATTTTGAACACTTGCAAGTAGCAATTGGAACAAATTTGCATAAACATATTAGAGGAAATAAAGCATATGTCTGGAAATCCAAACGGCACAAAAAGGAAAGTTATCAATGATCAGAATAAAAATGCACATACATTCAGGTAGTCTCAATTTTATTCCTATCATCTTATTTTTGGAAACTGCCTGAGTGAGCTTTATTGAGTAGTATGCAAAGTTTTTGTTGCTCTCTATTATATAGAGATATATATTATATAGACTATTTTTATGAACAAAGGGTAAAAAATTATTTTTCGTTCATTTGTAAATCTCCAAAAAGTTCATAAAACTTGACTGTGGTTATTATTCTTGCATAAACAGAAGGTTATGTCAAGTATTTTTAAATCATTGTACAAAGGTCCTGAGTAAATGTTGCTCTGAGAGGGTGCAGGTTTTCCCAATAGGAAAGACCATGCTGAGATCTCAGGGACCTTCAAGTAATTATCTCAGATGGCATTCATAGTGCCTACACAGACTGAACCCTGTATACCTGATTACCTGAAAGGCACTCTCAGATGGCCAGGGATACAGGAAGCACCCAGTGTAGCAGTGGTGATGAGTATTTTGACCCAGAAAAACTCAAACCAGTGACATTTGATCTGAGCATCACCACACCAGTCAGTTTGTATGTCAGAGCCTTGCTCTGCTAAGCACAGCTTGCCCAGAGGAAACTTTATTATTGCAATGCACATGGGAATTTACACTCCCCGATCAAGCATAAAAAAAATTCAATACATGTCTCAGAGAAAAAATCTGCCCAGATCACTGAGCTGTCTGATGAACTAAAGGCAATGGATTATTATGAGCATATTTGAAGAAATACAGAAATAAGAGGAGGAAAAACAATATTCATGTGATTAGCAGAGGTAGAGTTACAGAAGAATTGAAAAATATGAAGGAAAATTGCTAAAAAAAATCTCAAATACTTTTGCATAAGCATAACTGATTTCTCTGTTACTAATTAGAATCTTTTGAAAAAGGAAAATCTGCTCACATGTTTTTCTGTACTGCCCAAGCTGGCATGTAGCAGCTGGAAACTGCTTGAAAAGCAATTTTTTGCTTCTTCTCAGTACATATAGAACAGGAAATGTATAGAGAAATAGAGTTTGTGTTGTAAAATTCAGATAAAGACGTTTTCAATTTGGAGACAGGCCACTTAGGCTTCAAAAAGCCTTGGTAGTATCGTCCAAACTCACTACCCCTGCTGCTCACCCTGAGGGAAAAGAGATTTCAAGGATTGCCAAGTGACATAATTGTGATATTCAGTCACTGATATTTAAAATTATTTTAACAGACCCAGCTACTTGGAATGAAAGGATGTCATTACACATAGCTGCCTACATTTAGGACAGTAGAGTGCTCTTCCCACTAGCCCCACACCTGATATTATTTTGGATCATTAAAGATTGTTTTTTCTCCTCTGTCCCCTCCACATCCTACCTCCTGTTTTGCTGCAGAAGGTCATATATAGTGTGTTTATGCATGTATATATAATATCAATTTTCTTAACATCTCGACAATCTGCAGGAAAGAGCTTATACAAAAGGAAAATACTCCAGGAACGGTGCTGTGGATCACAAGACTTCAATCTCTATAGGAACATAGGAAGGCAAAAATGTTTAGAAAAACTTTCAGATTTTAATTCATGTTAAAGACAGGTGTTTCCAGACCAATGACTCCTTTACTGCAGATCGGATTATACCACTGGCATTTTATTTATTTAAGCTGTTTCTGGCTGTGCTAAATGGAAAAGCTTGCCAGTTGCCAGTGGTTAGGAGTTAACAGGACAACTGAGAAGAGCTCACGTGTCTCAGCAATTTTATTCAAAACTTCCTTTAAAAATGTAGAAGTCTTACAGGGCAATATAAACTCAGCTCTCTCTTACTTAAGGTTCATATCTGCCCGCATCTGTACAGGTGCTGTCTACCACACCTGAATTTTTTTTTCACAAAAAATTTGGTAAAACATTCTCAGTTGAAAAATGATATGAATAATAAACTCTAGTTGCATTCAGTTCACTTTTTTTCCCCAAATCCTTTTTTACTCTGCATGTTTTTGGTGCTGAACTAAGAACCTTACAAGTCAAAATGGGAAGATGTGAGGATTATCACATTAGTTCTTTTACGCTTTGATTTAAAGAAAGCTGTGATCTGAAGTTCTATACCTGCATATATAAATATGCATGTGCAAATACATGCATATATATGTATAGACACATATAAGAGAAATCTATCTGGTGAAGTCCTGAGATCAGAGCTTCTTTTCCAAATCACTTCTTTCTCTTGCAGTATGATGTTAAACAGATATGAAATGGAGACTACAGTAATAGATTATAGATGATGGAGAGAGGACTGTGTTATTATCCGCTACATGCCACTCAAGTGCAATAAGCAAAAATATACATTTTTGAGCAAGGATGTTTTTTGCCACATAGTCTCACATTTCTCTGACTGGTTTCTGAGGCCACTTTCTTATATGCCAAAGGAAAACACTACTCCACTTAATTTGGGTTAGAAATTCAGGAATAGTTATAAAGAACAAGAGATACTGATTAACATATTTTCAGTGGTAAAGGAAAATAATAATGCTCATTTAAGTGCAAAGAAAGGGGAAGATATTCAAATAAATGAGTAATCTTAAAGATATTATTAAATTTCACTTGTCTGGATTTACCTAGGAATTTTTTTTATAGATAACAGTTTCTTGCAGCAGGATTTTTTAATGAAAAATCAAAAAAATGTACAAGTATAGAATATAACAAATAAATCTAGGAAAGGTGGAATTAGTTTTAGTATCCAAAACTAGTAAGATTGAAGTTACAGGGTGGTCTCAAAATAGCTGCTGATATTTCATAGCAGTATATCCAGGTATGTTAGGTACTCCTAACAAACAGGGCACCATAAACACATACTGTAAAAAAGGCCTATCTTATAAAAAGTTTTCAGTCTCAAAGAATCATGTATTTCCTCTGATTTTTAATAGCACTTCTACCTCAAATCTCACAGTTGGCTCTAAGTTTTACATGCTTCTGAATCAAACTGGCCCTCATCAAAAACAACACATGAGTACAACATTCAACGTGAAAAATAAAAGTGGCCAGGACTGTTTAGAACTTAGAAAACAAAAACAGATCTGGCATCCATTCTTTATCCTTTCCGACTGCTCATGGGCATCATTTGCCAGAAGCTAGACCAAATTTTATTTTTAGATTTGGGAACAAAATCAACAATGACAATTGTTTATGCAAAATGCCAGGGCAGAAATTTGTCTTTAGTTCCTTAAATGAGTGTTTGCATTCTGGATGGTATAATTCTTTGTCTGAATGACAAAGACTACATGACAATAAATTGATTGTAATCTCTCTGTGATTATTTCATCCAAATGGAAGAGGGTTTGGAAGAAACTGATAACAAAATATGGGCTTGTCATATCTGTCACATTCACTGGGATTATGTCACATTCACTGGGATTCATATTTACTCTGATTTATTTTGAGGTTATAGCACTTTCTGTGGATAGGCAGAGTAAACTCACTACCAGGATTTTTGGCCTCTTCAGGGATCCACTTGGTAGATTATACTTGGTAGACATGGTAGTACTATGGATAAAACCCTGGAGAGAAGAGAGGCCCAGAAAAGATGTTTAATATTCATGGATCACATCCTACAAAATCAGAAGTCAGAGGAAGTCAAATAAAAAGTCCAGGAGGCCTGAATGGATTAACAAGGAGATCCTGGTCAAACTCAAACACAAAAAATGAAGACTACACAGGGTAAAAACAAGAACAGTAGCAGGCGAAGAATAAAGAGAAAATGTCCAAGCATTCAGGGATCAAGTTAGTAGAACTAAGGCCCTGAGAAAACTAAATATTTCATGTCATGGACATGAAAATCAACAATAAGGGATTCTATAGGTACATCAGTGATAAATGGAAGATTAGGGAAAACATGAGAGCTCTCTGGAAGAAAATGTGAGATTTGGTTTCCTGAAATATGGAGAAGACCAAAGTGCTCAACAACAGAAGCCCTACAGTATTTAAAGTGGGTCTACAAAAAAGCTGGAGGTTTTGCTCAAGACAGGTTTCTCAAAGGCCCATCCAACTTGGCCATGAATGCTCACAAAGAGAGGCGGCAACTGCACCTTCTCTGGACTAAGCATTCCAGTGCCTCACCACTCTCATAGTGAAAAATTTCTTCTTTATATCTAGTATAAACCTACTCTCTTTTAGGTTGAGACCATTACTGCTTGTCCTATAACTACATTCCCTGACAAACTGTATCTACCCATATTTCCTGTAGGCTCCTTTTATTACTGGAAGGCTTCAATGAAGTCTCCCTGGAGCTTTCTCTCTTCCAGGCCAAACAAAACAAAATCTCTCTCAGCCTGTCTTCATAGGAGAGACACTTCAGCCTTCTGAACATTCTTATGGCCCTCCTCTTGGCTCATTCCAACGGGTACACTCTCTTCTTATGCTTGAACATTCATGGATGATCACAGTACTGCGGGTGGGATCTGACAAGACCAAAGTACAGGGGGAGAATCCCCTCCCTTAACCTGCTGGTCACTACTCTTTTGATGCAGCCCAGGATGCAGTTGACTTGGGCTGCAAGCCCACACTGCTGGTGCATATTCAGTTTTTCATTCATCCAGAGGACTCTTCCCACCTTTATGATTCTGAGATTCTATGGTAAAGCGAACTCCATGATCCCAGAGAGTTTCTAGTGCATTGAGAAAATATCTGCAGATACTGATTTTTAAAAATTAGGGGGTATCATGATACAGTGCATCAAGATACTTTTGTGTATCTCCTCACCCCTCTGCTCCTTGCCATGCTATACAACTCTAATGATCTCCTCAATTTCCAAGACTTCTATTGATACTGAATGAAAATAATGAAAATAAATTCTTTTCCAATACTTTTTAATTCTTTTTATTTTTTTTTCCTAAAAAAAGTGCGTATTGTTTAGTATACTTATTGTTTAATATCTTTATTGTTCAATATCTTTATTGATGATCTGGATGAGGAGATTGAGTGCACTCTCAGTAACTTTGCAGATGACATCAAGTTAGGAGGAAGTGCTGATCTGTCTGAGGATAGGAAAGTCCTGTGGAGGGATCTGTATTTGTTGGATCGATGGACTAAAGGCAATGATATAAACTTCAACAAAACCAAGTGCCAGATCCTGCACTTTGATCACAATAACCCCTGTCAATGCTACAGCTTGGGACAGAGTGGTTGAAAAGCTGTGCAGAGAAGAAGGATCTGAGTGTGTTGGTTGACAGTTGGCTGAATTTGACCCAGCAGTGTGCCCAGGTGGCCAAGAAGGCCAGTGGTGTCCTGGCTTGTATCAGAAATAATGCAATCAGCAGGAAGAGGGAGGTGATGGTTTCTCACCATTGCACTGATGTGGCTGCACCTCAAGTACTGTGTTCAGTTTTGGGCCCCTGTAGTTGTCCAGAGAATGGCAACAAAGCTGGCAAAGGGTCTGGAAGTTCGGGTTGGATATTGGGAAAAATTTCTCTGAAATAGTGGTCAGGCATTGGAATGGGCTGCCCAGGGAAATGGTGAATTCACTGTCTCTGGAGGTTTTCAAGAAACGTGTGAATTAAGCACAAAGACACATGGTGAGCGGACCTGGAGGTGATAAGTCAACACTTAGATTAGATATTCTGTGATCTTTTCCAACCTTCATGATTCTATGAAATCACCTTTTAGGTCTCCCACACAGTAACTTAAATGAAAAACTTAAGTCAGCCTGTGGTATGGGACTACTGTATATTTTTCACTATGCTGTTCCAAAAGCATACTGGAATTGAGGTGTGCCACCGCAAGGCTCAATTCTTAGTCACTAAGAAAAATGTTATTCTCTTTCTTGTACTCAATAACAACTGAAAATCTTAATGAAACATCAGCTGTAAGGGATGGTCTCATCGGTAAATAAACAAGATACTCTCTTGTAATCTGAGACTTACAGGCTTAAATTTCTTCAGGTACAGGTGGAATAGGAGGAGTTAGTCACTTCCTGTGGCATGAAATCCATTTGTGAATCCAGCCTTTCAATTTTTATTTTTCCTTTGAAATAAATTTAATGTTTAAATGCACTAGAATCAATTTTATCCAAACTGAATTTTGCAATTCTTAAAAAATTCTTTAAAATTCTTAAAAAAAAAATTTCCTATAGTAAAGCTTAAGTGTTAGAAATGTTTTAACCTTTTGAGATCTGATGTAGCTAGAAAAGACCCCTTATTTGCTAAACATAGAAACTCTTACAAAGAGCCTTGGAAAACAGATGTGCTTAGAGTCTGAAATGGAAAACACTATGTACTCAACACCATCTATTCTTTAGCTCTGGATGGAAAATAAAGGACAGAAGTCTTCAGAAGTTCCTATTTAAAGATTCATTGTGTTTCTGACAAACGTCAACAATCAGGATGGAAGAGAGTAAAAATGTAGGTAAAAAAAAATACAGGATTTGGATGTTGCTTTGTATTTAGAATTTATTTGGTGGGGAAAACATAGAAGATGAGATTTCATCTACTTCCTAGAAAGTCATTCTTTTAATTTGAAAACTCATCAAGATGTGTAAAGGCCTCTCACATTAGGGCTGTGCTTTGAGCTTTCAGGACTGTAGCAAATGCATTTTATATCACAAAATCCTGTGACTACAGATTAAATCAATGTGCACAGTTGGTAGTGACATTTTTTTTTTAACAGCAGCGAAGTAAAATGACTGGTTTTATGACAAAAATATCCTTTTAATTGTCCAGTCTGGGCAATGACCCAAGGTGAAAACAAGCAGGATAAGTGGCCCATTGCCATACCTCTCAAAAAACAATTATAATATTGTCCTTCCATTCCTTATGTTGGCTGGCTTCCCATTTCTTTATCTGTCTGTAAAGTCTGACATTATTATTTCTTTGTATTTGCTTTTTAAATTGTGGTTTCTCTTTTCATTTATCTTATCTTCTTTTTTCACACTCTTCTGTTTTGCTACTGAATTTTCTCTTTTAGTCTTTTTCCCTTTTTAATTTTATTTTATTTTTTAATCCTATCATCAACTGCTAGTGATAGTTGTGAAGTTAGTTTAAATCTGTGTTGTTCCAAGTCACTACTTTTAAAACGTCTTCAGAATAGTATCATGCCATTAAATACTGAAAAAATGTCAAGTGTATATAAAAAGAAAGAAAGTGTAAATAAAAGGTAATATTTTTAGGCAGAAAGGCACCAAAGGAAGCTGATCATAGGTATCATATATTGATGAGGTGGTATGCGGGCAGTAAGTTCAAAAGAAGGTTAATAAAAAACAATCATCGAGGCAATATGCACTTTACATGCAAACACATACTGAGGGAAATACATGGACATTTAGATTACACTTGAGACTGTTGGAATTTCACAAAAAAAATCATTGTTGTTCTGCATGAGATAGTTGGAAAATAAAGAGTTCAGACTCTAGTCCTTTATTGTTTTGGTACTGATGAAAACAAAGGTGTAGATTTTCAGCTGACTTGGTCTTTGTCACTGCTATTGATGATGTATTTTCTTGTATTCATTCATAAAGACATGCTATAAGCTATCACCTTACACTTAAATCATTTTGTTTTTAATTCGGCTTCACAAGTTTGCACAATGATATTCCCTATAACATAATCCAGTACACTGCTTTGGCAGTGGGATTCTGTGACACCTTTGAAATTGCTTTAATTGTAAACATAACACACCTTTATATTTTGCCCAGAGTCCCATTAATCATTCCCTGGGAACTGAAAGGAGAAGGTGTTTGCATAATCCGAGTTAAGAATAACAAGTGGGTAGGAGAAGAAAAGATGGCTCCAATTTGAGCAGTAAGAGTGAACAAAAGTGAAAACTAGCTCAGCCCCAGGCTTGTAACTGAGCCCAATCCTCTGCCTTCTACATTTGCCTTCAGAGTATGTCTCAGTAGTGAGGAATTCTATGAGAAATATCCCTAGGCTTGTAAGAATTAAATACATTTTTAGGCAGCGGTTAAAGTGAATTTTACTTGCTGATGCATGTGGTCTTATCCTGTACTTTTCTATTGAGATCTTCACTCTTTGTTTTTCTACAGCAAGCCAATACATTTTTCTACTTTGTACTGACTGATATTAAAAATGAACAGAGTTAACCGTCAATACAGGATATATATGTTTCCAGTAGTAGTGAACCTTATTAAAGTGATAAATTAAAGCAACCACAGGGTAGACCCCTAACAAGACATATTTAAGAGGTTCAAGAATTGGGTTTGCTTTCGAACAAACTGCTTAGATATCATGAAAACTGGGATTGGCAGGTGCCAACTTCTAAGGGAAATTACTTCCTGGACTGCACCAGCCAGCACTCATCTGGCAGAGAACAGGCAGCAGAAACAGCTCACAGCCCTGAGGTATCTCCAGAGTGTCACATGTTCTCAGCTTGCCACCTCACTTGTTGGAGTTGCCACTCTGTGTATCACCACACACAATTTCTTTTAGGTTCTGGCATTTTAGTTCTTGAAATCAATATGTATAAATATTCATCTGGCAGACTACTGCAGAAAAGTCAGAGGGGATGAGTCTCAAATACTGCTGAAAGTGGGACTGAAGTAACAGTGACCATCCCCTCAGTTTGAAAATTAATATTGTAAAAGCACATTAGCAGGAAAAGTGTGCTGCTAAATATAGCATCACAGGGAGGCTGGAGGACTTAAGTGACCTTCTCATTGCCTGTTACATCCCAGTAGTGCTTTTGAGCCACAGGGATAAAGAAAGTACAGATCCACCCAGACACATGGATCTTTCTCTGGTAAGTACTGAATCAAAGACCGAACAGTACCATCTGCAATCATAGTAAAATATTCATTTTCAGCTGTGGCTCTTTGTTGGCAAAAAGTGATCTGAAGTATTACCTTTCAATAACAACAGAGTTTGAATTTATTACTGTTACTATTTGTAATGGAAAGCAATTGTCCTTGCAGGATAAATTTAAAGATAACAAGCTGGAACCGTGAGCAGCTTTATTAACCTCCACTCCTTCCCCCAAAAACAAACTCATACTGGAACTGTGAAATGAAAGCTGTCTTTAATGAAACAAGGAAATGACACAACTGAATGAATGGAGCTGCCTAACAGGCCTGTACCTGATAACTCAATAAATTCTTGCTGAGAGAAATCGGCATTGAATGCTCATTAAAAACAAACAAACAAAAACAAAAACAAAAACAAAAACATGATTAAGAGATAAAGGACAACAATGTGACCACAAAACAAATCTATCCGCATTAACTTTTTATTCTCACTTATAGATTTCTCTTAACTATTGAGTCAACTATTATGTCATCTATACAGCTTCTTCACAGCCTGTTGGTCATTCTAGCAAAGGTCATCTCTAACTGAAGTTACTCTTCAAAAATAAAACTTAAGTATGTGTTAAGAAAATCTGCATGATTTAGGAGATTACCCTCAGTCACTGGGAGTGTGTATACTTCTAAATAGAATCTCAAAAATGATTGCACTATATGTCATTTGTTTGAATAATGCATTTTCTTCCCATCCCTTCTTCTTCAAGGCTGAGAAAGTCTGAATTGATCAGTATATGCATTTACATAAAATTGTTATGTCCAGTTGCTTCATTTATAGAAGCAGCAGAATGTAACCCTAGTGGTTAAGTGAATCAGGACAGTATTGGATTCGTTTAGTGCAGTGGCCGATACAAGTGGCCCATAAAAGTAAAGAAATTTCAGCCTGGCCTAGTATCCATCTAATTGTTCATGTTGTGATTGTCCTAATCTTTTTAGGCTAGACTTTTTGCAGTGTTCCTGGCTGCAAACTCATCTCTTGTTTTTATCTCTTGACCATCTGCTCATCAACTTTCACTCAATATTCTTACAAATATGAGTAAGAACATTTCATTAGATTACTACCCTGAATTTGGTATTCATCAGTAAGGAAAACTAAAGAATGGGAGTAGGTACAGAAAAGTTCTTCTGTGTCTGCATCTTCCAGCTTGTAGCATGTAGTAGCTTAAGGATTTCCTCTGTATTAGGATGTGTCCAAGCCACTGACTTTACTAGCCTGTTCATGGCTTCTCCTCTTGCTATACTATTTCTGTTTTGCATCTGTTTTTAGTTTACACAACATTTGTGCACTACTAGGACAATGTGTGAAAATAAATTTTTCCTTTTATTTTGATTATGAACATGCTCCTTGTTAATTTCATTGAGTGACTTCATATTTGGACACTGCGAGAAAGATCACAACTTCATTCATGACCTTATGAATCATGATTTTCTTGACTTCTACTTGATTATCTTTCAGATGTTCTCTTTCAATCGGGACAATTCTTAATCTTTTTGCTTATTACCATTGTAGCTCTTTTAGCATGAAGATCATTCAGTATCTTGTCTTTCTCATTTCTAGTTTTTTTTCCTTTCTCACTTAACTGTATCATTTCTGAAACAAGGAAACAGTAACTGCATGAAACATTCAAGAGCAGAGGCAAAAAGTTTCCAGGCTTGGTTTGCTCTTTTTTTTTATTTCCTTTTCTTCTTTCTTAATGTATCTGAATATAGAATCATAGAATCATAGAATCATAGAATCATGGAATCATAGAATCATAGAATCACCTTGGTGTGTCTTCACACTACCAGTGCTACCACAAGCTACTAAGCCATATCTCACAGCTCCTCAACCAGATGACTCTTGAACACTGCCAGGGATGGCAACTCCACCACCTCCCTCTCTGAGAGAAAAAGTTTTTCCTTATGTCTAATCCAGATCTCCTCTGGCACAACTTGTGGCCATTTCCTCGGGTCCTCTTTGTTGCCTGGGAGAAGTGGCCAAACCCCTCCTCATCACAACCTCCCTTCAGGAAGTTGTAGAGTGCAATGAGGCCCCCTCTGAGCCTCCTCTTCTTCAGACTAAACAATCCCAGCTCCCTCAGTCACTCCTCATAAGATTTATGCTCCAGACCCCTCACCAGTTTCGTTGCCCTTCTCTGGACACACTCCAGGGCCTCAATGTCTTTCTTGTAGTGAGGGGCCTAAAACTGAATGCAATACTCGAGGTGCGGCCTCACCAGTGCTGAGTACAGGGGGATGATCACCTCCCTGTTCCTGCTGGCCACACTATTTCTAATGCAGGCCAGGAGAACTTTCTGTATGGTAGTTTTTAGCACTGATGTTTCCCTCAAATATTACACAGTATTTTCCAGATAACCTTTTCACACTTCCTACTGAAAATCTTCATATATGTATATAACTGTTTTTTTTGTCTACACTGTATATTGCTTTACATGAACGAAGATTGTATTAAACTGATCAACACAATATTTTCAATGTTTAGTCTCAAGTTTAAGTACCTAGTTTTTGTTTCAAATCTACTATCTTGCCAGTTCAAACTATTGGTAGATCATTTACTTTGTATTTGAATTTCATTTTACTTTTAGCATAAATAAAGTCAGATACTCATGATCTGATATTTTCAAAAAAAATCAACTTTATTTGAAGGGGACTTTGACCAGATGCCCTCCAGAGGTCCCTTCCAACTTCAACTGTCCTGTGGTTCTGAGATTCTATGATTGCACTATTGGTAGACTTTTATCCTGGATGACTAAACAGCTACTCCCTAAACTCTTCTGCCTTATTTTCTTTTAGTTCTCCTTTTCAACTCAATTACGTACTGGCCCCACTAACTCTCAGCACGCTTCCTACTCTTGAAGTTTTAAAAATGTTTTCATTAATAGTATCTATGCCGTTAGCAAGTTAGCTCAGTAAAACGTGTTCTAACCTGCTTTTTTAGAATTTATATATAATTCTCTGGACTTTAATCTATTTTCCATTTTCCTTAGTTAAATATGATCACATTTTTTAGAATACCTTTTCTTAATTTTTTACAGCTTCATGGAGTTTGTATTTACTGTGGACATCTAATTCAATGACCCTTAAATGTTGTGGGTTTTTAAAAAATTATTATTTCCTTTCAGTCATAATTTTTATGTAATAAAATTCATTAAGCAAATGTTTGTAATGATAAATGTTACATAGTGGATTTTTCTATTGTTTTTATTTCCTCCAATTTTTGAGACTAATTCAAGTATATTATGGGTACCGCTACAGGATAAATCTTCAGGAATAAAATTCATTTGTTTTCATCTCAAAGGACTGCATAGAAAATTTTTGTTGTCAGTAGTCCTTAGTTGTCTGTGCATTGTCTGTTAGTTCTTCATCTAACCTTCTGAAAAGTGAAGCACAATCTCCTTCTGTGCATTGCAATGACTTTAGACAATTGCCTTGCATGCTAAGGAACTGCTTCTTTATCACGTAACTAGATTATATTTCTAGGTAGCATGTACTTTTTCTCTAAAATCTATCCAGATGATATTAAGAAATTTTTATTAAACCAGCATGGAAATGCCTTTGAAAATTGGATTCCTGGTGCTTCCTGGCAGCAGGCAAATGTGATCTCCCACATTACTGTTTTTGGTTTATTTTTTGAGACTTTTGTTGTTGTTGTTTATATATAAAAAAATATGCTTATATTAAGATAACTCTCTAAGTAAAATGTCTCTTTGGCAGCTTTCCTAAAACAGCAACTATAAACACATATTTAGGTTTTAAGCCAGTGTTATACACTAGATATATCATTTATCATTTCCTTGCTATTGCCATTTCATTTTAAGTCATTAGTCAGTTCTACTCAAATAAATCACAACTAAACGAAACTTTAATAATCCATATAAAGAAAACGGTATTCTCATCTTTTCTGTATTTGCAGAGGAAAATTGTAAGGAAAACTTAATAGAAATGTAAAATGCTTGCTTTGCTTTCTACCTTATTAAATTTTATTCCTTGATATTTTGTTTCAGTAGAGGATTCAGCCTTACGATAGCACCAGTCTGACTTTTCTCTTCTCAAGTACACATTCCTTTATGTTTTCTTTGGCTGAGGAGCCCTTCCCTTGCTCTTGAAGTCTGTAGGTTAGTCACTGTATTTTGATCACTTTCAGCACAGTATGCTTTTCAGGGCTGCATATCACATCATTCTAGCATGCAGGCTGATAAGAAAAGCTTGACTACTGTTGATTGAGAATTCTTTGCCAATAGTCAGTGAAGATCTAGAGTACATTTCCCCTACAATCTGAAAGAGAACTATAAGCATTTGAATGCATCTGACTACGGATTATCATCTACAGTAACAACAAATTGCCTACGTATTCACATCGAGTAGTAAGTTTGAGCTTTGCCTGAATAGTAATGGTTACAGTTCAGACTTTAAAACAAAATTAAAAGTAAATTATGAAAAATTCCCAATTGTAGCCATGGTCTGTAAGTATTTCAACCATAGGATAATCTTTCTATTCCTTAAAAAATGAACATTGTAAAAACGAATTGGTTAATGAACACTTCCAACTGTGAGACTGTAAATTTACCCTATTTCTTGTTCTAGAAAGATATAAGACTGTGCAACTTACGAAATGCTCAGCTTTAGCCTTTCCACCAAGTTTGACAAATAGCTTAGGGAAGTGTTTCCATTCATGCATTGCAAATCAAACCTGGGTGAGCCAAGGAAAAACCTATCAACAAAAACCTATTAAGAAGCTGTGAATGCAGGAGGCGGGGAGGGGTGTGGGGGGGAAGCACAGGGAGACTGCCTTTCATGGGCCTTCTGTTTGATTGTGATTATATTTAAATTTGAGAGCTTATTATGTTTACAGCTGTGACTATGTTGATATGACAGCAATAGTACTGAAGTCCTTGTACAGGAAAAGTACAGACTGAGTTTCATCTTTCTGTTAGACCCTTTTTAGTTGTTATATAGGCATATATTCTGCTAGTCCACTTACCTTATTTGGTCAGGAAAAATTACTTAAGAGTCAGAGAATCGTTTGAGTTCGAAGAGAACTTTAAAAGCAGTCTAGTCCAACTCCCCTACAATGAACAGGAATACCTACAACTAGATCAGGTTGCTCAGAGCTTGATCCAGCCTAACCTTGAATATCTCTGGTCACTTAGGTGCAAGCTGTTTTAGGGGAGTGTGTTATTTAAAGCTTTCTTTGTAGCTGTTTCTTTAATTAAATCTTCACTCTTTCTCCCCTAAAACCTAGACTGTGCTGTTTTAAGTTGCACATGCTCCTGGCTTCATTGCCACAATTAGAACAAATAAGCCATGCTCTTGTTTCTTGGAAAGAGATCCCCGTCTGCCTGTCTGTCTGTCAAGTGTGTGAACTCCTGCTGTTCCCCAGGGTGTAAGCGGAAAGCAAGCCTCCCTGCGCCTGCCATTTCCTAGCCAACACTCACACAATGGAGAGCATGTAAACAGTTGGCTGGGCTGATTGTTGCAGTGACTGAAGCAAATCAGGGGCAGCTTTGCCACGAACAATGAATTCTGTACTCTGTATGCAAATTCCTCCCTGCTTTCATTTCTGTTTCTCATCTGTGCCAGCATGGTCTTAGCGAATGAGCTTATGAGCTACAAAACAAGTTACAAAACCTTGAAGATTGCTGGTCTTTTATTATAAGCTTTCAGTTTCACTTACTTTGCACAAAACGTGCTTGAAAGCAGAACTCAGGCTGCACAGCTGGACTTCTTCAGGCAGCTGTTGTCTTCTCTATCCCATTATTTTTAATACTAGGCTTTGTCTTCTGATTTGCAATGTTATTAAATAAAATGATAGAAAATGAGACAAAGAAAGGGTGACTGCATTTTTGTATCCCATGGTTCTTCATCTTTTCTATTCAACAGAGTGCTTGGGTGGCCGTTTTGAGGCTGCTCTGAAAGTATTGCCTCCCATTTTATGAAGTTGGCCCACAACATCAGGGGCCACCCCGATGGTATGTTGATGATATGGCAGTAGAGGTTAAAACTTCCCGCCAATATTCTATTACATTTTGTTACCATGTGACTATCTGCAGCAGAGGGGCAGTCTTACAAAATGGTGTCTGACACTGAAGTGCATATGGAATAAAGGTATATCACTGAATTCTTCCATGAGGAAAAAATGGCACACATTGACATTCACTGATGCTCACTGAACGTTGATGGAGACCAAACAGTGGATATGAGCACAGTGAGGCAGTAGGCGATTGGTTTCAGCAGCGGTGACAGCCACATGAAAGTCAAACCATGTTCCAGATGGCCATGCACAGCTGCCACCTCCAGTGGTGCAGAATTTTATGAACACAGCATGCAGGCTCTTGTTTGTTGTTGGCAAAAATATATAGCTAATGGTGGTGACTGTGTTGAAAAACAGTGTTTTGTAGCTGAGAATTTGATCTATCAAATAGTGTTGCTGTGTTCTATCTAGCTGTTGTAGTCCCCATGGAAATACATAAAATAGATTAATTTCAGAGTGATCTACATATCTTTACTAAGTTCATTATGATTCAAAGATGTCTCATACAATATAGGAAATAGCATTACTTTTAATTTTTCTTGCAGAAATAACTGTGTTCTAGTGCTGAGGCCTCACTACCTGTCCTGACCTTTGCTGGGTGGGTGTGAATGGCCACTTGTCAGCTGCTGAGAGGAAGCATATTCTCCTTCTGCTGATGTGAAGCTTGAGGACTTCAAGAGGCCAGTAACAAGGGTTTCAGTGTTGCACAAATCTACACTCCATGCAAACTGTTTTGTTTTGTGCTGCAGGAAATATATTTGTTCTTTATGGGCCCATATAGAGAAATAGGGTCATATTGTTAATTCAGTTATAAATATTTCTGTTTTGGCAGAATATCAATTTCCATTTGGTGTACTCCTATGTGTAGCTTGAATTGTGATGATTAGTGTTCATTACCAACAGTCATTCACTGGTTGCTCTTCTTTATTAATTTCCATTATAACAAAGTGTTATTTTATTTCTAATGATTTCAGTTTGGAATCTTTTTGTGCAAATGAAAGACAACTTGGGGTTTTACTCATGTAGTACTAACACGTTAGCAAGTATTGTCCTGTATTTGCTGCATTTCTTGGCTTGGGCTGATAATCTTCTATTTGCAGATATGCTGTATTGCACATTGCAAAACATGACATGAATCTAAAGCAGCATGCATGAATGCTGAGAAAGGAGGAGGGAGAAGACTTCATTGAGAAATAATTATTGATTTCTTGTTCTAATTCCTGATGGATAAATGATTCATCTTCATGCTACCTCGATTCCCTTACTGAAATCTCATCCAGACAATCTATTTTTTCCCTAATTTTCTAGAGGTGGTATGATAGGACAAGGGAGCTGAATCAGCTGTTTATGATTTATGGGTTCAAAGGGAAGTTCTTTGGTTCAGTCTGAAAGATGTGAATGGACCAGGGTCATGACCAAAGCAGTAGCATTAACAGGTCAGGGAATTTAAGCACTGAGCCAGTGTTGTTCATTGTAGAGAAAAAAGATGATAAGCAATAAGTCCATCTTGTAAGACTGTGGGAAGTTAGCAAAAGATAGGACCATCTCTGATAAGACAGAATCCAGAGGTCAAGGGTAAGCCTTTATTGGGTTACTGTTGATGTAGCTGTGATTTAAGAGATCAGTCCTTTCCAACCCCCACAATTCTGTGACTCTTTGACAGCAATCCTAGATTGAGGATAGAAGTTTTGGAGACTGCACAGAATCTTGGGTGGAGAAAACAGGCATGGGTGAGTTTGCATGAAGGCATTATATTATTTATTTTTTTATTTAATATGTTTGAGCACAAAAAGCAAAACAAAGTCATCTAAAATATATCATTTCACTTCTTTGTTTGTTTGTTTGTTTGTTTGTTTTTGTCTGCAGGGAGATCCCTCCCCACAAAGAGGCAACCAATGTCTCACATCTGGCCATCCACTATCACACCTCATATATGGCAGTCCTCACTGCTTATTTGGAACATAGGCTTCCATTTCTATTTGTAGAAAATTTTCCTTGTGTGATAACATCGTTATCTTTCACCATTAGTAAAAGGTTTGATTAAGCTGTTATAATACATAAGAAATCTGCTGGTTGTTCCTCCATATCTAATTTATCATGAATATTTGAGGAAATGAGTGACCATACATCTTGTCAAACTTGGCTTTGTAACAAAAAAAAAATAAATTACTTAGCACTTAACAGAGAATTTTAGGCTTTATTTAATATTTTAAAAAACAAACAAATAACAGCAGGAAGCAAATCAAATGCTTTAGTTAGGCCCTTCCTGATGACATTCTGCTTTACTTTCCTTTCATTCTTTTTTTTGCCTTCAGTCCAGACATTTAATCTTTATAAAATATACTTTCCAACAAAAGAAAACATTGTACACTCTTACCCACAAAGCATTCAGACTGTTCATTACTTAATCAAATGTGAAAGAAAAGTCTTATAAGAAGTTGAACTGTTGAAAGAAGATGTATTTAACTTATGACCAAGCATTGTTCTCCCAAAAGTTTTTTGTAAAAGATCAAGGAAAGGTCTTGTGCTGTGAAATCTTTAAGCATAAATAACAATTTCACTGTAAATAGGAATTACTCCAAAGGGATTGTGATAAGCATGCTGCAATATGTACTGGAGAATATAAAATGATGAAGCCTGCATTACAGTTTTTTATTAGGAAACACTTTCAACATAATTCAGTTCATTCCTTGACTGTGGTTTATGGTGATACTGGCACAAGAGTGTAGCTTTACAGAGGATAGCTTGTGCAGAGCATGCAAATAGATAAATTCTGTTACCTGGACGCAGCAGTTTGGCAACAATTGAAATTTAGATTTTTCTATCAAGTCAGCACTTCAACAGTGCAATTTAAGTTTGTGACCTCCAGTCACATACCTGAGCTGGAGCCAACACCAACTGGCTGCAAAAGTATAGAGATCGTTTCTCTTATAATCCATCCTGCTGTACTTCTAGAGGAGGAATTTTGACATATGTCAGGCATAATTTCCTTTTTTTTTTTTTTTTTGAAAGAGACAGAATTTCATTTGATTTCACTCCCACCTCCTGGGTTTTTTAGGAATACGTGTTTATACTATTTAGACAAACGCTAAAGGGTTTTGACTGCAATGACTGCAATGACTTTTTCGTGTGTATATGAGTGTGTTTTGTTCTTCGGGAGCAAATGTATTTTTCTGTAAAACATTTTTTGCTTTTTAGGGAATGGTTGTGTGCAGCATCATCATTGTAAATGAAATTGTTAGGTGTGCACACTTAGTCTGCTTCTGTTGTTCAAAGGTACATTTCAGGACTGAAGAATATGCTACTTCTCAACAGATCTATGTATCAGAGTTGACAGTTTTTCAAATGTTCTTTAGGCTGTTCCTTACTGCTGAGCATTAAGAAATGAAATCTGGAATCTTCATTTAAAGTTAAAAGGATGCATGATTGGATAGATATAGTGATAACCATTCGATACAGTTAAAATATTACCAATGTCTGAATATGCAGATCCTAAATAAAGAAAGCTATTACTAAACTACAGCTGACTTCAGCCACATTGAGTACATCTAAAACCAATTAGATTTCTTTATTTATTTCCTAAGCACGTTATTCTTCACTTTTACACAAGAATCCCAGGTTTTTTGGGACCTGTTATCTAAACACAACAATTTTACTCAACAGTTTCATTTACATTCAGAAGCAGAGTTCTTGTTGGCATTACTTTTGAGCAGGGAATGGCAAAATATGTGGTACTAGAAGAATTATAATAGTCCCATAAGGTTAGACTTCTATGATATTCAGAGACATATTAATAACAGAACTGAACACTAAATATTCCAGAATTAAAATTTCAGCTTTAGTTTTTTTTTTAATTTCTTGCAAAATGTAAGATTTTCTATACTAAGCATGCATTTTTGGCTAGTGTTAAATCAGTGTGTTCTTGTTAGTTTCATTACAGGATGAGGTGAAATGTTCATAAATATTTATTCTACTAGGTGTGCAACTTAGTTTTAAATCACAGGGCTTCTTCTCCTTCATGAAAAGATTGTGTAAGAATTTGAAGAACATGTGCTGCTGAGTACAAAAGTGCATGTTGGAATGAGATTTAGCAAAAATTGCTGAATGCAGCTCTACAGTTCCTTTCTTCTTTTCTTCTTTTTCTTCTTCTTTTTTTTTTTCCTCCATGGTTCTGTTCCAATAAAGTTAGGGCCACTTGAAGGTTTAAGATAATTAGAATAGCGTGAGAGTCGATAGTATAAATTTACTGAAAGAGGGCATGAATATTTTCCACAGAATATTAACCATTCTTTCAAATTTGTTTAACAGTCTTTGTTTGAACAATTTTACATATATAATATTTGCAATAATTGAAATTTCAGTGTTTTGACATTGATTAATCAGCTTGTTCGAATAATTTTTAGGCTTTAATATTTTAGCTAATCTTAAATAAATTAATAGAAAACTGGAAGCAATCACTGAAATCTTTTGTCCAGACCACCAAAGCATTGATCAGAGCATCATCTTGCTACTTGAATAAAAATACAATTTTAAAAGAAAAGAACTCAGTTTTTATTTACAAATGTTCAGTAGGAAAGAGACTTCATCTCAACTTTCTATAGTTACTTCAATTTTTCATTAAGTTGGGTTTTTTTGAAAATGTCATATTTCCTATTATCATAGGAAACATAGTACATTGCTAGAAGAGAATCACCAGATAATCACTGTCTCATTTTTCACTTGTTATGAGCAAAATTGAACCCAAGACAAAAGAACAGGGAATTTGAGACTTCTTATTCAGTTAGAATAAAGGTCCTAAAGCTCACACTCATATCTTAATTATCATTCAGTGATTTAGAAATGTTACAGAACTTCATTGTATGGAGTACTATTTTGATAATGGACTTCTATTGACTTTCCATGGGAAGGAGGAAAGAGGTGCTAGTTTATCTTTTTGGTACACAGTTTCAATTAAGGATTTTTATTTTTTATTTTTTCCCCAAAGGAGATAAGAAAAATAAGAAAGATATTGAAATCTTGCTTTTAATAGAAATTTGGCTGGAGACAGATGTGGCGAGTACAGTAGAAGATTAGGTAGATGGCTGCACAGGATATGTATCAGGATGAATCAGTAACACAAGCACCCCAGGACCAGGCTTCAAGGAGAACAGGTCATGGCAGAAAACCAACTAGAATTCAAGATGCATTTGGACAACACTCTCAGACAAAGGTTTTAATTTTTAAGTATTTCTGTTGTAGAGCCAGGAGTTGGACTCTGTGTTCCCTGTGGGCCCCTTCCAACTTGGATTGTTGCATGATTCTGTGAACATAACAAACTGTTCAGGGACTGTAAGACTCCAGAATCACTGTGAGAATGAACTGAGATAATCTCATTTGCCTTTTACATAGTAGGGATATATTTCTAACCCAAAACATGGATATGAAGCTTAGTGATGAAGCAACAGGGATTTTCAACTTGCTTACGAGAAACCAGAGCTTCTTAGCCTCAGAAATACTTTCACTGTTTTTCACTGCTTAAAGAAGCCGAAATGCGGGCTCTGTGGTACTTTAGAAACAC
This sequence comes from Chrysolophus pictus, assembly GCA_037305975.1. Classification (NCBI taxonomy): domain Eukaryota; kingdom Metazoa; phylum Chordata; class Aves; order Galliformes; family Phasianidae; genus Chrysolophus; species Chrysolophus pictus. Next base: position 45,910,271 of record CM074578.1, read on the forward strand.
CTCCCAGAGTATTTAAACAGATTCATTCAGGTTTGAATGCTCTCCCACAGCTACTTAGTTATCAATCCACTCCCGATTTTGGCTTGCACCATGTAGTAATCTTTGAGACAATAGCTGAGGCTGCCCCAAAGGATGGCACAAGACTGGAACAGTTCCTAGTGATGGTACAATTAGGTAAGATCAGCTTGAGAGGTAAAGGGAGAAAGTTTAGGTGGGAGTCATGCTGTGTGCATCAGACTGAGGATTGGCTGTGGCCCAAGACAGTTTTGTTTGTCTGCACAGAAGTAGCTTTTACAAAAAGACAGCCTGCCCTACAAAACTGTAGTCTAAAGGTAAGGCAAGAGATATATGGAAGGCACAGAGAAATCCACAAGATAACAGTGAAACAGAAACAGTGGCAGACACTGATCTCTGTTTCCACTGGAAGCATTGTAAGAACAATGATTTTTTGTATGTCTATATGTTTCAAACGCTGTCTTCAAAAGTACTGCACATATAAGAGCATCTCTGGGCCATTGGAATCCAAATAATAATTAATGTTTTCACTTCTAGATAGCAGTTGTATACTAAAATATCTAATTGTGGCATAATTATCTGGTAGTTCATTATTTGCTGATGACTGCTTCTCAGGAGGAAATTAGACATAAGAACAATCTCTACTACATCTCTGCACACTTCACTGTCATGGCCCTACTCACATCTTATTGACTCACTGTCTGAATGTAATTCAGATCCTTTTTTATTTTTACTTCTAGAGTTGAAAGAAATCCTGCAAATGCCATTTGCTTGCTATTTTCTCAGCGAATTGAAAGATCGGATGCTTTTTTACAGCTTGAATTTAGTCATGCAAACGTGTGCAAATGCTATCCTACCATTTCTCAGCAGCACTCATAATGATAAAGTAGAGGAATACCATTGCTCACAAAGTGAGGCAGACTGCAGATCTTTTATGTGAAAAATAGGATGAATAGTCCCTCCTTGACATCTCTCGTAGATAAACCAATCTGATAGTGACCTTCCTCAGATGAATTTGCCTCAGAGAGGAACTGAGGATAAACTAATTCATCCACTATGAAAGAGTTCACAGAACTTACATGAGTTCAGTTTTAGTGAAGAACAGTTAAATTCTTCAAAGGAGAAGAGGGTGATCATTTCTATTCCAGATGTATTTTACCTTTACTCAAGGAGAACTTGTCTGCTCTGGAGACTATTTTATCAGCCTGCATATTAGGATTAATAATTAAAGCACTGATATATATTTAACTATAAAATTGCAAGTGCAACCATAACAGAGTCTACTTAGCATGTCTACTGCAAAAAGGGACCTATGAAATTTTCATGAATGTTTTATATTACAGATAGGCAGAATCATTCACTGCTTAATGCTTCTTAATAATATTGCAGTTTTCTAAGGAGGCAAGCTGTGCTGACAAACATATGTGGTGTCACCCCTTCCATCAGAAATAAATCTTCTGACATTTACAAGATTACACCGTATCCAACATGCACATGCACACATGTATACAAACACTCACTAATGCACTCACTCATCTCTCTGAATATATGTTTACAGGCGCTCACATAGAGTAAGTAGCAAATCATGATGCTCATTTTTTAAATGGGTAGTAAATTCAGCCTCACTGAGTTACCATTTTCACTCCACAATTCCATGAATCTGTCTGTATAGATGATAAAAACAAGATGGACAGTGAATGATAGAGCATTATGACATTTTAATCATTAGTTTTTAGTCATATTTCATCTAGGCGAGGAGCTGAAACTGGAAAGAGCAAGAGGTAGTGAGCTAAAAAGAAATGCTTCTGACATTACATGTGCTACTCCTTATCAGCATGTTTTCTTCTGAGAAGATATCATATATATCTTTTAACACTTTCTATACTGTCTTTCATAGAAATATGCTGGAAATGAGGGAATAATTTATAGGAAAAATGTACATGAGTGATTTTGTTTTTGCTCATTTTTCAAAGTGTTCATTCATGACTGTGTATGTTGCAAGAGATTGCTCCTGCTTCCTGTCTGGATGAATATACTTTTCCAATCAGGAAGAAGGTAAGAGGAAATCACTGAGACTTCAACTTTATGGAGGATTAATCAGGAGATGATTAGCCAGTAAAACCAAAACCTAAGTAATCTGAGACATTTTTTCCTTTCAGAAGAGATTTGCTACCACAAGATATCAGTCTTTGGTATTCAGGCTGTTATGACTCTAAGCATCTTCAATGGGAAATTTCACCACATTCTCTCATCAGATAAGTATTTAAAGACCAGCTGTTCAAAGGACACAATTAGATTCCTATCTAATTCAGTGTGCCAAGGCTCTGGCCAGAAATGATTTTGTCAAGCCTTATCTTAAGACAGTCACATTCCTGACCAATGACAAAAGGAGAAATTTTTCCCTAATCACTTTTTTATTTGAGTATATTCATTTAAAAAAATGGAGAAGAGGCAAAAAACACTTTGAGTGTTTATTTTGCCAGAAGTTCTTACATAATTGTTCACGCCCATCTTTTTTCCAACAACCAGATGAGAGAACATATGAGGCATCTGTGTGGGAGAGCTCATGGAGTCTCCATCAATCCCTAATGCACAACAGCCACAGTCTGCAGGGGCTTGCTCTCTGACCCACTTGGGAGTGGCTGCAGAACCAAGTCATTCCTCCACATTTCAGTCCAGGAATATTTATTTCCTTTTAAAAAAGCAGACCACAGTTCCTTTCATAATGAACCTCCCAGGAAGTATTTGTTCTTAAGAATTCATGTTCTTCAAAACTTATTTTTGTGTTTATCCCTGTTGTTTTCAAAGACAAAAATCTCACCTGATTTGGAACCACCTAACATGGATTTATAAGCTTTTTTTTAATGATGGATGACAAAATTAATTTGAAATTGTCAGTGATATGCACAAGTTTTCTGAAGGAATTTATATTTTATGGCTCTCTTTTACCTGAAGATTACAAAATGATATTATTTAGAGCATTGGGGGACACTGATTATAATGTTCATTCATTTCACTGATTATAATGTTCATTTTATTTCAATATTTCTGAACTGCTGTAGTGATGTCCTGCCTCTCATGCACAATAAACACATAAATAAATACATAAATAAATACCTTGCTATGAATCAGGATGGAATAATTTAAAATAGCTGCTACAAGACAAGTTTGAAAATGGTATTTCATTGGTCAGAAAAGTGTGCAATTACAATTCAAACATTTTTCAACATTGTTGTTTTTAATGTTCATGGATCTAATTCATCTCAGTAAAAATATTAGTTGAAAGTATTTTTTCAAATACATTTTTTTCGGACTGTATAATGAAATTAGACACAGAGGGACTTCCTTTCCAGTTAGCATATATGTTCTACACCAAGAATTAGGCTCCCTGATATGTCACCAAATACTCGGATTTGGAGTCATTATTAGCTATGAAAAACTCTAAAGAATTTAATTAGATAGTTTACTAATAGCAGTCTTGGATTTATTAGGTTTACCTCCTGTTATCTTTCCTCTAGCAATCCACACAAAATTGTCTCTTTCACATCACTGTCACTGCTCTCCTCCTTTCCAACCAATGAGACATTATACTGCTTTGCAGCCACTGAATCTTTGTCCCTGGCATGCAGATGTGTGCTATGGTATGTCTCTACCATGTGTGATTTGCCATGAAGGGTGGGCCTCCTGTGAGGTATATTCTGATCTTGGGAGGAAGAAAAGAGACTGAGCTCAGTCTGGTCTATTTCTCTTTTGATTGCATAAACTATTAGCCAGGAGGACCTTAGTCTGTGTTCTCAATTAATGTATATTACTTCTATAAAATATCCTGTGTTCTAAAGAAACCATGGAAGGAATACATCAAAAAAATTAGAGAAATGAACATAAAAGGGGAAGGTGTTTACACATTTACTTGATTTGCAGTAATAAAACTAAGGAAAAAGCATCAAATATTTTCAGCCCTATTCTCAAAATCCATAAGTAAAAATTAATCTGACTCTTTATAATGAACTGCTTAAAATACCTAATGAAATGTAATTCAGCTTAATATTGCAAACACTGTACTAGTTTGAGAAGAATTGAGTTATTCTCACTGAGCCATGCATTGATTATCAACTGCTAAATATGTGGTTGTTTCTCTGCAGGGATAAAACATTGGGCTGCTATTCATTATCTGCGGAATTTTTCAGCAGTCTTCAGTGAAATACAAAAGACCTTTGTAGTTCTAAAATGCCTTTATATCTAACAATCACTGAAAATCAGAAAAGTCCCCTTGCTAAAAATTAGCTAACTGTCCTATGTTACATGATCATCTCCACCTATTTAAAAGTCTTTGGTAATGGGAACCTGTAATGGAGAGTTAAGAGTGTTGTATTTATTTTATATTTGTGCTGCCTGACACCATGTGGTTTAAGTAAATTACATAAAGTAATTGATTTTACATTACTTCCCAGTGCTTTAAGAAGCAGTAATTAATCTCCTTACAGTTTTGTTAAATGTAAATCTCATAAAGCTGTCTAATATGCTTATGAGACCAAAACATCATGCCAGTGGCTTAGGATTTGAATCATGCTACTAAATGTACCTATTCCCTTAGCTGTTACTAATGAGGTTATAGATGAGAGTTGGAGAGTTGGTGAAAACTGAATTTTATGTTTTTATGATCATATGTATAACAAACACTACCAAACTAAAATACAAGAGAGAAACATTTTAATTTTGGCTGATGCTTAAGAAATTGTATTTAATACAGAGTGGTCAGGTGAAGATTATGGAGATTTCTTCTTGCCTAGTGTCAGTTTGGCAGCAGATTTAAAGGATTTACACTGAAAAAAAGAGTCTTTCAACTACTGCAGATGTTGAAAGCAGTGGCTCTTCAGACATCTCTGAATATATGGAAGCCAATTGGATCAAACTTGAAAAGAAAGAAGGCATTACTATAAATACAGCCTGTCTTACTTGCTAACTTTCAAAATAGCAACAAGTAAAAAAGAAAAAAAAAAATCTTGCTGACCTAATCTGATGACCTAATTTGACTAGATAGTGTATCATTTTATCTATGGTAACAGAAATTTTTAACCAGAGAATTCTTAACCATGTTATATGGTTGTTAGCTACAGAAACATTTTTTATCATAGAGTATGCATATAAATTGTAAAATTAACGTGCATATATTTTTAAATTCTAAGCTTTCTAGCAGAGAACCTTTAAATAGCATCAGTAACAAAATAAAGGGAAGGATCTGACAGGAACACAGTTCAGTCACAACACTGAATATAAATTTGGCTTTTTCAAATGTGTATTAATATGAGCTTGAAATGAAATAAACAGAACAGCCTCAGAAGTTTAGAGCTGAAAGGAAGTCATCCATCACAGCAGAGGAATGTTTGATCTGATATACAGTAGTTCAGCTTGCAAACTTCATTGCTAAAAACATTTATCTCTGTGCTCACTGCAAACTCTAATAATAGAAGGCATGTCCTGAAGAAATTCAATATGCTCAATAATTGTGAGCATCAGTCTTAAGGAATGTGTAAAAAATAGACACAGTAGATATTTAGATAAGTTCTGTCTGTGTTTGATGAGAATTAAAAAAAACCTCCCATAACAATACTTATGTAAAATATCCATTTAACAAGTTTTTATATAATGTAGTGTTCTTATAAATCATGTTTAAATGTTTGCTTTTTAACTGTGTTTGATTGGCTGTTGAATGGATATAGGAGCTTTTCTGTCTTTTCTTTATCTTGTTGTAGACATTCCAATCTTATTAATTCATTAAGATTTTCATAATACTTATTCCATATTATGGTTTTCACACTATGCAGATGTATTGAGAAATAAACCCTGCCCAAGGGGTTTATTTTCAAAAAATAATAATTAAGCAGTAGTTCAGGAGTAAACAAAAAAACTGGTTATTTTCAGACCACTGATCTAAATTATGATTTAATACATAGTTAAAATTGTCATCCTCAAATAGTCCTAGATAACACGTCTGATCCTTCTGCCAACTTGTTGTTTTCCTCATCCTTATCTGCCACTTTTATGTATAATGTGTGAACAGCCTATTTGTCTTTCAGGCAACACAGGAAAACTTCTTTAGATACTCTTAAGATATGAATAGAGTAGGAAAAAAGATACCATAATCTCAGAGAACTTAGTTATCATTTCCGTGATATTTCAAGGTTAAATATTTCTCCTTAAAGATTGCACATTGACAGTTCTGCATCTTGATTTCTGTACAATGTGATGCCTTTTTAAAACACAGAATTGTAATAAATGTATATGTTGTTATATAGCAAACACTTGAATTTGGGATAAATGTCCTTATTTTACAGTATATATACATGAGATGTGTAAACGCAGATATCAGCCATCTTATATATAGCAAAAATCTAGAGTGAATTCCCTGATAAGAATGTAAAAGCACATGAAATAGACAGCTATATAGTCCCATAGTACTGTGTAATGAGAAGGTACAATGACAAAGAATGTCTCATATAATATTAGGTTGAAATCAGCAGAAATAGATTTGCTTCCTATTCAGATTAGAGTCAAACAAGGCACTCATCTTGAATAATTTGTTATTTTAATTCTTACATAATAAATATTTGTTTTAAAAAAATGTTTATATTTCCCCAAATTTATGTATTCCCCCATGGCCTCTCACCCCTCCCCCCGTTTTCTCTTTTTTTAATGGGTATACATCAGATTTCAAAACATTGACTGGAGGATCATCTGTATTGTAAAGTAAAATTTTTCTGAGTATAGCACACAACTTTTCATTTTATCAAACTGTTCTTCTTTTGGTCCCTCCAGTCTTCATAGAAGCAAAGCATTGAAAGTAAGATTTGACCCCTTTGATTGTCATCAATTATTGTACTAATTCTACATATTCATAATAATCATCCAAATCCCTTGGAATACTTCATAAATGTAATGAGATTATTTGTGTGCATGCATTGTATATGATAACTATTATATAGCTAGACACCAAAAGGATTTAATTAGAATAAAAGCTTATACATAGGCCTCCCAACACAGGAAAGATGTTGAGCTTTTCAAGAGGAGGACCACGAAGATGATCAGAGAGCTGGAGCACCTCTGCTTTGAAGACAGGCTGAAGGAGTTGGGTTTGTTCAGACTGGAGAAGAGAAGGCTCTGGGGATACCTCATTATGTCCTTACAGTATTTAAAGGGAGATTATAAGCAGGACGGAAATCAACTTGTGTAGACAGTGATAGGACAAGAGGGAATGGTTTTGAACTTCAAAAGGGAAGATTTAGATTAGATGTCAAGGGAAGTTTTTCACTGAGAGATGGTGAGGTGCTGGAACAACTGACCAGAGATGCCCCATCCCTGGAGGCATTCAAGGCCAGGTTAGACTGAACACTGAGCAATATGATCTAGAACGTGTTCTAGTTGTTAGCAACCCAGTCTGCAGCAGGGGGGTTGGAGTTTGCTGATACTTGAGGATGATACTTCCTACCCAATGCATTCTATGATTCTATGTATTAAAAATCTAAGTGGTCAATAAGGGACCATATGCGTATCTTGTTTAGAAGATATTTGGAAATAGCTACTGCTTTTCCCTTGTTATTATTCACATTTGTATATCTTGGTATAGTCACTAACTAGCTCATTAACTGTTTGTCTCTAACTTTGCTAGGTGGCTTTTCCAAATTCTTTATCTTATGGAGTCATTGAATGGTGGGGATTGAAAGGAATCTTAAAGATCACTTAGTTCTAGCCCCTATGCCTTCTACAATTTCCTAGTTTACATTTTCAATAATGTAGACATATGTCTTCTGACTGAATTGCTTATTGCATTCTCTTGGAGAGTGTGATTGGTTTCAAAGGTGTGTGCCAAAAAGATTTTTTTTTCTCTTTCATCAAATACCAAACCCTGGAAAACCTGGAGATCCACTTCTCTACAGGACAGTTATTCCTACTAGTTGGCACCACTGCACACAAGAACATCATCACCCTAAAAACTTGTCAGTTTAATTTTACACTTGTCTTCTTCACTTGGCATCTTCTGAAAGTCATACTGTCATAGACCAGGTTCTAAATCAGCAGATCAAAAGAGATGTATTACATGCTCCGGAAGGTAAAATGCCAATAGGACTTTAATTTAAAATTCCATCCATTGGTATAATAATATAATCACAACACGGAGAAGCAATTTTAATGAAGTCTTGAATTAACTCAAGGTGGTGTTGATCAACTGAGAGAATATTTATATCTAGATAGGAATGGGATGTAAACAGTGATGGCTAAAACAGCTCACATGTCTACACAGTTCTCACTGGTAAAGGAATGAAGAACTACTACATAGACCTGAAAGGACCAGGGAGGAGTCTGATTATGCTTCTTTATACAGAAACTCAAGATAACAGCTCCTTAAAATTAGTGCCTGCATGCAGCACTGCTTAATGCTTTTACTGAGATTAATGGAGATTTTGATTAGAAGAATTAAGAACCCATCTAGAAAAAAATCAAGAAAGCAAGCAAGGAAAATAAATTAGTTGCCATTAGGAATATTCTGCCCTCTGACAATATACAAAGGTCGCTCTGAAAGTAATGCCTCCCATTTTATTATATTAGCTCATGATATCAGTAGTGGGCATTGATATGGCAGCAGAAGTTAAACCTTCCCACCAATATTCCATGACATTGTGTTGCCACGTGACTGACAGCAGCAGAAGGGCAGCCTGTCAAAATGGCATGTGACATGGAAGGAAAGATGTGTCACTGAATCCTTCACACAGAAACAATGGTACCCACCCACTTTCATCGATGTTTGATGAACATTTATGGAGACCAAACAGTGGATGTGAGCACAGTGAGGTGGTGGGTGATGTATTTCAGCAGTGGCAACAGCAATGTGAAAGAGAAGCCAAGTTACAAATGGCCATGCAGACTTTTATGAATGCTGCATGAAGTTTCTTGTTCATGACTGGCAAAAATCCCAAGCTAATAATGGTGAATATGTTGGGAAATAGTCTTAGAATCATAGAATCTTAGAATCATAAAATCACAAAGGTTAGAAAAGATCTCCAAGATAATCTAGTCCAACTGTTCACGTACCACCAATATTTCTCTACTAAACCATGTCCTTGTGTACAACATCTAAATGTTTCTGTAACACCTCCAGGGACTCAACCACCTCCCGAGGCACCCCATTCCAGCACCTGACCATCCTTTTTGAGAAGAAATTTTTCCTAACATCTTCCTGATGTCTTCTGTAGCTGAGAATTTGCTTTATCAAAAAAGCATTATCGTAGTCTTTGTATCCATTTGTTTCCATAAATAACATTGTATCTTAGCCTATATAATTTGTAACAGTGGTGTTGATATGTACCATAGTCACATATGGGAAAAGAATATCTATCTTGACCTTCTCAAGCTGATTGTTAGCAGTTGTGTGAGCTACAGCATGTGTAAATTACAGCTAGTACCATCTTTTAAAAGATGTAAGCAATTTGAGGAAGTAATCTACTATAGTAAGCTTTTGGTAAATTTCTCCAACAAGAGATGTTGACTTATACACTACTGATGTTATTGCTAGTATTGTCACTCAGACAATGATAGTTAAGATTTTTTTTTTCTGTTCTAGATTTGCAGATCTGTTTTCTTGCTCCTTAAATTGTTTTCTTATTCAATAAGAGAATACTGTAAAAAAATAATTTGATTCCTTTGCATTTGACTTCTTTTCAATGTCTCAGCATTTGCTGTTAAATAAGTGAGATCATGGGCAGTTTTAAAGACATCAATTTTTTTCTGTTCTTGCACAGAAAAAGCAGAAGAGCACTGCACAAAAGCAGAAGAGCACTGAGTCCCTTTGAACAGAGACTGTAAATAAGACTGTTACTGTATGAAAATGTCTTAAAAGAAATGACAGCTTACTGGAGTACAAGTCCACTGCATAAGCAGATCTAGAAAGTAGAAAAATATAAATTTGTTCTGAAGATAACTTTCTATCTAGATCAGGTATATGTGTATTTAGAGCTTGGTTCAAAAACTACTTCCATGTATACTGTACAATTATTGTATATTAAAATCTCAGCTGGTGGAAGAGGTCACAACAGCCTTTATAAGAAAGGAATCATATTTTGCTCAAATTACAAGTTGCACTACAATTACATAGTAAACTGTTAAGCTTGTCCCTGATATTGAAATCCTAACGCCATCTACAATTACAAGAAGAAGGAAAAAGTAATCCATAATAAGTAATCAGCTAATCAGGTGTGGTGCCACATTACCTGTCATAAAGCATATTTTGAAAACTAAAACACATTAATTTAATGACAGAAAGACTTGTGCATCAAACCTGCAGACAGTTTGTGGAATGAGATATATAACATTTTCAATGAAAATTATAAATAGCACAAACCTTCACCACCATCTAATACAGAGACAACAGCCCATTCCATGAACAACAACAACAACAACAACAAAGAAGAAGAAGTTGGGGGGGAGGGAGGGAATTGAAGTGTGTTACATAAATGTTCTGCTATTTATTGGAATTCTTTAAAGTAAGGTATATTAATTTTATGGACAAGAAAGAAATAGGATGAAGTCTTATTGTCTATATTATAATGGATGTCAGACAAGATCGTTTCAATGACATTTCTGGTCTTAAAAACATATATGACTATAGTTCATTGTCACATATTTGCAGCACTTTAACTGGTTACATTATGGAAGGTGACTGACCTTAATTGATGGTCAATTTTAATTCTGAGGGAAACTAAGACATATATTGTCATTTTCTTACTCTTATTCATACAAGCTGAAAAAATCTTTAATCTTTTATTTTAATCTGCTGTATAGTAACTTCACTGGTAAATATGAAATATTTTTTCACGATTTTTTCAATATTAGTGCTTTAGAAATTCACTAAAATTTGTATTAATAGATTTAAACTTTCATAATCACAGATTCTCTGTTGTCAACCAATACACAAATGTGTGATATTCTTTCTTTTGACAGAAATCTCTTCTTTTGAAGAGATTCAGAAATATACACGTCAGTGATCTGAGCATACATTCCAAATGTTCTTACAGTCTTTGAAAACTTCCTCTAGTGTGCTACTAGAGTGTTACACTTAATTTTGAGATTTAAATTCCAAATTTTAAAAATATATTAATCTGAAATAAAAGCTTTAGAGTCCCTTCTTACACTGAAATAAAATATTACCTTTCCATGCTTATTCGAAAAATCCTGAGATATGAATTTTGCATTGCAGGTTCATAGTATTTTTTTTTTGCTTGTTTTTGTTTTTGATTTTGTTTTGAAGAAGCTGTCACAACTTTTAAAAAACATTCTTCATAATTCAAAAGTCATTGACGCACTTTTTTGAAATCATCTTGGTATTGCTTATTACATACGTTTCTCTTATGTTCTATACATCCACTAAAATGAGCATGTAGTTTAAAGTTTTGGTTTTTGTGTCACAGTACATAAAGTACAATCATATAAGAAATATTGCATACTTCCAACTGATACATTCATCTTCAATTCATATTGGAAACTTGAAACTGAATTAAAGAAAGTAACCATCTTTAGTTATCATAGAAACACATAAATCTGCTCTCAAGTTGTCTTAATTTAAATTTTAACACAGATAAGCATAATTTGAATTTGAACTTGGACATAGAGATTTTCACAAGACCACATTTTCATCTTCTGCTTACTCAAGACTCAGACAATTCCAACCTTCAACCATATTGTATGATGACTTTCTGGTCCCTATTACAGTTGCAAGGCACCCAAAACCTGCTGACAGTTTAACATCAGCTCTCTATACCATCTCTTTTACACTACAGTTTGGACTGTTGCCCTCTGTAAATGACTGGTAAAGCAATGTGATTGTTAAACTGAGACTGGCTTATTTGTGAAGCATTTTCAGCTTGTTGATCCCTTTGATACTGACATTTTAGATTGGCATTATCTGTCAGCGTCTGTTTCCTATGTGTTGTCATTCTGCGGCAGTGGACTGTCTGGAGCACACCCAAGAACAGTGATAAGGTATCTGGAGCACTGTTTTCAAGGTAACATTTAGCTGACATGCTCTGCCATGACAATTAGTTATCGTATATTGCAAGAAATGACTCAAGGTGCCTTGCCTTGAGTACCCAAGAAGCAACAGGCTAACAGACTGGATGAGAGTGACTACTAAAAAGGAAACATCAAAAGCAAATCAAAGGGCCAAGAGTTATTGCTCCTCTTCTAGGAACAAGATAATACCTGCTCAAGATGTACTTTGCATGAGGCACAAATCTTCTGCTGACCTTCAGAGAAATAATAAAATAGTGCATAGGAAATAGTAACAGGTGAAAACAAAATTTGTTCTGGTGTTTGGTCCATGTGGACCAACAGAAGATCATGCTGAATGGATCAGACTTTCCTTCCAAGTCTGATATCCAATCCATGGTCTGAACAAATAAATTCAGAGAAAAGTATGCATTTGTGGCCAAGTGAAACAGGGGCAAAATATTAAGCATGAGGAGAAATGGAGAAACATGCCAGGAAGCTTTAGGAAAGACGACTGAGTCCATGCCTCCTCTTTCTATCCTTTTCCTCACACGTGGAAGTCTTTCATATCAGTGCAAATCTTTCAATCTCAGTCCCTGTTTCACCGTTCCTCTTCCCTCCAGTGTGATTCTGCCCTTAACATCAATGTTTCACAAGTAAGTGTCCATACTGTTTTTTCAAGCTCTTAGGTACTGGCAGAAAACTGAAGACATCCCAGCCTAGCAAGCAAGAGAGCAGGCCAAGGAAGAGTTTCAGAGAAAGAGCTATTGTTGCTGGGAAATACCTCCTTTCCCTCTTTCCAGTCCTCCCTCCTGTCTTTGGAATGGAAGCAGTCAGAGCAGAATTGCAAAAAGAGGTGGAGACTTGCAGACCATCTTAGAAAGGCACATTTTTCTTTCCTCTGGCATACTTGGAAGAAGCAGCCTGCTATTCCCTGTTGGCTGCAACTTTTTTTGCAACCCCCTTCACTGCAACTTCACAAAGTTGTATAACTGCCAAAGGTTATTCACCATATTCTGTTCATGTCACAGTGTTTCAAGTGTATTCTCTCTTGAGATCATGCCTCATAGGTGCCCTTGAACTCCCAGAGAGTCATCTCTCAACTGTTATTGGTGTTACTGGAATACTAGGGCAGCTTCTGCAGAGTAAAAGGTAAGCAGAATGCCAGAAAACCTTTGCATTTCCTGTAAACCAGAAGAAAAATGCCTAAGCATAGTAACAGTGACAAGCCAGAATGAATTATATGTACATACATTTTGAGAGACTTATAATAGATTGATGTTTGGCCCGGAAGGTGAAGGATATACCAGGAGTCAAAAAGGTAAGATTTTCTTTATATTAATTGTAATAAATTATCGGTGCTCCGTGACTCCATGCTTACTTTTGGTGACCAATAGAGAGATTATGTCTCTCTTACTGAAGAAACTCTGCCCAAGAACAGAGCTTTACTGACTCAAGGGAATGTTATTACTGACTTTTCTTTGCATAGAGTTTTCCCTATGAATTAATTTACTTCGCCATATTTGATTGACCTTATCTGATTTATTCTGAGTATTCTAATGTCAAAATGCTGCTGGGTTTTTAACAAGGAATCCCTTTTTTATCCTTTCAGTCTCTTTTTTTACACTCATTCAAACTGCCTGTGCAGAATTACTGTGGCTTTTTTTTTTTTTTTTTTTTTTTTTTTTTTGCGTGACAGCACTAGAATGAACAAAATACTGTTGCAAGTATAACATCTTAAATTTGTGACCAAAGAATGAGAACGGTGTGATGAAAAGAAAATATTTACTGAATCTTCTTCAAGGGCTTGGACACCCAACTATACTGAAGAAGAGAGAGACAGCCTTTTGCCCAAAAGGTAGATTGGAAGCTGGTGACTTCTTGTATTAAGAAGATGACTCATGCTTCACCTGCAGACTCACAGTGATGAGCAGTGGGAGCTCTCTGCAGTGAATTTTCTGAGATGACTGAGCCTAAATCACATGACAGTGCAAGGAGGAAGTGGTGAGCGACAGCAGTGTCTTTGCTGCAGGGGACAGAGCCACCAGCTGCTGATCTGACCTATTCAGAGAGATTTGATAATTGCTGGAGATTGGGTTTGGGACACTGTGGGAAAACAGCCAAAGCTTGTCTAGATTCCAAACAACAACAGACCCCTGTTACTTTTTCATGTATTCATCAACAAAAGTATCAGAGATGACCTGGAAGGCCTCAAGAATGACTACCTGTTGCCAAGGGCAGTGGTGAAGGGCATGGGGCTCTGGGTGGTGTCTCCTCAAATCTGATCATAGAATCATAGAATCACTCAGGTTGGAAACGACCTTAAAGATCATCAAGCCCAACCATGACCTAACCATACTACCCTAACTAACTACCCTCTACTAAATCATGTCCCTGAGCACCACATCCAAACGGTTTCTAAACACATTCAGGGATGGTGACTCAACCACCTCCCTGGGGAGCCTATTCCAGTGCTTAACCACTCTTTCTGCAAAGAAGTTTTTCCTGATATCCAATCTAAACTTACCCTGGTGCAACATGGGTCCACTCGTTCTGTCACCTGTCACCAATGAGAAGAGACCAACCCCGCTCTCTCCGCAATCACCTCTCAGATATTGGAAGAGAGCAATAAGGTCTCCCCTCAGCCTCTTCTTCCCCAGACTAAACTGCTCCAGTTCCTTTAGTCACTCCTCACAGTGCATATTCTCCAAGCCCTTCACAAGCCTTGTTGCCCTTCTGTGGACCTGCTCCAGCACCTCAATGTCCTTTTTGTACTGAGGTGCCCAAAACTGAACACAGTACTCGAGGTGAGGTCTCACCAGTGCTGAGTACAGGGGCAGGATTACTTCCCTAGTCCTGCTCAACACACCATTCCTGGTACAAACCAAAATGCCATTGGCCTTCTTGGCCATGTGGGCACACTTCTGGCTCATATTCATCTGACTGTCCATCAATACTCCAAGGTCCCTTTCTATGAGGCAGCTTCCCAGCTGCCCCTCCCTAAGCCTATAGGGTTGCCTGGGGTTGTTGTGACCAAAATGCAGGACCCGACACTTGGCCGTATTGAAACTCATAGAGTTTGTCTTGGCCCATTGATCCAGTCTATCCAGGTCCCTCTGTAGTGCCCTTCTCCCCTCAGGCAGATAAACGCTCCCTTCCAACTTGGTGTAGTATGCAAATTTACTAAGGGTGCACTCAATTTCCTCATCAAGATCATTAATAAAGATGTTAAATAGAAACAACCCCAGTACTGAGCCTTAAGGGATACCGCTTGTGACCGGCAGCCAACTGGATTTAAGACCATTGACCACAACACTTTGGGCCTGGCCATCCAGTGTCTCACCCAGTGGAGCGTGCACCCATCCAAACAGTGGGCAGCCAGCTTTTCCACAAGAATGTTATGGGGGACAGTGTTAAAGGCCTTACTGAAGTCCAGGTAGACCGCATTGACAGCCTTATTCTCATCCACTAAGCAGGTCACCTTGTCATAGAATGAAATCAGGTTTGTCAGACAGGATCTACCATTCATAAACTCATGCTGACTGGGCCTGATCCCCTGGTTGACCTTTAATTGGTCCATGATGGCTCCGAAATTATCCGTTCCATAACCTTCCCAGGCTCCAAGGTGAGACTGATAGGTTTGTAGCTGCCAGGATCATCTTTCCAGCCCTTTTTGAAGATAGGTGTCACATTTGCTAGTCTTCAGTCTGCTGGGACATCCCTGATTAACCCGAATGATGTAGAATGATGGAGAGTGGCTTGGCAACCACATCCACCGACTCCTTCAGCACTCTAGGGTGCAATCCATCCAGCCCCATGGACTTGTGGGCATCCAGCTTTTGGAGCAGGTCCAAAACTATCTCATCATGGATTATGCAGGGATTATTCTGTTCCCCATCCCTCTCTACCAGCGCAGGGGGCTGTGTTCCCAGGGAGTAACAAGTCTTACTATTAAAGACTGAGACAAAGAAGGCATTAAATACCTCAGCCTTACCCTGATCCTTGGTCACCAATTTGCCTTCGGCATCCAACAAGGGATGGAGATTCTCCCTAGCCCTCCTCTTGCTGTTGATGTATTTATAAAAATATTTATTGTTTTCATTTACCTTAAGTGGCCAAGTTCAGTTCTAGCTGGGCTTTGGATTTTCTAATTTTCTCCCTGCACAGCTTCACTACATACCTGTAATCATCACAATGGTGAGGAGGAATAGTTTGAGGAGGACTGGATATATTCTGTGGGTCAAAAACTGGTTGTACAGTGGGAGCCAGCATCTGGGTTTTGTTTTCTGAGATCATGGGACCTTTCTGAGGATCAGAAACCGCTAGGAAGAGAAAGGATACATTCAATCAAGAGGACTAAAAGCTTCTTTGCCAACAGGCTGATCAAACTGAGGACAACAAATTTAAACTAGGAACAAAGAGGGAGAGACATGAAGAACTTTCATTAAGTAAGAAAGTGATAGACAAGGTTGGCAAATATAGTATGCAAGTTGAGATAGGACATACTTCATAATTAAGTCCAGCAAAGGGCCATAGAGGTGATTTAGGGACTGGAACATCTGAAGAAAGAGTGAGAGAGCTAGAGTTGTTTATCTTTGAGAAAAGAAGGCTCAGCTCTGTGTAAATGCCTGATACAGGGGAAAGTAAAAAGGATGGAGCCAGACTTCTAAGCAGCACCGAGTGACAGGACAAAAGGGAATAGCACAGACTGAATTAATTTCTTTATACCTCTGTTATGGATTTATAGATGTGGTTCATGTCATATGTCTCTTTAAGTAGAAATTGAACTGTGAAGTTTGCCAGAGAGGCAGATAACACAGCGTAACAGAGTAACATTAAGAAAGTAAACAAATAAAAAAAATACTAGGAACTTTTGCTAGAACATCTCCCAGATATGACCAGTCAGACTAGAAGACTAGTATCAGACAAACACATTACCTGAAGAAATCATGTATCAGATTATACAAAATTTAGTTCATTAAGTAAAATTCAATTTGATCAAAAAACATCAGGTACAACATTGCCTCTCTGAGAAGGTAAGAATGATCACAAGGATAGCTCCAGAACAAGAACTGCAGAGGTAAATATCCAGAGTCAGAACAGTGAGACTTGGTTGTGGATATAAAATTGAAAATGATACTTGCTTATATAGTTGCTGACTTCTGTATCAGTACATAAATATGACATTTCCTCAACTCTTTATAAATCTACACTTTAAGTCCCATTCACTGTTCTAAGAGGTTGCTTTCAGTTTTCTCCATTCAATGCCCCTCTATCTATGTTCTTTTCTTCCTTTACAAAATGTATTTCTAAATTACTTTTCTTCATCTTCTTTCACCTAGAGGTCAGACTGCCTTTGATCTCTGCATTGCTTACCCTCAACTGTTTTTTCCTGCCTAGAACACAAAGTTGGTACTTCAAAACCCTCTATTCTTGATGGGTTTTTTTTTAGGCAAACTTGTTTTCAGCTGCTATATTTTTTTTTTTGCTAAATTATACTAAAAAGAACTTATTTGGACTGAAGGTTATTCACAGTTTCCTGAAGTTTAACATCTATGTTATGAACTGCTTATTATTACAAATTCACTTTAATTCCTGATAAGATTTCCAAAACATTAACTTTCTTGCTGAAAGTTTTCTTCTTCTATCTTTCTGAAAGGTTACTTACTAGAGAATTTAAACAAAATCTCTTCCCTTGTTTTTAAGCTGCATTATATAGTTGAAAGAAAAAGAAGTAGCACAGTTCTTTCAGTGTAACATGAAAGACATACAGAAAAAGATGCTTATGTTAGCCATGTTGAAAATGGAACAGAGAAGTAAATTATTCACATGTGGGACATATATCTTCTCCTGAAATGGAGAGAAAACACAGATTCTGCTTCTGAGAATGCTTATTAGTTACCTCGACAGACATACAGTACAGTGTACTGGAGTCTTCCCATCTTCTTACTACTCACTGACAGTCAACAAGTCTGGGTAAAGAAGAAATTCATATGAAGATCCATTCTGCTTACAGTGTTTCTGAGATGTTTGGCATCAAATCAAATATAAACATACCCTTGAAATACTCTGAATGTATACACATCTAAAAGAGAATAGGATGTGGGACTCAGCTATGAGTACTGATATCCACTAGATCTTGAATTCTAAATCTCTCTTACTAACATTTAGAATATTGACATAGGAGTAAGGCAGAACTTTGTATGGTACAGTTTATTATTGTAGATATGGCAATAGGCTCATGTGGTTATTGATGATAGCAATTGCTGCCTCTGTGTAATACCGTATATATGTGTACTTCAACAGCACAAATGCTAAAAAATTGGAACAATGTAGAAGAAAAATTAATATGGACAAAATGAAGGGATGTCATCCAAAGGGACCTAGACAAGCTTGAAAAGTGGGTCCTTATGAACCTAATTAGATTCAACAGGATCAAGCACAAGGTGTTGAGGCAATCCCAGATTTCAGTACAGACTGGGAAAAGATCGCTGAGAGCAGATCTGCAAAGAAGGACTTGGGAGTCCTGATGGAAGAAAAACTTGACACAAGCCAGCAGTATGCTCTTGCAGCCTGGAAGATCAACAATATCCTGGGCTGTCTCAAAACTGGAGTGGCCAGCAGGGTGAGGTAGGTGATTGTCCCTTTCTATTCTGCCCTCATGAGGACCTATCTGGAGTACAGCATCCAGGTTTGGGAAGACCAGAAAAAGAAAGATTCAGAACTTTTGAAGGGCCTTAGGAGGGCCACAAAAGATGACCGAAGGACTGGAGTACTGTGTTCAGTTTTGGACCCCTCACTGCAAAAAAGATATTGAGAGCCTGGAGAGTGTCCAGAGAAGGGCAACAAACCTGGTGAGGGGTCTGGAGCACAAGTCTTACGACTTTTTTTTTCTCTACCCTATTTAGAAACATTTGAAAATCTTATCTACAAATAATGTTTTTGAGTACAGCATCTTAATCTAAGTTGGGGTATTAGACAGATTTCTGAAAAGACTTATTAAAATCATGTTCTTCTTTCTTACACGTAAATTAGTGTATGTTTGAAATAAAAAAGAAAACAAAAAACCAAAATGAGCAAAGTTCTTCTTCAAGATCCACGCTCTTTAGTTCATTTTAGTTCATTTTAGTTCATTTTTAAATGATTCAACAATATCAATTGTTTTTCAGACAGCATACCTATGTATTTATTTTTTTCTTTATCACTTATATTTTTGATAAAAATTTTCAATCAATTGCTTTGAAATGCAATCTTTTTTTTTTCTCTTTATTAAATGAATTTTTTCTCCTTGTAAAATCCATCTGTGTTGGTTTTTTTTTTGTTGTTTGTTTGTTTTGTGCTTTTTTTTTTTTTTTTCAATCTTTTCCAGCTAATTGAACCACTGCTGGGTGGCATTATCTGCAGAGAACTTGTTGCATGCTTCTTCTGCCTGAAGCCTGTCAAATCAGCAGATCAGCAGTGAGAAGATCAGCCATAACCTCACATCAGGCAGTTCAGCTAGCAGCAGGAACACCAAAACTGCAGAGGAAATGTAATGCTCAGAATCTATGATTGACATCTTGAGGGAACACAGAAGTTAATATCTTCAAAAGTACTGGAAAGTACTGTTCGAAAGTATCCTAATATCATTCAAACCTAAGTTTCATCAGGAGTATTTTAAAAAATTGTTTGTATTTCTGTCTCTACAACATTCATATTCAGCACATACATATGTGTATTTAAGATCCTCAATATGGCAGTTCAACCATACTGAATCATATATGTGTTGCCTGAGGCCATAATCATTGTATTGTCCAGGGTTGCATTTAAGACTTAGCAAAATAAATGCAAATGCAAGAGGGAGAGGAAGATTTAAACTTACAGGCTTATCTCTGTTATTGATTGATGTCATCTGAAGCCATTTAACACTAATATTCTATCCTGCCAGAATTTCAAATATATCCTTTTTTGTTTACTTCTTCAATTCAATTTAAATATCAGTATGCAATATCCTCACCTTGGCTGGTATTAATTAATTAATTAATTAATTAATTAATTTATAATGTTTCCTTTAGACATTTCATGGTTGAAAATAAAAAATAAAAAATTAAAAAATTCATTTTGAAACATACAAAAATGTTGCTTTGAGATAGACTTCTGTAATTATCAGAGTAGTAGATGGCTTGATATTGCAGTTTTAATAATAATCGCATCTTTTTTGTTCATCTAAACAAAGATATGAAATTTATCTATACGAGACAAGGAAATAAGATAAAGATAACTAGGGGCATTGTGGAAGATATATTAAGTATTTTCAAGCAACTCACTATTATTTTTCAGACAGTGCGACATAATAGAACATGGAAAGATTTACAGCAAATAGATAAGTCAGTGTGAAGACTCCTACTTCCTCTATTGTACCATTTTTCTACACATTGTTTTCTTAACCCTGTATTTCAAACATATCTTGGACATATCTGAACTCCTGGCTTATGTCCAAAGAGGAAAATGCCTGTATTATCAGAACAACTAAAAGTTTTCTTCAGACTTAGCAGCATTGGAGTTCTAGACTTGTAGAACATTTGTTTAATTGAAAATAATTAACATGACTGTAATACTGAGTCTTAATAGAGTAACATATTGTCTAGCTGCTCCTAGGGTTGGAACTGGTGTAAAATAATTACCAACGGGTCAGGCTGATTTCAAAGGAAAGCCACCTCATTAAGATGATTGTTGGAAACACACCTCCCTAGGTGTTAATAGTGTTCCCTTCCTTTCAGTTCTTAATTCAGTCAGTTTGGTTTTTTTTCACAGTTAATATTGTTTCAGCAAGGGAAAGAAATAGGACTTTAAAATTAATCTTAAAAAAACAGATGCAAAACATATTTGTTATCTTAAAGATCTTACACAAGCAAAATTATCAAGACAGTTAGAATTATTTTGCTTTGTAGTTTCCCAATCATACAATAACTCCATTAAAAGTTCATTTCCATCTTGTTAAGAATGTTCATTTTACAATTTTTTTAATGCATTTTGCTTTGACTTTGCTCATTTTGAGCATTACAGAGACCCATAAACTCTGTTTTGCAGCATTTTTATCCAGTTGCTTAGAATAAGATGATGAATATCATTTAACCCGTAGACTCCCATGAACAGACCATGCTTCATGCACTCTTATCAACACAAAAGAACTCCAAGATATGTTTTCAATTGCCAAGTTTTATGACAGATCGGCAAAGCTCTATTTCTTAACAGGATAGTAGGATCCATTCCTACAAATAAGTGGGTTAGACACAAGCCAGCTTCCAATCTTTAAACTTTTCCAAAGCTGTAGTTGAAGATATGTCAGAGGAAGAAATTAATCACCCATGCTGGAATGAGAGGGCACATCTTCACAGCTGAGAAATCACCCTACCTCTTCACTTAAGAAGAGCTGCACACTAAGTATCCAAATGGTTCCTACCTCACTGTTTACATTTTTGAGGACAATTTCATCTCTAAGTTTCCTGTGCAGATGGTAAGTGTGAGGCTTCTATGTTCTGCTTTGCCTCAAAGCAAATGCCAGCCTTTTCACAGTACTTGTTATTCAGCCACCTATGAAGTTACTTCTCTCTTTTTATTTGTTTTTCTCTTACATTTTCATATTCCTTCAGATCATAAATAGCATATTAACTATTTGAGGAGATCGTAGTGCAAATGTATGCATGATAAGCATTATAAATAAATGTTAAGTATCTGTGACAAATTTCTTGATTTCTTCAAAAATTAACTTCAGAAAATAACAAATTCAGAGAGTTAATACTGCAGAATTTGCTTGTCCTTTAGACTTTTACATCTTTTTCCATCTTTTCACTTCTCTACCTGGGGAATAACCAATTTTTAGGGTTTAACAACGTGTAACCCAAGGACTCATTAAAGATGCCTTCATTTTACTTCATGAAAACAAAATAGTTTTCATTATCCAAAAATCCACTTGTTAGATAAAATGTTAACAACTGAAAAATAAAAAAATGAAAAGTGAAGGACCCTGTTTTTTGTTGGAGATATGTTGATTTCAGTTGTGTGCAAAATGGTTGAATAAACTGAAAAAAGTAATTGCCAAAATTTCTAAGAGAACAGTATCTTTTCTGCATTGAGGTCAGCATCAAATCTGACCTGTGGGGGCAGTACTTCACCCTAGCTCCTCAATCCACTGCTTGGACATCTGGCTATTTTCTCTTAAGAAATTCCTACACATCGATCAGCATTAATTAGCTATTGAAACTCCTATCATTCCTTCTGGAAGACACCTCCAGTATTATTTCCTGTGCTCACTAGAAGTGCTCACTGGAAGTGCTCACTACAGAGGAGAACACTGATTTCTTAATAGTTAAAAGTGTAAGAGTGATGTCAAGTTTGGCAAGACCATTTTCAGAACCTTTTTTTCTGGAGATGCAGATTATTAAGTTTATTAAGTTAATTAAGTTAAGGGATTTAATTGAGATGTGTTCAGAATGAACTGAGAGAATTAAGAGATTTTAAAGGTAGTGCTTCATTTCACTGAGTTCAGGAAAGTATGGTATTCTATCCCTTCTCCTGGCAGTGCGAGCTAAGACCTATCAAACAAGGAGCTCCCCTTTGTGTTCTTACTTCCGTAAAATTCCTATCTGATGAAGATGACTGAGAATTTCATAAAATCTACAACAGCAGCTGTTCCCTTTACAAGTAATTATGAGGTTTCTGGAAGGGAAATGGAAAAATAAAAGGCTTTAAACACATCAAATTAAACAGAACATTCACCACTTGACAGCATGAGGAACTGATGCTGTGAAATCAGTTTCTTTAATTGTCTCTTTACAGTATGGACATTCTGCTTGTTTGAATGAAATGTATGTAGATTTGTTCCTACTATTTTTTGTTTTGTTTTGGTTTTTTTTTTTATAATTCAGAGATTTTGATGAAATTGATGACATTGCATTAAATAATATTAGAATAGTATTTTATAATACAAGTATAGCATTATAATGTGCCATGTGAGTGATGGTAAAAAGAAATGATTTAATGCAAATGAAAAGATGTTCATTTCTAAAATGTACGAAACAAGACAATAGAGCTAAGAAAATGCAGTAATAAAATAAAATAATCACTTTTTTAGAAATTCTTTGACAAATATTAGAACCTTACTCCCTGCTCATGTTATCTTTTCCATACTAAGGAAACAGTGCCTATGAAAGAGATTAGGTGGACTTTTATGTCTTTATTTGGGAGTAGTATCTCTTTGGAGAAAATTTGGCTCCTAACACAGAGGCACAGAGAAACTGAAGTATTAAGTTAAAGGTAGTTGTTCTGAAAACTGTAAAGGGAGCAATGTCTTGCTTTCCTGTATAAGCAGGTAACACTTCATCAGAACAGAGTTCTGATTACTCTGTGGACATCTAGAAGATGATATCTGGTGGTATAACCGGGGGATAAATCTCATTCATTTACAGAAGCATCCACACAGGTGTTTTGTTTTAGATTATTTATGATAATTTGAAGTAAATCCCCCCTTCATCCAAAGTTACTCAGCACTAGTTCAGATCACACAGCAATAGGAATAGAAATCAGTTCTCATAAAATCACTTTTCAGAACTTAAAATTTTCAGAAAGATTCCTCCAGCTTCAATTATGCTGGACATTAAACACAGAATATTTTTACTTTGTTGAAGATTTTTTGATCTCTGAATTCAGAGTTTCATTATCTTAACAGCACAGTGGGAAAATGACGTTCAGCAGAAATATCTTTTGTGGAAAAGAAAAATTGTGTGATATAGAAATCCTGCACTGTTCTGCTCTCATTTCACATTTTCATGCCTATCGTTCTGAATTATTATACTTCAGGTGTAGTATATTAACTATCTTCTCATATTTAAGAAACAACTCATTATTTTTAAAAGACAATACAATTGGAATGAAATTCTACCACTAAAAGAATGAAACTCTACCATGCAAATCTCAAAAAGCTGGAATGTGCAGAAGTTAAGGAAACACTTTCTAACTATTCTCCTATATGCAGACA
This sequence comes from Chrysolophus pictus, assembly GCA_037305975.1. Lineage (NCBI taxonomy): Eukaryota > Metazoa > Chordata > Aves > Galliformes > Phasianidae > Chrysolophus > Chrysolophus pictus. The sequence continues at coordinate 45,934,338 of CM074578.1, forward strand.
TTTTTTTCTACAGTGACATATCCTGCTGTCTCATAAGAAGCTGCATTCTACTTCCAGCTGATAAGGATAAGTACTATATACTCCATTTATCTCCCTTACTATATAAAACCAAACCTTAATTACCTCCTTAGCACAATTGGTAAAGATTCAGAATTGATAGGTGTGCACAAGCAAAGTTCATAGCAAGCATGCAGAGAAAATTTAAGACTGTAATAACTTCAATGAAGGCATGTTGAGATCCCACTGTATTCTTTACACCAAATGTGAAGAATATATGTTGTAACTCCAAAGAAGGACAACAAGGCTTGTGAAGGGCTTGGAGAATATGTCCTGTGATAAGTGACTAAAGGAACTGAGGCTGTTTAGTCTGGGGAAGAGGAGGCTTATTTCTCTCTTCCAAAACCTGAAAGGTGCTTACAGTGAAAGCGGGATTGGTCTCCTCTCACTGATGACAGGTGACAGGACGAGGGGAAATGGACTCAGGCTGCTCCAGGGGAGGTTTAGGTTGGATATCAGAAAAACTTCTTTACAGAAAGGGTGGTAAGCACTGGAATAGGCTCCCCAGGGAGGTGGTTGAGTCACCATCCTTGGATGTGTTTAAAAACAGTTTGGATGTGGTGCTCAGGGACATGATTTAGTGGAGGGTTGTTAGCGTTGGGGTAGTATGGTTAGGTTATGGTTGGGCTTGATGATCTTTAAGGTCATTTCCAATATGAGTGATTCTGTGATTCTATGATTCTAAGTGAAAATAAAATTCCAAAAAAGAATCATAGTTGTATTTGTGTAATCAATAGCTTACTACTGTTGTTCATTGATGTCAATCAGTAAACCTTTGACATGCCTCCCCCACAACATCCTTCTGTCCAAATTGGAAATATATGGATTTGATGGGTGGTCTGTTCAGTGGATGAGGAATAAATCCTACTCCTGTGACTGCTTCCTACATTGTTGTTGTTGCTCATGTGCAGATTTTACGGGAATTTGAGGTGTTATTTTGTACTATAAGAAACTAAGATCACAACTTGCTGATCCTCACTGCCAGCTTTGTGAAGTGAATATTCTTTCTCTCACTGGATTTTCCTGCATTGCCTAAAGCTTTGTTTTCTAGGGTTTTTTCTAGTAAGCAAGTTCCCCAGATGTACTTTTGTATATTATAAAATAGGGCAAATATTTAACCATCTGCTTTATTTCAATTCCTATCACAGCAGTGAATCATTAAAATAATTTTAAACTATCTTCTGAATAAAAAGAGAATAAAAACCATAATAAGTGCAGCAGGAATATATCCTTTCTGCCGACATTCAATCTCTTTAAATGTATAAGAAGATTTACACATATGCACCACAATTTCAAAAATGACCCAATTTTTACCTGGTGATTTTACCTTCTCTCTCAATAACTGTGGAAGCTTTTGAAAATCCCTTGATGAACCTTGACCTCTTAACAGTTTGCTTTTTTATTTTTAATGTAAACTTATTTGAATTGCAGAAATTATAATCCTGTGAAGTAGTATGGGCTGGGTAGCATTAGAATGAGTGCAGGTCAACAAAGGATAGATTTATGCCTCATTCATATCTGAAGAGCAGAAGAAAAAAAGCTGATTTGACAACCTGGAAAAGAGAAGCATAATTAAATCATGAACCTAGCTGCTCGCATTCTCAGCAGATATGGATAGTAAGAGCGCAGAGGTAAGGTAGACATCCTGCATTTCCAGAGAGTGCATGTGTGAAAACAGTAGGCTGCACCTAAGCCACTGGGTAAATTCCTTGGCAGTTCATTTATCTGGCTCTGTGTCGCTTTTGCTTTTATGGAAGGAAGAAAAAAGTTCCAGAGGCCAACAGAGAGCAAGTTTTGCCATTACTGGATGCTATATTGCTTGGTGCTTTAGTATTCACTATAAAACCAGGCTGGTGCTTGGTGCTTTGGGAAGTTTTAAATGAGAACTTGGGAGACCTGTGAATATTATATAATCACCAAATTCACCTGTGCCCATATTTTTATAAGCATCAGGAAAAGACAATCCTCTGCAGGTTTTTAATTGTAGTTTTGCTTGAAGAAGAAAAAGCAACTTCACTTTCCTGTTTCAAGAATGAAAATAAAATTGGAAACCTGAGATCTGGCTGGACACACACGTGACATCTACAGATGTGAAGCCTCCCAGAGAACCAAGCAGAACTCTTGCCATGGCATCACAGGGCAGCAAGGATTTATCCTGTCCTTGCCTTGGTCTTGAGGCAATACCTCTCTCAGCTGCCTCTGTATTTTTCTGACAGCAATTTCATTATTTTTCTAAAGTCTAGAACATTAGTAATTATGAGAAGATGTTAGACTTCTTTTACAATCCTCTGACTCAGCCAATCCTCTTCTTGCTGCAAACCCCAAAACACAGTCACCACAGCTAATGCTTGAATCCTCCCATTCTATGAACAACTACTGTATTCAGTTATTTACTGAAATGCAAGAAGTGAGAATCCTACAGTGGACATGTTTGAAAAGACAATAATTCTTCTGAACCTTTCCTTGCCTGTATGTGTGTATTAAATTGTTGAGAATGTTCATATATCCCTTACAGAAATATGAACTTGATCAACTTGTTTTTCTATACTACTCCACCTGCCAAGATATATCTTTGGAAATGTTTTCTAGGAAATGAAAAGCATTGTTGTAAAATATATGTCACGATTACTTTACTGAAAACAAGATATTGATAACATCCAAATTAATGTAAATGTCCTAAGAGAGGTCATTACTTCCAAATTTTTAACACTGCATAAGTTCCATAAAGTTACGTAAGCTGTATTTTAATTCACTATCCTTACATGCCTATAAACCTTTTTTTTTTTTTTTTTTCTGAAACCCTAACTACTGTTTTTCTACTTGATATTAAGCTCGTCGATAAAATAATGGACAATTCACATATTGCCTTCCAGTTTCTTCACACTGTTCTTACAAATTTTTTTCAAAGTACTACGGAGTAAGACATTGCAAGGCTCAGCCACTTTAAAATTAAATCTTAGGCAAGAAGTGAAAAATCTTGGCATAATACAGCTGCTGGCATCATCATAGCATGCAGCAAAGTTCAATTAGCTGTTTTCAGGAAGAAAACCAGCATTGCGTGCAAGAGACTTTACCAGTGGAAAAGATGCATATAACAAACAAACAAACAAACAAACAATACAGTATCTTGTTGTTTGCATTGTGTGGTTGATTTTTTTGTTTTTTTTTTTTTGTTTGTTTGTTTTTGTTTTGTTTTTTTTTGTTTTTATTTTTTGTTTTTCTGAAATCAGTAGAACATCAATTACCAAATGAGCTTTGTGTACAGAAATTTAGTTTGCCTAAAGGAATATTCCTGTGAAGCAACTTCTATATAATGTGACTTTAACATCTCCTAGGAAAAAAAACAAAACAAAACAAAAAACAAAAAAACAAAAAAAGAGCAAATTAGAAATCTTTTCTGTATATCACTCCACTATTGCAATCTCAAACTCTTTTTTAAGTACTTGCATTTTCGGGCAGGACTCTTACTGTCAGTGCTCTTATTAAATGTTGGTGGACCATTGCAGAAACACCTATTGCCTGGTCCTTTTTTTTGCCTGCTATATGTTTTATCAAAGTGTAAAATACAGTATAGATCACAACAGGCAACATATAATCTCTGTGTATCTGCATCATAAATGTAGGCTTGACTTTGAAGAAAGAATTTGCAATATAATACATCTCTTATGTTCATACTGAAAAAAATCTTATTGATAAATACCTAAGTGCAATTATATGCACGGATTGACAAGCCTTCAAAATGCTGTTTTCAAACCTGCACTAAAGTACTGAGAATGATGAGATCTTGAAATCTTACTGTATGTTTCAAAACCAGGGAAGGTTTTTCAGCAGAATTGTAGCTCATGAGAACATCTCATAAATTATTTTTGCACTTCCTGCACGCCAGTCTTATGAAAGTGACTGAAAGGGTACTATTGTCTGATAGGAAACAAACCAGTAATATTTCCTTGTTGCACTTGTAGCATATCAAAGACATAATTTTATGAGGATTTTGAACTGGGATGAGTCCTGTGTCTAGATTTGTCTGAGGGTACCTCCACAGATATCCTTGGCAAGTGGCCTACTTAACACCACCTGAGAAGCTGAGAAGGTGGATTTTGAACTGTAAGAACAAGGGTGTTCTGGTGGACTATGGGCTGAAAATGAGCCAAGAGTGTGCCTTCATGGCCAAGAAGGTCAATGGTATCTTGGGGTATTTTAACAAGTGTGGCCAGCATATCAGAGGATGCTATTATCCCCATCTGCCCTGGTGAAACCACATCCGGAGTATTGTGTCCATTTCTCTGTTTCTCAGTTCAAGAAAGATGGGGAACTTCTAGTCCAGTGGAGGGCTACAAAGATGATGAGGGGCCTGGAGCATTTCCATGTACAGGAAAAGGCTGAGAAACCTGGGTCTTTTCAGCCTGGATAAGAGAAGACTGAGAGGAGGGACCTTATCAACACTCATAAGTATCTAAAGGGCAGGAGTCAAGTGGATGGGGCCAGGCTCTTTCCAGCAATGTTCAGCGGCAGGACAAGGGACAGCATGCACAAAATGAAACGCAGGATTGATCTTTTATTTACACACTTTGTCCTTTTCCACTATATATACATCCTTAAATCTGCACCTCTTTTGGTAGCTGTGCAATACTGGGAGATTTCTCCGGACAATTCCTTTATCACTTCTGACTGTCTTGTGCTGAGGCAACAGAGTACTGACTACAAATCATAAATCAACTGAACAGTACAGGAGTGTGATATAAAGTAGGCGAATACGCTAATACCTGCCATCAGCGAAGCAAGAAAGGATAGAATGAGTCAGCATCCACACCTCTACCTTGGACCTTGCCTGAGTACCATGCTAATTGGTTACATGTAAAAGGAATCAAGAGTGGAGCAAAGAATTTTGCAGATGCCCAACTTTGGTTAATTCAAAACATCAAAACTTTTAAATTCAAGTCTAAGATAAAGGTGCTTGAAAACAACAACAACAACAACAAAACAGTGAATGAAACATCTCCTTGTAGATTAAAATAATTCTCAGAGAAATGTCTTTTTTTCCTACCTGGTAAAATGGCAACATTCTTCACTCATCACTGTTTCCTTGTACCTAAGTAGCTGCTTTACCAGTGTGAACATCTCCAGTTATTTATTCCTGTCTCTTTTTTTTTTTTTCCCTGTTCTTCAGAAGCACTACCTTAAAATAAATCTTCCTCTTTCAGTTCAAATATAATGTAATTTTAGGGATTCATGTTCCATTTTCAATCAACTACATTTTCTAAGGCTTCAGAACTCAGTAATGTTCATTTCTTTTTGATGGAAATTTCTTAGGAGTTAAAAAGTAAAACAACAACCCTATCCCCATTTAAATCACTCAGTTCAATAGATTTCTGTAAAAAAAAAGAAAAAAAAATTAGCAACAAATATATTTTAGGACATCTATATCTGAGAATTGTACTTTCCTACGCAATTCAAAGCAGTAAATAACTGCCTGAGTAAGGGCAGGATACGCTGTGAATTCATGAGAAGATGCATAAATGTTAAAATAATGCTGAGTGTGAGGTATCCTTGAAACTATAAATAATGCCATTCAAAACAGTAGTGCTCCAGTTTTCTTGTGAGCGCCATGTTACAGGCTTTGGCACCAGCTAGGACCTGACCGTGTTTTTGGTCTGCCAGTTCAGGGCTTGCTGTTGTGGATGCTCATTCACAAGGAAGGCAGGGACAGCCACATTCAGGTTGAACAGCTCTCATGGGGTTTCAGCATTCCTGCAGCCTGTTCCTGTTCAGCTGTGAAGTATTTCTTTACCATTATTTCTATCATATTCATTTCTATTTCTGCAAAGGATATATAAGGATATAATATAAGGATACTGAGAAGAAAGATCTTCTCCAAACTTAAGAACTGACATAGGAACAAGCGATATTATTGTGAAGGGCATTAACAATTTTTTCTTTTTAATCAGAATATACAATACAGCAGGCTTGGACTCATTTTGAAAACAGAAAGCTAAATGTCCATGCAATATATGTTTATGTATAGAATATATATCTCCATATAATATACACTACATGTTTATTTTATCTTTTACAGCTCAAAAACAGATTGGTAATTGGAGCCCACCCTGCAAGAATCTATAGTTTCTGAAAGTCTGTGTTGCACAAAAGAACTGCAATATCATCTAGGTTTTAGAGAATCTAGGTTTATTATCTGAGTTGTTTTTAAAAAATATTTTATTTTATTTATTTTTTAAAACAGGTTACAAAATCTTTTGGGTAATAAATAAAACTTCCATGACAGGATTGCTGCTCATTTCTAAAGCTGTTAAAAGATAAGCTATCACCAGTTAAACACTATTCAGCAGAAGATAAGAAAGTGGTACACATGCCCCTCAGTGGCAGCACTACTTCAGAGACTCTGCCAGCAGAGTAGACTGATGAGAAGTAGAGCTTGTGCTAATGTGTTTTCCTCTTCATGAAGCTTATTATTGTTCAGACGTGTCCCAGAAAGTTAAAGACTGTATTTTGGGCTGCCTAATCTTTTTGGGAATGTAGGTCAGCCTAAAGCAGGAATGAGATCTGTGATCTTCCATGCAGGCTTGCACACAGTGCAGGAAGCTCAGAATCACAGCAGATAAACAGAGACCAAGAATATTGACAGAGAGACAGAAGTGATAGAAAAAAAATTGTCAGACATTGATGTGCATGACTGAAAATTATGTCTGATGGCTGACACAGTGGATCGCAGTTTCTTTTCTGAGGATGGCTGAGATATGATGGATACTTGCTGTGAAGATAAGTTGTAAGATTTATACAGCAATTTGGCACTTTTGCTTTTAAATTGTTTTTACTTTTCAAACACTCAGGAGCATTATGAAATGATAAGAGATGTACATAGTAACGACCAAGGAGAGAAGGATATTCTCATCTGAACACTGTCTGCATTTGCAAACCTGTCCCATGTGCTCTTTGATGGACTCCTGTTATTTCTGATAATCTTTAGAGGTGCAGTAATAGCTGTAAGTGTATACCAGCAAAAACTAGTTTTATTGGAAATTCTTTCAGAAAGCAGTGGTTGCATAATCCCAGATGAGAGGCATCCCAGAAACGCTGCCTAGCAACACCACTCCATCACAACAAATCTGGCATCGGTGTGAAGAGAGGAATGGGACAGGAATGGGAGGAACCTTTATCTGCACTGCACAGCTCGCTGAGACATGGTGAACTTCTAAGAAATGGAAACACTGTAAAAAAAATCTGCTTTTTATGAGTATTTTTCCTTGTTAATCAGTCAATTAAAATGCTAGCAAGTAAAAGCATTAGAATGATGTGCAAATAACACCAGCCATTGATGTCTAAAAGATAGCCCTGGGGAGAAAGATTGTGATTTTCAAACTTGCTTTCTCTAGTTTTTGGGATGAACTGAGAGGCTGAGGAGAATTAGCCTGTTTTTTCTAAGTTGTAATTTTATGGTCACTTATGCAAATGCACCAGTAGTACTCAAGACAAGAGTACTATGAGAAAGATTTCCTGATGGAGATGTGACCATTAAAAACTGTTTATGGTGGCATAGCACCTGAGGTGAAGCAGTTTCACTGCCTTAATGGAAGTTGAGTAAGTAGAGTATGGGCAGAAAGTGTTCAAACTCTCCTGGCTTTTGGAGGGGTTACAAATATCCATTGGGATCTATTTTAATTAATAATATGAACTAAATCTACTAAAGTGTGGTATCCATTTATGTGTTAATGACAATCATGTATATGAAAGACGGAAAAAATGGGTTTGCTGGATCTCTCATTCCTGATAGTTTTCCCAAGTGTTATCTTGGTGGCTCATAGGAATTTTATTAAGTACGTGGCAAAACTGGCAGTGTTAAACTGAATTCTCATTTCACAGTGATCTGCACTTGTTTCCTCTTAACTACTGTTTGTTGAGAATCCAATGCTCTATATCACAGGGTGTGAAGTACTGATTGTAAATAACTACAAACTGATACTATACCTGGACATTTCAGATGAATATCAGACATTTTAAAAAGTTCACCAGCAATTAAAAAATAATAAATACCTATGCACAATGAAATGTGATAGCCATGGGGAAATCACAATACTGATCTAAATACAATTGTTATTATCAAGGTCTGCAAGTACACTTCAACTTTATAATGTAAGGGATCTTCCTTTTAAAAAGTTATCTGTAAAGAAATGCTTCATGCCTGAGAGAATAGAAGAATCTGAAATTATTTTTAGGCCCAAAATCATGTGAGTCTAAACAGTAGATTTGGGCATTTATCTCTTTCCTGCTTTATTTATCAGATGTTTCTGATATCATTGTTAATGAAAAATGAATATAAGTGATGCTTCCGTGAGTTCTTCTAGGTTCTACACATTATATTTCCCTGTCCATGAAAAGCCTGCAAACTAGAATATACTCAGTACTTAGGAGCGTCAGTGCATTTTTTTTGTCTGTCGTGTGTTTGTGTATGACAAACTTTTATTTCATAAATGTATAGTTAACTAGAATTTTCTTCAGATCCATCCAATTGCATGTATGATCCAGGTAATTTTGTAAGGATCTATTTTATGGAGGAGGGGCATCTTTCACTGTTAAATACAATCTTTAGTGACTACCAGTATGGATTGTGATACTAGTTTTAAAATAAATTATATATATTCTGGAAACAGCACATATTTCTTGAAAGGTCGCACCAGATGTTAAACTTTTTTTCCTCACTGACACTTCATGATATCAATAGCAGAGAGATTTCACTGAAGAGTCATAGAATCATAGAATGGTTTGGGTTGGAAGGGGCCCTTAAGATCATCTAGTTCCAACTTCTCTGCTGTATGTGGGGACATCTAGACCAGGTTGCTCAAAGTCCCATCCAGTCTGGTCCTGAATACCTCCAGGGGGAGGGCATTCACAACTTCACTGGGCAACATGTTCTAGGGTCTCACCACCCTCACAGTGAAGAATTTCTTCCTCATATCTGGTCTAAATCTGCCCGCTTCCAGTTTAAAGACATTTACCCTCATCCTGTCACTATATACCTTTATAAAAAGTCCTTCTCCAGCTTTCCTGTAGGCTCCCTTCAGATACTGGAAGGCCACTATAAGGTATTCCCAGAGCCTTCTCTTATCCAGGTTTAAGAACCACAACTTTCTCAGCCTTGAAGTGGAGGTGCTCCAGCCTCTGATAATCTTCATGGCCCTCCTGTGGACCTGCTCCAACAGCTCCATGTCTTTCTTTTGCTGGGGTCTTCAGAACTGGACACAGTATATTATAGCAAAGCAGAGGGGCAGAATCAGCTTCCTTAGCCCACTGGTCACGTTTCTCTTGATGCAACCGAGGATGTGGTTGGCCTTCTGGGCTGCAAGTGCACATTGCTGGCTCATGTTGAATCTTTAATCAACCAACACCTCCAAATCCTTCTCCTCAGGGCTGCTCGCAAGCCATTCCCTACCCAACATGTATCTGTGCTTGGGATTTCCCTGACCCAGGCGCAAAACCTTGCTCTTGGCCTTGTTGAACTTGATGAGGTTGCCATAGGCCCACCTTTCAAGCCTTTCCAGGCCTTTCTAGAGTCCTAATATTTAGGATTGAATTTTGTGTCTTATCTGACAAGGCATTAATGTGCAAACTCCCAAAGTTGTCTGAGGTATCAGACAGCTAGAAGGTGTGGCACAGAACGTGTAGGACATCCACTGCCTTCTGAAGAGGCAGCTGGAGCCCAAGCAAGGGTCCATAAAATGTTTAAGTTATTATTTGGCTCTTATGTTAAGATACCCAGATATATTAAGATACCCTGTCACAGTGGAATGTCTCTTCAGGCCTCTGTAATGTTTGCATGGGTTTTGTGCGGATGCAGGTGAGGTAGCAAGGACTAATTCTCAAGTAGTTGCAAAGATAACTAGGTTTTATGACTTAATGTTTTAAGGCATTCTTCCAACTTGTTGCATGCTTGCATTTTTAACTGCAAAGCAAATGCATAATGAGGAAACAAAATTTGCAGCTGTATATAAGGATTATAATTTTTCCTTATCACTGTTTTCTGTGGGACTCTGCAAAGTTTTAGAATTGGGTGTGTAACATTAATCAGGGAGATTCAAACAGTCTGTGCAGAAACATCAGGGAGGGCACCATCTCATAACAAACTTTTGGCTTTTCCTACTTCACTCCAAAGGAGCTTTCTGCTCAGCTGTATTACTGTTCTCTTGGCTAGAACGAGGAAATACCATCTTGTTCCTTGAGATCAAAAAGTATACTCCTTAAAATTCAAACTATGTTTAAAATTATTACTGTCAGACTGGAAGCAAAAAAAAGCTGATTCCTTACCTATCCACATGTCTCTTTTCATGTGGATTTAGTTTTTGCTTGACTTACTGTAAACCTCATTTTTCTTTAGTAAGCATTTTCCATAAAAAAGTTTTCAGATGATTTGTTATTTATTTCCTATTCATTCCCAGATGTGTATTTATTATGAGCCTGACTTTCTAGAATACAGTACTTATGAACTGTGATTTTGTAGTCTTGCTGTCTATTATTCCTGGATCAAATTCTCAGGTGGTATCAGTCAGTGTAGTTTCATTGATTTTACTGGTTCTGTTTGAAAGTTGTACCACTAAGATAAATTTAATCTGAGGATCTCATTTTCTATACTAATCATGAAAACTGCTATAGAGGGTAGTTGTATGTATTTGAAAATGAATTAACATGCAGATCCAACAAAAGAAGTTGCTCTAAGTACAGTCATGTGAGCGGTGCTACTTTGTGTTAAGTAGATGCTTTACTGTTATGCGGGGCATGATCTGAATGTGTTTGTTAAGAAGCCCAATCTTCCTAGGATCATCCAACTGAGCAGTAATTACAAGTAGCATGCAAATTAAAAGTAGTAAAATAAACAAAGAAGATGTCAATAAAAAGAAGAGTCTACTTAAAAAAAGGAGTCTGCAAATATTCTTTTTCATTATTAATGTCCCTTACTGTCAAAGTGACTCTTGAAATTTGAATGAGTGGAGTAATGTCTTGAAACAAGGTGGATATCTTTTTTCATGGTTTGTGCAACATCCCAGTGCTATAGCAAGGTGTATTATGTGTTCTCTGGAAACGAAATTATCCAAAAAGTGACATAGGAAAGGTGAATAGACCTCTGAGACTTCAGGGCTAACTTAACGATTAAGTTGACCAATTGATATCAATGACTCGTTCAATACTTGTACTGATCCAGTAAGTTCAGAAATCTTGTGACAAGCAGTCCCAAGTCATCTAAAGTGATCATGGGCTATGTCCCGGTGTCTGGATGATTTATGCACTGTAATAACACTAAACATAAAATATCAACTGGATAGTGAGTTTTTCAGGAAGTCCTGTTTGTCTCCTCCATGTTCTTAAATTTTTCTATTTCCATACACAAGACTCCAGTGAACTGCATAATTTACAAAGGGAGAAAAAAGTGCGGTCACCTTAAAATGTGATACAAAAAGGAATACACAGTATTTCTGATCAATTGACGATTTTCTTTGTATCTTTGACCATTGTAAGAATTTTGGTCGCTGTTTACTCTAACATTATTAATGAAGCCAAATAATTAATTGATAATAGATAGAATAATACATTCTCTTCAAAGCTGTGAAGTCTGGAGGAGTGAGATAAATACTAAACTACATTTCATCTAACAATTCTGGTCCTTAATTACAAGACTTACAGGGAATTGAGTGCATTAATAAAAGTTTTACTACCCACATTGGCAAATATTGCTTTGTCATTAGCAGATGTTTAATTTTATCATTGCTCAGTAAAGACTTAAAAACTTTTAATCTTCAAAAGAGAGCTCTTGCAGAATACAGTAAACTCTTCATTTTAAAAGAAGGGACAATGATATGGAAATTGTCACATTTTCCATACTATTTACATAAGAACTGTATGCCAAGAACTCTTTGTGCCCACTTTCAAATGATTCCTATTTGTGAATATACATAAAAATTAGCTACTGTCCTATTTATGCAAATTTAACTTGCTTGGTTCCTGCTGCTAAGAATTAATTTTATCTTACAAATATATACTTTCAGATATGGCTAAAGTAATTATACCTTTATCTATATCAATTTATTTGTTACAATGTATTTCTAGAGTAGAGACTCTCTAGAAAAGAGTTGCATGTTAATTTGTAGATGGCATTCTTCATCTGAAATATGAATATAAAATAAAAACATGAAGTAACATAGAATTACTTAGCAAGTTTATCAGTTGTGCTCAAGGATCAACAAATCACACCAATACCCTACCACTTTCAGTCTCCAACTCAGAGCTCAATAGATGAAGAAAAAAACTGTAAAAAGGAGCACCTGGATAAATACCATCTAATAAGTTGTAAAATGACCCACATACTAAGGAGAGGGGGGTGAGGTGAGAAGAAAGAAGGAAAAGAAAAAAGAAAACAAAATGAAACACCTTCCCCTAAAAAGAAAATATAAAATCCAAACAAACAAAACAAACAAGCAAACAAAAAAGCAACTAGGCCAGCATTTGGTAGAACTTCATATCTTCTTGTCTGGTAAGAGGATATCAGAAGGCAACATGAAAGAACAAAAGGGGCCTACGCTAACAACCTGTTCTAACAAGTGCTATGGCAGAAACTATTCCCACTGAAGTTGTTTTGCACTTTTGCAGAAGTAAACTGTTTACACTGCAGAAGTGTTTTTCTTCTGTCTTAAATGAGTTATTTTTTTCCCACGCTTTCTTTTCTCTCACTATGATGTAGTGTGAAATAAACTGACAAGTTTTTATACATTTTTTTTTATAGTAGAAGGCATCATTTTGCTTGTTATATGCATAGATTTTCTGTTGAGAAATGTTGATGAAGAATAACTCATTACTTCTAACCTTTAACTATCTGTGGATAATAAAATGAAATAAAAGACATAGTTATGGGAAAATGTACTGTCAACCAGACTCCAGAGCTAGAGAGCAGAAGAGACTATGAAAAATAATTAATGTATTTACTGTATACTATTTTTTGTCAAGAATAAAAAAAAAAATAGCATCTAATGTGCTAGTAGGTTGATGTACACAAGATCACCCATTAAAGAACTTCCATCCAAGATCAAGGCAGGTAAAGCAGCAGAAAGTAATCTGAAATCATGTGCCTAAAATGTAGGAGAGGTAACCAGGTGAACTGCACAACTTGCCAGATGAATGCTGATGGTATAGAAATGGAGAAAACTGCCTGTGACTTGGAAAATTTTAAAGGTTACTGCACTGTTGAGGTCATAAAAGTCATTCTTAATGAAAAATTTAAATTCATAATGTTCCAGACATGCATTATAGAACCAGAGAGAAGACTGAAACAGTAAAAAAAAAAGTGGTTTTACGATGCGATATACTTTATGAGTTGAGCACAGAATTCTTGCAGGCTGATGTAAATAAACTCACAGCCTTTAAAATAGTTTTCTGTAGAAAATTCAGTGATAATTATTTGAATGAAATATCTGAATGTTAAGATACTAAACTGAGATGTGCCAGGAAAATGTTACTACAGTAGCTAAAAAGAAACCATCTTGTAATAATATTAAAAATCTCATAGGAACCTTTGAAATTTACAGATATTCCAGGAAATCCTGGAGGAGAAACAGTCCTAGGAAGGAGGAAAGAAATGCGCACTGATAGCTTGATGTATTGAGATACACTGCAGTGGAACTTGAAAGTAGTGAAACTGAAGATAAAGAAAACAGATTGAAAGCAGTGATCTGTATCTTTCCTACGCAAAACACTCAACATATCAACAAATCACAATATTGCTACATGTAACATAGTACAATCTGTACACAAAAAATTTACTGGAACTTTACTTCTTCCTTGGACACCTTATTGTCGTCTAGATCTCTGTAAAATAAGACAGATAAAGAAACAAATATCCATGTAAATATAACTTGAGACCTTCAGTGTCTCAAGAGCTTCTATTTTGTCCTGTAAAACTTGAAGCAGCTTAGCAGCAAATAATGTTAATCTCTTTCAATTTCAGACAAGTATTTCTCTTAGGTATATAGGTTGGGATAAGATTCAACTTATCAGTCAACTTTCTTTGCATTATAGTGAGTTAATAGTATATTTCTACTTCAGTCAATAGAGAGGTGTTTTGATATAAAAGCATAGCAATGAAATGTCACCTGCATTTAGCTGAATCCAAAAGCTTGCAGGTTTTCTGAAAAAAAAAAAAAACATCCTTAATATTTCTTCAAAAAAGACAAAATGTTTAGTAATAATTTGAATTATTTTATATTATACCAGAAAAAAGTACACAAGAAGATAAATGGAAGATGAAAAAGCATAACCTACTTAAACTGTTTAGAGCTTATTACATCAAAAGTGTTTGTGACTTCATCTTCTCTGGTATCCTATCTCCCAGGAGAAATATTCTACACCTCCTGAATTTCCAGGTGTACTATACCAGTAACAAGGGATTAACAAGAGTTTTCAGATGTGTTGTCAGATTGAGATTCTCTCTATTTGTGATTTCCATATGAAAACAATATTTTTGCCAAAGCCTTCCCTGCATTCAAGAACTCAGCACTTCCAGCATTTGACCAGCATGCCCACAAGAAAAGTTTTCTGTGTCAAGTTTGGCATGACTCTATTTCAAATATCTTGCAGTAGATCATATTCAATTAAACATGTTCACTTTAACAGTATTTTTCATGCTACAGTATTTACTTATAACATACTTGATCCTTTTATTACTTCAAACAAGGGGGAAAGGCCTACACATTGATTCAAGCACTATGTATGTTTTCTGCAAGGCAAGTCTAAAAGGACCATGATAAATGTGCATATGAATATCTTCAGACACAGGACAGTATGTCCTGTTTTGGGTTGAACAAATCATCAATTTGGTTTTGTTCTGCTAGTTGCAAAGATAAATTCAGGGCTGATTTTTGTTATAAATCCTTGCTTTATAGAATTGGATCTCTTTTTATTGAAACATTTCTTCCAACCAACTTCATAGGGAAGTTAAACTAACATTTTAAAAGACAGCCATTTTGACTTTCTATTTGACATCTTGGTTATTATTTAACAAAATGGCATGCTTTTCTACTAAGCTAGTGGAATAGTTTATAAAGATAAATTTGAACAACACAAATGATGAAAATTGTTTTGATTCAAATTTAAACATATAAACCATTTTTCTCATCTTGAATAGAAAACAAGATAATAGTTATATTCTAGGTAAGTTTTTCCAGGTGTCTAAAAGAACTTAAGCCATTTTCAACTCATTACTTCCTCTCAGATATGTCAGATGAAACCTTCAGGAATAATTCTAGAATAGACCCATAAACTTCTTTTCAGATACTATATGCATGAAACTACATGAACTTGAAACTTCTTATGGGATATGCCTGTATGTCATCCCCGACAATTTCATTTCCAGGATTAAGAAGGGATAAGTAAATCTGGTAGCTTTGCAGTGAAAATTCTTATAGTATCAGAAGAGGAATATGAAGCAACTTGACTAATGGAGGACCTCATGTAATTGAAAGTAAGAATACACATCTCAACGTGTAGCATAGCTTTACTGCTTGTCAGGTATCACTCACAAGCAAAGCAGCATATCTTGGGCTACATCAGAATTGCTTTAACAATCTATTATTTCTCTGTGTAGTAAACTTCAAACAGAGTAGTTCATGGGTGAGTCAGTGTAGGCCATCATTTGACAGCTAATTTTGTGCTTTGTAAATGAGTCTGTTTCAATTTAGTTTTCTTACATCCTAATTGTTTCTTATATCTAGCATACTCCCTTGAAATGGAAATTTATCTGACAGTCATAGACTAAATTCCTTCAGTGTTGTTCTATGAATACATTCACACAAAAGAATAAAACAAAAATCATACTCCATAGTAAGGCAAGTTTTTCCTTCTACTACCTGCATTTGTACTGCTCAGTTACATTTCTTTCTAAATATGCATTTATGCTTCTTATGTAAATTACAAACACAATGTATAAAATATACAATATATTATGTATATCTTGTGTATTTAAAATGAATTAACTAATAATGAAAGGGTTGAATATACAAAAATACATTCATATTCCTGTTCCAGCAAAAAGAATTCTTAATTTGACATTTATTTCACAACTCCTCTGACTCCTTCAAGAGTTCAAATTTTTGTTTAGGAAAAATTTTTCATCATCACAAATTTATCCATTTTATTTCACCATGCAAATGTACTGAGTAGGTGTCATCTATTTTTCATACGACTTTCACTAAGGAGGAGCAAATATTTTGTAAGTTTATTTCTTAAAACAATTAGAGGATTGTTCAGAGTGATCTCATCTAAGCAATAACTTTATATATACCTTTTATGGAATCTGTGGGGTTTTGTTTAAAGACTGGTTGTTACATTCATTTGGTGCTATCTTTGCAAAACCACTTGGAGCTTTTACTCTCTGATTATTAATTAAATTAATTTCACCAATTCTCACTTAAATTATTCATAAACAATTTAAGATTCTGTATCTTTGTGTCACTATTAATTTTTAGTATTTCTCCTACTTTGTTCTCGTGTTATATTTTAGTAGAATGAAATGCTATAAGTATTAAATACTGTAAAAATTCTGTACCAGCTGAGGCTCATAAGGAGCATAACATCTGTAGCTAATGGTGTAATTGGACAAGCCCAGAATCTCTTTTTTTGGATCATACTTAAATGTTTACTAAAATACTGGCATCAGGATGATGAAACATTAAATCTTTTTTAAATTAACGAAGTTCAAATTACTTTTTCAAGGAGATGTATTCTGTGTTTTTTTCAGGTAGGGTTTTTAAAATTCTTTTATCAACTTCTTTCATTAAAAATTAATTAATAAGCCTTTTTCCTCAATACTGATCTATGAGTCCAATTTTTGTAGCTTTATACAGCAAATAAAGTAGTGGGAATTGATCTATCTTTGGAAATGTTTATTTGTCTGAACTTGGACTAGCATTTTTATTTTGTTATCTCACTCAGATTTTCAAACAAAACGAACTGTGTTCAGGCCAAGTGTGGTCTAAGACATGTGTACAGAATGGACTGATTTTAAAAAGAGGGAGTGACAACTCTGTGTTCCTCTCCTTGCCATAGGATATCTCACTACTTAGCATGTTAAAATTTCTGAAACAAGACCTTGACCAGTGATCCTTAATATGCTGAACATTTTAATCTCAAAAACTTTATGAATTGAAACAGATGAGGAGCAAGGAAAAAGGCACAGAGATGTATTAAAAAAAATTAATTGAAATAACTTTTTCTACTGGAATAGAGATTTTACTTTAGAAGTATTTCTTCAGAGGTTAACAGATGTTATAAATTTGTTACATAGCAGGATGGATAATGATTCCTGAGACTTCTCACAACTGCAAGCCAGAGGATAAAGTATATTCAGTAGTGGAGAACACAGACATGAGGTTGGAGTAAAATTTTTAACACGTTTATCTTCTTTATTTAGTATTTCAAATGGTAATCAAAAATATTTCTAATTTCAGTGTATTTTTTAATTATTATTTTCAGATATATTCTACTTTGCCAACAACAGCAACAAACCCATAAAAGGAAGAAAATCTTGGGAGAAGAGAATAGAAATATCATCATATTGAATCCTAAAGTTGGTGTCTAAGATTTTTCATGAAAACCATTCAATCAGTCTAGATGACAGAATGATGAGACCAGATTATTTTCCTGTTTGGAATCTATGTTCTTGACTGAAACTCACTAACAAACCATATCACTGTCTACTGGGCTCTTAATCCAAAGCCAAAACTAAGAATGAAGCCCTTGATATTACAAAAATCCAGAAACGTGTTCTGAATATGACTTTTCATCACAATCCGTAAACCAGCGTTACCCAAAAGATACAAATTCTTCTGATCGCTGCATGTCTTCTGGAAGGTCTCTAAAGCTGGCTCATACAAATTTACAACTACAGTGTGTCTGAATAGGCAAAGAATTATTATTATTAATATTTTTTGCTATTAGTTTTACAAAGAAATACTGAATTTAATTTGTTGCTATTAGTAGGATTTACGGCATAGTCTCTAAAAAATGCATTAATATTTACATAACTCCACATATACTTGTACACTCTCAGTTCACTATATTTTAAGCAGTTTTATCATTTGTTTACAAAGAAGTAAAAACATAAACAATCTCAGAAATTTATAAGAAGGCTTCTGGACAAATTTCATAGGATGAGTGATCACACAGCTTTAGATTTGATAAAGGTCCTTATCTCTTTTGTAAGATGTCACTTGTACGCAGCATCTGCAACTTAGAAGACTCAGCTTGTAATTACAGCCACGCACCAAAAATTGCTGACTCTGGTTTTGAAATATTCCATCAGCCTTCTGGAGACAAGAAATAACACAGAATAACTTAGCTGGTCTGCATTATGGATTGTGAATTGTTAGATCCAAAAGTTTGCAAAGGAGTTTTAGTCTTAATATTGTCACAAAACATATTGAATAGAACCATCAGGATTGATTTATGATTAGTCTAAAGCCTAAAATAAAGAGAGGTTTTTTTTTTTTTTTGAGTAATAGTATTTGCAAAAACTAAGAAACTTTGTGTCATGATTCAAAGTGAAGTAGGTGATCTAAAATGCTGAACTTTGCATACATGAAATATAACTGTTCTTGGAATAAGATTTTTATTCTTTGGAAAAAAATTATTCCAGTTCAAGCTGAGATATAAAAGGGGTAGGGCTAAAAATGTACTTCTGTCTACCTTTGATAACTCTTCAGTGTCTAATGGAAAAATTGTAGGCTGCTGTTCCACCAAAAATAAACGACCAAAAACAATCCCCCAAAGCCAAGAAACAGCCACCACAGATATACAAAAAAGCCTCCTTGATTTTCCCTCTTCACTCCCTCCCAACTCCCCATTTTAGTTAACTAATACTGAACCTTTTAATTCTGAGGTTTTTTTCCTCTCTTACTGTGCCCCATCTGAAGGGAGGACATCTGTGGGTCTCCCATCTGTGAAGCAGTTTCTTTCTGTAAAATACATGTTATGAAATGATCAAAAAATATTTTATTCATCAGCCAGTTATGCTGCACTACCCTTTTTTTTTTTTTTGTCTTTTAAAAAAATGCAATGAAAAAATAAAATAAAATAAAGTTTCTATTGTTAAAATGACTGTCCTCAACTTTGAGTAGAGAAAGATTGATAAGAGCCAGGAGATAGCTTTCATGATAATGAGATTTTGTGAAATTATACAATGGTAGAGAAATACATTTCCTAGAAAAAGTTGCTGTATTATAATATTTGAGAATTGGTGTACAAACAACACAGTACATTTAAGATCCTTTGTAATTCAGCGTCACTAATTCCCTCCTGTCTGATAGGAGTCTACTCCCAGAGAGTATCTAGTACTGCTCAATAGGAGGAAGGATTGTTTAAGTTCTTTACAGAGAGACTGGTGAGGTGCTAGAACAGACTTCCCAGAGAGGTTGTGGAATGCCCCATCCCTAGAGGTGTTCAAGTCCAGACTGGGTGGAGCCCTGGGCAGCCTGGTCTAGAATTAAATGGTGAGGTTGATGGCCTTGCATGTGGCAGGGGGGTTGGAGATTCATGATCCTTGAGGTCCCTTCCAACCCTGGACATTCTTTGATTCTGTGATTCTGTGATTTCACTAGAATCAGTATTTTCACTTTATTATGACTGCAGAATAAACTGAATCAATGTTCAAACATGATTAAATATTGACTCTTTTAGTCTTCATATGATGATACACAAGTTACAGACTTTTTAAAAAAAAATTTCTATGTTTGCATACTCGACATATAGCCTAAGGTTAATGTTGCATTACAAAGTTGGACTTTGTATGAATACAGATTTTTAACTTTACTATACATCACCACCCCAGTCTATAACCCAAACATTGCTTACTCATGTTCCTTTTGTAAGCTGTTACAAAGTCCCTTTCTTGCATCAGAGCAAGCATCCCAGACAACTGATGCACAATCAAACTGACAGAGTGGAAGAGAATATGCCCAGCAGTTTTTTTTATATAGACACCACTACAAGTTTTTTTTTTTTTTTTTTTTTTTTAACTGATAATTTCCCTTCGGCCTCAACTTTTTGCAAAATTAATGATTTTATGTCTTAAAATATTAAAATCTCCCACCAACCCCATGCATTTTAAATGTCCATGCCATAATCTGTCATCAAGTAACGACAAAGGGTAAACTAAGAATATGACATTCCTAAATGATAGTTCCCCTTATATCATAAATTAGCTCACAAAGATTGCACTGTTCTATTTTTTTTTTTTTTTTCTCATAACTGGAAGGAAAAAATGTATTTACCATGCTTCAGAAAAGTGGGACAGATCTGTCCTTGTGTGTATGAAGACATCAAGGCCAAGAGGTTTTCTGATCTGATGTAGTTTGTTCTTATGGAACATTGCATTAGTCTTATCTAGAAAATGCTCTGAGCTTAATTAGTTCTGGCATGGCGATGACATCAACAGACAACTTGGCTCTGTACAAGCTGTGCAAGACACTGCTTTGTAGTGTAAGCTCTCACAGAGTTCAGAACTTGCTCCATAGTATTATGTGGCAGAAAGACAAAGACACTGATAGTTGATGTGTTTTTTTAGTTTAATTAACTTAGCAGGAAATTTCAATATGAGCTGATGATGGCATTATCACTGCCTCATCAAACAGTTGGCCTAGTTGTAAAGATGAAGAAGCTATGAACCAAATACAGCATGAATATACCAGCCTTGGACATTACTGAATCTATAGCCAAACAGCAATCCTGAAGATAAGATGTGGACAGTGGCTGGAATTCTGCTGACCCAGAACCAAAGAAGTGAGAAACAGAGAAGGAGACACAGAACATGGCATTAGACTGATGCGTACTATCACATCTCATTCTTACCATACAGCAGTGATAAAAAATACGTCCGCTTGTCACCAGTGACAATCAAAAGGTGGTGAGAAGCAGTTTCTCCAGAAAACCTGTTCTCATTTTCATTTTTTTCTTCATGACTTACTTGGTACAAATCTACACACATGGCTCATATCAATCATGACTAGATATACAAGTGTAAATCTGAACATTTATTTATTTATTTTGTCATGGAAGTAAAACTAGAGAGCACTCCAATAAAAAAAAAAATAGTGTTTCTTTTGGTTTTGTTATTAGAAGCTCTTCCATCCTGGCATCTTAAAGCATTAAATATCCCACAGAAATAAGAAATAGGAAAAGTAGAGAATAGGAAAAATAAGAAAGAAATTATGGAACATCTAGCTTTGTTCTTACAGGAAGTCAGTGCTTATGTCTTTCATTTAAAAATCATTGTTCTATATCAAAGTCAATTTGTATATTTAACCTGCTTACTCATCCTTTTCCACACTTCAGAACAGGATTTAATCACATGTTCATAGCCACAGTAACAGTGTAAGTCATTTATCACTACAGTATGCTCTCACACACGACTGATACCAGAACTGCATGAATGTTATCTGGTCTCTAAGCTGTATTTAGAAAAAGATCTGTGAGAAATCAGCACTACTGCTTAGAATTTAGGAGAATCGTTTATGATTAGTTAACTTTTCTCTCTATGCTTTTTTTTTTCTTTTTGTATGCTACATTTGAAGGTGTTTCTTACTTCTTAATACTTTTTGAGAAGTTGTTTTCTATGCTATATTAATAATGCTACACCTAAATTTGCCTTCCTGTTCTTTACTCAAAATTATGAATTTCTATATGATTTATTATATAATTTCTTTGTTTCTTGATTTAAAAACCTTTGAGCAATCTAAGAAGGAATATTACAGGCCAAAGTATTCACTGACCCAGTATATTTTCATTGAAATGCTAAAGTTTAAAGCTGACATATATAACCTGTTTTCCCTCAAACTTAGTTTTCCCTTGAGCAATAGCTGACCTTTAGTAGTAAAGAAGGATAAACTTTTTTGTGAAGGAGGAAAAGTGAAAAAGCTCTACCAAACACTCTTAAATGGTTGGGCTTTCTTGTCCTATCTCATAACATACCACTTTATGGGCAGAACATGTGTGAAAGTCTATCATAAGGGTGAGTTACATACTAAATCTTGGGCAGGAAATGAAAGGTTTTCCAGATACCCCAATAAAATGAGAAATTGTGATAACCTATTGTTAATATTGCATTTGGGATGGGCTAAACACCATTAACAAAGTGTATACAAGTAAAATAATGGATATGGATTTATTGTTCTTAAAAAGATGGATCGATGGAAGTGTGTAGATATACTATAAAAAATAAAACAACTCCATACAACTGCTATTTATCCTATACATAATGCATGCTCCCTTTATTCACTGTACAGCAACATGTACACAAAAAGAAGTCCTGAAATGTTTATACACTTTATCCCTGAGATGTAAACGCAAATATATTGAGAATAGTGTAACAATAACTGGATATTAATGTACTACTAACTACATTAAACCTCAAAAGAATAAGAAAAAGCAAATTCAATTGAACTACAATATTAAAAATTTTTATTTTTTTCATAAAAAATTGTATCGCAACAAAAATTATTTTCATTTATCTCTAAGAGAAAAATTTGTAAGTTTTGAAACAAAAGATTTTATGACACCAAGTTGGCAGGAAGTGTCAATCTTCCTGGGGATAGGAAGACCCTGGACAGGCTGGATAGTTGAGCTGAGGTCAGTGGGACGAAGTTCAACAAGACCAAGTGCTGGGTCCTGCAATATGACCACAACAACCCCAGGCAATACTACAGACTAGGGGCAGAGTGTCTGGAAGACTGTGTGGAAGAAATGGATCTAGGGGTACTGGTCAGCACTTGGCTGAACATGAGACAGAAGTGTGCCAGGTGGCCAAGAAGGCCAAAGGCATCCTGGCTCGTATCAGAAATAGTTTTGCCAGCAGGAGCTGGGAAGTGATCAACCCCTTTACTCAGCTCTGGGGAGGCTGCTCCTTGAGTACTGTGTTCAATTTTGGACCCCTCACTACAGAAAAACATTGAGGCCCTGGAGCGGGTTCACAGAAGGGCAGTGAACCTGGTAAGGCTTCTGCAGCACAAGCCTTATGAGGGGCAGCTGAGGAAACTAGGATTATTTAGTTTGGAGAAAAGGAGGCTCAGGGGAGACCATATTGCTCTCTACAACTATCTGAAGGGAGGTTGTGATGCGGTGGGAGTCAGCTTCTTCTCCCATTTAACTAGCGATAGGCCTAGAGGGATTTGCAAATGGGAGATTCAGGTTGGATGTTAGGAAATACTTCTTCTCAGTGGTCAGGCACTGGAACAGGCTGCCCAGGGAGGTGGTGGAGGTGTTCAGGAAACATTTAGTTGTACTGAGGGACTTGGTTTAATGAGAAATATTGGTGTAGCTGGATGCTTGGACCAGATGATCTTAGAGCTCTTTTCCAACCTTGGTGATTCTATGATTTGATTACTTTTCTTCCTTATATAAACAAGTGAAAATTCAGCTATTATTGTTTCACTGAAGCTTAATCAAATATGACAGTATTTATGACAACAACTGCTCACTGCATTCAAAATGAAATTCCATGGTGCTTTTAACTCCATGTCGATTCAATATTGGAATACAACAAGAGTAGTCCTTATATGCAGGTAAATAATGGCACTCAGAATTATTTTTTAATTGTCTTTGGTAATATAATCCTTTAAACACTCTTTTCCTTGGCAAATGACAGAACATATACATGATCTCAGCTCTCTCAAGGTAGAGGACTCATAAGTGAAATCAAAACCCATCAGCAGACATATATTAAATACCAATAATAAATTCAATACAACTGCATCCATAAATTTGCCATCTGCAAAACTCCCTGTAGCTGAAACTGTTGAAATAATTTTCATGGAAATATTTTATGATATTCCAGTCTTGCAATTTGAAAATAGTTAAATACACAATAAAAGGATTTTTCTGCTTGACTAAAATGATAGCTGTAAAGTGGAAACAGTGCATGAAATGCAATCAGACTGAAACTCCTGGAGGGTTAGGTCTGTACATACTACAACAGTATGAGCGGAAGCAGTTATGAATATGTTATGTTATGTTTCCATCATGAGGTACAAAATCTGAGTGTCAGTCTGAGTTCTATAATGAGTAATATTTTTTTTTGCTCTGAATTTCTTCTTTTCTGACTACTTCCAGTGCTTGTGTCATTAATGCCTCTTGCAGACATAGGTGGGTTGTAATAGACTGCTAGATCCTTGCACCCACACAGTTTCCATGGAAGGACTAGGCTCTTTGTTTTTGCTCAACCTTCAAGTACTATTTTAAGATTTCATATGATTGTCACCAGGTTTCCAAAACTCTGTCAAAGCAGATATTCTTAAATCATGCAGTGGTATGCAAGTTTGACTGATAAAATATCTTTCATCTCATTTCATAACAGTGAGAACAACTCTTCATATCTGATGACCATAAAGACAGATCTGCTCCTGTGTGCTGACTGTAATCAAAAGATGTCTATTTTAACAACAATAACTAGCATGAATTTGGATCCCTGAAACAGCAACATTTTAGATACATTATTTGAAAGCAGTTTCATAAACAGTTACTAGAATAACAAAACTAAAGAATTTAGGCAATCAAATGCCAGATCATGAAGAATTGAGGCCACTAGTATGCTTTCTCTCTATTCATATTTGAATAAAATGTAATTAAATGTCTTCTAATAGAAAATGATTTAATAAAAATATATTTATTGTATTGAAATCAAAGTATAAAGGAATAAATTTCTTGCTTCAAATAATTACTGTTTCTTTCTCATTTTGTCTATTGACTGGATAGGAGATGTTAGAAAGAGACAGAGAACGTTCTCATTTCTTTATTTTCATTTTTTAATTGATAAGAATGGAATAATAGCATTAAATATATTCCCTACCTAGGCTTTTGTTGCAATATTGAGACGTTAAAGAGTAGAATTTGAAGGTTTTGTTCAGGACAGTAGCAGTAAGCTGGATTTAGAGTTTTAGTAATTCTCTAGGATATAATGATAAAGTTTTCTTTCTTGTTTTCTGACTGTTATAAATACTATACTATAACAATTATATACTATAACTATTTCAAGTTATTCAGCAAATCACCATGAATATTTGTGTTACTGTTCAGAAGGTCACAAAAAAACATGTAAGAATCAATTTTGAGAAACAGTCTCTTTAATAGTCTCTAAGGTGGCTGCCTTCTTCATACCATCCCAAATAAACCATAACAGTTAGGAATCACTAAAACAGAGTGAGCAAACAGTCAACCGAAATGAAACCATCTCCTGCACTCACACTGATTTCATCCATGGAAATAACTGCTAACAAGGTCATAAGATAATGCAAAGAGGCCTTGAGAGCTAAGAACTCTCTGGGGAATAGCTCCCTGTATCTGCAGTTCCATCAAAATAAATTAGTTTTCATTCTTTAGGAATATTAGTGTAATATATAAAAAAATGACAGAGTGGGAATTGGTACAAAACAGAATTGACAAAAGTGTAATCTACATGAATAAATTCACAGAATATGGTAGAATAAAATAAAATCAGATAGCTAATAAAATTTACTTATTTTAAAGTCCAAAAAACTAATAGACATTTGTAACCACAGGAAACATTAATGCTATAGTTACGATGAACTAAACCACTTAGACTCATATAGAACATGACAAGTCTAAAAATGAAATGGCCAATGGAAAAAATATGTAATATGAATAAAATTACAATGCCAGTGATTATAAAGGGAATCAGCAAAGCAAGGAAAATGTGTGAAGTGGGTATACTAAAGACATCAAACCATGTAAAGTGTGCTGAATCTTTTTTGCCTATCCTTTATCTAAGGATTTTAAGTGTGATAGTGTGCTGTAGTGCTGGAATGTGAGAATGAAGTGGCCAAAGAGAACTGCAAATAAAAGCAGCGTACCTCAGTGTTGCTTCTGTGAAATTATCACTGAGACTGAGATGCATAATCTGTGACTCAAGCACCTTCATAAGAGAAGTTTAATTTCCCTTTTCTTTTAAAATAGAAGAAGAGGTGTTGGTAGTCCAGATATTCAGGAAATGCAAGGCCTGCCTGAAACGCACCCCAGACATCATGATCTGGTCCAGGCTGAGATAATTTCTCAGATTGCTGTGCCGAACAAAATTTGGTGCAAATCAGGCTAATAATAAAAAAGTATGAGGCGAGCTTTAGTTGGTAATCCTGGTGGTATTAGCCCAAGATCCAGTTACCTATTCATAAGCTCTAATTACTTTTTTTGTTAAAGACTTATTGAATAAAATGCTGAATTAAAGGCCAATTCAGTATTTACAAATTAGATTCAGAACTGGTAATTATCTCACTAACTGAAAATGGGAAGGAAGAACACATAGTTGTCTTTAAAATAGATGCTGCAGTCATTTTGTAGATTAGCCTTCCAATTTTTGATTTACTGGGATTAACAGCTTTTATGCATGGGTTTACCTAAGCTTATGGAATTGAGAAGTTTCCCTTTTGGTGCCCTGTGCAATAACAAGATGTGACAGAGCAGGAAGGCATAAGAAGTGAGGAAAGGTAGCTGAAATTCCCTGGAGACTTCCTGTGCTCTCTAAGTATGGGAGAGTATGGCTTGAGGAGTAAGGAATTTTAAAAGAATAATTACTGTAGTATTAGTAAGCAGAATGGGTGCCAGAAAACAACAATCTATCAACATATTTTCTAAACCAAAATGTATGGCATGAATGGCAGAGTTGAAGAAAGCATCTGCTAAACACTATTTCAGGACCAACAGATCTGTGGTGTGACCTAAGATCATACTAAGAAATAATTTATAAAAGACATTGCATTTTTCATATTATCACCTAATTAAACTTAAGAGACCTGGATTTGCAGCAGCTTGGTACAAAGCTCAGTTCAGGCCCAGTGTAAACAGCACCATTTAACAAAGTTACACAAGCATGCAGCAGAGAAATAATAGTTATACTGAAAAATGAAAAATTGTATACTTATAATTATTAAAAACCCATTACTTGTAAATTGAAATCTACTTCTTATTGCACTGGTACAAGCTGATTTCAAGGAAAATTATTATTTCTGTTTGAAATAGCATTTCACAGAAAGCTAAATAACTAGCATAAATGAACACAAATGCATATTTATATACATTTGAAATCATTTTTTAAAATGGAAATTAAAAAATAAAATTTTACTAGAAATTTTGGCTTAGTCTCAGACTTCCATTTTTATCAGCTCTGATTTACATTTCTTTTTATTGCTCACCAGTTCATGTTATTGTTAAATTAATCAGAAACAGAAGAAATACTCTTTAAACAATAATTAATCATGAATTTCGAAGTCACAGTCACCTGAGAGGGTACAAAACATCAAGAAACTTGCAAATAATTTGCTTTAAACATTTCATGAACAAAAACAGCAAACAAAAACTGCAAAATCCAGTGCTCAAATTATTTATTTTGAATTATTCACTCATCCTTTCTTGGTAAGTTTAAATATCATTTCACTATGTTGTACCATGATGTGATGACATCTAGTGTTGCAATATTGAAATAATCTTGGTTTATCATAAACTGAAAAATCCCAGCAATCTGGTGTGTGGAATGAAGACTGTCTTCTGACTGAGCTAATATCTAAACCTCAGCCAGACTTATGGTGTACATTTTGTTTCGTTTTTTGATGTCACAAATATAAAATTATCATTGAATCTCAGCAAAAGGGGGAAAAAACAAACAAACAAACAAACAAAAAAACATTGATTAAACTTGAAAATGCTTTCTGGTCCACTTGATTCAATTATCTGAAATATTTCATAAAGAGGAAGGAGAACGCATAAAATTTTTGGAAGCATTAAGAGCTACAGTAACAGCAAAAGTAATGAAGTATTATGCTAACAGCCAATGATTGTCAAGACACAGAACATTTATAACAAATAATTTATTACTGAAGATGTTATAAAAATATAAACATAATTTCCTAAAAAATTATTATCCATCTAAACACAGACAAAAGCCACTGAAATAAAAAGGAAATATTCCAGTTGTGTGACTGAACTTTGTCTCATAGTTTAAAAGTACTCATTTGGAAAATATAATTAATGATTTCTTATGTGTAAATAAGCTTTCCTGTAATCAACAACACTTCCTCTAATCTCAATTACATATATTTACAGGATTCCAAAGCTGAATATTCAAAATGTTCTGTATTTTGATGGAAGTTTGGTCAATTTAATATAACTAGAATAGTGATATAGACATCCATTTTTAAGATAATTACTTTTAAAAATTGATCTCTAGTGTATCAGTCAGAAATGTAGTTTTATAAAGTCCACTAATTTTGAGTCAAGGAAGTTCTGGAACTTACTTTAAATTATGCACATTGCTCTCTACGTTATTGACTAACATTAATTCTTCTGAATTGAAACTAGATTGTGCAAAATTTTTAATTATAAGGTTACATTTGAAACAAATTGATGTTTTGTCAAAGCCTAAAAGGTATCAATTTCTTGACATGATAAACAGCACTGCTTGTCATTACCTACAAGTGTAATAGATCTTTAGATGAATATTGAGTTATCCTGTGGTTGTGTATGTCACCTTACATAACCTGCTGATTCACATTCTGTCATCTTTCTTGTCATAACTAAAGATCCCTTCAAAGAGCGTTCAATGACCAGACTAATTTTTTCACAAAACATCATATTTATTCAAAAGTTTTGAGGTAGAAAAAAAAATACAACTCCCTTACAATAAAATTAGATTTTATGCTTGAACCTGTCAAATTCACTAAAGCATTCCTTTATCCCAGATTTGTAACCAATAGACTGAGACATCTCACACTCCTTGAGTAATTTATAATGTTTGAGCAAGGTAGATAGATGAACATAAAAGCTTTGCAATAAGATATATGATGCTCAGCATACCAGGAGCAGAAAGTCTATGCCTGCCAGCAAGAACACCACTGGGAAGGATGTTCTGGATTCCTTCTTCAGATTGACGTGCTGCCCAATGTGACTTGGTAGCTCTTTGGGACTGGAATGAATACAATTGCATTCAGATACTTGAAGAAAAATAAAGAAAAGGCTAGTGGTTTGACAGTGATTGACTGTAGTTTATCAATCTTCCTTTTCTGAACAGGAAAGCCTTGTCAGAAGTGGACAAAATTAACTGCTATATTGGATATTTTTCTATCTTCCTGCTAAAGACTGAACATATTTGGTGGCCTAGTGGAGAACACAGATCATGCCCTCCGGTGTCTGCAAATAAGCACATTCTGCTGGAAGGATGAGTCCTGAAATTCAGTCCTTCCTCTCAATGCAGTTTTAGCCGAAGACTTTTTAAATAACAGCCCCCAAAGCAGAGCTCATAGAATTATGACTTTGATCCAGACAAGAATTTTTTACCTTAAAGATTTTGCTGAGATTCATGAGATTTCTATTTTGTCTGCATAGCAAAACAGTTGGCAAAATGATCTTGGACTGATCTGGACTTCTTTGTGATTATGACATTTCACATTTCTCCCACAAAGGAAATCTTTATGGTCGGGAGTTTGTAAAAATGACTGCAATGAAGACAAAGTCAAATTGAGATAGTAGAAGAGTTTTCTGTGTCAGAAGATATAAACTTATCTTTGTGGATGTTTTTTTTTCAATATTTACTCTAATTTCTCATCCTGGAATCAGCACGTGCATCATAAATCGTGTATGCAGACAGACCTTACTTGAAAAATTGGCCCAGAAATTGCCCTTGAGTTGACATAACTGATCTGGCTATTACAAAGTCCAGAGCTTCCTTTCTGGAAGTATCTTCAACAAAATTATTAAAATTGTCACTGACAATAAAAAAAAGATAAGTGCAATCTTAAGAGAAGATTTTTATGATTAGGAAAGCTAGTTCCCCACATTTTTAAGATTCAAATTTGCACATCAGCTCCTGAAATTTCATGTACCAATATTTAGGGAACAAAAGTAAAATAATGACACACTTATTCAGTTATACCATAGAGTATATTAAGCTTATATTTGAATGATGGCAGTAGCTCAGAACATCATGATTACTATCTTACAAAATAAAGTTAAATAAGCCATTTGTACATTTTAATCTGTTACATTCATTTATTTTATTATGACACTTCACTCAAAAGCTGATATAAAAATTGCATAATTCCGGTTTACCTGGATAATCCAATAGCACTTGATAGAACTTGCTTGTGTACTTGCAACCAGCCATGACAATGCTATTGATTCTACTGCTAGAGTTGTCTTTTGGACAACTGCCTGTAAAATGTGGATTCATTTTGTTTTGTTATTTAATTATTATTTTAGTGTGTTTATTGCTTGAAAATCTGCTCCCGACAACAGAGGCCACACAGTTTGGCAATTACGTGGCAAACTGAATTGGCCAAAATGATTAATATTTTATTTTCCAGTACCTGCCACCTGCCCGAAATTATTTGCTGCACAAGTGGTAAAATTTTATCTTACTGGCTGGTTTAAAGCCAGTTCATCTCTCTCTGATTTTTCTGTTGATAATAGTGTACAGAAAATGTAAGTTAAACCCTTCAGGTGGTTAATCAGCTTGATAGCTCAGACACTTTACATGCTACAAGTTATTTTCTCATTCTGTTATTTCTATTATTTTTATGCTTTTTATGGCAGGCATATCTCTTAACGGTGGAAAACAGGAATGTAGAAAAACCAGTCATCCACGATGAACTTCAGTATGTTTAAACTTGCTCAAATATCAACAGTTTTTTCATTTAAATTTGGGTAAATGTGCATAATTTTGGAAGTGTCTGCTTTACTACTTCTATGGCATTAACATTTAGGTGAAGATGGAAAACAACAGTGGTTTTTACAATATTGTTTTACTTTCTGCTACTTGTTTCTACCACCACAGGAAGCTTTTCAAAAGGGGAAGAAAAAAAATAAAAAGAATGAAGCAGGGCTATGCTTAGTTCTCCAGTATGTTCCAAATAGGTCACTGGTTCATTATGAGCATCTGGAATAGCAGGCACTGAAATGTGAAGCTGTAATATCTGAGAGTTTGAAACTAAAAGTGAGAAAAGCTTTTCATAACTAGGGTTTGCAATACTCAAGCTTACACTACAAGCTTCTTCAAATTCTGTCAGGCTCTCCTAGTTGGAAATACACTGCTGCCATCAAACAGCTGAAAGTTACAGGAATCCTAATAGGTCTGCATTAGGGGAACACAATGTTTTCTTCAAGTGTGATAGGTTGACCCTGGCAACTAAGCAACTAAGCCCCCACCAGTCTCTCACTTTCCGCCACGCTGGGATGTGGGGAGAAGAGTTGGAAGAGCAAAAGTGAGAAAAAATTGCGGGTTGAGATGAAGCATGTGACATAATAATAATAATAATAATAATAATAATAATAATAAAAGAAGAAGAAGTGATGCAAATGCAAAACCTTCCAGCAATGAACTGATGTTCAGACAGTTTCTGAGCAACAAACACTTTGGAAGGATTAGACAGAGTTCAGATCTCGGACCAGAGTCTTAAATAAAAAATATTAAGGGTTCTGCAGAGTTGTTGGTAGAAACTTCTGTGGTGAAGACAAGCAGTTTGTTTGTTGTTGTTGTTGTTGTTTGTTTGTTTGTTTTTAATAAGAAAGTGAGAAAGGGGAGGAATGCACAGAATTATGTGACATTGTCTCAGCAAGAAGTACTTTACTGCAGCTTTCAGAATGAATATGAATAAGGTAATACTTATCAAAGAAGTTATGAAGAATGGTATGAATTTGAAAGAGTTGGATTTTTTTGTTAAATATATAGACAGCAAAGATCTTAGACATTTTTTTCTGATAGGCACTGTAATACTTAGACACCAGGCAAAGAGACCTACAGAAGGGTCTTAGTTGCAAAGGAGAGGATTAGAAAGAAATAGCAGTGGAAATATTATCAAAGGAAGGGGTGGGGAGAGAGATGATTAAAATATTTTAGCTATCTTCTTGGGTAGGTCTTAGCCTAGAGAGGAGCTAGGTCTCGAGTACACATGTGGGAATCATCTCTATTAAGAAAATCACTGCATTTGGTTTTGTGATGAAGTTACAGAGAAATGAGTCACAGGGGAGGATGAACAGAGAAGCAGGATGAACAGGTCAAAGAAGATGAGGGAGAAATATTGGTTCTAAGATCTGGCTAACAGCCAGTAGAGGCTGTAATAAGAGCAATTGTATTTTGTGTAAAAGATAAAAGCAGTTTCTAGAGGAATGAAGTGTACATCTGACAGGGAGATTGTCAGCAGTTATAAACAATATGTTGAGTTGACTTGGAGAGACAAACAATAAAAGAAGAAAGACAAATAGCTAAAGTATTAGCAGATGAAGAGATCTGGAAGCATGTTTCAAGTACAGAAGTATTTCACAGTAAACAGTTCATCAGATAAATATTTATTTGTAGTTTTCTCAAATTTCCGTTGATTTAAGTCTTGCAGTAGTTTGATGAATTCTTCTGACCGCATCCATTATGACCAGAACTTATTTGCTTCTTTTAATACTTGCTTATGTCTCTCAGTTCTTTCAGATCTGGGCAACACATTTTTTAGTGAATCTGTTCAAGAGGAAGATTTGGATATGCCCATTGGACATATTAGTGTAATCAGATAATAATTTTATAATTCTTTCACTATGTCTCATAACTTTAATAAAACCTCCTTAATTGTGGAAACTTTAACTTCATAGCTAGAAAACAGACAGGAGATTATTTTTGCTTTCATGATGAAATCTAAATTTGGTGGAAAATAGTTATTGTTAAAAGCTGAATAAACGGTGTCCATCTTTTTCATTAGAAATAAAAAAAAAAAAAAGAAATTATTTAGTACAGTAAAAAATGCTTATACATAAATACTTCTTCTTTCTTGTCTTCCATTATTTTTATTTTCAAAGTTGAGAGTGATCAAGTTGTGAGAACAACCCTGTGTGTGTCAATTTCTTTACCTGTAGTACCAGTATGTTTGCCTCTGAATGATGAAGTAAAGTAAAATAACTTCGCAGTACATCCTCAACTGCAATTTCATACAAAAGTTAATGAAGCTAGATGAAATCTGAACACCAGTTGTCAGGGAGCCTACAAACAGGAGGGGAATCAACACTTTGAAAGTGTAGATAACTGCAGGACAAGGGGAAATGGTTTTAAGTTGAGGGAGGGAAGATTTAGGATGGATGTCAGAGGGAAGTTCTTTACAGAGAGAGTGGTGAGGTGTGGGAACAGGCTGCCCAGAGAGGTTGTGGAATGCCCCATCCCTAGAGATGTTCAAGGCCAGATTGGATGGGGCCCTGGGCAGCCTGGTCTAGTATTAAATGTGGTGGTTGGTGGCCTGCATGCAGCTGGGGGGTTGGAGATTCATGATCCTTGAGGTCCCTTCCAACCCTGGCCATTCTATGATTCTGTTATTCAGTGATTGTGCTATACCACTGTCCTAGCCAAAAATAATCAAAGAATAATAATGCCAATTAAGAAAAAAAAACCTCAAAATCCTTCACATAAAGAACGAGAATTCATGTTGAACCAATTAGCCTGTTTCTTACTCTTTGATCCAGAGAAAATGAATGGCAAACAACAATTACATTTCTTAGCACATCCTCAGTTCCATCTTTCTTAGCAACTTCATTAGACACTGGCACATAGCAGGACTGAACAAAACATAGCTCTAGAGGAAGCTTACATCTGTTTACCCTAGACAAAATACTTTCCACAAACATAGGTTACTTTTCTTTTGTCAGTCACCATAAGCATATGGTACTAACCTTTGATTAGCATGAAGCTTTCTGAATATAGTAAATAACAGTAACTTGAGGCCCTGACAGCTTATTTGCATTAATTATATGAGAAAGTTGGTAGTGGAGGGAAGAATTAAACCCATGTTTCCTAGGCCTTATTCAACAACTAAATTATAGAAGCATTCCTATGAAGTAGCAGATTTCAATTACAATTTATTTTTACGTCTTTCTAATAAATTGCATGCTAGAACCATTTTTCAGAATTGAAATATACAATTACTAGGGGAGATTTTAAAATGATAGTAGAAACGATAGAGAAATTAAGACTTAAATTCAAACTTGCAATAAAAAAAATTGTGACTGAAATTCATTTAATTAAATGATACACTTAATCAGGATGTTTGCCAGAAAGCTGATTAAAATCTAATGATCCTAAGCATCAATAACTGTTGCTATTGCAACATCATGCTCTTACATGGGATTTTTTTTATTGATTAAGAAGCAATCCAATGTTACCACACGTTTACTTTCAAACTGCTCCCTGCTTCTTCACCAAAGTATTATTTTCCTGCGGTTGCAACACATATGTAAAATACTTCATTAATGTATGCCTCACTTATAGAGTGATTTGGATGCTACACCAGACACTCTGATTAAATGTCTGAAGGTGTTTGTCAAGTTGCAGGCAGAACTGCAGAGCTCTTCCTCCCAGTCCTGTTTGGCTGACTGTCTTATAAAAGATCTCCCTGATACGGGGTCATATTTATTGTAACAGCTGTTAACATAACAAAAAGTTGTATAGCAGCCAACTCAGATTCGTCAAAAACATATTTTCTCAAATTAATCTAACAATTTCTCTCCATGAGAATGTAAGGGGACAGAGGCAGCAAAGGAGAAGCAGCAGTATCATACATCTTAACTTTAACAGGGTTTTTGATATTCCCTCAGGTATCATTCTTATAACTAAGCCAGAGATCTCTGATCTGGATGAAATGACTGCTGTGGAAATCCTTGCTCGATATGCAAACCCAAAGAGTATCTCGGAATGATTGACTACTCGAATGGACGGATGTAACAGGTGGAATTTCACTTGGGCCTCAGTCCAGGCCTGTTCAATGCATTTAGTAATACCTGAAATAACAAGGCCTAAGTCTATCAGATTTACACAATGCGAAGCTGAGAGTGCATTGGAAAACATTAAATATCACAAAATTTATAACAGAACTCTGGAGAGCATTATGGATCATTTCAGTTAACCATTATAGTCTTTGTGTGTATACTTAAATCATATTGGTCTCCAGAATGGCCTGTCTCTACTCGATGTTCCCTGCCAGATGAAAGTAGAATCAGAACAGGAATTATCTGTACTCATGTCCATGGTGGACAGAATAAGGAATAGCCATTTTCAATTGCATATAGAAATAAATAAAGACAAGTTTCTCAGATAAGAGACACTGAAGGCCTGTAGCAGAATGCCCAGAGGTTGTATCTTTACCATTGGCTAGAGATAACTAAATCCTGTGGAATTAAGGTTCAAGCAGATCTTTCCTGTCCTGTCCTGGATCCACAGACATGAAGCTGAAGTTCAGGTTCCCGATCTAGGGCTGATATTCTCACTAAGTGCACACACATACACACAAAGACTTTGCACAAAACTCAAAAGCAAAGATGGCACCATCCTGTTCTTTGTCTCCAGTTGATCAAGACTGAAGTCTTTAATAATAGAATATGTATGCAAAAAAATGAACAGTTTCAGCAGCAGGCCTTGGATCTCTATTGTATTTAGTTTTTGGCCATAAACCTACGAGCCCTTGAAGGCCCACTTCAGTTACTGACATTCACCTTGTCCTACACACCAGCTCACATCACTTATAATTTGTTAATATTCACACATGTCCAGAATAGAGAGTGCATCCTCATGGAAAATGCCTTTTTTAGTCTGCATGGTGTTTCCTCAACTCCCATCTGTGGCTTTCCCACCAGGACAATAGTCTTGTCATTCTCCTTTGAGTCCTAGGAGTGAACACATCAAGGTGTTCTATCTGTCATGTCCTTCTCACATTGCTCCCCTAATCCTCTACATTCACCGTGGTTAGCATTTAATAACATCACCTAACATATATACTTAAGGAAATTTTTGATAAACTTTTGGAATGTCATCAGCAGCGTCTCTTCCGGAGGATGATAGACTCGGTGTTACTCTAGAATCCACATTGGGTCCATTTTCAAGTTATGTTGGCAGATAGATTTGCCAGGAAATCAAAATACAGATGTCATTTACCTCCAGATGGTGTTTCTCATTTCAAACTTGAAAAAGTACACAATACATCATTTAAAGAAAGACCAAGGTATTATTATTTTTTTTTTTCCTTTTTTTCTTTTTCCCTTCCTCCTGGGCCAAAAGTGCTCTGATAAGAGTTCAGACTCAAGCTAAAACTGAAAGTATTTTGCTCAATCCTTAAAATAGCTTTTGAAAAGAATTTTGAATCTGTGTTGCCCAGTGCATGTTATACCTCAAAAGGCACTAAACTTCATTTCCCTGCACCTCTGTAAATCCCAACCAACACAGTACTTAACTACTTCATTTTAATTCTCAGAGAAATAATTTTTAATTCCAAGCTACCACCTGCTGTAGCCAGTAATGGTTTTCCTGTGAACGCTGGTGAATGTTCAGAGGCCCCTCAGCTCGTGTCACTTTTCGGACATATATGCTCCCGCTGCTGCTGCTGCCTTTCAGAGTTCTTACAGATTCAGGAAGCATTGGCTCAGTCCTCTCAGCACAGACGTGCTTGGACCACCTCTCAAATTCCCTGATAGGATTTCTAACTAGAACAGTTTTTAGCAAAAGGAACCACAGCAATTGCCTGTGGTCAAAAGCCAAGCTGGGGCCCCACTAAGGTAAGTTAGTAATATAAGCTAGTAATGTAATGCGTATAAGGGCACAGATTGCCCCCCACCTGCCTTAGATCCACCTGGGACTTTCATGAGCCCACAGGTGATTCAAATACTGTCTCTTAAACAACATAAACACTACTGTGTACATGAATATGTTTTTCAGAGAAGAGCAGAAAATCAAAGTGCAGTCTCATCTCCTAGTTTTACAGTTCAGGATCTCACCTTTAGTAATAAACATGCAGTGCATGATTTTCATATCTCTTCAAATAGTAAATTAGAACTACCAATCATATACCAGCGTCCTATATAAATTCAATTCCTTTGTCATTTCCTTTTGCACAGTGCGAGCTTGACTGGGAAAGCAGCTGAAAGAGCTTCTTGCTCTCACCCCTCCTCCACATCTATCTAACAGTCATATGGCTTCTGGTAGAAACCCAAAAGGAAATAAAGTCATATTTTTGATCAGAGCCAAAACATTGTTTTAGAATAACAGCTGTCAAAACCTGGCCAAAAAGCTTCATTTTAACTGTGTATAAGGTTTCACTCTTCAGTATGTACAGTGATTTGTAAAAGGGTCAGTGGCATTGTCTAAGGCTACAAGGCAGCACTGCTGAAAGCATTTAAAAGTTCAGGGGAAAAAAATCCTCGTCAATCAGATTTTCAAACATGCAATGATTTTTTTCTTCCTTCAGTAGTAAAATGTGCCCAGTACGAAAGTCTTTGTGCAATTAAGGAATGAGGACTACAAGGGGAACATACTGCACATCAGGCCTGAACTAGAAAAAAAGATTTCAAGCCATGAGTTTTGCTAAGGTACATTTCAGAATTGTTTTTGTTAAAGGACAATAAGCGCATTGTCTCTTTCTCCTCCCCCTCCACAGGCACTCTAAGCTATTCTCTTCTACTTTCTTCAAAAACATGACAAATCCACAGACTGTTAAAGGATCATTGTTAGGTGGCGGACTCCTAATTCTATTTCCAGACTGATTTTCCCAGCTATCAGATGTGGCTGGCATTTTTTTCCCTGATGTGGTCTATATATCTCTTCCAAAGCTCCCAGCCAAATGGCCAGCTTTCTCCGGGGAGAGACCACAGCTGCCTGGCCCTCACTGCAGAGACGTGCTCTGGAGCATGGCTGGCACAGCTGTGCAGTTTTTTCACAGGCTGACTAGAGAAAAAGAGCCATTCTGGTTGCACAAAGAAAAGGAAAAATCTCTCAGTGGACAGTGTTTAATATCCAGAAGAAGCTGGGACTATCTCCACATTTCATTTATTTCCACGGATTCAGTGATGTATTAATATATTCTTTATTTCTTGAAGACTAACTAGGAAAAAAAAAAAGAAAAAGAAAAAGAAAAAAACAAAAACCCACAACAAAAATAGGAAAGACTTGTACCCCAACTTCAAGAAGACCAAAGTTTGCAACACTGTTTTCATAGTCTATACCTAATATCAAGAGTCACAAGCAGTGTGTATACCAACTTTACATGGATGCCAACTACCCATATAAATCTTCTCCACTGCCCAAGGAAAGAGATGCCCTTTTACGGTGTGACAGTTCTACAGGGACTGCCTATGAAAAATATGCAGTTGGGAAGCTCTTCCTTATTGGCTCTTGTGGCTCCTCTGTAATGCTGCAAATTTTCTATAATGTTTCATTGGTAAGTCCCACAAGAATATTCTCACTGATACTGGTGTATGACATTTTCCTAATTGACCTTAGATATATTGTGAAATGAATGGCATTTCCAGTCTAAATTTGTTCTTAGCAAAAAATTCAATGCATTTTTGTTCACAATTACAGGTTGAAATTTATACGGACAACACTTGGTTAATGTAGACCTGGCTTTGCTTATTGTCCTTCAAATAGAATAAACTACAAGTTAGTACAATAATGGCTAGTGCTGCAACTTCAGATCTGAGAATCTGGAAGTTAAGCTGAACTCATGTTTTCTAATGTTTTATCAGCCATTCACAAATGAAAAAAAAAAAAAAGAAAATTAAAAAAATCACTTAATCTGTCCAACAGTAAAGTAAATGTTGTCTTAAGTGGACTTCCACAGTATATAATTGCTCAAAATTTTGGAAACAAGCCAGTTGTTGCCATACAAAATGGAAAAGACTACAGATCTGTTATATTCTTTCTGTTGTGCTAAAAGGTTTTAACAAGGCTGCAAATTTGTTTCTGTCAACAAATAATCCTAACCAGAAACAATCCTAAGTATGCATTTTTATTAAATGCAAGGAATAGAGCCATTAAATTAGAAGGTGATTTTTATAGCCAATTTTAAGAGCAGTGTGATGTCTTAATTTCTTTGGAAGAGAGCAATTGGCTGCAGTGACTGATAGAAGTACTTGAAGTCCTTTTCTTTTTTTTTCCTGTATTTCTCATTTTTTATAACAGGCAAGAAAATAAAGTTTTCTCAGAGTATTTCAAAATGAAATACAATCAACATTTTTTCATTGATGCTGTAGCTAGTCAGAAAGGAATTTTCCATATAAAACATATGAAAATATTTTTCCATCCCTATTTTCCATTCAAAATCATGTCATCTTTTCAATAAAATAATATTTCAGAAGAAATGAGATTTTTACTATGCACCAGTATTTGGAAAATAAATAAAAAAAAAGTAGTTCAAAACTTCCATTCAAATTAAAAAACTAACAAATTAAAAAAAAATAGTATAATAGGCCACATACTTAAATATTTTCTGTACAAAACATTTGGTGGATGAATTCTGTTTCAACATGTCTAACTTTAATTAAGAGTATGAGGTCTCAGTCCTTGTACATTTCATCCAAATCCATCAATATGGTTTTCTTTTGTTTTCCTTTGCCTTCACTTCAATGGGCTTTAGTAAAACAACCATACTGGAAAAAAATTGAATGATCTTTCTTGCATAGCAAGTTATTTCAATAGTCTGCTTGTAAATCGCCTAGGTGAACTGGATCCACATCAAGATAAGTTCATGGCAGGAAAAAAAAAAAAAGAAAAAAAAAAAGTTTGCCAATAACTGATTGCTCAAATGTTGGTTGTGCTTTAAAGTATACACGCTGTTATCACAAACACTGAAAATTCAGCAGCATCCAAACTCATATGGAGCAGAAAAGTCAAATAAGGAATTCAGTATATCAGAACTTAGATTAGATTTTTGTGCCTAGTATGGTTAGCGATTCGTTGGGTGGCACCATCGGTGTGAAAGTCCAGGAAATTGAAAGAGTATTATGAGAGGAGCAGAGCACTGTAAGTTCTTCCTACCTTCAGGAAGTTACATACTCCCTATCTTCCCAGCTTTCTGCTATTTTTCTGATTGCTTCTTGTCTAATTTTTTAACCTTCTCTGATGTGTCAATGAAATCCTTCAAGAAAAGTATCAAAAAGAAAGAGAAAAGAGACTCCTCAATATAAGAGAAGGGATGTTAGGATGTGGCAGAGGGTACACAGCTGAGGTGAAGAAGAAAGCAGTCTCTTCAGATGACCTTGTTGCCAGATAAAATCTGCATGGAACTATATTTTATGAGCTGTGGTCCCATAGTATGAAATGTGTTAGTGGCAATGCTGCCTTAAGGACTTTCTTCTGCTCAATTTCATTTCTGCCCTGTACCACACTGGTAAGTGTTAAAAATAAGTTGAAGGAAATAATTTTTTAGCCCAGGTACTCTCACTGAGATAATTTATTATATGGCTCCCCCAGAAGTTATAACAGTCTATATTTAACAGAAAGAGGGCTTAGTACCTTCAAAGTAGCATTACTTGAATATATTGCATACACAAACACCCAAAATAAAGCTTTTTATTTCTCAAGATTAGGCAAGCAAAGTGCATAAGCATTTCTAAAACAACTGTAATTCACAAGATAGAAAATCTTGAGCAATTTGCATAGGTTTGAATTTAACATCAATTCTTTGGATTAAGCCTGCAAAAAAGAGTAAGCCACTGGAAGATCTTGTAAGTACTCTACCTCTGAGGTAAACAGTTCAGCTGTTCATCCTCTCTGAAGCAAAAGAAAATAAAAATGTGTTTCCTCTGGTCCCCCTCTATTTGAGAGGTTTGAAACAAACTGTGATCTCAGTAGGCACTACTACTACTCTTAAGTATAGATCATTTACATATACTTAATTCCTCATAGTCAGCAGAGATATGGCAGATATAGTAGAAGGTGCTTGTGTTGATGTGTATCCTTTTAGTGAATAACATTTACTTATTTCCAAACCCACATGTTTATATAAAGACTATGAACAGATGAACTCGTTACTCACAGACAAAAAACAGATGAACTGCCTGGCAAAGCACACAATCAAACATAAAAATAAAAAATCCCAAGGTTACATTCCTATATCCAAATGAGTAGTCTGGTTTCCAGTAAAAAGGCACTGAGTGTTGAGTAGTCTATTTCTTTTTTTAATCAGGAAAGGAATTAATTTCTTTCTGAAAGCAAATGTGAATTTAGTATCTTGATTTCTATCTTGTATTTCTTAAAGTTGATAATCAAGTTTTGCCATTTGCTTTGCAGAGAAATAGAGTGGTTCATACAATAGAACGACTCTCACAATGTAATTTTTTTTCTAGATTTGCATTAAAGGTTCTTAGGAGTATAAAATATACAGGCTAAAATCTTGGACCCAGAGAAAATGAAATGTTCAAACCAGACTCCTGCAATGTCTCTTACAATGGTCTTAATCAGAGATTTAGCTAAAATAGGAAATCTTCGTTAAGGTTAACATGGTTAACCTTTTTTTTTATGTTGTAGTAAACTGTGGAGCTCTTTTCTTATTAGTTGGTGCTGGCTGGCCTAAGAATCAGATGAGTAGAAAAGAGCAGTTACATAGCTTTGTAATTTAAGTTTCTCTTTTATTAACAATTGTAGGGGAGTACCACACACCTCTAGATTTCAGACCTTAGTTTTCCAGAAGTTTTCAGACATCTGATGTTTACAACATTTAAAAATATATATTTAAAAATTGAGAAAATAACTTCTGAGTGAACATGTTTGCTCCTTGCATAGTTTCAGCTAAGACTGATATTTTTCAAAGCAGATGTTCACAAGCAACCATGAAATCTAGCTATCATTGGCAACTGTCAAATGATGCCTACTTGTGGGTTCCAAACCCTCACAAAAAGCAAGATAGGTACCAGCACCACGGCATACTAATAGGTACAACATAGGTTCAGGAGACATACAAGAATTTTTTTCAACTGCTTTAACTGAATTTCACTACCTGTGAAAATAAGTCTGTGCATTGGACCAAAGACATATTTTGCTTTGTACATGGTGAAATGCAGAGGAACTGTTTCTAATGACAGCAGACAGAGAGCAAGGAGTGCCCTGAAAAAGAAGCCTTCTGTTTGTTTTTGCATCTGCTAAAAATGAACTTGTCAAACAAGGTGTTTGAAATGTAATGCCAGTATGAACAAAAGAGAATATCAAATTCAGGAAACATGGGGAAAAACTCTCACTGGCTTAGATGCTTCAAGCTTGAGACCTTTTCCTTTTGGATTGCAATTGTTACAGTAAATTTCATTAAAGAATAGAAAAAAACACATGGAATGCTTTCTATCTTTTTTCAGCCTCTGCCTGTAGGATTCTAATTTCCTGCAAAATCTCACTTTAAGGAGAATTTGTTTTCTTATTCCAAAGAACAAAATTATGAAAAGTATCACCTGACTACGTAGGCTCCCTAAGATTAGACCAGACACAATGTTGGTTTTACAGCTCCAGTTACAGGTCAAATGCCTGATTTGAACAGGATCATTAAAAAGCCAGGCAGACTGATTTATAGGATCTAGGATGAATGGCTCCCAGAAGCAACACCTCAAGGACCACAAGGGGCAAGACTAGTACATTTGGTATGGGAGTCAGCTAGGTGCATGTATTTCTGGTTCCTCTTCTATTCTGGTTGCATTTTCCGTCTTTCCAGTCTTTGAATCACTCTATTTAGGGAAAACATGCTGACACTTCATGCTGCAGTATTCGATGTGAAGTATATCAGTTATGGTCTCCTTCATTTGAAAGCAAAGCTGAAAGAGAAATGCCCACATTTTTCATAGCTACCCAGTGATTGGAGTACCAGTGCAACAAGTGGAGTCATCTTCCTCCAGAGTCTAGAGAGAGGTTCACATTCATAAACCTCAGGAGCATACACAATTGCCTTGACAGTGGCAGAGATGAGAAATGGCGATGCCCATTCTTGTGCTGAAGGTAATATAGAGCAGTCATGAGTCATGAGACCAAGAGAGTGAATGTATGATACTGCAACCCCTAAATAAGCATTTATGTTTGAAAACAGGCATTTAGTCTCTGTTCAAAACCTTGATTACACATTTTACCCAAAGATTTTTCAGCAAACCATCCATGAGGACAGGAACCAGGACTCATCCCCAGGAGAGTGTCCTTTACACCAGGGAACAAGAACCAGAGTTGTGTTCGCTATCTCTCTCTGTAACCCCATGAATCTTACATTTCTGACTGCAGGGTGGCACACACATTATGATAACATTCCCTGTAGGTTTCCAATTTAATCATAATTGATGTTGGAAGAAAGAAGCATGATTGTACCTTAAATCATCCTATGACCTTGTCCTGTTACCTGGAGTCCAAATAAGTTAATTTATTGCCGCCAAAAACTGAAGATTACTTTTTTCCCTCAGCTGAGATTTCCTTCCAGCTCCAATCGTCACATAGTACATACTCAAGAGAATAGATTTAAATGTTGCCCTGAATGTACACAGCACTCTTCTCTGAGATGTTGAAGCTGGGCTTTTATCTGCCAGTTTTCATCTATTATTTGGTAGTTAGGAGAGACATACGTAGAATTTCTTATATAAATTATTGATTCTGCGTTGAGTGAAAGTCTCATAACTGCAAATGTAAGCCTAAGACATAAAGTAGGATTGAACTAGAACTATTAGATTTCCTCAGATAATATGCAATCTCATAACAGGTATATTTAATTTTTCATATGTAGCTTCAGCCAAATTAATTGCTATCTTATGGATTTTTATGATTATTGTTTTGTTTATTAAATGATGAAAAAGTATCATAAGCTCCCTTGGAACAAAATGGACATGAAATCTGAAATAAAATGTTTTTTTTGTTTGCTTGTTTGTTTGTTTGTTTGTGACCTGCAATTAATACGTATTTCATCACATCTATTTACAATAAAGAAAAGGAAAACAAATCTTGCTTTTATGTTTTCCTTCTATACCTTAATCCTCAATTACCCATAGAACAGCACTTTCAAGCTCCTGATCTCAAAGACAATGATTTCCAGTATATTTTTGGCAGATCTGGCATAAAATAATCTGGACTACTCACTGCTGTCCCTGGAAATTCAGGTGAATGCTTTGCTAATCCATGAAGGCTTTTCCTTGCCATCACATATAGCTACTTCTTTTAATTCACCTGAAGTATTTGGAGATATCAAGGGTATTAAGGGTAGTAGCAATTTTGAAGCAAGATACATTTATGCTGAATTAAGTTGTTTAGAGGAAAATTCTTATTTCCTTGCAATATTCTGGTGAACAGCTACATGACAATTCTTTGCCCTGTATAAATAGATCAGTGGAGATTTTCTAAAGAGATTTCTTTTAATTACAGTCCAGATACTCTGACAGCAACACTTCTTGAAGAATTGTATTGCTTTAGATGTAATATTTTTTCTGGAACCATTCTGAAATCCAGTAACTTATAGTACTAGCACTGTGCTGCAGGGCAACAGATAATAAATTATTCCTATGAAGGAAAAGAGTCTCAGTGTAGAAATGAATGAAATAACTGGCTATAATAGAGCCAGAACACTTGCCTTTACCAATCCTTCATTGACTCTTCTTGCTCTTTCTCAAGGCTTTTTCTTTACATAAATATGAACATGGCTCACTTCCATCCCACTGAAAAACAAAATTGAATATTGAAATCTTCAGTTTCCAGGAAATTGTATTGTTTTCATCCCCTTCCCTTTCTTTGACACTAGTGGGAAAGTTGTACTTATCTTTTACCATTAATAATGGCATGTGTACAAGAAAAGGCCTAGAAAACATTGTTCTAATTAAAGCTGATATTTTTGAATGCCTCTCCTAAGTCACAGTCCTAAGTATCCTAAGTCCTAATTATCCAAAGAGATTCTAGAGAAAAGGCAGCAAAAAACTAATGAACTTAGAGGACAGTCCTTGAATAGGTATGTCAGGCAATACAGGAAACATGTACGATTTTAAATGTTTTGCTGGACACTGACACAACCATAATTAAAGGAGAAATTTTGTTATGCTAGGGAGATTTGTTTCAGTTCTATTCCC
Organism: Chrysolophus pictus; assembly: GCA_037305975.1. Lineage (NCBI taxonomy): Eukaryota > Metazoa > Chordata > Aves > Galliformes > Phasianidae > Chrysolophus > Chrysolophus pictus. The sequence continues at coordinate 45,979,293 of CM074578.1, forward strand.
AGTACAGTTTAGAAAAAGCATTATACTGTTCTAAAATATCTAACTGATACCCACACCAAGATGGAAAGATTTCAATTCTTTTTTGTTATTATTCTAATTCCCCATAACTTCTGCATGTCAGAATCTGAGGAACAAAGGAACTACTTTTGTTACAAGGATCTCCTGTAAATTTCTCACTTGAGAGACATGCTAAGACTATGAGACAAAACTTTTTGAAATTAAGAAAAAAAAAGCTGAACATTTACCAGAAAGAGAGAAATTCTTCAGACCTGCCCTGTAAGCGCATCCTGCATCATTTTGTGACCTTCACTGCTACACATTCATGCAATGAACAGGGTTTGTCTTGCATAAATATACTGTGTTGCCTTTTTTAATGATTGCCCTGAGTCTGATCCTTCAATAATGCGGTAGGTCTCCAATTTTTCTTTCTAACTGAAGTTCATGGTGTAGAATTGCAGAGGCCATGATGGACTGTTTTATACCTCTCTGCTTTGTTGTTTCACAGAAAACATGCATGACAATTTCTACAGCAAGATTGGAGTCTGTGATTATAAAGAAGGGAAATCTGCTTTTATGTATCTCAGTGATTTTGAAAACCATGACCTTCACAAAATGTATTTTATTATTATGTGTATGCATGTATTTGTGTGTACTACAACTGCAGAATTTTTATTGCCGTTCAAAGGAAAAAAGATTTGAACTATTTATCTTCCCAACCTGTGAAATTTTCTACCGCACATTTGACTTGGAATAACATACTTAAGGTGGTTTGAGAACCAAGTTTCCTCAAAACTGAAATAACATTATGCCTGGACCTCATCAACTTTAATATGCAGGAAAACAAACAAACAAACAAACAAAAAAAACAGCAAATGATTCTGCTTTCTAATCAATGTGATGTAGAAATTGATAAGGAAAACTATTTTGGCATTGAAGGAAACTCTAGAGTGTTGATATGTCTTGACTAAATATTAATTCTACACAATAGGAGAGTTTCCCGAGTCATTCTGACAAAGATTTAGCTATGATATAGAGGATGATAAAAATTGATAATTCATTAATAAACAGCTTCCATATTACCCAAGGGTTCTTCTCATTGAACTTCCTAATTACTACCGCAGGTACAACAATGATAACTCTACTTTTAAACTGTGGTTGTCGCTAGGTGCTTTGTCATTATTATGGCTTGATCCCCTGTTTTCTCATGCACTGTAATCATATATTAGGATATGAGTTATTCTCATCAGCAGTAGTAAGACTTGTAAAAGAGATAGCCCTAACACTTAGGTAAAGCTAATAGGAAATCTGAGTTTGTCACCGGGCAAAACAGTGCTCAAGATTCTTCAAAGAAGAAAATATGTATTCTCAAGAAAAGAACAGGTAAAGCAACATGTCACTTTTTTTTTCTGTAACTTCTATATCAAAAGGGAAAAGAAAAAGTTTAACAGAATAAGAAGTCTTCTGAAACACCAGGATGCTTTAAAGTGAGCGTGTCATGATTCAAAGGACTCTTTCGATTTAGTTTGGCAAAGACACTGTGGAAACATATGACCTTTTACATACTCACAGGGAGAAAGATGAGATCCTGCAAACAAAACAAAGGCATTCTCAATGAAATTAAGGGGGAGAGCATCAACGCTGAGAAATCCCAGTCTAGAATTTGCTCATCTGGAAAAAATCTAGGCATCAGATTTGTTTGATTGATAGTATTTTTAATATATATCAGAGAAATGACTGTTTCTCACGTTATAGGAAAGGACAGTTCTACTTTAGCACTGCAAGTGAAACAGACCAAGTGGGACTGTGGGAATACTACACAACATTTTCCATGAACATTCATCTGAATTTTTTAATGAAATCGTGTAACTGATATCTGCTAGACTCTTTTGTTTTAGTTGTCACTTCTGTGGCCAAAAGTAAGCCTGGAGTAAGATCAGTTAATTCAGAGGTATTCCACTAAAATGGACTGGTCTACTTTCAGATAATTTGGGGTTTATGAAAAAGGATTGCCTATTGAATACCAGACTTCCTAAATAGGGATTTCAGTTCCAGATTTTAAGATAAATAATCATAAATTATGATATTATATCATATATATTCTAACTCTTTTCAGACTCGGTTACTTGACTGGTTCAGTGGATCACACAAGTCTGTTAGAAAGAGACACTGCACCAGAATGAGCAGTTTCTGTGATGCTCATGTATAATTTACAAAGAATGTATCTAGTCTTGCTTCCTCCACCTCCAAGAATATCTAGATCTGGGCTTGCTGTCCTGAGGCACTTGCAGGAGGATGTATATTCTCTTCTAGCTACTTTGACCTTTGAACAGCTCTACTGTATGCTATCTTTCTTTGCTTCTGCTTTAATGAATATGTTTTAGATCACTTCTCTATCACTTTCTGACTCACTCGCATGTGATCCAACATCTACAACAGTTATGCTAGTCTAGAAGGTAATATCGCGTATAATGTCATATCTCTGACCATCCTTGTACTGCAAGTTGCAGGCTCAGCTATTTCTACCATTAGTTCTGGAAAACAATATATGTGATTTTTGTGTTGTTTTTTCATTTTTTTCTTCAATTTAAGAATCTGATGACAGTTCGTCAGACTCTGTGACACTCAAAAGCCTCAGATAATATTACACATACACAGAAACAAAAACTGCATCTGTCCATCTGCTACAGCTTCATCAGTTTATAACAATATATGCATTTATCAAAGCTATTTTATGTCTAAACTTACAAAGCAAATTCCTTAAAACAAGCATTGAAAGTGATCATGGAAATATGCTCCTCACCTAGCTTTATGCTCATAATTGATTTTTTAGAGAATTCATCTAAACAAATGAGTTATGAACCAAGATTCTCTGAAATTCAATGTCAAGAAGCTTCCTTTGAAAAATGTACACACATCTTTAGTAGTGTTGTACTACTAGTCCATTCTTGTTCATTTGCCGGATGGAATTAAGCTAGGTGACAGTCTATCTGTCCATTCAAATTTTAATATCCCAAGAAACTCATGTTTTATTTAACTTATCATAAAATATGAGAGTTGTTAGATCACACAGTATGCAAAGAAAGCATCCTGTCTCTTACTGGCATGGCATTGGTTGCTTCAAAGCAAGCTACCAGAGAACATTTATCCATACGTATAATATCACAAAGTATATCTTCCCTTCCTCTTCCTTTAAAATAAAAAATTAAGATACTGGTATATCTAGAATTCCTTCAACTGTTTAAAGTCCTTAGAAAAAGAAATACCTGGATCTAAATTTGTGACTCATGCATAGAAAGTTTTTCCAGAACTCCCCTCTGCTCCACATCTCTGGAGGAGGAAATCGTGTCCCAATTCCACATTCCCCACACAAAGGAGTGGAGAACAGGCAGATTGGAGGTTCCTCCACTGAATTTCTTATTTTGACCAATTTTGTCTTTACATTCAAACACTAGAATTTTGTGGCTAATTTTGATTAATTTTGCTTTATACATTTCAATTGCTCTCCCCTTTTACTTATATCAGAAATTTTAATTCCCTGAGCTGTTATCTCCTCAAGCACTTGCTAAGGATCTGAAACCATAGCTACAGTAAAGCCTCTCTGCCTCTGGCAATTACACACACACGCACACACACACACAAGCATGAGTCCTAGAAATCAAGTGCTTTATTTGCAGCACGCCAGAAGACTTAGGATTCAGAGTGTTCCAGCATCTTTTTTTTTTTTTTCCTTACCTGATCTTGGCATGCTTAAAACCTTGGAAAGCCACAATTTACTTTTCAAATAGTCATCCTGGATGGCTCAGAAGCAAAGCTGTACAACAGGATATCCAGCTATTCAGCATTGCTGTCACAGGTGGCCAGCAGTGCAGCTGCAAAGAGCTTCCTGCCAGGAGGGCAGAGTGGGTCCACAGGAAGAAATGTTCCTTTCCTCTTCCAATCTGTTTTCAACTGTAAAGGAAGGCCCAGCTCACACTCCCCCAGCGGATCTGCCTACGCAGCGGTTTTCATTTGGAGCAAAATCTCAGCTAACATTACTAACAATAACTGTCCACAGTGGAGCAGACTCTTTGCAGGGCTTCAAACAGCAGGGAGTTCTACCTTCAACAGTGAGCTGCCCTTGAAAAACAGTTCAGTTTGATGGTATTACTGATGTGCATAATTGTATCATCATTTTACAGTTCACTTAAGAGGAATCAGTGATATGCAAAAAGAACGGATGATAACAGGAGCAGCAGTATTTTTCTTGAGATACCACAAGTAGACAATTTGTATGTTCCTCTTTTGTCCAGCAAGCAATCGCAAACACAATTAAAAGAGCAAAACTGCTTTCAATAATTTGTGGATTTTTAATACACAGAAATAAGAAGTCTGATTATTTTATCCATGAAGCTGACACTTCAAATTAGAAAAGCAGAGAGCTAGATTAGGCAAAGCCAATAGACAAAAATTGAAACAAATAATTCATAGCAGTATTAATAGAAAGCATGTAAAAGTTCACTGTTTCACAGGGAACCCAAGCTTATTTCCAAGGAGAACTTGTGCTAAAAAAGCACCAGAAATGGGGATTGGAAACAGGATTGGTGAGGATTTGGAAAACTTTTATAGTCATTTAAAGTTTATATTGAGACTAAAGGACGTTAAAGAGTTGAAAAGTGAGATTTTCTCTGAGGAGACAAGAAACCGAACGTTTTTGTGGAATGTGCATAGAGTTCAGCTATTTAAAGTGAAGCGCAACTGTAAACGTCTCCGGGATTGGGGATTTGACCAAAGTATCACAGTAAGGCTGAGGCTAGCAGGAGTATCTGGGTCCACCTAGTCCCACCTCTACCCAAGGGAAGACACTGAGAGCAGGTGCCTAGGAACATGTTCAGGCAACTTTTGAAAATCTCTGAGGAGGAGACTCCACAATTAATCTGGGCAGTCTGTTTCAGTGATATACACATTACTCACACAGTAAAGAAACGCTTCCTGATAGTCAGACAGAACCTCCTGTATTTGTGCCTGTTGTCTCTTGTTCTGACACTGAAATCTAATGTCAGTATGAAAGGCTGATGAGATCACAGGAAAAAAACTGATGCCACTGGGTTTCCTAGCCTTGATCCTATAAGTTCAAGTGACTGAACGCAGCACTATAGACTTTTATATGCAAGTGATTCTACTAATGACAGATTGCACCTTATCCTAAAATTCAATTTTTAGGCTGTAAATTCTGAGGCCCTGAAGCCTACGTTACACCATTTTTTTGTTCTTTCAGATTCAGCATTTGAATTACCCATATCCACTGTTACTAAAAGGATGAGCAACAAAGTCTCAACTAAGGTAAGGGATAGGGGGATAGGCTGCTCAGATACAATACCAGAAATGTTCTGAAAAAGGGAAAAGAATTTACATGCCTCAGGAAGGCCCATACGATCCTTGGATAGGCAAACATCTTCTGACAAAAAACTCCAATCTCCACTGCCAATCCTTAAATGGGGTCTGGAAAGGGGTGAAACCAGGCTCCATCCCTTCCAGTCACTCTAGTGCATTTATATGCACCTGAGCTCCCCTGGGTTGACCCCACCTTCCCACCAGGTGCTCAATCACTGATTCAAGCCATAACTCGCATTTCCACTGCACCCCCAAAATATAAATCCAAATCTGCTGGAATATGTGGAAAAGTAACACATAACCATTTTTTTATAAAAATGATGCAAAGAAGACCCAGACTCCATCTGGGAATTTGAAATATATCTTAATGGATTGGAGAGCACAGTCAATTTCTTTTATGATTAAAGAGTTTCCTCTCTCAGTATATGCCGATTTCATCATTGAAAATTATAAAATATGCCTCCTGGTGAGGCTATGTTCCTCAATGAATTGAAAATGGTTCGAACATGGATGACCTTAACACACTATTACCTAATCATCCTGGAAAACTGTCTGATAAAAATAATAATGAAATAAATTTTCAAATATTTGTATCTGATTGCTCTGAAAAAATGTATTTGTTTATTTTTGTTTTGTTTTAAGGAAAGACTAAGAATAAGCTGAATTACAGCATAAAAACTACGTGAGCAGTATTGATACAAGAGTCTTTTGTCTTTTGATAATAACGTACATGAGAAAAATATCTAAACATTACAAGTCTGGCATAAGGTAAAAATGTTCATTTATCCAAATAATAGGAACTATTACTACATATATTCTTCGGTGCTCTCTACTATAATTTTGGAGAACAATGTCAGATAATGATCACCGCCTGCTAACTTATAATACATTACTGTAATCCGTTCCCTCACTTTCGCTGAGAAAAAATTCAAAACTTTTGACTTTTCAAATATTAAGCACCTATCAGGCAGACTTTTATCTTGTCATAAACAAATTAACACTGCAAATCTGAGGATTATCTCTTCACTTTCTCATCTTCGCACCTTAGAAGTCAGACAAGCAGATCCCAAGACAATATATAGTACTGTGAAATCTCATGTTTTCGAGGTAATTGGGATTTAGTTGGCGTCTTGTAAATGAAAAAGAGCTTTGCAAACTTTTTCAAAAATATGCTGAAACTCAGTTTTGTAAATTTATGTGGAATATGCAATACAAAGCTACTTCAAAGTCTGAGGGAAAGGTCTGAGGCTATCCACAGGCTTAATTTTCAGCATAGCACTTAAGTTTTTGCTTCAATTTCATTGAAATGAAAGGGATTTAAATTTGTGTTTGAAGCAACCTTCCGTGATAGAAAAGCTTCCTTTAAAAAGAACTGCAATTATCAGTTTAGGTGCTTAGAAAACCTTTTGAATTAACTATAAAGTCGTTGAAATGCTGATCATCACACTCCTTTTCAGCTTTGTAACCTTGCCGATGTCTTTGTGATGGGAAAAAACAATGACTATCTAGCTAGCTCAGTACACCGGAATGTCTTGTGCAACCAGTTTTTTCTTCATTGTCATTTCAATATGATCAGGGATAGATTTTAAAAGATCTTAGGCTTATAATCATGGTTTAGTAGGCATTTGATTGTATTATGGGGAAAAAAAAAAAAGACATTTACTTCACAGTGTTTGATGCTCTTTTACATATTTTCTACTAAAAAGCAATAATGTTGTAGGAGGAGGATAGATCCTTTTTGCTTGATAAGAAAAACAACTAAGAAAAAGCACTAAGTATACATATTTCATTTGGGGTAAAATATTAGACATCATTGGTTCAGTCAACCTACTCCAAACTCTAGAACATGAAAAATTCAACCCTGTTCACCAATTTGTAACTAATAACTATCCCATAAATTATATACAGCAATACATTTCATAGATTTAATATGATATATATTCCATACTAAGACATTGGGTCAACAATGATACGATCAAACATTCCAACACAAGCATCTCAAAGCTTCCCAGATATTATAAGTCAAATCCACTACATTAGGAGTGACTGAAGGAGCTGGGATTGTTCAGTCTGGAGAAGAGGAGGCTCAGGGGAGACCTTATTGCTCTCTTTAACTACCTGAAGGGATGTTGTAATGAGCTGGGGGTTGGCCTCTTCTCTCGTGTGACTGGTGATAGAACTAGAAGGAATGGCTTCAGGCTGCACCAGGGAGATTTAAACTGGACATTGGGAAATACTACTTCTCTGAAAGAGTGGTCAGGTGCTGGAATGGGCTGCCCAGGGAGGTGGTGAAATCACTGACCCTGAAGGTGTTCAAGGAATGTTTGGACATTGTGTTGAGGGACATGGTTTAGTGAGAACTACTGGTGATGGGTGGATGGTTGGACTGGATGGGTCTTTTTCAACCTTGGTGATTCTATGATTCTATGATTCTATGATTATCACTATCAAAGTATACTGCTAAATCACTAGAAAAATAATCTTCCTTATCTGTTGTTTTTTGTTGTTGTTGTTGTTTTGTTTTGTTTTTGTAAAAGATCATTTCATTCACTTGGTGCAAATCAAGAAAACAGACTTGTATGGCAATTATTCATATTCTCTAATATATAATCATGAATCCCTTTTGCAGAATTAATTAACCTTCATTTTCACTTTGAAAAGATAGCTTTTAATGACTCCCCCAGATGATCACTTCAGTGAAACCTATTGGGAATTAAGAAATTCTGCTCCTCTGAAAATATTATAGTTGGCAGGCTGTTGCAACTGCATAATCATAATGTTGCCTTACACTTTAAATTAAAAAGCCCTTTTTTATTTTTTAATTTCAGGCATTAAAAAAAAGAAGAGATATTTGGTAGAACTCAATGTCCCATCTATATATGTAGGTTGCTCTGAAAGTAATGCCTTTTAAAATTTATTTCCATGGAAATTACTACAGAGAGCACAAATAGCACTGCTGGATAGAACAGATTCTCAGCTACAAAAAGTGATTTTTCAACAATCACCACTACTCGCTGTGCATTTTTGCCAGTGATGAGCAAGAGCCTTCATACCATGCTCATAAAAAATCTGCACTAGCTGAGATGACCCACTGTTTCACAATGTCTATGATAGTTTTTTAATGCTAAGAAAGTGTTGCTCACACAGCCCATCTTTCATCGTCCCAAACAGATGGAAGTCAAATTCAGATTTTACAGTGGATGTGGTAGGTCAGTCCAGCCAAGACTGGCAATGTGTTTCACAGTTTTCAAAGTGGTAATAATTGTGGCATAATTGTGTTGCAAATCGTGTTGAATATTGGTGGGAAGGTTTTACCTTTACTGCCATACCACCACCACCACCTCTGACATCACGGGTCAAAATTATAGAAGGCATTCCTTCTGGACAGTTCCCATACAAGTTATAAAAGTTCTGCCTGTGTACTGAATATAGTAAGCCTTTGCATACAGTTGGAAACCCGTGCTAGTTGAACTGAAAGATACTGAGCAACCTATTATAAAAAATGACACTAATAGTGTTTACCAATGGTGTGACATCTGTTAGATTTTACATTTTCTGCTGCTTCTCAAACTGTACATCAAGCATGTACAAGAATGTTTTTTTCCCACCCTTCCTCCCCTAGCACCATCCTTCTCTCTTTTCTCTCTCTTTCTGTTACTCCTTTAAACTCTCATAAAACTGGAGCAATTCACTGAATTTAAGTCATGTTAGAATTGCAGTGCTATCACTGATAACCTATTATGGGCCAGTGGGAGCTGAGTTCTGCCAGCTGGCTCTACTGTTAATGATTTCCTAGCCTGAACAACATAGTAAATTATGCATGTATTTAAAAATGTCTGTGTAAAGATTCTACTTAAACTGGCTATCAAAGTAGTCTGGACAGTTTCTTGTGATGTTTCAGGAAACTACTTGACCATAGACGTTATTATTTATTTTTTCTAAATGGGGCAACTGTCATAAAGAACAATATGTGATGAAACGTGTCCTGCAGAAATAAAGTTACTTCAAAAAAATTAGTGCCAATAATTCTGACATGACTTTTACAGTAACCTTACATTGCTTAGTAGTCTTTGAAATTTAAAACTAAGATCATTTTCATATCATGAAAAGAGAGATATTATCTTTTAACTTATTCAATTGTTTTGAGTATTGCTTTGCCCTGGCTGCATTGTTTTGAAAAGCGTTCAGGTTTGGATCTGTCAAATGCATACTTAAATATTCTTAACTTTCCAGACTTTATGATGAGTGAGACATTTATTTTTTATCAAGGGCTGCAGAAATCTGTGAACAGTATCATTATGTTACTTTTCATTAGTTTTATTCACCGAATTTTAACAGAGAATGAGAATGGAGACCGTGTATCACTTCCAGAAGTGAAATGACAATCAAGTGAAAGATCAGCTTAGTGTTAGAACACAATATGTCCAGATCAAATTGAGTTTTTAAATTCCTGAGAACCGTGTAAGGCAATTCTCCCCCAGAGGGACAAAGAAAATAAAATGTGTGTGAGGAAATGCTATAATAAACTGGTAATATATTTCCATAGGGGATACATAGGAATGTTCCATACATCCTCCTAGTGTTGCAGTAAACCAGACTTAACAGCAGAATGTAAGTCATTTCCATAGTGAAAAAAAAGAAGAAGAAGAAAAAAAAAAAACCTAAAAGAAAAAAAGTAGCTGCATAGCAAGGATGGAGGCCCAGAATCCAGCCTGGGTTTTCTGTTGAGAGACAATGTCAGTGATGCCGTTACTGCCTAGGCTGAGTGACTGATGTTGGCATAGGAGGAAGATCAGAATTGTATTGGTCAATTGGCTGAGTGGCAGACACTTACTCATTCACAGTCTCAGAGAACATAATGCAAGCAGAGTAAGCAACTCTGCTGACGTAGAAATCTCTTGTGGTCTGAAAAATTGGATAGTCACAAAGAATTGGTTCTTTTCTTTGTTTCTTTTTTTTTCTTGCCTATAATTTGCATCAAAATAAACTAAAAGTATTTGGCTGTTTAACATCCTAAGGAAAAAAAGAAGCAGTTTATTTTATAGATATTTGGACTTTAAAGCAGATTTTCCAATTGGCAGGAAATGCTTTCTTTTTTATTATTATTATAATTTAAAAGAATTGTTTAGTTTCAAACTGGATTGGGTCACAACAATTGTCTCTGATATTTCTAAACTCTAATCACAGATTGGGTAGCTACTCAGAGGAACTGACTCTAACCCTTCACCGCTAATATAATCAAATAATGGTACCCCAGGGGCTCCTTACCACGTTGTGTTAGGGCTGGAGACCTAATGCTTAAAAAGTTCCCACAACAGCGCCTGACCTACCTAGTGATCAAAGAGTTTTGCTCCTAAACTTGTCTGAGATAGCAGAAGTTTTTTGAACCTTAAAAAGTGCAGACATTCTGGCTTGAATGAATTAGCACATTTTTAAAATTTAAATCTCTTTTATTCATAATGTTTTCATCCAATTCTAATATGCTTTGTACCCAGCTTTCAGAGACAAAGATTGTGTTTTCTTGCCTAGCTTGCTTTCTGTGCCTGGTCCATTTGGCAAACTTAAGGCATACTTAACACCATGCAATGACTCCCCTCTTCCTCACAGCCTCATGACTGGAGCATCTGGGTTGCAGGAAACATCTGCTCAGATTTTCTTTCCCAGAGGTGATTTGATCCTCTCCCCCATCACAATCTCCAGCACTGGTATACTCTAAAGAGGTGAGGGAAAGGAAAAAAATGCCATACATTTGTACTTTTGCACACTTGTTGCTCTTAAATTTTACTTTCCTGTTTTACATTGTGTTCTGAAGCAAGCCATTCTCTTTATATAATCTGTATAATGCTACTATACCTCAGCTGTGTTTAATTCCAGCATAGAGAATTGCTGGAATAGAATTTAATACCAGCATAGAACACATACAGAAAAATAAATCTAAGAAATTCTTTCTTTCAACATATGTTAATTCACAACCTAATGGATTCCCTTCTGTTTTCTGCCTCTGAGGTATGGGGATTTATTTAAAAATATTTAAAAGCAATATTTAGTAAATTTTCTAACCCAGTTTGTGATGAGGGGGCATGCTGAAATATAAGGCTAACTATAAAATGGATGATCTTAGCTGATCTTTGCTGAAATAAGTGAATGCTAGTAACAATGAAGCAGTGCTTCTTCAGACACATTTCGAAAACTTTTCAGTAAAGCTGTCATATGGTGAAAGTGAGTATCTTACACAGAGTTTCTTCCTTCCTTCTCCTCCCTACTCCTTTTCATGTGTCTGGCTTTGCAGATGTTCACTAGCGCTATTGGTCAACTTGGAAATAGAATAGGAATAGACATTAATCAGGCTACAGGAGGCAACTGAATTTCTGGTTATCAACCCAGATTGTCAGTAAAGTTATTCATACTAGAGGACTGTTTTGGTGGGAAAGCTGTACAACATGTGAAGAAGAAAAGGTCCATTGGCCTGGAGAGCTTTTTGTCTTGGGTATAAAAACAAAGAAAAAACATTCTTTAAATTGCTGAAGAAAAAAAAAACAAAAACAAGTTACTTAATTTTTGGCAAAGTACTGATTATGGTCAGTGAGTAGAAATAAAAATCAATAGATCTGATAGTCCTAGTATCTATCAGTGCTTATAGCTACAAAAGAAACACAGCTTTTCGACCAGTGAAGTGAGAAATCACCAATACTTTCTGATTAGAATCATATCCTCAATTACTACATTCTGTGAATTTTATTGTGTTTTTTTTTAACATCCTTTAATTATGTCATGATATTCCCTCATTTATTACCTAAGGAATTTATTTTCAGGATTAAGTCATTTTAAAAAAGGAGAGACAAATGTCAACTCAGCAATGGTTAGGTAAGGTATTTAGACAGTATTTTTATAGCATACTGAACCAGGGACCTTCCCTGAGTTTAAAAATTAGGTGAAAGAATGAAAGCAACTAAACACTCGGGAATAATGCAAGCACTTAACTACCAGCTGCTAGAAGTATACAGTACAAGCATATCCAATCCAGAATTTCCAAAGAGAAACCTGATCACCTTATTTACGCCAAATGCTGGAGGTCAATTGAATTAAATGATGTGAACAAACAGAGAAAATGAATCAGCTGTTAAATGATATATAGCTATAAACAAGAGATCATCTGGCACTCCATCAACAGCACTTCTGAGTACAGTGTCCTACAAATGAACTTCCCAGACCTCCCTAAAAAAATGACATGCCTCAGGTTGAGACTCTTAAATTGATCACATACTGCTTTACCATGTAAATTAAATCCAGCTAGCACTACCTATGTGTAGTGATATTTTATTCTTTACTTATAACCTACAAAGAGATAAAAATATATACTTTTATTTATCACTTTGTATTAAAATGTATTAAAATGTAAAATTAAATATTTGCATGTTTATATTAAAAATAAAACAGAAGATCCTGAGATAGTTTCAGTCAAAGTGGTCAATTTTGAGGAGATATACAGATTTATCCTCTCAGTGACCACTACACTTCCAAACTATCATTTTCTGTGCGAACTCTGGAACATAGCATGATTGTGATATCAGAATGGACAGAAAAACATGCAACTATTGAAGGAAGAGATTTGTGACTGCTAATATAACTACTTTCATGAAAAATTGAGCTCACTTTTAAACAATTATAACTACATTGCTATTTAATCAATTTCAATAGCATTTCTTGGTTTACATCAGATTCAGTCTGAACCTTTTAAAATTTTGATTGTTTTTCTCTGTCTCTATACTTTTCATATTCTTAGCAAGATTCTTCCACTATTGAAGTTAAGGTTAAAGTTTTTGTATATTTAAAGACAGGTAAGGATAAAAAATAAAGAAAATGACTTTACTACTTCAGGGGTTGTTTATGTGGTTATTTCTTGTCCTACCCACAGTAGGTAGGACATCTTATCATCAAAAAACTTTTTATCATTAACAATGGGGAAATGATTTGCAGAGTGTCAGATTTTAGTTGTGGATTTTTTGTTCTGCTTGAAGAATGTATCATGATTTCTGCATATATTCTATAAAATTTTCATATTATTCCATGCTCTGAAAAAAAAATCTAGAGAACAATTTCACATAGGTATAGAAAAGGCTGGGAAATTGAATTTTTTTTCTCATGGAAAAATCTGAAAGTTAAAATCTCATTTTATGTTCAGACCTTATCTGAAAGAATCAAAATAGGACTCCTGAGCAATCCTTGTATTTTGTTTTAAAATTAAACAAAATTAGTCTCTCATTTTGTCTTTTTTTGGTTTCAGATGTTAAATTAGTACTGCGTTTGGTTATATTAATAGAAGTAAAAAAAAGTGAAATCTCTTATTAAAAAGAGATTAAATTAATCTCTATTAACCTCTATTAAATGAAAAAAAAAAAAAAAAACAGCATATCCTATATACATTCTGCCAGAAAATTTGAAATTGTGACGTGACATAAAACTAAAGTGTGTTCTTCTGAAATTCTTCCTATGTTTCAAATTCATCTTGTAAGAATAGTTCTAACACCAATTTTTTGCTTAATGATCTTCTATGTTTTATGATCTTCCCAGAAGACCAGAGCTAAACCAAGAGCCCACCTGAAAAATCATTAAGAATGTAAACTAATATTTGCAGGAAAAGTAAGGATATCTTCCAGAATGTTTCTCCATTGCTGGTCTAAAGTGAAATGTACCGATTTTCACTGATTACAGAGTCATCTCTTTAAGCTGTCAACTCCCTTTGCACACAGGATTAGCTTTATTCAGAACTCTCTCAAAACAGTATAAAGTTTCAGTCTTCAAATCAAGCAAACTCTCAGCTGTGCTTCAGCAAGAGATCAAAGAAGCACTAAGGCAGGTGGAGCCAGCTCCAGCAGTCTATGAGTAGGCCATGAAAATACCATGAGTCCTTGGGACTCACTTCTTATTAACCATCATTATATACCAGCTTCTAAAATGTCATAATTCAAAGAACACTGCACATTTTTTCACTACTTTTCTAGTTATTAGCTGAAGTGTGTGACTGTAGATCTTCAAATCATTCCCAGACTTATAATAACTGTCACTTGTTAGGGAGAAGTGACACTCTTTATTTTAAGGATTTGGGAAGTTTTCAGTGTCCTCTATAAAGTTGATTTAACTTCTGGGAGATGAAAAAGATACAGACATGGTGAGCATCTTATGAGTTAAGAGTGGAAAAAGAGAGGTAAGTAGAAGTACACTTTGCCCTGCATTTGTTCTCTCAGCACAGTGCCTTGTTCTTCGTTGCTATGAATCTCCTTTACTTGCTTAGTTCTATACATGTCCTCTGAGGTATGGAAAGCTATTCTTAAGAATACAAGAGATTTTTTTACAAGATCTCTATGCTTTTATTTGTATTCATAGTTGATTATGACGGATCATTTAAAAAGACATATTGCACTGATCTCTTCCCTCTATTTGTAATATAACAAAATTCTATGTTGCTTTTCTCTGAAATACTTATATTCAGCTACTGTTATTTTTAGAAAGAATGCACACAAATGTAAGGAAATGTTATCATACTTATCTAATATATGGCCTTAACAACAACAACAAAATAAACAAAACCAAAATCAAAACCAAAATCTAAATACATTAAATTAGCTTCTAAATACAAATGAACAATAAGGTGCACTAATTTCTTTACGTGACATCATGCAGAAAGAGTAATTTCATCTGGAATAAAACCAAAACCGCCAGGGGTGCTTATCAACAGTCTTCAGTGGAGGAAATGATAATATTTTTTTTTTAATGCAAAACAAACAAACATCAGTTGTTTTTACAGCTCTGACATAAGATCTCTCCTGCTGTACCTTACTGTGTCTTTAATCCATTTTACTAAATCCAACAGCAGGTGTGAGGCAACTGAAAACAATGTACAACTGCATCATTTTGCTTCTCTGTAAACTTCAGCAATTTACATTCAGAGAAATTAGTTCGAGGTCAACAACACTCTCATGTTAACAGGCTGTTTGTCATGGCTGAACATTAGCCAAGGCCATTCGAAGCCTTAATTTGCTAAAGTATGCACACAATCTTTTTAAAGAAATGCTAACAAACAAGCAAGCAAACAAAACCCAGCAGTCCTGAAATAAGCGTTACTATCCAAAACAGTTAACTTTGAAGTTAAATGTTTATTTTTAATGCTGGTCTAAGGAAAATGAAGTTGCTAAAATATTCAGGACAATCTAGCCTCTTTACAAGACGCAATACTATGCTTTGTACACTCACAATGCTCTAGGCATACAGGCTACAGAAGTCTGTGCAATGAGATCAGCTAGATGTCATGCTGCTTTCAAAAGGCTCTGAATTCTTCAAAGCCAAAAAGGATCAGCTTCATGACAAAGCAGGAATGTGACAGCCTTGACTGTAGGGTCCACAGCCAATTGAACTCTTTGACTCCATATACCGTGTGTTTCCACAGTCCATATATAACTACACAGGATGGGTGGGATGTATATGATTAGACGACTTCCATATGTGACTAGTGAAAGTGTTCTGGACTACTCAGTACTCTTGTGCTTGGACTAGATTTCAGCTTATTTATAGGTGCAAGGAGAGCTGAGTGTTTGGAAGCTAGAATGGTGTTGAGCCGTATAGAGAAATACAGGTTAAATCACTCTGGCTAAGAAGGATGCAGCTTGGAAAGAGTAGCAAGGACAAATGCTGACATTTTTAGATTTGCAACATAGAACTAATGTACCTGGTGACTAAAAGATCTCATTTGTGCTATACAACATGTTCAGTGCACAATAGATGTTTTTCCACCTGAGTTCCAGTCCAGGTTCTCATCTTTTTGTATCGTTTTTATGACATCATCATCTTGTTCAGTGTCCAGCAAAGTCACAGGCTGGGTAACTGATTCAGGGCTTGCCCAGATCTCTTGAAAATGAGAAATTTTGCAGGGCTAGAAGAATTTGTCAGAATGGGAGTAAACGCTCATTGACCTCACATATGAAGATGTCAAAACACCGCCTTTACTTGTTATCTGGCACAGAAGAGAAATATTGGAGCACAAAGAGGTAGTGAAGTACCCAAATATGAGGTACCTTTAGAGGTGTTTTAAAATTGTTTTGATTTTTAAACATTCTCCTGTGAATTAATAAAACAGCCAGTTGATGCTGAGTATGCTAACTTTGTATTCTGCTTTGTAACATTCAGTCCCTTTTCATTTAAGCTAGGTTCCATTCAGTTATGTTCAAATGTAATCCAGATGATTGTCCTCTGCAGACTGTTAACTAAAAAGCCCATACAATACAGTCTTTAGCCCAATTGGATCTTTTCCATTGATTAGACTGCATAATCTTCTAGTAACAAAGTAATTCTGATTTTATAGATTTCTTATATGAAGACTAATAGTTCCCCATTCTGCTTAAGCTAACATATACTTTAGTATGGATTATGAACTCATCATTAGCAAGAGAAAATGGTAGCATTTTCAACAAAATTGATACTGACAAGAATTCACAGTTCCCTTACATTTACTTTTATTAATGATAGTTGTATAAATAAATTACTTTCACTAGGTTGAGCTGGCTCAAACATTCTGACTCAAGAAACCTATTTGTGCTAGACTTGAGTCTGTTTTTCATAGACAAAAAGAATTCAAACTCCTCTCTGTGTCTGGCTAGAGTAATTCACTAATGTTTCTTTGTCATATTTTTCATGAAGTTTTGGCAAGTTCTTTGGTATTATCTGTTCTTTCTTGCATCTTTCATTATTTTTCAATAGATCCTCAAACGTATAGAGATACTACGCTTTCCATTTCTCCAGTACTCTCCTATTGGAAGATATCAAGATAGATTTACAAACTGAAGAATTTTCCTATCTAGTATCCATATACAGGCAGCAGTAAAATAATCAGAAAGTTCAGAATGATTCAGTAG
Source organism: Chrysolophus pictus (assembly GCA_037305975.1). NCBI lineage: Eukaryota > Metazoa > Chordata > Aves > Galliformes > Phasianidae > Chrysolophus > Chrysolophus pictus. Next base: position 45,996,569 of record CM074578.1, read on the forward strand.
ATACATGTTCTAGATCTTATCTTGTATAATAAGAAGGAAAGATAATATTTGGAAAGTTAAGAACTCTCAACTGTAGAATATCTTCTGTTTGTTTCATGTCTGCATACACATACACACTTGAGTTTGAGATTCTGTAACTAAGAACTGAAATCTTTCCATTTAACTATATCACCACTGTCTTTATGAATAGTTGTATCACAAAACAATAATATATATTTATACATAACATATCTGTTAAAGCATCTAACATTACTTTAGATAGCTCCCTGGGGTTAGTGAATTACTTCTAAGGGATCAATAACAGACAACTGAAAAAAATTAAAAGGTTTATCAGCAGACTTTAACTCCAAGGGGACCTATAACTACAATGGGAAACTAAAAAAACATTTACATGTTGCTTCTGCAGTGGCTAACAAAATGCTTCTGCAGTGGTTAACAAAATTATATTTGCAGCATTCATTGAACAAAGTCTCCCATTATCTTTCTCAGACTTTAAATGTCATTTTGATATCAATAAACTACTTTTCAGTGTAGCAGTGTAGGGCTAGGTAACCCCACAATGGCCGGGGAAAGAGATAGAAGTTGTTGCTTTCATACTGTACTCTGCTAAGATAATCTACCTATAAATTGTTTCTTCTCTATATAAATTAAAATATATGGGGAAACAGACAGTCATATCCTGAAATTGTTCACTAATCCAAGTAAGGTAAGAATTAACTGCCAAATTATCCTTCTGAATTCCAAGTCAGAAACATAATTACATTAAGATGTTGGGGATCTACTATAATCTGTTGAAAGATCTTCAGCATTTTTTTGAGCATTTGAAGTAAATGTTGTCATCAGAGTAAGGTCTATACAAATAATACTGGTTAGTAAAGGATTATTTTATCTGAAAAAGAAGGGAATTATTGAAAAAAATGACTTAAAGATCAGTGCAAGCAAACAAGATAATAAATACAGCCAATCTTAAATGCTAAGCATCATTGGATGCTTACGGACCTGTTGGATTCTCCATTTCTCAAATTAAATTGAAACAATTCATCATGACTACTTTAAACAGAAAATTGAGCTCAGTGGAAAAATGCTAAGGTATATGATCAAAATATCTGTTTGTTCCCTTTCAGAATATTAGATTTTGAAATTTGAAATTGTAGAGTAAGGTTGTTTTAGCACAGAATGAAAGACTTGTGTTGAGGCTTCACTCAAAGGATTATGAAGGATTATGAGTACAACTGGCTTTTAGGAGGAGGTGTAGCTATAGAATTACAGAGGGATGATTTAGAAAGTACCTCTGAAATTCACATAGTCTCACATTCCACTAGGAGCAGGCTTACCACCAATACTAACCTGTTGCAAGGCTGTATGATCATGCAAAATATATATTTTTTCATAATGTCCAATACAGTGTTTCCAAGCTGCAACTCCAGACATTATCCTTTGTTAGCTTGTTGTTATTAAGAAAAGTCTACAGTTTGGCTCTATAATCTTTTTAGTTATCCTTGTAGACAATTAGACAACAATTATTATACAAACATTGCCCTTTTATTTCTTCACTAAACTAAATCCCAGCTCCCTCAATCTGTTTTTGCAAGCCACATAGTCTAGGCCTCTGACCACCATGTCGGTTCTCTAGCTGGATCCTTCTATGTATGTACCACAAACTCAGGAACCCAAAACTGGGCACAATACCCTAGACATAGCCTCACTAGTGTCAGGTAGAAAGAAATAATAAGTCTTGTGACATGATGAATGTCCTTTGTGATATATAACCTGATGTTGTTTACATTTGTAATGAGAGATCGTAGTTGGCTGTTTTCCAGTCTGGCTTCCATTGTAACTCGTGGAACCTGGGGCAGCTACTCAGCCAATCACTTCCGAAACTGTATGAAAGCACACGTCTTCCTCCTCTTCCGTGCAGAACTTTGCTTTATTCTTTTACCTTGTTTGTTTTTGTTTGTTTTTGTTTTTGTTTTAATTGAGACTCATGAGCATTCTGTTGGCTTAATCTTCAAGTTTATAAATGTTCCTTTAAGCTGAGACACTTGCCATTCATCTTGTTAGCCACTCTATCCAATCTGATGTCATTTGTAAATTTTCTAGGGCTGTACTGTCATTTATAGGTCTCAATAAATCTTGACCTGAAGAAGGAATGCTAATTTCCTTTCTATGATGACTTTAACTGGGCTGCTGTTTCTATTTGTTAATTTAAGTTTCCCACATTTGTTTTCCTTTCCTAAATGTGGTTTCAGGTGTCATAAATCTACGGTGAAAAGAAGTGAGATCATGTTACAGCAGGCTTTCAATTTGCTTCTTCATAAATTGAGAGAGGATGTAGACATGAGTAGGTGTCAGCACCTGGTATCCTTTACCTTTATCTGGTAAAATAAATTTTTGTTTAAGGCAAAAGGCTCTCTATTCAATGCATGCAGACAGGTTTGACAATTTGACTAAATTCTGTAATAAACCACTTGTATAACTGTATTGTTTTAATGATCCAGATGAGTATCCAAAAGGAATGTGTCTAAAATTCAAAGTCAGCTGTAATTTAGTGAAGAAAAGTTATTTTCATAGGATGGCCTGGCTAGAAAAGAACCTCAAAGATCATTTAGTTTCAAACCCCCTGCCATGGGCAGGGTAGCCAACCACTAGACCAGGCTGTCCAGAACCACATCCAGCCTGGCCTTGAATGCCTCTGGGGATGGGGCATTCACAACCTCTCTAGGCAAGCTGTTCCCGTATGTCACCACCCTCTGTGTGATAAACTTCTTCTGAATATCTAACCTAAACCTTCCCTGTTTCAGTTTAAAATCATTCCTCCTTGTCCTATCACTATCCACCCTTGTAAACAGCCATTCATCCTCCCATTTATATGCTGCCTTCAAGTACTGGAAGGCCACAATTAGGAATCCTCTGAGCCTTCTCTTCTCCAAGCTAAACAATTCAGTTCCCTCAACCTTTCTTCATAGGAAAGGTGCTCCAGCCCTCTGATCATCTTAGTGGCCTTCCTCTGGACCCATTCCAAGAGCTCTGCGTCTTTCTTGTTGCTGAAGACCCCAGGCTTGAACACAGTACTTCAGATGGGGCCTCACAAGAGCTGAGTAGAGGGGGACAATCAACTCCCTCTCCCTGTTGGCCACTCCTTTTTTAATACAGACCAGAACACAGTTGGCCTTCTGGGCTGCAAGCACAGACTGCTGCCTCATGTCCAGCTTCTCATCCACCAGGACCCCCAAGTTCTTCTTCACAGGGTTGCTCTCAAGGAGATCTTTCCCCTTTTGTATAAATATTTGGGATTGCCCCGGCCCAAGTGCAACACATTGCACTTGGCATTGTTGAACGTCATTAGGTTCACGTGGGACCACTTCTCCAGCCTGTCCAGGTCCCTCTAGTGTATCAACTGCACCACTCACTACAAAATGCATTCTCCATTATAAATTAATGGGGATTAAATCTTAATTAAAATCTATTGAACATGTTAAGAAAACCAATATGACTAGTTAGAGGGCAAATAATTTCTAAAAATGTCTCCTATATTTGAGAAATAAAGAAGACTACAAGAATAACTGCGTACTTGTTATCTTATAAAAGATTGGCATACTGGTCCTTCAGCTTGTCCTTATAGTAAACTCTGTTTTCCCCATTATCCAGGCAGTTATTTTTATAGAAACTTTACTGTACCAAAACTACTGTAGGTACTGCATGGAATACATGAATCAGGAGTTCAGAAGGGTAGGCATTCATTCTCAGGTTATTCCTACCATTTTTCAGCTTCAGGGGTCATCTGTATGGTGCCTGAAGATGACACTAGACCAATCTTGAAGTTTAGACAGGTTAGTTTGCTCCATACAGGACAAGAAGTTCACATAGTGCATAGGATGGTCTTTCCTCCGAGAACAGAGGCAAGTTTAAAAGGTACAAAACCTACCTTATAGTGTGAATGCTACTATAGACAGTAGATGCTGCCTTTGCCACCTTTCACAGAAACACAAAATTGCTGAAGAGGGAAGGGACTTCTGGAGACCATCTGGTTCAAACCCTGCTCAAGTACAGACACCTAGAGCAGACTGCCCTGGACTACTTCCAGACAGCACAATCTCCCTGGGCAACCTGTGCTAGTACTGTCATCCACACAGTAAGGAGGTACTTCCTGTATTCTGGCTTGTGCCCACTGCCTCTTATCTTGGCACTGGGTACTACTGAAAAAAACCTGTCTCTTTGCACCCTCCTTTCAGGTATTTATATACATGCAGAAAATCCTTCCCAGCTTTCTCTTCTCCAGTCAGAACAGTTCCGGCTCCAGTTCTATCAACCTCACATCATAGGACAGGTGCTTCAGTCCCTTGATTGCCTTAGTGGCCTTATGTTGGACTCTTTATAGTATGTCGATGTCTAATGGGGATCCCGGAACTGGACACAATACTTCTCACTAATAATTCTCACTGATTCTGAAAAGAGAGGAATGATCACCTCTCTTGACCTGATGACAGTACTTTCCATAATGCAGTCAAGAATACTGTGAGACTTCTTAGCAGCAAGGGCACATCACTGACTCATGTTCAATTTGGGGTTCTCCAGCTCCTTTTCTGCAAAGCTACTTTCCAGCCACAAAGCCTCCAGAATGATCTGGTGCCATAGATTAATCTTGGCTCCTAGATTAGCTGTTTCATCACCGTCCTTGGGGTAAATGTGAGGATTACTGGCCCACAGTTCCTCAGGTCCTCCTTCTTGTCATTCTTGAAGACAGGGATGAACTTTGGGGTTATGACCACTTGCTATGCTCTTCCAAATCTTCTTTTGCTATCATGCTAATGTGGCAGCTCGCATGCTTTAGAATTTGGGACGTTTTATGGCTATGCCAGATTAGTTTTTATCCCATTTAGAAGCATTCCTGACATAGCACTAAATACATTTTTATAGCTTAGCTTTTACTCAGTGATGGCTTTCCGAAGAATGACATAATCTCTTACCTTAGGTGGGTTCTATTGTTCAGAAACTTGCTGTTTAACCGGAATATGTTCAAACCAAATACAAAGCTATAAATTATTTTAATAAAAGCCTTGAAGTTCTTTGAATAAAGAATCTACTATATTGTATACAAAATAAATTATACTTTATATGCATCAGAATTAAATAAATACTTATTTGATTTTACAGAAGTGAAAAAGAAGTTTTGAAAATTACTCAGGTATTCAAATAATTACACAGCCCTTAAATAAATGCATAGGAAGCCTATCTCCAACAAAGTCCTGGTGATAACTTTTGAATCATTGAGTCAGATTCAGATTGGATATGAGGAAAAATTATTCTCAGGAGTGGTGAGGTATTGGAACAGGCTGCCTAGAAAGGTGATGAAGTCACTGCTCCTGAGGCTTTCAAGAAATGTGTAGATGTTGCTGTGAGTGACATGGTTTAGAGCAGTCACAGGCATGGGTTGACAGTTAGAATAGATTATCCTAGTGGTCTTTCCAACCTTAATGATTTTATGATACTATGATTTACCACTGACATTCCAGTACCTAGGCATTATTCATCACTCCTGTTTATGTTCTTCTGAGATTTTGTAATTCTGATGCATTTTTTATGCTTCAACTAACTGACATCTAGATAGTAGACTGAGTTATGAATTTTCTTACTATTACGATAGAGTAGTGAGAAGGGAAATAAGAAGAGTAGGAGGACAGATGCCTCCTTTCTCCTATCAAACAAAATTTCTCTTCCTAAAGGAAATATATTTCTACTTCATAGTTCGAAAATGTTGTATAAACAATATTCTTTTTCAAGACAGTTCTGAAATCAAACTGAGAGAGTTACATGTCTGCTGGCTTTCTAGAGCAACTGCAGGTAAAGAATGCATATAAAATCTAAGCAACTAATTTCAAAGATATTTATCCTAAATATTCATTTGATTTTCATTATTTTTATCCTTTTAACTGAGAGCAGAGCCTTTCCACTGAAGAACTGTTCTAATGTTGTTTCTTTCTTTGTGGTCCAACAACTACTGATTAATACCTATATTATGTACTGACAGCTTGGTGGGGAAGACAAAGCTGAAAAGAAGTTTGCCTTCAGCTAATTAGGATTACTGTTCCAAATTTGGTGGGGATCAACCTCTTCTCCTGCATAACTAGTGATAAGACTAGAGGGAATGGCCTCCAGTTGTGCCAGGGGAGGTTCAGGTTGGATATTAGGAAAAATTCCTTATTCAAAAAGTGGTCAGGCACTGGAACGGTTCCTGAGAGATGGTAAATTCCTGAAGGTGTTCAACAAACAGTTAGATGTTGTACTAAGGGACATAGTTTAGTGGGGGAATATTGGTGGTAGGTGGATGGTTGTACTACTAGATGATCTTGGAGGTCTTTTCCAGCCTTGGTGATTCTACACTTCTATGATGAAATTATTTTTCTGTATTAGTGAAAACTTAGTAAATCAACAGTGAGGGGTTTTTGTTTGCTGGTGATTTTTTTTAATTTAATTTTTGTTTTATTATTATTATTATTATTGCTATTATTATTTAGCCCTTCGGCTTGGCTTCTACTGGTTTTAAAAAGAGGGGAAGTCCAATTTGTTGCCTCTTTGTAGAAGTGTAGGGAAGGTCCCTATTGAAAAATATAGTAATTCTAGAAAGTGGAAATACAATAAAGAGAAAAAAACATTCAAGATCAATAGCCTTTTCAAAATCCAATCCAGCATGAGAAAAACATTGAGTTAGCTTGGAAGAAGCTTTATAAAATCCTGATATGAACAGTAAGCTCTCCTTATTGAACGATAAATTAGTATAATAATGCTCAGAACTGAGTGAAAACAAGCAGCTGTAACAATCTACTGCATCCATTTGTAAGCTAATCTACCAATATTGCTGCTGGCAATATGTTGATATGAGAAAATTCAATAACTGAGTGCAGAGAGAAAACTTCAAAATAGATAGCTAAACATGTCAATTTCAGCTGCTATTGTGTGAAACTGTAAAGTATCATGGATGTGTTCTGCCTTACACGTGACACAAAAGGAAAATTGAAGAATATGTTTCCTGCTATTTAGTTTTTATTTTCATTATGATTATTATAAGTAGTAAAATAATTTTTTAACGAGGCAATTCATTTTTGAAGTGTAACTAGAATCCATTTGAAGATTGTTTTGAATTACTGTCCACTTTCCTCAAGAAAGTTAATTACATATTGAGTACGCTTAATATATTCTGCCATTGGCAGTTTGCTTTCTTGTTGGACTTTAGATTTGCTGCTGACAGTAACAAAATCACAGGAACATTGAGAACTTCATGTCCCTAAGGACAGTTTCTGGTCTTGTGCCATAGCCAAAGTGCATGAAATATCACTTTATCCATCAAAACTGTGGAAAACAAAGCATGATAATCCAGCCCTGACTAGTTATTCAATTTCACCTTTTTCAAGCTTCTGCAAGAAGATCCCACTCTTTTGTCAGGAGACATATTCAAAACCCATGGAATCGAAGTAAGATCCAAATTCCACATTTCCCTCTGGAAATGAGGAGGCTATGCTTAGATAGTAATCATTACTTAGGCATGATGTTTTTCAAATGATCATGCCTAAGATATACAGGGAACACCCTCACACAGAAATCTAATCTTCTTCCTATCAATACTACCTAACCAGAAACTGGCTTCTTCCCTGCAGCCAACTCAAACAGTCATCATATGACTAGTAGTCATATTTTCAGCCAAGATTAAATTGGATGAAGTGTTTAAAGAAAACTAAGTCCATATACAAAAGCATTTGGATAGAGCATTTGCGAAGTCAAATGCTGACATAAGCAGACAGCTGGCTACCCACAGGCTGGGACTGAATTTTAGTTGTATCTTATTTTAAAATGCCTCCTATTTTGAATTTCAAATATATACAGCACAGTACTTACAATTTTTTTATTATTATTATTTTGATTTATTTATACTAAGATGGAATTTCTTAGTCCTGATACCTCATATCTGCAATATACATTGGAATTTTCTTAGGTGAAAGCAGTGATCAAGCTAACCATAACTGCAACCACAATTAGTACCAGATTTTAGCCTGAAAATTTTGCTATTTAGCAAGTTGTAAGAATAACACTTGTTACATTCCCTGCTCAGCTGCTTTTGAATTATATTCACATTATTTTTAACACTTTTTTTTTTTTTTTCTTTTTAGTAGATAAATACAAGGGCTTCTCTGAAAGTAATGGCTGCTATTTCATTATGCTGGCCCATGATGTCAGAGGTGGATGTTGGTTGTATGGCAGTAGAGGTTGAACCTTTCTGCCAACATTCTATTCCATTTTGTTGCTGCGTGACAGATGGCAGCAGAGGGGCAGTTTGACAAAATGGCATTTGATGTGGAAGTGAGTATGAAGCAAAGGTGTGTTATTGAATTCCTTTGTGTGAAAAAAGTAACACCCGCTGACATTCACTGATGCTTGCTGAACACTGATGGAGACCAAACAGTGACTATGAGCACACTGAGGTGGTGCATGGTGAGTTTCAGCAGTGGTGACAGAAACACATTACCAATCTTGGCTGCAATGCCTTATCACAGCCACCAGATAGTCCAGATTTAGCACCTTCTGGCTTCCATTGTTTGATGAAAGAAAGATGGACTGCATGGGCAACATTTTCCTAGCAACAACACTGGCATAGTAACTGTGAAATAATGGGTCACCTCCACTGGTGCAGATTTTTACAAATGTGACATGCAAGCCCTTGCTCACTGATGGTGAGAATGCACAGCAAATGGTGGTGACTGTGTTGAAAAATAGTTTTTTGTAGTTGAGAATTTGCTCTGGGAAATAATATTATTGTGCTCTTCTTATCTGTTGTAGTTTCCATGGAAATAAATAGGAGGCATTATTTTAGGAGCAACCTACACAGTAAATGAATTCTACCATGATTAAATTCCATCATTCAAATAAAATGTATACTTAATAGTAGTTCTTTACAAGCAGTAATTCGGCACTCTGAGTTTTGGTGGATTGTGAAAGCAAGCATGTACTGAAAACAAGGGCATGCAATCAACTGTCTAATTTTAGCTAGCATTAATCTGTAAAAGAAAACTAGAACTAGCCTCACATCTGAACCCTCTTCATAGTCACTGAGAGAAACTGTATTAGCAGGGTGACTGCAGTTTTGTCTGCAAGTATTCAAATAAGGCTACACAGAGACTGGTAACATAAGGTCAGTACAAAAAGGGAAAAAAAGGGATGAAATATTACTGAGAAACACAAAGTGACAGGATAGACAAGAGATGAACAAGATCATTTCATAATGACATTTGGTGAGGAAACAACAGCTTTACAAGCATTCCAAGACTAAATACCTAATAAACAGGCAGTTTGTCCAGAACTAAAGAATCCTGTGATCTCAGGATGATGGAGTTACATACATAGATGTTGTACTTGCAGCATTCATATCTGGCTGTTATGCTAGAGCTTTAAATTCATCTGGAGAAAAGCAAATTCCCCTATAGCCTTATCTTCCTTGTTATAGCAGAAATGAGGCAATGAAGATTTAAAATGCTCCATAGTTAAGTCAGCGGCCAGTAGCAGTCTGAAATGAGTGAACTGAGGTAGACAATAAATGATGGGCTTTTACAGCTATTACTAATTTGATTTGTAAGAAACTACTAAACACGATTCAGGACCATGAAAGTGATCTATAGCTTCATAAAGAATTGCACTGACACAAGGGAAAAATAAAAGTCTTTCCACGTGAAAGATGACACCAAATAAGTATTATGACTGGCATTTTTTTCTGAAAGGCCTGCAACTTCAGTATTTATACTCTGCTTATAACACAAGTAAATAAAGATGTATTTTGTTAACATTGTGAATAAAGTTGTCTATTTTAAAATGCTGCAGTGATGAACATGTAGATGTATCATTTTACATAGCTCCTATGTGGTGCCGTAAATAGTAGAGAATCAAAACTTCATCTGGTGTCAAAGTACTCTTGATTTAAATATTGTTATGCTTCTACAAAGTCCTTTTTTTTTTTTTTTTTTTTTTTTTTTCCTAAGTATCTGTTATACTAAATTGCAGTTGAACTTCTAAATCACTTTCAAACTTACTAAGAAAACAGTGTGAATGTGCTTAGTGAATAGCTGGTACTGTGTGGTGGAAACGAGGAAATAGACAGCTGCTCTAGCAGTGACCATGGCTCTAATCATTGACTTTGAATCAGGAGAACCTGTGTAAGGACCATTAACTGCTTTTTCATAAACCTTATAGATTATCATTCAACCTTAAGTAATTAACGGGTTCATAGGAGGATGCAAAGAGGGCACAAACTACCCACAGCAAGTAATCAAAACACAAAAGCTACTCTTCATTCAAAGTAACGTAGGCCAACTTCATTTGAAAGCAATAGTCAATGTATATATTTCAAGTTTCTAGATATGAAACAGTATTCAACAATCCCACCTGGAAAATAGACTTTTGGAGTATGAAGGTGAAAAATAAGTAGGAAGGAGAAGAGCATACGAGATAGATCTATATAGTGTGGTTTTCTCTTTCAATATTTAATAGAGACATTAAGGCCTTTCAGAAATAAAAAGTTTAAAAATTGCAACAGTTCTTGAAATAATCACATAATATCAAATTTTGAAATAAATTGCTTATTTATACTAATACCTACTCTTACTGTACTATCTCCAACCTCAACAGTTTGTTGGTGTGTAACTCTGTGCACTCTAAAATTAGTACTAGTTTGAAATAGATTATAGAAGATGATTATAAATTGAGGCCACATAAATGGTCCTAATTATTTGAATATAATAATATAAAAAATACTGTACAAAACACTGAATATGGCTCTTCCATGCTTAAATTCACAAATCAGGAAAAAAAATAACATTCTAATCCATATGTTGTTTTTAACCATTTTATATTCCAGAAATGGAAGTTGAGCATACTCTCTATTTCAACTTTTCTTCTAGACTTTTCCCTTTGTCTGTCTTTTGTTATATACAAGATTCTTACTGCAATATAGTGTTTAAAATTGGGTTATGAGATTGCCTCATTTTAAAAAACAATGCCACATGTAGTCATTAGAACAATTTCCTCTATTTTCTGGGTCCCTGTGTGTACTTTCTGGCACTTTCCTGTTTGACTGCAGAAATACAGTTTGCTGACAGTTTTGTGCCCCTGTTTACTGAGTTTACATTCCCAGGTCCTTCCTCTGCTTTCTGCAAAATACGCCCAATACATTGTTTCTGACTGCATTTAACCCCAGCACTCTTAACCCTGCACCTACATTTTCTTATATAGATAAGGAAGTCCTCCCTCTTTCTGAAGGGCTGCGAATACATGGTATAGGTAATAAGAGTAATCACTTTTAGCAGTCTTAAGCTGCAAAGCTTGCTGCTGGGCTGATCAAATCAGTCTTCTGACTAACATTGCAGACTGCAAGGGCTTGTTTTGGGGTACGAGGTATTGTATTTTGTAGAACAGAGTATTTAATGGTGAGTGCACAGCTGCTAAGTGAGTGAGATGACGTTAAGTTCACCCAGGACAGAAAAGCACTCTGGGTCCTGAGAGGTTTAGATGCAGCCTGGGGCTATGCCCACCTGAAACTGCAGATTTTTTTGAATCAACTCTCTAAGCTTTTACATTATTTGCTGGTCTGCCCCGAGATCATTTTTAATCTCCAGAATCAAGGATCCTATTGCTCACACTTTTCTTCTTTCTCCTTGCTTAAAAATATAGTCATTGCATTGTGGTCTCTTTCAAGGAAAGGAGAGGAAGAGGGGATGCAATCCCAGTGCTTGCATCAGGGATGTGGAGATAAGGATGGGCATATTTGAAGAGATTTTTTTGAAAATTTTAAAATAAATGAGTTATTTCGACAAAGAAGACTGTATGGATATACAGGAAAAGAAGAGAGGTCAAGCTATTTCTCTGATTTTAGAGTGATTCTTTGACTCCATTTCTTCCTTTTCGCTGAGTTACAAAGACTAACCAATCTTGTTTAAAGGCATTAAGTTTTTTTTTTCTGGATAAATAATGTCTAAATCTTGCAAAGCTTTTGTTTAGCTATCTACAAGAGTAACTGTAGAGCTATCAAACCATTGTTTGTAATAGGAATACAAAGAATATTGACTCTGGGGCTGCTCCCCAGCCATGGCCATCCACGTCTCAGCTCACAAGTATGTAACAAACCCCTCTCCATTTCAAACAAATTGTTTTTAGCCCCTCCTTTTCTGATATGAAAATATGAATAGAGTGGAAATGTTATTAGTTTTCATTAATCCCAAAGCTGGATCCATTTTTTAATCTTGTTTTTCTTTCATTAAAGTATTTTTTTCTTATCTGAATTTTCATTTTTCCTCTCTCTTATTTCTCCTTGCTGCTTCCAATTTTCTCACACATTTTGGTCTCTATATTTCTCTCAGTTTCCTAGTCATAGAATCATAGAATCACAGAATCATAGAATAGCCTAAGTTAAAAAAGACCATAATAATCATCAGTTTTAACGCCCCTGCCATGGGCACCACTAGACCAGGCTACCCAGAGCCACATCCAGCCTGGCCTTGAATGCCTCTGGGGATGGGGCATTCACAACCTCTCTAGGCAAGCTGTTCCCGTATGTCACCACCCTCTGTGTGATAAACTTCTTCTGAATATCTAACCTAAACCTTCCCTGTTTCAGTTTAAAATCATTCCTCCTTGTCCTATCACTATCCACCCTTGTAAACAGCCATTCATCCTCCCATTTATATGCTGCCTTCAAGTACTGGAAGGCCACAATTAGGAATCCTCTGAGCCTTCTCTTCTCCAAGCTAAACAATCCAGTTCCCTCAACCTTTCTTCATAGGAAAGGTGCTCCAGGGACTTCACCACCTCCCTGGACAGCCCATTCCAGTGCCTGACCACTCTCTGAGAGAAAAAAGTTCTTCCTTATGTCTAACCTAAACCTCCTCTGATACAACTTGTGGCCAGTACAGTACTTGTGGTACAACTCAGAGGCCAGTAGCTTCTTAATGTGGACCTAGCCGTCTTATTCCCCTGTTATATTTGTTATATTTGTTATATTTGCCAGGTGAGCTCATGGGCAAATTTGGTTTTTCCACATGTATCTGATACATTTGATTAATATCTAGTATTTCAGTATGCAATATCTAATTCAGGCCTCTGCTTGGACCAGTGACTATTAAGGTCAAACCAAGACACTGTTGAATTTTATCTAAACGTGGAGATACCAAGTATGACTTCATAATTTTAGCACGAGTCTCAGACAAAGAGATGTAGCATTTCTATATCACTTTAGGAGAGGTGTTGAATGCTGACAGAAGAACTGACAGGCAGTGATCTGTCTAAGTCACAAATTTGGCTAAGAATGGCCACACTTGCAGTAGTAGCCTTGGGCTACTTCTCCCATAAATAGGACTACTGAGACAAGGACAAGGACTCACCTATATCTTGGCCCACAGTGGAAAGGAAAAATTTGAAGGCACATCTCTGGAGCCATTCACAGGAAGACTCCAATGTAAGTCTTCCATTCCCATTCCCTTTGAAAAGTACAAATGCAGAGAGGGAACAAGAGCCCAGTTTCCCAGTGCAAATATTTTGCATTCTTTTATTTCTAGATAAGTAAGTAGTCCTGAGGCTGACTTCATGTCTTCTTTCTTATTTAGTAAATAGTACTGTACATCACTGGGAGTATTCACTTTAGGATGCAGCCATGAACAGCCATACAGATAAGATCATTTCAATTATCTCATCAGTTTAATAATTAGAGTCAGGGTATATTTTGTTCCTGTTTGCAGATAGATTATTCTCATGAATTTCAGAGATCACCAGAAAATGGAAAACATATTTCAGAAGCATTTTTTTTCAAATATGTTTTCTTCATTTTTTTTTCATCAAATTTCATCCTGATTTTCTGAGTAAACACAAGAAAATATCAGGCCAAATTAATCCCCAGTGTATCTTAGCCTCTTCCACTGAAGAATTTAGTACAGAGCCAAGGATTTCAGGATGTTGAAAGAAAATGTTTTTAGAGGTACTAAATTACAATCTCCACAGTGATTTTCTTGCCATATGTCAAACAAGCGTGAAGACAAAACACGCTGGGGAGGGTTTTTCTCTAGCAAAAGTATAGCTATAGCAGAACAACTTTTGCTCACGTGTGGAGACATTGTTCCAATGAAGAATGGATTATACCCTAATATAATAGCTTCAGGTTTCTGTTGTGGGGCAATTCATAGTAGGTGAAGATGTAAGAAAAAATGCCTATGGAAAGGGGCAGAAGGAGGAGTAGAATGGAGAAAGGAAAGTCACAGCAAGAGGTGTAGGGAGAATTTTTTCTTTTTCTTTTTGCCTCTGGGCAAAGGTGATTTGAATCTGGAGTTCAAAAGTACACAAGGTTTCAAATAAAGTCTTGCCATTGACATTTTAAAAGTTTCTGCTTAATTTATTGCAACTATGAACATCATCTGCCTCTTTTGGACAACAGAGATACTAACATCGATATGATTTACTGGTATATTTTGAAGTTCAAGTGCTTGCTTTCAGTATAGAATTTTAAATTTGCATCAGTAATATGGTTGCTCATGTTTGTTTTTATTACACAGGTCAATAATAATGCTGTATATGATCTACTTTTACCTTCCAAATACTTCACATATGTTTTTAGTATTGGCTTCACTCTAATACATAGCTTCTACCCTGAAGAAAGTATGATTAAGATGCTTTGAAAAATTCTTCCTTAGAGATCTGTATCTATAGAGGTGATGTTTTAACATTTGCACTTTATTTTATGTGATGTATTTTGCTTAACTTATTAATTCAACTTGTATTGCATTCATTCCAGTGGAATCCACAATGCATTCATAATTCCTAAAGAAAGCTTGGAACAACTCTTCATCTGCTAGCCACTGCATTTCAGCATATATATTGGTTTCTCTAGATGATTATTGGAAATTTTCAGGCTCTAGAAAACAGATGTTTGTTATCAGAAGGTTCTGGCAGTATGCTGGTGTACTTTCTTTTTTTTTAGCATTAGCACAATATGATAAGTCTATTAATTTGCTTCATATTGCAAGTGTACACAACCAATAGTTTGCCTGAATAATAAGGAGTGAGAGAAAAACTAGAACTCACCTGAGACGTTTGTTTTCCTACTTTTTAACCTTATTTTTAGAATGAGGAAAAGGAGAAAAATTAAACAGGGAGGAAGAGAAACACTGGAGAGTAAATCTCAGAAGAAGAAAAGAAGAAGAAAAGGTTTTATTTTTATGGGAGCATATATTTTGTGGTTTGGACACAACATCTGTGGGAGAAAGGTATATATGTGTACATCCAAGACACTGTCTTAATCACTAATAGACTCACAAAATGTTAATGGGAAAAGTTTATTTTTTGACTTCCCCTCACCTCATGACACACACCTCCTGAAAGGAAGAGAGGAAGGAAGGGAGGGTAGGACCTCTTGCATTCTTTTTCATGTACACTAGTGCAAAGGAGAAGGAAATTCAGAGCAGTCATTGCAGATACACTGTGATAAGCGGATTTGACGTCATGAGCAATTTCAAAAAATATCTGGCTTGAAGAATGTACAAACTGTATAAATGGGTAGGGAAAATCAGACACTCATTACCTTGTTTCACTCAGCCAGAAAAATTTCTAGCTAGACCTGGCTATGGAATAGGTGCACAGGAGAAGCAGGAGAAGAGTGTCTCAGAGAGTCTTTCAAACAGTCTCCTTCTCAGCCATGGGAAAAGTACTGCCATTCAGGAATAGACTCATGCTGTCTTCAACTGCTACTTCAATTTAAACTATTACTACTGCAAGCTAATAAGTTTATTTCTGTTGTTTAATTTTGCACTAGAATAGAACATCAGATGCTGTGCATATATCTTAAGTGGTGACCAAGCTTTAAGTTCCACTAAGCTTTTACAATTTTATTTCTTATTAACGTGCAGAACACAGTTTTTAAAGTCAATTGAGAAGCCACAGGCTTTGGTCTTGGCATACAGAATGCTTTTCAGATACCCTGGTTTAAAATTTTAGGTACAAATTCTGAAGATTTTCAGTTTCTAGAAATGCTTAAAATAGCTGTGAGCTGATTTGCTTACAGCATATCATGACTTCATCTTCTCTCCAAAGTGGACATGTGAAGTCACAAAAGAGCAACAGTAAAAGAAACAGAACTATATGGTATTTAAACTGTCATCTAGACACACTTAGCAGAAATAAGATTATGTACATTTATTGAGATAACATCCAAGGCCAGTAATCAATATCCAGACTCCTACAGTACTAGGGACACTGCAAAAGTTTTTACAGTCCTTGTCCAAAATTCTTAGTTTGCCTGCTATTTAGAGCATATCAGAACTTGGGAATGAATAAAAAAAAAAACAAGAACAACAACAACAACAAAAGTCATATTTAGCCTAAATAATTATTACATAGACTTGACAGTTCTGTAACACTCAAAGATGTTATCCCACTTCCATGTCTTGATGACTAAATATAGCCAGATATTGCTGACAGATTCAATATCCATCACAGAGATTCCTTTGTCTTTGCTCACAAAATTTTAACCAAATTATTTACATCCTGAAAAAATTATTTTGCAAAGCCTATTTTTCTGTTGCATTGCAACATAAATGAAAAGAACTAATGTCATGATACAGGATATATAAGGTATATATTTAATTAGAGTGAACTAGATTAGGAAAAGCCAGACTTTTTTACAGTAGAGGACAACA
This sequence comes from Chrysolophus pictus, assembly GCA_037305975.1. Classification (NCBI taxonomy): domain Eukaryota; kingdom Metazoa; phylum Chordata; class Aves; order Galliformes; family Phasianidae; genus Chrysolophus; species Chrysolophus pictus. The sequence continues at coordinate 46,013,284 of CM074578.1, forward strand.
GGAATAACAAAACAACCTAATCAATGATGTTACTTTTGCCTACAGGTGTTCAAATGCTACATATTATCATAGTAATCGATCTTTTCTTCATGCTAATTTCTCTAGTATAATAAAATGAATGGGTTCCCAGTCCCCATTTCAGGAGAAGATGCATGGAAGCACCCATCATCTAGATATTTATCTCTAGCCACAGCAACAGGTGTGAAATGAGAGAGGAGGCTAAGTGATTGCAAGGAATGAGGATCAGAATTTAGGAAACTTTGTCTACTCAACAAGATTCCTGCAGCCATTATCAGCCTTTGGAATCTTTTTGAGCCTGTTGCTGATCAGGAGAGCTGAGTTTTGTCTTTCTGGAGAGGAAATCTCAGTATTTGCTAAGCCTGTTATAATTTGTCCCTATAAATGCTATCACTACTCCTCTGTTTGTAATGAGCAGAAATATGTGAGGATAACAGTACTGTATTTCTGCTGGATTGGTCCTAACAGAGTGACTGTTGCTTTAAAAAGCTGAAAAATTACATAAGCCTCACTACCAATAGCTTTGATCTCTTTGGGTTAAATCATTTGCAAAATGATGACCACGTTTCAGAGAAATCAGATATTCAAAAGTAGTTAACCCAAGCTTACTGAAATTGTCAAGATAAACACAAAAGCAATTAAAATTCTTGTAGTCATAAATCTAAACAAGCACATTAACTCAATCATGTGTCTAAGGTATGTTAATATTTGATGTGTTCCTGAGTCTCTTACACCAAAAAACCTCTGACTGGAAAGCTGTAATAAATTTTGCAGCTGTTAAAGCTATTGCATTCTTTGTAAAATTTTGGTAACTCATTATTTAATAGTTGTAATATCACTAAAATTAATTGCAAGATAATATTAAAAAAAAAAAAAAATACACTTCAAAGCCACTGCTTGCAGTGAAAATTTATTCACACATCTGAAATGGCAGAGTAATTTAGATGCAAATTGTGATTGTTCAACTCTAAGTGGAGGAGACTGTGACTTCATAGGTGTTTCAAAAATTGCTGCCTAATTTTGGATTAGATCTCCCTCCTTGTTACTTACCCCCTTAGTAATTAATTGGAAGATTCAGTTCTTAAATTGACTACATCATTTTTTAACTACAACATTTTTTTCAAACAGGGCTCACTTAGGATTGGACAGAGTCAGACAGATGTAGCAGGCTGTGATATGGCTAGGTAAGAGCTAGCTCATAAACCAGAGTGCATGAGAAAACACAGCCTTTAAAAACACCCAAGAAGACATTTGCTCATCACTGTCTCTCTCCTTGGTTAACACTGCACCTATGAAATAATTTTTGTTCAGGCAAATGACATTTAAAAACAATTCTACATAATGCTGCTATTCATCTACACAAGTGCAAACTGACCTAAAAGGGCTTAAAATAATCAGTCTTCCCACTTCCCACCTTCTTCCCACTTAAAAAAAAAATCAGTTCAGGAATGAGGACTAGCAACTGTGTTCCACACAGTTTCTTCCTTCTCAGTATTCTGTTCACAGTTCACACAACTGCTTCCAGGATCCCAACAAATATATAGCTGAGCCAGTTCAGACACAATTGTCCCTTAAAAACTGGAATCATTCTCATGAGTTTTGGATAGTTGACTAATTCCTGCTGAGAGTAACACTGCTCACCCTTTCTTTACAGTCTATTTATATTCACACTTCTTTAGGTTTTAAGAGTTTTCTACTCATGAGCCCTCCCAAAGTGAGAATTTTAAGAAGACACTTAAGTGAGGAATGTCCCGTAATATTCAGCACAATATATTTCTGATTTATTATTTTCAGAATGAATGGTTTCATCTGCTTTTTACCCCTGAGAACATCTCTGCAGAGTTATTCTTCACCTCATTTTGTTCAGTTAAGCAGTTTGGTGACGTTAGGTTAAAGCAAAATGCTAACAAGGCTGTTTGAAAGATTCTATAAATGCTGCATTCTGTGTCCCACGCTCTAAAGTGTTCACTGCATCATTTGCAATGATAATTATGTGAAATAAGGTAGAAGCAATAACTCAGAAGGAACACAGTAAAACAACTCCAGCTCAATTCACTGGTAACACTGTAATAGTTTTCACTGTAACAGTTTTCACATTCAATGTCCCTTTACACAAAAATTCAATATTAAAAAAAATAATAATAATAAATGTTGATTTGCACTGATAGAGATGGTGATCTTTCTACAAAGATTATTTTTTAACTCCTGTTACATCTTAACATCTGCCATGTAACTTGAGCATATCTGTGTCCGTGTTTTGCTTTTAAGCTCAAATAAAAGTAGGGAGCATTTATCAGAAACAAAATGTCTAGATCTTCGCCAGGACTTTCTTTCCCCATTGTACATATATTTCTGTAGAACTATTGTTAGTGGGCTTCATTACTGTATTTCTTATTATACTGGCAGCCCAAAAGCAAGAACACATTAGCCTGATGAGCTTGGGTATAGTTTCCTGAATCAATACTACTTCTTCAGCAGACACGTAGTAGCAGACAATTGCATAATGAAGCTGTCTGTCTTTATTTACACAATGTATTTTTGTATTCAGCAGGCCAGAAAGAATAGTTCTGTGTAGCAGCTGTCATTGTATTTTTTGCTTATCTCTGTCCTGTCTGCCAATGTTATACTTCACCAGCTGACACCCGCCTTGGCAGAGACCAAGTACAGTTATTCAGTGCCAAAGCAACAACCGTGCTCTGAACTACGACACGATTCATCTCCCTTCCAGCCAGCAACAGGGGACCCTTTCGGTTTTTTCACTGTGTTGTTGATCCGCTTTGCAGCCGTGGAGTTTCAGCGACAGAAAGTTCTGGGAAACAGTCATAGCTCTGTTATGTACCGTGGCAAGGAGCCCGGGGGTGGGAAGGCTGGGCCAGTAGCAAAGGGCAATGGAAAGGGGCTGGACACCCAGAAGGAGACACTTTGGATTGTTGGGTTTTGAAGAACTGGGGTATGAGGTCAGGCTGGAGAGGTAGTGTTTAAGTCACATGAGACTTGAGGTACAAAGCTTGAAATTTCTGACCATGGTCTTGTCTCAGAAACTTGCTTGGACATGCAGAATCCTACTGCTTCTAAGGGAGTGTTAATTGCTCAAGCTCTGAAAAAAGACACCACATGCAGTTTCATGTGTACTTTTGACAGTAAAACTCGGCTGATCTGATACTTCCCTCCTGCCTTTGCATGAACATCTCTATGAAGATTCTTCCCAGAAGTTATAGTTTTGTTCATTGAATATTCATAGAAAGTAAAAATAGATGATAACATACTGATAAAATAAGTGCTCTTGTGGCCTTGTTTTGGGTATTTTATACCAAAATCTCTTTATCTGTTCCCCACAGAGTATAAAACTACATCTGTCAATTGTGTATTCATAGACTTGACTAAATGACAAAGCTGCTCTTCAGCTAGCACATAACCCACATGACTGTTATTTCCCTTTAAGTATGAAATTTGTTAATAGACTGAAGTCGATCTGAAATATAAAAGCCTGAAATTGAAATAGCAGCTTCAGACAAATCTATGGTTCACAGTTTAAACTTTTCCATGCAGCACACTAATTTGATAGAGGAAATCTGAAGAAAATCATGCTTTCATTGGTAGGATTCATATATAGAATCCTACTGTTGACTGAAGTAACTGAATATTTTTTCTGACCATTCTAAGTTACTACTGTGAAGTTGAAAAATGAAAAAAAAAAGGAGAGAAGGAAAAGGAGAAGAAGGAATATAAGGAGGGAGGAAATATGGAGAGGAGAAAAGGAAAGGGAAAAAGAAAAGGGAAATGGATAAAGGCAGCAAGACACAATGAGGGAGAAAAGGAGGAGGAGAAGAGAAAGAGAGAGAGAGAGAGAGTGTTGCTTAAATCTTAGAGGCACTTCTTGCAAAGATTTTACATAAATGTGATGGCAATGTGTCAAAAGAATAGGGAAGTGAAGCAGCAGTGAAAAGCTAGAAAGCTCCACTGTGCTGCATCCTGATGTGCTGTCATTGCCCAGAGTAGCATTCAAGTCCTCAAATAAGCACATCGCTTAGAAAGGAAAAGAGCAGAAACGTCAAAGAAGGAAGGACATAGGGCCACAAAGACAGCTAGTAATCACAGAATCACAGAATGGCCAGGGTTGGAAGGGACCTCAAGGATAGTGAAACTCAAACCCCCCTGCCACAGGCAGGGCCACCAAACTCCTCATTTAATGCTAGACCAGGCTGGCCAGGGCCCCATCCAATCTGGCCTTGAACACCTCCAGGGATGGGGCATCCACAGCCTCTCTGGGCAGCCTGTTCCAGTACCTCACCACTCTGTAAAGAATTTTCTCTTGATGCCCAACCTAAATCTCCCTTCCCTCAACTTAAAACCATTTCCCCTCGTCCTGCAGTTATCTACCCTTTCAAAGAGTTGAGTCCCCTCCCCTCTGAAGGCTCCCTTTAGGTACTGAAAGGCTGCAATGAGGTCACCCCGCAGCCTTCTTTTCTCCAGGCTGAACAAGCCCAGCTCCCTCAGCCTGTCTTCACAGAGGAGGTGCTCCAGTCCCCTGATCATCTTTGTGGCCCTCCTCTGGACCCTCTCCAACAGCTCCCTGTCTTTCTTGTACTGGAGGCTCCACACTTGGACGCAGTACTCCAGATGGGGCCTCACAAAAGCAGAGTAGAGGGGGACAATCACCTCCCTGTCCCTGCTGGCCACCCCTGTTTTGATGGAGCCCAGGATACCATTTGCCTTCTGAGCTGCAAGGGCACACTGCTGGCTCATATTAAGTTTTTCATCTATCAAGACCCCCAGGTCCTTCTCCACAGGGCTGCTCTCAAGAACCGCTCCTCCCAGTCTGTATGGATGCCTGGGATTCCTCTGGCCCAAGTGCAAAACTCTGCACTTTGCCATGTTGAACCTCATCAGGTTCACCCGGGCCCACCTTTCTAGTCTCTCGAGGTCCCTCTGAATGGCATCCCTTCCTTCAACCGTGTCGACCACACCACTCAGCTTGGTGTCGTCAGCAAACTTGCTGAGGGTGCACTCGATTCCATCATCGATGTCATTGATAAAGATGTTAAAGAGCACTGGTCCCAAGACAGACCTCTGGGGGACGCCACTCGTTACCGGCCTCCACCTGGACATAGAGCCATTGATGACCACCCTCTGTCTGCGGCCTTTCAACCAGTTTCTTATCCGTTGAGTGGTCCACCCATCAATTTGGAGACAAGGATGTGGTGGGGGTACCATGTCAAAGGCCTTGCTCAAGTCCAGGTAAATGACATCGGTCGCCTTTCCCTTGTCCACCGATGTTGTCACTCCATCATAAAAGGCCACCAGATTGGTCAAGCATGACCTTCCTATGGTGAAGCCGTGCTGGCTGTCACGGATCACACGCCCTTTCCTCATGTGATCAAGCATGTCATCCAGGATGATCTGTTCCATGATCTTCCCAGGCACAGAGGTGAGACTCTCCAGCCTGTATTTCCCAGGGTCCTCCTTGCTCCCTTTCTTGTAAATGGGAGTGACGTGACCCTTCCTCCAGTCATCCAGGACCTCACCTGACAGCCACGACTTTTCAAATATGATGGAGAGCGGCTCGGCAACCACCTCAGCCAGCTCCTTCAGAACCCTGGGATGCACGCCATCCGGCCCCATAGACTTGTACACATTCAGTCTCATATTCTTAATGGTTGTGAAGAATCTACCTTCTGCCTTTCTTATTTGTATCCACTACTAATTCCTCAAAGGGCCCTCAAATACAGGGAAAGGTATTGGATGATAGTTTACCTGTGATCTGTTTACACCTGTAAGCAGTTTCTAGAGAGAAAAATCCCAACAAAACAACCCATCATTGACACTCAGTGGCAGAGGAATTCAGATTTCAGAATGAACCTAAAACTTTGAAGTGAGCTTTGACTAATGAACTAAAGATTAAATATTAAGTTCTCTAGAACTGAGAGTAATTGTTTAAATGCTGCAAGCCAGCTTCAGCCTTACTGCTTCTTTCTGAGAAAATGTATTGAACTGTTCAGCCTGGTTACCAAAGCTGGATGAAATCAGAATTGTTTTATCACAATATGGCAGCATGGAGATCAATAGGAGTACTGCATATAGGACCTAATTAGTTGAGATAAACTGCTCATATCTTTAAATGAGGGGCATGCCCTGGTACTCCTGCCACCCTCAGGATGCATATTACTGTAACCTTTTGGTATTGACTTTTCTTGTCCTGAACAATTTCTGACATTTCAGATAAGTGCAAAGGTGGGTTGCAGTTCCCATTCCTTTTGAGAATTATTTTTTTCTAAGAGCATGGTAGAAGGTGATGTTGCTGATATGCTGAAACAGGCAATACAGTTTCTATCAACACCTGTGACTTTATGAAAAGAACAATTAAATGATAGGACACCTACTGTGTAAACCATCACAAACAGAAAAATATAGCCCTCAAAACAAAACAAATGGAACTGCAACATGACTGCATAAAAAATGACTGCATAAAAAATGACTGCATAAAAATGATGTCATCTTGGATGTCATTTCAATAGTAGTGTATTCAATAGTCTAATGGACTCAATAATGAAAGAAGGTGAATATGGTCAAGATTACTCCTTTGATAATCAATTCATGACTTTAAAAAAAAAAAAAAAAAAAACACCAAAAACTTTTATTTTCAATATTAGGGGATTTTAGTGTCATCTTCACTACAGTCTAGACATAACTATATCTTCAAATTTATTATATGCTTCTGGTATAAGATCCCACCCATACAATCAAGTTAAATTGACTTAGAAACACTGGGAGATTCTTTTGCTTTTTTATTTTGATTATTCTTCCCAGCAGCAACAATAATCCCAGGAGAGAAACCTAGAAACCATTAAAAGAATCCAGAGGGAAAAAAATAACAGTGGAACAGGAACATTTAAAATAGAGGGTTTCCCTGGCACATGCAGCTTCCTAGTGACTCCCAATATTGTCTCACTCTCTCAAAGGCACAGAGCCCAATGTCTGTGGCAGGCTTTTGTAGAACTACTGACTCCTGCCATGCCAAAGAGAAAGAATGAGAATTAGAGAGAGAGAAAAGATCATGCTTCTGGTTTCCACATTATGGGCCAAGTTGGAAACTTCAATTATTGAAACGGATGTATGGAAAAGCTTGAGAAAATGGAAATGAAGATGAGAGAAGACAGTCATGAAGAAGTAATTTCTCAGGCAGTTTATATACACTTATGATTTTGACACTGCCAACAGACAGTCAGCAACACAAATGGAGGATAAGGAGAGAAAAGAGCAAAGAAAGGAAAACATAAATGGACACCATTGCAATGAATGCAAATATGTGGTTTAAGAACTGGTTTGGGAGAGGAATTGAAAGACAACACAGAGTGCATGCTGTGCAAAGAAAAGGATACTTTCACTCTGGAAGCAAACAATGATAAATCCTACAGGAAGCAAAAGTGAAACAAGTTTAGATGCCAGACTCTTTTCTTTCTACCATTCTTATTCCTAAGGTAAGAGGAAATAGCTCATAATTAGCATGCATGAGACATAGCTTACTGTGCTCAGGGAACTGTACAAAGCTGAAGTGTATATGTGGTAAGAGAGGGGGACAGATGGTACAGTAGAATACAAAACAGAGGACAAAATGAAAATAGAAACCAAAATACATTAGCAAAATAAAAACAAAAACAAACAAGTAAGCAGTAAAAGGGTTCACTGAATAAGTTTGTATCTCTACCTGAATTTCTTTAAACTTTTAGAAACAGTCTTTGGCACTAAGCAGAGTCCTGAACTGGTCTGTGAGCTGCACAATCTCTGATCCAGATGTATTTTGACTCACTCATGCCACTGAATAATATTTCAATAAAGCTGAGCAAACCATTGTGAGAACAGTAATTTATTGCTAGCCTATAATAACAGGAAAAGAAAAATCTCTTTCATATGCCATAGTCAATGCAATTCAGTGCATTATCAAGCAGCTACACTGGATAAAAATTTCCTGAGGAGTTCTTAAAGATGCCTAAATACGGAGATGCCCTTAGTATCAGTTTAACTTATGAGCTGTAATTGCTTAACACTGTGTTACTATCAGAGGAGAGAAGCCTCTGAGGAGACCTCATTGAGGCCTTCCAGTACTTGAAGGGAGCTTACAAGCAAGAGGGAGGACACTGTCTGATAGTGACAGAACAAGGCAGTAATGGGGAGGGGAGATTTAAGTTGGATGTTAGGAAGAAATGTTTTTCTCAGAGTGTGATGAGATGCTGGAACAGGCTGCCCAGATAGCTTGTGGATGCTCTATTTCTGGAGGCGTTCAAGGCCAGGTTGGGTGGGGCCTTCGGCACCAAAGAGGGGCTGAAACTAGATTATCTCTAAGGTCCCCTCCAATCTAAGCCATTCTATGATTTTATAATTCTATGATTCTATGACTCTATGATACGGCTTCTGAGAATTGTTTCTTGGAATGTAGCAAGAGATTCTATGCAAAAAGAAATGGACCAGATTTTCACTAAATTAAAAACTATAGATTGCCTAATTCAGTTAAGTATCTGTATCAGATCAAGTAAAAGCCACACAGTGGCTGACACTGTGATGTGTTCTGAGGCTCAGGTAAGCCATTGATCAATATGCTTACATGGATTTCTGAGGCCAGAGTTCTAGGCAATGGGCCAACAGTACCTCTCACTCTGGACTACTGATCTTGTACAGCTATCTTGATTGAGATTGATCTTTGACTTGAGCGCAGAATGAAATTTAATTTCAAGCATGTGGAGCTGCAGCAAGATATTTAACTGTTCTTTTCCATACCTTGTAGATGAGCCAAAAATACACCATTCCCCATGGACAAGGTTGCTATACTATTGTTTTCATTTAAACTCCTGTCCCCTACTCATTACTTTAATATCTGAATGCAGCTGCATTATATGACAGCAATATCTGTATTTTCTTCCCAAGTGAATGATAGATAAGGGGCTAATTTGTTTAGAGGATGTAAGCTTATGCTAAACAGAGAAGATAATAGGAGAAAGAGGTTATTAAAAGTGCTTTTTAAGAGCTTTAATTTATCCAATAAGTGCATTCTTTGTCTACAAAAGCTCTTTCTCTTTCAAAGAAGATTTCACCATCATTGTTGCTCTTTCAAAATCCACATCTCAGAATTTCAGTCAATTTTGGTATGCCTTGTACCTCCTTGAGTGACTAAAAGACAGTGATATGTACTCTGAATTTGATTCAGTGTCTCCTTTGAAACTTAAACTGCTCCCGATTCTTCAGAGATACATGCTACATTCTGTGCTATTCAGCATTTCTGATAGCATGATAGCTGACTTCATGTCCAAGTCAGCTGCTTTTTCTCACATAAGCACACCTGGAAATAAGGTCATCATTTACCATTCTGCAGATGATATGATGCACTAGTTCCATGTGAATCTTCAGCATAAACAGAGCATAAGATCTCTTGAAAATACATATGAACATGTTGTTTTGTTCTTTTTGTGTTGCTGTGTTGTTGTTTTTTCATAAATTGAGACAGTAATGTATCCACATGCTCCTTCCATAGGACTGCATATATTCCCCTGAGAAGAGGTAGAATATGGCCGTTCAGAACAAATGTCTGGAATTCAACTTCCTTCCTTTTGTCATTGCTTCTACCTGAATCCCTCCCTGAATGGGACTGCTGGGAATTTGTCCTCTGTTAGTGACAAAGATAATAAAAATGGTCTTTGATTACTCTCCATAGGCCCTGCAGGGTTGCCACGAGGTTAGTCTATGAGCAACGTGTGTTTGCTGCCCCGTGCTGGGTGAGCAACTCTATGGATAAACAAGGTGTAAAGATGTAAATGAAGTGCAAAGATGACAAGAGAAAGGTTGTCAACAATCCAGCTTCAGCAAGCATTCCATAAACTATCAGAAAAATTTTCTTATATGATTCTTCTTTCAAACCTCCAGCTGAAAACTTCCACAATTTAGAGATCAGACAGCATGAAACCAAGTAACCAATAAGAACTCCTGAAATGTAGTTAGGGCTTGACTAGCATTTTGCTCTTCTTTTCTTCCACCTCCTAATCCACCAGATACTTTCTGCTATACAACTAGTTGACTCTGAAGTCTTTGGAAATAGAAAATTTTGCTAAGCCAGATGGGTTAAAGAAAATAAACTGTGAGTTGTTGATAAATTTAATCTAGTTCAGACTCTAATATTTTTTTTTACTTTACTGTAGTACTTCTACCAAAAATTAAATGTCAAAAGTTGGGACATCTGTAAAAACAAACTGAATATCATTTTTAGCTTTTCTTTTGAATCATTTTTTTATTAGCTTTCCAGTGAACAACCTCACTAGTAGTATAAGAAGGCATATTTCTCTTTCCATCAAGGACTTTGTGTTTGGTTATTTACTACCAGCTGCTCATGATAAGAATTATAAATATTCACAGGGATCTGGGAGTGTGTGGTAGGTAATAAATCTGTCTAATTTTTGTGTATTTTAACATACTGTGATGTGATCTTAATCTCTCTAAGTCTAAAGAAAAAGAAAATCTGTCTCTTTATAAAAGATACATTAGGTACATGAAGATAATGCTGTTTTCAATTTAATTCCAATGTTGAACCGTATTTTTGTTGATGGATTCTTGAAGTTACTACACAAAGGTCAAACAGGAAGTATGTATTTTTATTCTACAATGAGACAGAACCAGATAGTGTAATAACACTACTTCAGGGCATCATCTTAAGATCATAGAGTCATATAATCATAATTCCTTCTGAAGATTCCTTTTTATGTATGAATTCGGAAAAGAAAGCTAGTAGATGTGAATGCAAAATAAAAATTTCAGAATTACTAACAATTGAAAAGTTTAGGTTTGCTGCAAATAAAAATATTAGTTTATATATATATACAGTGTAAAAATATTAGTGCTTACCTAGCATTTCTCAGTCAGCAAACTAGGAAGCTCAAGTCATTTACAAAATGGTTAGACATGGAGGAAGAAATTCCTCAGGCATTTCTCTTAGGACTACTCGGACATATTGCTGTGCAACTAAAATTTATATATTGAGCCACTTTGTTACTTCAAGCATCTATGTGGTATTATTTCCTTTTAAAATGGTGATAGTCATCTTCATGACAGCAACAGAAGTCCTTTTGCAGGGAATGGGAAAGTATGTTTCTGCAGCTCCTGCATCCAAAAGAGAGAGAAAAGAAGTCTTCAGTAGAAATGTTTCCATCTTGAAGAAGAGTTTTATATGCCTCCAGGGACTTCAGAACAGTCTGTTGTAGATCTTTTAGAGCAATAATATTCCGTTATTTTTTTTATTGCTCCCAGATCATTTTACGGTTTGTGAGAACTGTGATTAGATGATTTGTATGAAGAAAGATAAGAAATTCTGCACTTGCTTAGTTTGTAAGGAAGTGTGTCAGTTTAGTGACTTTAGTATACACCACATAGACTCTTTAATGCTGCTACAATAGCTATTAATCTTAGTGCTTTAACAGTTTACTCAGTGAAGTAAAAAAAAAAAGCATTAGAGAAGGGACAAAAATATTATAATTCAAGGCTTCTATAAAAAAATTGTTCTTCATCTACTGGCAGCCAATGCTTTCATACTATTCATTGGTAAGAAATGTTTTTCTGATATATGATAACGCTTCTCTCATGATAGCTTTTGTACCAGAGGTAACAGCAGCTTGATCTTCTAATTTGTGTTTGCTTGATAATCTAGAAGTTGCAGAGATCCTCTTGGGCAACCTGCAGCCAGTCCTCCCTTTTGCGATTTGTCATAACAATTGACTATCTATATCTATTACTGACGAGGACCCCAGTTTTGGTTTTGCAAGCCCTCTGGTAAATCAGATGGAATGTTATTATGACACCCAAGGCATCCAGAAAATACATTATTGTTGTCTTGCTGCTTAGAATTTGTTTTCCAGTTGTCCTAGAGACACCACAGAGATCTAAGTTCCACTAAACTACCCACTCTGCAGAAAGAATCATAGTGTCTACTCAGTGTGTAGTTCAAGGACTTTTGTCCTGGGAAGCTTAATAAATTAGCAGAATATGTGAAATTAAATTGCGTTTGTTAAAATATGCCAAATCCTGCAGGTACCCCCCTTGCAAGTAATATGTTTTTCCTCAATCCTATTTAAATCCTGAAGAAATTAATTACAACTTGCTTGTATATTCTTTTTTTGCAAATTGCAGCATGCAACTGAGTGCATGAGAACACCTTTATCCAGATCTCACTATAAAGAAATCAAAATCACGGTCTATTCAGGACCTATACATGGAAAGATGTACAGTAAGACTTGGACAAGAGGCAAACAATGAAACCAAGACAAACTATTCAAGAAGTCTTCTGATTTCAGTATTTTGATAGAATGGTTTATTTTCTTGACGTGATATTCATATATGTATAAACGTCTTTTTTTTTCAGGATAATCAGGTATAGATTTACTGAAGAAGTTGGAGGTGCGTGGCTGGCCTTGGGCAGCAAGCAGGTAGCAGGAAGAAGTCGCAGAGACAATCTGGGAGGAAGCAGCAGGACTCAAGTAGCAGGCCCAGGAGAGTCCGTCAGCATGCAGGAATTCTGTAGTAAGGAATCTGATGGCAGACACCTTTGTTCTTCAGCATCATAGTAGAGCGCACAGCAAGTCCAGGAGGGAGAGAGGCAGGTCGTGAGGCTTCTCATGTCAGAAACCTCTTCTTCTTCATGAGGAACCTGTTGCCAGAATACCTAAATGGTTTTCAGTTCCTGTTTTATCCTCCTTTTTCTCCTGCCTACATGACATCCCTGGGTGCTTGAGCAAGAGTCATGCGCAGCACCTCCTGAGATGGCCATCTTCCTCAGATAAGCCCACACAAAAGACTGCTTCACGGCCATTAAGCTGCAACTTATCTCTCTCTCGTTGCCCCTGGCCTTGTCCATCTGTGTCCCTCAGACAAAGGATTTCACAACCCTTGCCCACGACTTGACCATTAGTGTTCTCCAGACAAAGGATTTCTCAGCCGTTGCCCAGGACTTGCTTGGACTTGTTCATTTGTGTCCCCAGCAAGCTTTGAGACAATGATGTAAAAGAATAATCTCTTACAGTTAGATACTAGTATCAGGAAGAACTTCTGTACTGTTAGAATAACACAGTACTGGAACAGGCTGCCCAGAGAGGCTGCAGAGTCTCCTTCTCTGATATATTCAAGACCCATCTGGACTCTTACCTGTGTGACCTCCTGAAGAAAACCTGCTTTAGTAGGAATTTGGATCTTACACTCTCTGTAGGTCCCTTACAACCTCTGTGATACTGTGATTCTGTGAGGGCTCAGAAGGCTGACACCAAGAAGGATGTATTGCCACTGCTGATGGAGCTGGAGCCTGAACAGCTGGAGCCCACATTTCTCATAGAGCAATATCTGCCTCACCTGAGACAAAGCTGTGTAAGATATTTTCTGATGTCTTCCTTGAAGTAGAAGATGTAGGTGCCAAAGACAGTGCTGACCCATGTCCTTCATGTATTTGATGCAGAGATATCTGCAAACATCTGAAATATATTGAGACAACACAAGCAGTCAGACTCCAATACCTGTCAGGCCAAGAAATAAGTAGGAACATGCATGCTACACTAGTAGACTCGCTTATGCAAGCATAACTGAAATTCAAGCTGTTTTAGGAGAGTCTCTGCTTGACTGTTGCAATCTTTGATCACTTTCTTCAGGACAATGTTATGTCAAAAAAGAAGATAAAGTTGGTTGGCATTACAGCTATATATAGATTTATTAAGATTTATTATTAGGATTTATATTTATTGTAGGATTTATTTTAAGTTCTATAAAGTTTAGAATGTGGTCAAAGACATAAAATACGTATTTGTGCCTATTTACACTCATATGAGGACTTGCACTTATTTTATAGCTGGACTATGAGTTTCTTTCAAGGCAGCATATTTTGGGTTGAGTAAGCCACCTTACTCATCTTATGGATTTTTCTGTAACTTCAAATTACCAAAATGAAATATTTATGCAGATTTCTGAATACCTGTAAAATTAAGAATAATAAGATAAAGCAGAACATGAAGAACTTGAGAAAGTCACATAATAGGAGATACTTTTCATGAGAAAAATGTTGATACCTTTAGAATCAATTATGGAAAAGAAACAAAATCACTGACAGTGTGGTAGGAAATAATGTGTATTTTTCAGCTTTGGTTACTGAAATTTTGAAATCTTTTTTATATTTGGAGGAAGATTTCTACTTATTCCCCTGAAACAATGATATTATCTAGTCATCCTATAAAAAATCAGCTTAAATAACTTCATTTGTTTGTCTGAATTGTCTCTGTGATCTGTGACCTAAATTATTTTTACTGTCTCAGAGCATCAACTTATTGTATAGATCAAAGATGAAACATGCTCTCACATCAATTTAAGCACTCTGTAATCTTAGATCTTTTATTATATGCATTATGGTAACCTAATTTCAAAACAAGGACCCATGCTTCACAACTGGCAGTGGGTAATTATGGGGAAAAATAAGTGTATTGTGGTGTAATGAGCATGCCAAAGCAAAGTGGTAAAATCATAGCCCATCCTAAGAAAAATGTGAACTTTTCCACCAAATCCACAATCATGTATCCAAACAGTTCACAACTTCAGACCTATATACTTCAAAAATTCCCTCTTTTAAGCATGATCAAATTTGTAGAAGGGGGAAAGTGCTATGTTAAAAAAGTTGGATGTACTGTGTTGAAGTGACTAAAGTTCTTTTATAAAACAAGAGTAACACAAGAATTACGTCTAAATCCATAGAAATCATTAAATATTAGATTAAAGGGGTTTCTAATAGAATGAATTTACCTGTACAAAGAAAATCCAGCATAGTTTTTCAGAGTTAAACCACTAGAGCGCTGCCTATGGTTTGTGCAGTGAACAATATGCTTTAATGGCACTGCAACTGCTTTCTACTCAAAATAGAAGTGTGTTGCTACATGCATATAGATTTGTCTGTAATGTACCTTTTCCATATGTTTAGAGAATTTAACAGCTAGTTAATTAAAATATCACTCAAAAGAATTGCACTGCACACAAAAAAATATTTTGTATCTACCAATGGCAAAATTGTAAGGGTTCTCCACTGTATAAAGAAAGACAGAGAGAGATTCCTCAGACAGCTGAAGTATACAGCATATATATCACTGAAGATGAATTTATAAAACATTTGCTTGCTTATATGGCAAGAATTATGCACTACCAGAGATACAATAGATTTAAAATCAAAAAACATCATTTCCATATGTATATGCTTACTGCATGTAGTTGTTCTGATAAAGTTAATTTTCTTCACTATGGCTAATATAGTGCTATGTTTTGGATTGGGGAGCAAAACAGTGTTGATAACGCACCATTGTTTTAGTTGTTACTGAGCAGTGCTTACACAGAGTGAAGGACGTTTCATCTTCTTCTGCTGCCCTGCCAGTGAGGAGCCAGGGATGCATAAGTGGCTGGGAGAGGACACAGCCAGGAATTCTGACCTAAACTTTCCAAAGAGATGTCCCATACCATATGATACCATGCTCAGCAATAAAAGCTGGAGGAAAGAAGGAGGCAGGGAGGGGTTGACTATGGGAGTTACAGTGTTTGTCTTACAAAGAAACCATTGCATGGGATGAGTCTTGCTTTTCTGAAAGAAGTTGAACATCTGCCTACCTGTGAGATACAGTGAATTAATTCCTGATTTTTCTTTGCTTGCATGTGCAGCTTTTGCTTTACCTAATCAGTTGTCTTGAACTCACTTCTTAGGTTTTCTCACTTTCACTTTTCTGATTCTTTTCCCCATCCCACAGCTGTAGGGATTAGCCCACAGCACTACATAAAGAGTATAAGGAAATCAGTGAAAGTCTTTTTAACAGAAAACTTTGAAACATTTGGTAAAAGTCAATTCAAAAGGCTCTAAAACTATTTTGTTGATGTTGTTGTTTTGTTTTAATGATTGTCTTTTTTTTTTTTTTAGTGGTTTGCATACCAATTATGTCTTCCAGTTTCAACCTAAGCTGAACTTCTCAGTGAAGATAAAGACAAATCTTCAGGCATTGTCTAGTTAGAGATTAAAGCTGCTGAGAGCAATCAGTTTCCCTTTGACATCATCCCAGCCTTTACAGATTTTAGCAAAACTGTAAAACTGATTCTTCAAGTCAGATGAACTGTTATGCCATGAGCCTTGTTGAATAGTCCTTCAGTCCTTCTGAATTGAATAACTGAATTCAGTTCTGAATAGAAAAAAGTACATGGGAATTCTTAACCACCACTGCGGGGAGGGAATTACTTTCCTCATATTTTGCCATTTGCATCAGTCTAAGATCTAATTTTTGAGTGACATGCACATATATTCTCTACTGCTCGGCATTTCAGCTGATTTTTTCCCAGTTAGCATATCATCCATTTTGACCCTAAAATTTTGTTTCCACCTCATGCTACAATAAAAATAAAACAAAGAAAGTTTTTTTTTGTTTGTTTTCTCTTCCACATACTTCAAAGACTGATATTTAAAAGTGGACAAAATAAACAAAAGTTTTACATTTTTAGTAATCACATTTCCTCCAGTTCTGCGTCACTCCAGTAGCATAAGGCTCCATCTGCCTAATTTACCTTTCTAACTTATTTTCCTTTACATCTAATGGCTGTGCCATCTTTAAAAATGTATTTCTTATTAGGGATTTAAGCATCAGATTTATAACAGGTTTATAATTCTGGAGGAGAACTACTACTACTTAGGTACCATTACTGAATGATGTAATGAGTTTTTTTTCTATCTTATGTAGCTGCAATGGTCTAGAATTTTCTGTGAATTCTTACTTAAAATGAATACTTTTTAGAAGAAACAAGCAGCGATGTAGAACTAGTAGACAGTATCCTCTATCTTTCCTAGTTCATTATTAACATGAAATGGAAATTATCTGTTTCTAAATAATGATAGTTTATGTCTGTTACACTTTCTCTAAGCACAACCATGATTTTTGAGCTGTTCTTACAACTTCTAGTAAACTTTTATTGATGACATTATGTTTCTATTCAAAACAAAAACAAAATCTTGAAAATCTGCAAAGTTGCAACATATAACTTTTTTTTTTTTCACATTACATAGTGCTACTAGGTAAAGTTTTCCATGTTGTAAGAAGTTATTTGGCCACGTGGTTCTTATTAACATCAATTAGATTCAGATGGCAAACTCACTATTTTTACTTTAGGCAGCTATAAGTTTGTGTACACATACCATTATGTTTCACTGAAGCTACTGACCTCTGAGGTACAAGAGTGCTTATTTCTACCTGGAAATCTGCTAACACTTGCTGATTTTTTTCTCAGGCAAATTTTGATCCACCAGCAATTTCTCTGCATACATATCCTCTTCACAAATACTTCTCTAAGGAAGTTTATTGTATGCATTTAGGAAATGAAAGAGCATTATTCACACAAAGAACTTGATAAAATAATAATCATTCACATGTGTTAACTGTTATGGTCTTTTCCAAAAAGAGATATAATAATAACCCTATGTAAGCTAAAAGACCACCATGAACAAAGAAGGGTGGGTTTTCACACAGAATAACCAGCAAAGAATCTACGGTGAAATTTCTCTGCTGTTAGTGAAATTATGTGGCACAATACTTATGAACATGCAGACTAATTCTACACTGAAAGAAATACTTGCAGCGTAAAAAGCCCCATTCCTAAATATAGTTCTTACTCACCTTGGACACATATATTATGTAGCTCTTACGCGTTTTATGCATATATGTTACACAGCTCTTATGCAACTTACACATATATGCATAAGCTCTCACCCAGCTTATTGCAGGTCGGGCCAGGATCCAGTTAAGAGCTCCTTATGTTGTTCTTCTCTCCGTTCAGAGGAATCAAATTCAGTCTAGAACAAAAAATCATCACACGAAGTTCACCATAGTGATTATACGTGTTACTATTGCCAACTTTCGATATCACCAAGAGTTACTGCTTTAGTAACTGCAAAATAAGGCTTCTAAACAACCTGTATTCTTTTATTTCAGATGCTCTATCTCACAGACTAGTGCCATAGTTGCAGTTGCAGTCATAGTTCATGTGCTGCCTTGTGCTGACTCTGACAAGAAAACTGTGATTAGGTAAAGTGCAAAATATCTGCTGGGACACAATATTCTAAAATTTTGGCACACTTGTTCAGTGAACTACACTTCAACTACAATTCAACTGTTCGCAAGGTGATTCAAGGGTAGAAATCACTGGGTTTTATCATTTCTTGTAAACAATAAAGAAGATTGACCTATGAAATTTACATACTGGGAGACAGATTCCAAAATCTACGTTGATTCATTTAATAAAAATACATCTCCAGTTTCTGAATTTCTTAATATTCACAAGTGCCAGTGAAGTCAGCACGAATCACAAAAATCTGGGACATTTAAGTACCAGAAAACACTTCTGTAATGTGGTAGTGTCCTGGTTTTATAATTTTGGGTTATCAATATTCCACATCATAACATCATGTAATGCACTGGGGATTTGACTGTTGATGCTCAAGTTCCGGGTGCCTGTCCAGAGGAGAAGAAGAACTACATTCCTCAGGGGGCTTTGTGGTCAGCGAGGAGATGCAACTCCTGGCAAGGTCACCTGATATTCTCTTCTTCGCCTGCTCTTCTCTGTCTGCTCTTCTCCATCTGCTTTTCTCCGTCTGCTTTTCTTCATTGGCTCAACTGGACTGCACTTCTCACCTCAGCGTTGTGGTGAGGCCTATCCACCTTTTGCACACACTCCCTCTCTCATTATATTTTGCTGATACTATATTTAGTAAATTAGTTTGTTTCACCTCAGATTGTTGCCGCTGTTTTCAATTATTCTGGGGTCCCCTGTTTCCATTTTCCAGAGGCGCGGATCTGCGGATCCCTCTGCCCAGCTAGTCGCAGAACCGGGCCGAACCAGCCCATAAACCACTGACAGGTAGGATCACGAAGCCGCCATAGTGAGATTGCCTTCTCATTGTTTTTTTTCCTGAAATGTTTTTGCTAGATCACACTGGTACTACTATTCAGTTTCTAAAAATGTGCCCTTTAAAAGAGCAGCAGCAAAACACTTGACCTGAATAACTTTATCTTCAAAAACAGAAAACTCTGTGCTTGAGACACAGTAATCAAAAAGACTGAAGAGAAACTGTCTCCTACTTTGTTGAAGACCTTTGTAAGACAATTCCTTTCCTTACTTCCTGTTTTCAGGGCAACAAACTTCTTGTTATAAGCTGACAAGATTATTCTCTCTGGTGCTGGTAAGACTTAGCTATAGCTGAATCTGTTACATGTTGCAGACAAAACAGATCATTCTTCTGATCTCTGATCAGGACAATCACAGCTGCCTTTTTTCTACCCCCACCTGCCTGCTGGAGAAGTTTCTCCACGCTAAGCCTATGCTTCTCACCAAACATCTTCCAGCCCCTCTGACTCGCTCTGACCCCGCCAGCAGCAGCCAGGTCAATGGACATGAACAGCTTTCCTCTCAGCTACCCACTTTCACGTTCCCTCAACAGTATGTCCCAAATGCAGCATTTATAAAGCAAACTGAAAACAAACACATTAAACAGTTTTGCTCACATTTATAAGGTGCCTAAATATTTATTCAGGAACCAAAACATCCTAAAAGAACTAGCTTTAAGGATTAGAAATCCAAACAAACTCCCAAAAGAGCATGTTCCATAATTGCTCCTGTTTGAGTAGTGGCCTGACATGAGTCTACCTCTGTAAGTAAACTCTTTTGTTCCTGGCATGTCCTCACCAACACCATACAAAATAGGATGCTCACAGAGCATGCTAGGTAGTGATGAATTACACTTTTTTTGCATAGGGCATATAGGAGACCTAGTTCTCTCTTCCTCCCCATGCGCAACCAAGACCTCTTTGTGTTTATTTGAGGAATTTGCCTTCATTGGCTCTCCCTTTTTCTCTATGATGCATAATCCTGATGTGGTATTTAGTTTTCTTTTTTTCTTTTTGTCTTTTCTGTTTGTTTGTTTGTTTTTTTCTTCATCCAGTGATCCCTATTTTCTGCAGCAAAACCACATCTGGTCCCATCAATTGCACAGTCTTACACCAATTGCACAAATATTTATATTATTTGCCACACTGATTGAATACTAAGTGAGAAAGGGGAACAGTCTTCTATAATAATGACAGCGGGCACCATATTCTTGAGAATCCTTTTTTTTTTTTTTCTCTCCTCCCCAGGCATTTAATTTCACGGTAACTTAAACTCTATAATAAAAGAGGTCTAGTTGCTCCTCTCCAATGCAAGAGCTTTCCCTGCTTTCCCTTACCACAAAGATTCCAGTGTTGCAGACACTTGACTTTTAAATGATCCAGAGGGAATTATTCTGAAACCTATTATTACTCTTACTTTTATCCTGTCCACATTTTACTATAGAGTGTGATAAATGTTATCCATGTATCAGAGACCTTACACCTGAAGACACCATTTAACCACTGAATGGTCATTTGTACCAATTTTTCCCGAATGGCCTGACCTAGTTTCCCTGTCTTCATATACTTCCTTGGATCCTGTTTCTAACCTTTCTGATTACTCAACATCAGACCTCTAATTTTCAGAGGTATTTTTATGCCTGTTCCCTTTGGAGCCATGATACTGTTTAGGTTATCATCTCAATAAAGTAAGTTTATTGGATTCTTTGAGGGTTACCTGATACAAGGTGTTAAATAGAGAAATGTGTGAATGGATTTTTTAGTTCAGCGACCAGACACTGTAAAAATAAAGACCACAGCTAAAAAAGATACTTTGGAAAATTGGGTTTACTCGCTGACACTTTTTGTCTCCATACTCTCCTTCTCTCATTCCTAACACATGAATATGAATGAAAGGTTTATTTTTGAATTCTTTTTTCCTCAAAAATATTTGAATTCCCTTCAATATATATATCTACATTCCTACAAAATGAAATAACAACTGTATGAATTCCTTCACCTTAAGATGAGTGAGTTCTTTCTTTGTCTTAAATGATATTTGGCATTTATTTTTCAATTGTATTTATGTTTCAAGTTAATCAGTTAATTCTCCTAACTACCTTGTGCTTTTTTTTTTTTTTTTTTAAAATCTCTTTAAACAGCCCAGTTATCTTTTTGATAATACAGAACTCAAGTTTCAACTAACTATCCAAGGTATATTTCTTGCAGAGTAAGACAAATAGGTATTTTTATATTCCTCCTCCATTACATGATTTCTCCATGGAGACATTTTAAAATTACATTGGTGATTTTCTGCCATAGCATAATGCAAACTCCTACAATATCTTGTTATCTTGTTATCTGTTTTATATAATCTCAGAACTACTTTTGGCATTCCTCTTCTCCAGCTTCTCTTCTGCAATATTGCTGGGCTTTTGAATAATATTCTGTAGCTATCAACGCACACTATACTGATGACATTCTCTGTGCATATGTCTAAGAGCTCTAGAATTTCAGTGCAATTTTCTTTGTTCTTTGTTCTTTAAATTCTTACTATATGGAAATTCACTGTCATATATGTGCTCTTTCTTCTAGATCATTAATTAATTTGAAAAGTAAAACTGAAACACAACAGTGAAATTTCTCAAAATGTAGCGAATGCCAGTGCAAGCCACTTTTTGTTGATTATCATCACTATTTCTGATCACCATGTCTACCTTCAGATTAATTCTCATATTAATGCACTTTTTTTTCTTTAAATTAGTTCTGCTCACATTCTCATGTAGTACTTATAAGATGATAATTAGATGCTAGGAAAGTATGAGAACTGAGTTGCAATTTGTGTTTTCTTTCCAAATTTCAAGTATCAAATATACAACATAGAATTCCAAAGCACTGAAGACTAGGAGGGTCCAAGAATGTCAGGGAAACAGTATTAAAAGACAAAAAACTATAAAACTCCAGATGGGGTTATAACAATGAGAAAGAGACTGGGATTAAGAGTAAGCATCAGTTTCTGGTGCATATGGAAAATTGTTCATGTTTCTGTGGGGACTGGATTGTAATAGATTTTGTTACCTCACTTCAGAGTTACATTTAGTTTATATAGTTTATGTAGTTTATAAGTCTGAATTTCATTCCAGATCTTTGATTATCTCCCTTGTTCTTTTATACTACTTGATTTTGTGTTCCTTTCTGTAAAAAAAAAAAAAAAAAAAAAAAATCTGTGATTCTTTTCCCAAGATAGACTACAATTAATCTTTTACAAAATCTATATAAGACACTTCTTGGTGTAATGAAGGTTGCAACACAGTTAACCAATATAACAATGTGTTATCATTTACAAAAACAATCCATTCTAACCATCAGAAAAAATGCTTGACTAACTCCAGGGACAACTGCCATGTAAACAGACTTCAGAAAAAAAGTGCTAAAGAAAAACAAATTTATTTTATCTGTTTCAAAGGATTCTAATCTATGTGTCTCTTTTTTGTTACGTAAAACAATTAATAAATGCTCAGATATGGTCTTACAGTGGAATTATATACCTCCATTTTTACAGGAAATATTTTACAACTTTTGATAATAAAATTCTTTCTACAACTCCTCCATAATGTTTTTAATGCAACCATATTATTTAAATATTGTATGTCAAAATTAAGTGGATGGTTAAACTACCTTTGACTATACCACAAACATGTCACAATAAAAACTAACCATTAACGATTAAGTCCATCAAAACACTTACCCATAGAGATAATCTCATGGAATTTATAAATTTAGTATGTAATTAAGTCCTTTACTTGGCCAGATCTATAAATTGAACTGCAAAACAAAGGAGAAAATTGAACAGTTTCTGGTTGTTAGGGTTTTTGGTTGTTTTGTTTGTTTGTTTGTTTGTTTGCTTGTTTGTTGTCTTGTGAGTGTGTGTGTGTGTATTTTTGTTTGATTCTTTGTTTTTGTTTTGTTTTGTTTTTAATTTAGGGTATATTACAATTTTAGGATACATGATTCACTTGTTAATGCTGTAGTTAAACACCCTTCTGTCCTAGATTTTGTATTACTTGTTGTACTGGAGCACACAAAGCTTCACCTTGGAAACTGGAAAGACCACAAGCATCCTGTATGCATAAGTGGACTGACTGGCTGGACACTAGAAGAAAGACTACGAAGCATGAGACTGTAGAAATCATTCAGATTCAAATTAATTTGTCAGCTGTGGCATGTGCTACAGTTTCTACTTTTTAACTTCAGTTAATAAAATATTTCCTGTAATTTCTTCAAAGAGAAAAATTTGAAAAGCTGAAGGCATATTTTTTCAGAAACTATTTTTAATGTTTCTGCTGTTTAAGTCAACATCTTCCACATACGCCTTTAAACTTAACTTCTGGAAAGTGCTAACTGACTTTCTTCACAGTCAGGCCTTCTCATATGCATTAAATGAGGTCTCCCAACAGTAAGACTACCAAATCACATACCACCCATGAACAAATTACTTTCACTTCAGTAAATATGACCTAACTGAGTTATGACAAGTACTATTTGAAACTGAAGAAGTTCAGGCTATAATATTATATCCAAGCTATATATCTTATATTGCATCAACATTTTTAATACATACAGGCCCTTTTAACCAAATATTAAACGAAGGCTTAGAAGTCAGTAAGGGAAGAAAGTCTTCTTCAGCATTTTCACTTTCTAAAAATTTAGAGTGAAATTTCCATGTCCGTGAATGCCACTACAGCCAAGATTTCAGTGCTCTCTTTGAAACAGAAGCCAATCTGAACTGTTTGAGCTTTTATTAGTGGAAAAAATATAGATGAACTTAGGTGACTGAATGCAAGACCAGACTGCAGAGAAATTCCAACAGCATGTGACTTTGATCCACATGTTTTAAAAATGCAGTCATAGTTTTCTCTGGTTATTTTGATGGTCATAATATAACCAGGAGTAAAACTACATTGGCAACTTTGTATTTTTAAAAAATGCATACTAGTTGTATCACATCACTAGTACAACTGTACTGAAAGAATTCCTGTTACCTTTACATAAACAAATGAATTAAAAAACAAACAAAAAGCAGGGAGGTAAGCACTTTTAGTTATTATTTCTTTTCCGGTTTAGGATTTTTGTTGTATTGCATAAAATAAGAGGAAACATTTGTTCTAGCATACTGTAAATTCTATCAGGAATAAACTTGTATTCATGCGTGCTGTTTCTGATCTTCTATGGAAATGTGTTTTATAATGAAGTTGCCAATAGTCAACTGCACAAATTGGTTTTGGATGCTACTCAAATATTCCCAAGAATACCAGAGTCCTTTCTTAATTTCCCAAATTTTCAATATTTAATATGATATATAGCTTTTTCTTTTCCTCATTTATCATTCAGCAGCAGTGAAGATTTTTTGAAATTATTTTATCTGCTGGATTTTTTCTTCTAAAATCTTTACTATACAGCTGCTTCCACAAGATACTACCAGTTAAACACAAGGTAATGTAGTTAATAGAAAAACTTTGCTTGAAGTAAGTAGGCTGAGCAGAGGAATGTCGTTTCTGAAGGACAAAGCCCTGCTTTGCAGGAATGTCTTCTCTTTTTTGTCTTTTTCTAACAAGTGAACGCAGACACTTGAATTTAGAAATTGCACTGTATGGGAAACAGCATGTCAAACAGATGTTTGGGAATCTTTTCAGTGGCATAGAATTGATTCTGTCATTGAAGCAGTGTAAAACGTAGAGAGAATCAAAGATCGTAAGCATATAATCTTTGCTGCTTTTTGTTAATGGTATTCACTGAGTTATTAATGTGATTGTGATAAAGGAAAGCTTGCACATATGAATTGCTTTATAGGGTAGAGGTTTCTTAGCCGGATGTTAGGTGTTATATTTGATTGTCAAATTAAGCAGGTTATTGTAACTCCTGCTGTTTTCAAAAGATGTTACAGACTGTAAAATAAAGATGTCTCAGTTGATTCAAAACAGTTGTGATGATGCATAAAGACAAAAATCAGTATGCAGACTGACAGCTCTGCTTGTAGGCAAGCAAAGAAAATGGGACTCAGCTGGCCAAATGAAGTCATCCTCCATGACAAGTATGAACTGGTCGCATCTTTGTAGTCAGTGAAAAGAAATAAACATTTCTGGAATGAGATTTACCCTACTCCACTAAAAGATGTCAGGAATAGCTACTTGTGCTGAAAATGCCTTATAACCTTTGAATAGCTATATTTTGTTGAGAAATAAAAATCTTAAGCAAGGAAACAATCATTTGTGCCAAATATTGGCTTTCCTTATTATGTAGCAGTTAGATGTGTATTCTGCTTTTCCTAGCTGCTGCTGAGATCAGAATTTAGAAGTGTACAAATAGTAGGAGAAATGTCATGTTTACAATTCTTTTCAGTGTAGTGAGAAACAGGAAGTGACAGAAATAATATTCTTGGCTGACAGTGTAGCAAAGGTTTCTCAGAAATGATTCTTGGGGATATCTAACAAACGCCTTACCTTCTGGTTTTGTGAGTTTGCAGATGAGTAGAAATGAAAATGTGAGAAACCCATCCATTTTGTTTTTCTATTAAGACAAAAAGGGTTTCCTTTGACAGGAACAAGGAAGAGACACACTTAGCAAACAAACTTATACTAAGAATGCTTTTCTGGAAATATTTATTCTTTACTCCTAGAAATTATACAAAATACTGTTTCACAGTGATATCATTTGAAACAGGGAGTCGATGCATATTAAGTTATTGAATGGAGGTCCAAGGTTATCCTCTCTGATGAATTTTGTTTAAAAATACTTGACACATGTTGAAATCTTTTTCTTCTAAAAGTCAAACAAAAACTGGCCTTTCTAAAAATTGCACAAAGTTCAGAAAAACACTATATTTTTTAAGGTTGAAGTAATACCCAAAGCGCACAAGGAAGACCCTCTTTTTAAGTAACAGTTGTATATCTTTTTGCCTCATAATTTACTATTAATCTATGCCTCTTCAGTGAGGGTGCATGAAACATATATTTGATCACTCTCTCTGTTGAGCTGATGAGAATAGACTTAAAGCCCAATTCTTCTCTTCCTTGTATATCTGTGCTTTCTTTCTACTTTACTTTTGTGATTCTCTGCTTAGTAACTAATTTGTTATTAACACGGACTGTATTTTTTTTTCATGTAGGAATGACTTTGTAATGTGAAAGAGGAGTTAATTGTACACATACTCCCCCACTCCCCACAAACAAATTAATTAATTAATTGATTAATAACCACCAAGGATTTTTCAGAATTAATCAAGTTCTTTGTCTCCAGGAAAAGTTAACAGGCTTCAAAAACTACAACTCTAAGCCTGTCAAGCAAGCAAGAAAAAAAAAAAAAAAAAAGAAAAAAAAAAACATAGAAAAGGTAACATTAAAGAAGATCCTTCTAACTCTACAGACTTAGTATTTCAGAAGTTCTATGTGGTAGTTACAGAGGCTTTTTTTTCCTCCCAAATCCATGGGCCACAATGTTATCATTTGGTAGAAGTCACATGAGGTCTCACATTCGTGTCTGTTGGTTTAGACAGGACATTCTTAGATTGAGATCAGGAGTGGTTTATCTATATGAAATCCCCCTGAAGTGTGTCTTAGCTGCTGAAAGTCGTTTTCCCTGGTCTTGGCTAAATCAGCATTGTCTCAACTATATTTTTTCAAAGAATAATTTCTGTAGTATTTCTATCTGCTCCTAATCATTTTTGAACAGTTATCAGTGGGTAAAGTAGTATTCCTGAGTAAATATCATTTTTTCTCATCTGCCTTTCTTGAGGATATCTATATGGTATTCCAGAGGCTGTTTTTCTGACCTACACTTTAGGACAGCACTAACTATTTGTGATGTTCCATATGTAAGGGGAAGGAAGAGGTGACCAGACTTACTAATACCCCCATTTAGATTAAAGTAAATTGATATGCAGAGATCCACACATAATCATCAATTTTAATGAGAAACTATATACTACAACTATTCCAGAATTGCTGGCACATAATTATCCCTAAATATTGGCAATCTAAAACTTGGAATATATATCAAACTGTGCAGCTAAACTATACAATCTTCAGGAACTGAAATAAGACTTGCAATTATTTAACAAGTTCACAACTTAACAACTTTACAAGAGATACTGCTTTAAAGAAATTGAGGTCTTGCAATTGCTGAATAATTTTATGAGAGGAAAAAGAACAAAAAGAGAAAAGTGAAGAAAACAAAGAAAAAATGAAAAAGATTGATTACTGGTCTATTTTAATGGTGTGTTTTGAGTAGTTCCAGTGTCAGTGCTGGAGAAGGGCTGGTGGAGAGCAAATGCATTCATCTGGAGGTTGTAGGGTAGAACTGACAATCAGCAGCAATGACCACCAAGAAGAGGACAACCCCAGAGGGTCTCTCTCAGGCACCCTTTTGTGCCTGCTAGGTTTGCAGGTGCACCATACCAAAGTCATAAGCAAGCAAGTTTACAAAAACAAGTTAGTCAAAAATAAGTTTGCAGGCTAAACTTTCTCATGGAAAGGCTAGGCCAGTTTGTCAGTGAAGCAAGATTATGTCATGTGAGGATGGGCTATCATATTTGCTGATATCAGCCTTCAATTGGCTGCCATGGTGATGGCCTTGAACTGCAGGCATTTGAGACATACCAAGCACACCCAGAAAGTCAGAAAGTGTTTGGTTTTTTTTGTTGGTCTTGTACACTATTTGAAAACTGTCTGGTGACTGTTGCTGTTCAAACTGAACTGATGTCTCAGAGTTGAATGATTTACTGCCAAGAAGTGACCCACTTCCTCTATGTGGAAAGCTGAAACAAAAGAAGCCTTAAACAAGAACTTTAGACAAACACTAAAATTTCACATAACTGAAAAAAAAACAAATGTCACTATGTATATCCATTTGCTATGTAGGACCAACTTATGGAACATGGCAAATTAACATACACTTATGGAAGCAGTACGTATTTCCAAGTCTGGACTCTGTTCTCCACAGAGTAGGCATGTGACTTAGTGCATAAATAAAGCTTCTCCATTTCTCACTTTTTTTCTTTCCCTTGAGATTTTTTATATGTTTATTTGTGTCCATCTGTTGCTTTTTTTTTTTTTTTTTTTTTTTTTTTTTTTAATGTAGGTTGCAGTGGTGAGACATATCTCCTGACCTGCATTTAGGTGCTTCACACATTTGCTTAGAAGCAAGGTGTTTAAACTTATATTCAGCAGAGACCTCAAAAGCACCATCTGTATTTACTTTTGCGAGGTTAGATAGCTATTAAGACTCCACTGACAATATAGCACAGATTTCCATGAGATGTAATTGAAGCTGGCTGTAACGATAACTTAGGTACTTGTTTGTAGACAGTGCCATGAAGACAGCTAAGATATCTGCCCTCATCTAAATCTGACTCCTGCCCAATTGCAAGCATATATTCTATCTCTAGTGTTTTTCCACATGACAGCCCACTGAGGATTCAACTGTCTAATGGATTTACTAACCTCGCCAAATTAGAAAGACAAATAGCCATCTAAAACTCTTGAAAGGGGAAAGTGGACAAAGACTTTTTCCCATGCACCCTTATGCTACATGTACATCATAGAATCATAGAATCATAAAATGGCCTGGGTTGAAAAGGAACGTAATGATCATCCAGTTTCAATCCCCCTCCTATGTGCAGGGTTGCCATAGAGCCACATCCAGCCCGGCCTTGAATGCCATAGGACAGATGGGAGCTTCTCTTAAATGGGATAGATATTCAGAGTTATTTCGTACAACTTTAAGTGATCATTCAGATAGAATTACAGCTCTTGATTTGCTGAGATTCTGTTTGCTTTTTAGTATTTTATTTCCTACTTAGATCATAAGAGAAAACAGTGAGTACTGGAGTTTACTAGGAGTGAATAAATTCAGTGATATCTAGTGCCAAAATAGTATGACTGTGTATGTCTGTATTTGTCTGTTTGTTTTTTAAAATCAGACTTTCATTTTGTTCTCCATCCATAATTGTTACAACAAATGTAATTCACCAACTTGCACCAGTTGATCCAGAAATATAAATCACTGACAGTCCAAGATGCTGCAGAATTATTTTATTGAACAGAAATCTGACCAAAAGAGGAGTTAGACTGAATTGAAGCAGGGAATATGAGAAGTTCTTTGTAGGCACCTATTTAAGAGAAATCATATTATAACAAATCATATCAAAAGTCTTAAAGCTCCTGAAGTCTGAACCAGGAAATCCAAAACTGTTTAAGAAGGTTTATGTAGAAACCACATCATTTAGGAAACGTGTTTTCTATACAGGATAGGAACACATATTAAAGGTGGACTTTCAAAGAGGACAACAGAGATATCATCAGCTAGCAGAGATATCATAGCTGTAGCAGTCCATATTTTACAAATTTGAAAACAAATCCCAGATTTTTCTGGAAAGTGAATTCAATAAAATAGTTGTGATTTCTGTATTGAAAGGTGACATGTTCTGTTTTTAGCCAGTATTACAATTCTAGCTGACTGTCATAATTGAATATCTGAAAGGCAGAACGTGCACAGAATGCTATGGAAATTTAATTTTTGCCATTTACTGTTTGCAGTTTGTTACAAGCATTCTTCTTTTGCTGCCACAAATATCTGTATTCAAGTGTATGTATAATGAACAAATTAAAAAAAAAATTCCTTTGGCTATTGCACAGTTTTTTAGACAAAGACTATTTACAATCTTGAGTACTAGGAAAACCCAAGAAAGTCACAAAGAAGAGTGTAAATAGCTGACCTCCAAGTTCATGATGGAAATCAAGTTCTTTTTTACTGCAATGGTGGCATTATTTTTTTCTTGAGAAGACAGTGGGCTTTATTTATTCTGGGTTTTGATTAGACCTCAAATAAATATTATTTTTACTGATTTAAGAGTCTGTCAGTTTATTCTTTTGAATTACTTTTCATTTTATATTTTTCTATTAACATTTATGGCAAACTAATCCTCTTATGTTTTCATCTTGCCTTTGTTATTGTGGTAATTGTGCAATTAATACGATCTTCCTCACATAGCTGCAATGAGGTAATAATTGCCTCCTGACAGATGGTGAACTGAGATCCAGAGATGCGCAAAGAAGATTAAATACTGTAGTTGGTCACTACAACAACTAACTCCTGACAATGGGCTTGCTTCTCCAAACTCAAACTTGTGTATTTCTGAGAAGTAAAGCCATAATTGAGCTGAAATATGCCCCCTAGAAAATCCTTAATGTGGAATAGATCCGAACCATGCCCATTATAGAGATCAGGCCTTATTTTGTAAAATAGTATAGATCCTTCTCCTGAAGGAGGAAATCCAAAATTTTATTAGAAAAAAACTAGCATGAGCTACAGGGAAAGGAAAAAGGAAACTGGACGGAACAGAAGGGAGAATAATTACTTTTTTAAAAGGCTAGAGGAAAATTCCCACTCACAACCTACAGACCTGTACACATTCTCTTATCCATGGTCAAAACAACTGGCTGACTTGGTAGAAAGCTGAATGTCTTACATCTGTACTTCATGCTCCATATTGTTATAAGGATTAGTATTAGAGATAGTGCGGATTTCCACTGTAAAAAGGCATTTTGTGGCAGTTTCTGAACTGTTAACTTCCAATTAACATCTTAAAGAAAGGAGTTGACTAAGCTGCAATTATTTAACCCTACAGAATCACCCAGAGATATCTTTGTTCCTGAGTGTTCATGATAAAGAACAATACTCTGGGGATGATGTTGCTTAGAAATGAATTCTGTACAGAGGAAGTCTTCAGGCTGTTATAGCTGAGTGGATTGTTACTTCATTTGATGATCCATGATGCTAATGAAGCAGATGATTTTAAGTAGTACTTCTCATATATCAATAACAAAATCATGGAAGTGCAAATGACTGAGCATGCCAACATCTCCAGAAATCACATAATATTACAGACACAATTATACTCCTTCTGTGAGCCTTCACACCAGAGAAAATCTCTTCACTATCAGTGCTGAGAGGCTTATATGAGAATCCAAATGTGTCCCAAGTGTTTTATTTGCTTTCTCAAACTGCTTTTTCAGGACACAAAATCTTGACATTAATGAAATTTTTTGATAATTAAATGAACTACAAAAAATACAAACAGATTAAGCAGAAAATAATAGTTTTTTTATTTGTTTTCATGAGGCATTGTATTCAATTTGTATTTTTTCATACTCCAAATCCTTCACTTGCTGTAAATTACATCACATTGTGGCTGTCATATAAGAATAAGCATGCACGACATTAGAGTGACACCAGCTAGTATCACTGCAATTAGATTGGCTTGCATATTTTCATTAAAAAAATCTGTTTTGAACTCCTCGTATTTTTTTAATAACGTATATGACTCTCAAAAGCTTCAACCCTGCTGATTTAAGAAACTTTTAATGACTCAGACAACATACTATTAAAACAGAAATACATACATTTGGTAAACCATTATATTTTTAATGGACTCATTTGTGGGTTTGCCACTAGTTTTGTGTGGGAGCTGGCTTTGTAGCCCTAGAAGCCAAGAACCAAAATGGAAATGGCAAACACACCATAGTAAGAAAGGTGAGATGAAATCATAAAAGGATTAGTTTGCCACAGATTATAATAAAGACTCTATGTAGTACAGAAGCACTGTGTATAAAAGCACAACCAGCTTCCTTGCTCTTCTTGTCTGGCTGGAAGAGAATTTAGACCTTTCCGTGGGCTGAGGCAGCAGCAAATTGCAACATTCTTCTCTTGGCTCATCTCACTCCTGTTGGGGAGGAAGAAAAGTCCTACCTGCTCAAGGATGTTATCATCAAACTTGGCTATAAGGCACTTACTCGGGCATGTGTGGGATCTCTTCTTGTACCTCAGGGTAGAAGGAAAGGGAAGGAACAGAGGAAGAATGGATCATAGAAAAAGGAAGGAAAAAGAAGGAACATAGGAAGGAAGGACTGAAGAAAGGAAGGAGAAGAAAGGAAGGTAGGAAGGATGGACAGACTGATAGATGGACCAGAATTCTTATCAGATTACTCTGCAAATAAAATGCTGCCATTTTCAGAAGGAGAGTGAGGTGAATATAGAAATATTACCAATATTGTTTTCCTTAAACTTTCTTTCTCTTTTGTTATACACTTCTCAAGGCATTCCCTGAATTTTCCATCTAAGGATTTTCTTCCTCAGAATCTCTCTGAGATTTACAAACATTATCTACTGAGTTAACCAGATGTCTCCATAATTGTCATTTTAAAAATGAGAAAAAAAAAAAGATAACAACAGTTAACTGCATCAATACATACACAAAAGCTAACTGTGAGTCTCTAGCACATCCAACCAACCAATGAGGAGCACTGAAAAAGGAATCCTATCTCTCTGGAGGGAAGTGCACAAATTAGCATTCTTCTGGTTTTCATTAGGTTGTAGAACAGGACAGAGATAATTTGGGCTGTTCTCTACTTTTATATCTCTCTACATAACCTTTGCCAATAATGATTTAGACCCACTATGTGGGTGAATTAAAATCCTGCTTTGTTTTTTTGGATTTTTTTTTTGTTTGTTTGTTCATTTGTTTTTGTTGCATCTGTGCTCAAGTCATATTATATAAATTACAGAGAATATCGTTGGAGTTAAGTCTGTTGATAAGGTTGATTTTTTTTTTTTTCCTTTGCTTTCTGGAGCATGTATGTGGTGTAGGACCCACTGATTCTCTATCTATCTATCTATCTGTTCTATGTTCCGTATATATCTGTTCTATATTCACCTCAGATATACTCTGTATGGAAAATAATCTTTTAGTACTCTAGATTTTGAAGAAGATCATCAAACATTTAAAAAGTTGAGTCAGCAGAAGCAAAGTCAGCAAATACAGCTTTAGTGCCTGTCTGTAATTAGTTCAGACATTTAGACAATAAAGGATGTCATATTATTCCTCTTTGACTGTAATGTATAAAGGGAGAGTCAAAAGAAGACAGAGCAGTTAGTGTGCTATATCGAATGATTTCCATGGGGAGAAACACAGTCGTTGTGCAACATGGTGAGAAACTGCAAAGAATTCACTACTATGCTCTTTTCTCATCGAACCCTTTGCTAAGTTTATCTTCATCTAATACATTATGACATGGCTCCAAGCTAATAAAATCTTTTCCTTTGGGTAAAGAAGCTTGGGTTCCAGAATGCTAGCTTTCTAACGTAAGTCAGTAAATGAGTGTGCCTGTTCCCCAGCCACACCTAGTGCTCACAGGAATTAATGAGAAGGATGTGTATCTTGTGCATCTCCTTCATCATCCATGCAGTATCAGCTTCACAGGTACCTAGTAATTAGTGCTTATATAGCTTACTGATGAATATCTAATTTTCAAGTTTCTTGTGGTGACTCACTTCATATACAGCATGTATTTCTGTATATGTGTCAGGTCTTATTATAGGCAAAGTATGTGAACTCATTTAAGCAAAACAGTTTTCTGCATCTGTGGATTTTGGATTATTTAAAGGACAAAGGTCTAAACTGAGAAATAACCGTAAATTTTTAATGCCATACACGTAGAACTGAGGGGGCTGAGTATAAAATTACAATCTCTTTATTCCTCCATTCCTTGCTGTCATTTATGCTTCAGACACTTAAGTTTGACACATACCATCAGTTTATAATATTTCAGTTTCCCCAAGAGCTGTTTGCTCCTGGCCTCTCCTCCATGAGAATTGCCTTGAAGGCTCCCTTAAACGGCTCAACACTTCTCATATGGGACAGCAAACAGCTTGTTAGGAGATGTACAACACCCCCCGAGTGCTGTACAGGAAGCCTTTATATTTGTATTTCAGGGCTATAGACTGCTGCAGAGATCAAGTCCTAAAATATAAAATAGAGGAACTCTCATGTGTTTCATCTATTCATTAATTCACTTGTTCTCTCTTTTTCTCTCTCTCTCTGATTTTACCCCCTTCCCCCCTTCTTCCCCCCTTCTTCCCCCCTTCTTCCCCCCTTCTTCCCCCCTTTTTCCTTCCTTCCTTCCTTCCTTCCTTCCTTCCTTCCTTCCTTCCTTCCTTCCTTCCTTCCTTCCTTCCTTCCTTCCTTCCTTCCTTCCTTCCTTCCTTCCTTCCTTCCTTCCTTCCTTCCTTCCTTCCTTCCTTCCTTCCTTCCTTCCTTCCTTCCTTCCTTCCTTCCCTCCCTCCCTCCCTCCCTCCCTCCCTCCCTCCCGTCTCTTTCTTCCTTTCTTAAGGGAGGAAGGTCCAAAGAACTGCCTCATCATTATTATAGGCCAATGAATATAGACCCAAGCCAAGGCTAACAATAAGCATAAATCTTTTTCTGGGAAAAGTATAGTACTATCATGTGAAGACACAAGAATTCATGTGATGCTGCTTTCTTCTGGTATACTGAAACAGATCCTCAGTAAAATCACAGAAAGTTGGTAGCTACAAATCTATGGGGGTAAATCAGGTTTCAGTATGCTTGCCAACTCATTTAATACAATTTAGAAGATGCAATCTCTCCACCAAAAATTCTTAGTTTATTTGTCATTTTCTCACTAGTATAAACAAGACAAACAGAAAGAGAAAAACAAAAATAACAACAAGAAAAGTAAGAAAAGAAACGGAAAAAGGAAAAAAAAAGTATAATGTAAGAATAGGAAAGTAAAAAATAGAAATTGTATATTGCTCTTTAAATAAAACTTACAATTCACCAACTACTAGCAGTACTCACAATTTGAAATACTCTCTCTTCTCCTCTCTCACTTAGTTCTTTGGAAGAGATAAAAGACTAGGCTGTTATCTGGATTATAAAATAGCAAATAATTTTCCTATTATGCTGTTTTCATTCACATTTTACATCAGTTTTTTTCTTGTATGGGTTAGCCCTGAAACATATATATTACTCATAGGAGTAAATGAAAACACACGGCATGACACTATGAATTCACCTTTCCTTCAGCAAACACCAGGCCATTTGAATTGTTTTAATTTTTGTTGATTTTTTTTTCCAATAAATTGCACATGCTCAGGCATTGAAAGTGCTCCTGTGAATACAGTTGGATTTGCAGGGTATGCACACTGCAGTGCAAAAAATCTATAAGCTAACTACTAAAACAGAAGTGTTTTCCACAGATAAAGGGCTCTTTTCCATCATTTGTTGATTATCAGGGATTGAAAATATATTTATTACCATAGGTTAATAAACTGAATTACTTTTAGGTTAATAAAGAAAGCTTAATTCTGTTCAGAATTTGTAAATTAATATTCCACTTTTCGGAACAGAAATTGGAAGGGAATTATTTCACATCTGAATTATATTTCACTAAAAAATCCATATGTTTTGAAATTTTGGGAAGGCTTTGATTTTGTTTGCCTTTTGTTGCTGTTATTTTTGCTTGTTTCAGTGGTTCATTGGTTGGCTCCTTAGAGAATGACATAAGACTTTCCTCTGACTTTCAAGGGGGAAAAAAAAAAAAGGTAAATTACAAAAGAAATGAAAGATTCCATATAAACCAAAAAAGAAATTAAAGACTTTATTCACTAAAGAAAACAATGCTGGTTTTCATTCCTTTACAGTTACAAGAGGCTCTACCAAGCCATTACTAGCCATTACTCATCAGAATGTGTTGTCTACTGATATTGCAAATACAAGGAAGCTTCATTTGAGAATAAAACTTGCCAGAGGGACTTTTCTTTCTTAGTCCTAAACAGCATTGTTTTAAAGACTCTTTTTAAAGAATTTTATTCTCTGCATATAATTAAAGCCAACTTTTCATCCATTTAAATGAGAAGCCTTAAGGGAAACAAATGTAACTTCTATTTCCCGTATCTAAGGCACTTACTTTAGAGTGGGTTATGCTGAAACGCTTAATTCTCAATATAGGGACTATATCTTTTAGATTGTGGATAAGAATTTTCATCAGTTGAAAACAATTACAATAATAACAAACAGTATAAACAGCACCCCCTTCACCATTGAAACAGAGGTTACACCTTTAATATACATCAATATACCTGGAGCTTGCAGAATCAAGCTCTTTAGAGGCTAAAAAATAGAATTTCAGATGCCTGGTTCAATATTCATTGATGTCATCATATTATAGTTGAGATGGATTTATTGGAAGAGGGAAAAAGCTAAGCAGACAAAAAGTCTCTTACTTCCCCTGCACCATTACTCCTCAGAATACCATGCACACATGCTACAGTTCTCACTGTCAGCACAGTTGTACCAAGCATTGCCCCCACTCCTGACTTCTGAGCTACTGCTCTGAATGCACATCTTCCAAATGTCCTCTTTTTCAGAGTAAATATTGATTAAATACATTGTAAGGACAAAGCAGGTTGTCCACTTAGTATGTGGTGTTTTTTCACTATGTGACTGCTACCCTAGTTGAGCAATTTTACCAAGGGAAAAGTAAAACATTTACACATTAATCACAGAATCACAGAATCACAGAATTGCCAGGGTTGGAAGGGACCTCAAGGATCATGAATCTCCAACCCCCCTGCCACATGCAGGGCCACCAATCATCCCACCTAATGCTAGACCAGGCATTAAGATTTATTAAGATTTATCTCTTTTGGTTTTTGCATATTTGTGGCTTTTAAAAATGAGCAAATACAGTGTCTAATGACTGCAGTTTGTGTTTTAGGGGAAACTACATTTCTGTCATTGTATGGTTTCTTTGACAGTAAGAATGTTAATCACAGTACAATTGCTGCTCCATCTTAACCTAAAATAGTACACATTTCACATTTTACAGGCGAAAGGCTTACAATACTATCAGAAGCAAACAATACAGGATTAAATAGCTGTATGGTTAATGCAAAGATGTAGAGTAACTTCACTGTCCACGAAGACAGAATTAGGTTATAATAAAGCCTCTAGGGCCACCAGGAATTGCTTCAGATGTTCAAGCAAGTACAATAATTTCTGCTGTTCATCTCAGTCATTTTCTTTTTCCCCCTTTCACATGTTGCACACTTGACACCCCTTCCCTCCCAGCTGCATGCAAATCAAGCCCAGATGGCTGCAGATACCAGGGAGCAGAGGAGCTAAGAGGAATAGGCCGGGTGGTAACAGCAGTGGCAGTGAGTGGACTGAAGTGGTGAGCCAGGAAAGCTAGCATATCAGTTCCTGGTCTAAGAGAATTGCCTTAAACTGTCTTCTCCCCTCTCGTCCTCAAACTGATATGAAATGAGTTTGACTATCATTGTCTCACAGGCAATTGCACTATAAGGTTATTAAAATGAAGATGTATTCTGTCATCCCAGAACATTTCGTGGTTGTTTAGGAGGTTACAGGCTGTTTGAGAAATCTGTTTTCCACTACTACCAATCCTTCTTTTCCTCTTTTGATCCTGCTGTTTCTGTTTCTTAAAAATGTATGTGTGCTTCAGGTAAGACCTTAAATGCATGGTAATAAATGTTACTTATTTCTCTCTGAAATATTTTTTGGCATGTATGAAAGGTGATTGGTTTCTCACTATATAATGTGTTTCTTAAAGGAGTAAGTAATCATATTCACCTTGAAAATAAATGTTCTTTTCTGCTTTTCTTTCTAATGTAAAATTATAAATTTCACGAAAATATGAGTCACTTTTGGAATACCCTGATGAATAACAAAATACTGAGTTGCACGTCCATCCACATCATGATCTTACTACATAAGACAAAATATCCAATAGAAGAACACTGGTGAAACCAAATTGTGGATGATTTCACTATCTTTCACATATTTATAAATTTGCTTAGTTAATCTCATGGCAGTCAGTGACATTATAGTAAAGACTATGTAAGCTTTTTAGGCTTGTGCATTGGGTATGATACCTTTACATGTAGATTAGTGTGAGGAAACAGGGACAGGGTGATGTTTCTAGGAAGTTAGCACTACTTCTAAATTTGCTGAATGACTACTACTACTTACTTTGCTACTTCAGTATTTAGACTGTAGATAAATATAAGTAAAGAAAACAATGGAAACAAGATCAGCATGGTCTTTCAAAAATACTCAGCCATTCTTTAATATTATTTTTGGTTTACTCTTGCATTCAGATGGACTCTGTTTAATCTGCTGCTGGACAAGAGAAGTCTTGGGGACCTGCATTTATCCTAATATTTATACTCATTCCTTAAAAATTCACTTCTCCTAGCTGTCACAGAACAATAATGGACTCAGTGACCCCTGGCTTCTCATTGTTGTTTATATAAACAGATGATAGCAGCAGTTCTGAAATAATTAAGTCATGCACACTCAAGAAGCAATTACTGTGAAAAACATGCTTTAGAATGATGAAGTCTTATTCCATAATAAAGGACACAACAGTGAAAATTATTAAGTGTAAAGTTTTCAAAATCCAATAGCTCTTCCTTAAGATTAGCTTCATTATTATTGATATTATCATTGCCTTTTGCAATATTAAAGATAGAAAATGTATATACTGCCTTGGATGCTTCAGAACAAATAAATGACATACAGTGGGCTAATTGGAAATTCAAGTGATGATAACAAATAATGTAGCGAAATTGACACCAAGTGGATAGAGTTCCATTGACTGAAGTGAGATATACTGACATATAGCAGCTGGATCTGTGCCTTCAGTTTCTCAGTAATTTTGTCTGATTTATATCAGTGTATATAACAGAAATAGGATTAATTTCATCCCTGTCATAACTCAAAAGATCTCAAAGAGTTTTTGTGAAATCTCTAGGAAAAAATAAAGTACTACTAAGCAAGTATTCATCTCAGAAACTCACTGAGTTCTACTTGAAAATAACTGCACAATTCTGGATGTCTTTTTAATGGAGTTGTCCTACAATAAAATATGCCTGATTAAGTGCTCCAAGAAACATTATCATTAAAGTTGTGTGTCTGGTGAATATCATTCTCAGGGCTTTCCTTTCCATTATGATGAAAGGCGCATAATGGTCAGTTTATGATGAGTTCTGAGTGATTGGTCCTGATTTACTGGTGAATTGCTTCATTTAATACAAGCATTAAGTCAAGTTTATTCTGTTACAAATTTTCTAACAGCAATAACAACAAACAATAGTAAGCCTTCTTATTGCTTTCATTGGTGTTAGAAGGAAAAATACAAGATGATTTCCTCACCATCTGAAGACTTTGCTAACAAAATTAACAAAATTACTTGTGTTTCTCATATACCAGTTAAGTTAGATAACAAAGTGAAATAAAGAGTGTGATTCATTACTGTAGTCCTTGAAGATATCTTTGTACTGCTATCACAGGCTGTATATACACTACGAGATTTCTAGCAGTTAGGCTCATGTATGTACACTATGTCTTGGTATATGTCCAGCAAAGTCTAAAAATGGTCACCTACCTTTCACTGTCCATGCTGGTTTCCATTGGAATGAAATCCAGTTGTGTTAGCAAGAAGGAAACCACAGTATATTTCAAAAACTCTTTTCCTCTTCTTACTGATCAGGAAGTCTTATCACGGGCTATTATGTTGATTAATGTGGTGAGATGCAGCCAGGTTGAACAAATTCAGGCTAGAAAAATCATCTGGAGAATGTTTTGTAGAAGTATAGCTCGCATTGAAAAAAATTATTTGTAATGATATATAACATATAATGTAAATATAGAATATAAATATTAAATACATGATTACATAAATATATAATTATATATTGTCATTATTTTATAATTATGTATTATAATATATATTATTATTATATATCATAATATATATATGAAATCTGGAATTACAGATACTTAGCTTAATACTATGAAGTTGTAAATTATGTTACTAAAGCTCCAGCTATTGCTCTGGAAACAAACAATTTATTTAGAGATTTATACATATGCCTTACAGTCTTTTGCAAGACTATTGGAGGCTAGCACATAGAGAAGCCAATCTTAGCTCTCAGAATTCTTCTTCTAATCAAGGCCTTAGAAAATTATTATAGAATAATAAAAATGAAAATTTGGCATCTGATTCAACTCATTCTTAAGTATTTTTTTTTTTTAGTTTGAACATTTAGATTATCTAAAGGGAAGAATAGGTTGCTGTGCATGGAACTACAATTCTTCCTCCCCATGCCACACTCTATACAGCCACCAACTAATGAATGTTTTCTTCTGTGCAAGCAGTCTCCGAAGTAGGATTTTCCATAAAGTAGAAAAATAGCCTTATAATTATCACAAAGGAAAGATGAAGCCGTGTCCCATGACAAGGTTTGCTCCTTTCCAGGCCAAGTGTCTCTGTGCTCGACAGAAGCAGTCCCATCCCTTGTTTTCCCAGAAATATGTAGTGCCCACACATGTATGTATTCATTGTGCATCCAAAACTTTCCTTAGCAGAGAGCAGGAGAGTGATTTTGAAGTATTCCACACCAATAGTTGTTGCTATGAAGGAAAAAATAATAATTTGATGAGAATTTTAAAAAAATAAAAGAAAGAAAAAAGTAGAACCTCTCAGAATAGTAAAAATAAATTGTATAACCATATTAAATCTTGTTAGTAGTGAAAGTAATTCCATAAAGCCAAGCTAGTTAAAATTAGGAATAAATTGGTCTGAGGGAAGGCTTAAGTCTGATAATTGAAGAATAGAAACTGAAAGTGTTCATTATGGCAGCAGAAAAGATTTTACTGGAGGTCAGTAGAATTAGAACAGTTTACCCCAAATGTCTAGCAAAGGAAAAGGAAAACTGCGTTCATTGTGGATGCCAAAATGAAATTAAGGCAGACAACAAAAGACAACATAATCTATAATATCCATAAGAGATCTACAGTTAAGGAGTTCCCCTTAGAGAAAGTATCCGAGCACACATTAAGAGCAATATGCATCTTTTTTTTTTTAATTCCTTCTTAGATTTTTTTTCTAATGTGCCGTATGTTGTATTTCCTTAGAAAATACAAAATATGACAGTTCAAGGCATGCACATCACAAAAAATATTGTTTTTTAAGAAAAGTATTTCTTCTTTCACCTACACCAACACAAAGCATTTGTTTTATTTATCATAATTGCATGAAAGTTCTCTAAGGTGAGTGGAAAACATGCTCATAAATATCTGAAAGTATGTAAGATCCTAATTTTGGAAAAAAGAGAAGCTTGGGTATTAAGAATAAAGATAAAAAATAATGATGCATACACAATAAAATTCTGAATTGGGGCAGATGAGATGGAGATGGAGTTTATTGTTTTTTATGATGCTTACAGTAAAGTTCTTTAGTGTCATGGCTTTTTTGTAGAATGCTGAAGTTAAACTGTAGTTGAAACTGAGGTCTTATGACATTATTGAGTAATAATAAATATTAAATTGCAAATAGTAATGATTGATAACATTATTTATATGTTTGGTACTGCATTTATGCTCTGATTTTTGGGGATTGTTGTAGTTCTTAACATGCTACAGAATTTCAGATTAGTAAAGAAATTCAGTCAAGGGGATATCATCTTAAATATGAGGTCATAAACATTAGGGGTCAATATATTTGACCAAGGAAAATATATATATAATATATCTGAGTGTAAAGAAAATAAATGAAACTACAAACAGTATCTTCAATGTGCCTGAAGCCTGAAATAGAATATTTCTAAAGGAGGAAAAGATAATACTACTAATAATATTTGATAATACTGTTTGCAGCATGGGTTTTTTAGAAGTGTTAATGTTTCCTGTAACTAATCAAATCCATCTATAAGGCAATTATCAAAGTTGTTATTTTATTTGCCAAGTCTGTAAATGTTTCCAGCATATTGCCTTAATCTTCTGGGGAGAATTTAGTCTTACTCACACTTTTTTGACTTCTCTTAGTTATCTAATATAAAGCTCTTGGAAACAGTCCACAAATGTCAAGGTATCCATGGATCCCAGATTGAACATTACTGTTCAGTATGCAAGATAAGTTGACTCAGTTTAATACTGATGGTGAAGGAGGTCATTTCTCTCATGCTTTTGCATTTGACATTCTAAATGGAGAAGGTCTGTACAATACCACTTTAAAGATGTGAACACGGGTCAATCCAATCTGTATTGTGCAGAAATAAAGGGTCTGGTGATGAGCTAGATGAGACATTCATGCAATCCTTGGAGGCCTGTATTAAAAGGTGAACAATTGCAATTCATGGAATATTGAGTGTATAATGAAATAAAAATAAAAATATTATACAGGATAAACCTGGTGAACAGTTTGGCTTTGGCTGTTAAGACATAATCTTCCTTCCATTTTTTTAAAGACTTACACAGAGTATTTTATCTGCTTAATTGTGTCCACGCAACTAAAAATGTAGATTGCTCTGAAAGTAAGGCCTCCTATTTATTTTCATAGAAACTGCAATTGATACAAAGAGCACAATAACACTATTTGATAGAGTGAATTCTCAGCTATGAAACACTGTTTTTCAACACTGTAACAATCATTGGCTATACATTTTCACGAGTGATGATCAAGAACCTTCATGCCACCCTTGCACAAATCTGCATCACTAGAGGACCCACTGTTGCCACCAGTGCTGAAATGCATTACTCACAGCCTCACTATACTTACATTCACTGTTTTGTCTCCAACAATGATCAGCATGCATTGATGAATGTGTACCATTTTTTCCTCATGGAGGAATTTAATAACAATCTTTGCTCCATATGCCCTTGCATGTCAGATACCATTTTGTCAGACTGCCCTGCTGCTATCTGTCGCACAGCAAAAAAATGTAATGGAATATTGGTGGGAAGGTTCAACTTCTACTGCCCTATCACTAACATCTGCCTCTGATGTCATGGGCCAACGTCATGAAATGGGAAGCATTCTGGAGCAGCCCTTGTATGTAGCGCTAAGCACAAAGTTTCATGAATGCTTTGGTGTGGGTTTTTTTGTTTGTTTTGTTTATTTTGTGTGTGTGTGTGCCTATAACTCAGACACACAAGTGGTTTTAATAAAACTGACCACTGACATAAACTTGCTGTTAAATTTCTTATTGCACCAATTTCTTTCTAAAATAGAAATGTAGTGGTAATGTTAACATTTAAACTGCTAAAGAAAAAGCATTTAGAGCAAAAGATAAAGCAGTCTTCTGAAGTGTTTACACCAAATATATTTCAAAGTATCACTATCAGTGTAGAGTAACTAAAATTAAATTCCTTTCCTCTGCTGTTGCATGCATTGACAATAGATGATACAAAATATATACCATGGGCAGTATGATACTGGGAAATTCCTGACGACCAGTATACCAGAAAGATATGAATCTAACTGTAATAACTGAGTACCACATAAGGAAAGTTTGTTGTACGAGGTGAAGGTTACCATCTGGAACAAAGTTCCCCTGAAGTAAGTCAAAACATATTCTTCAATTTCTCTTCAAATATCTTTGACCTATTCTAGTTTGTCAGGAAGGTTAGAAAGTTAGAAAAGGATCTTTTTGTTTTGTAATTCAATTAAAATCAGCTTGTATAGCGATAATTCTTTCATGGATCATAAACAAAATATATGAGAACTGAGATGAGTAATATGACCATATTGACATAATGCTAGAGAAATATTTGCTACTAAAATATTTTAAGGAAATTTTAATTTGAATTGTATTTGAAAGTCTTAAAAATGAGTAATTTATATCCTTTGTCCTTCCCCTTTCAGTAACATGTCTTTTGCATTTGGCATACATCTGTTTCCTAATATATGTCTGGGGCTGTTTTATATATATAAGCATTAATATACAAATTAGTCTTTTCATCAGCATTGCTATTTACTCCAGAGCATTTTATATTATATATGATTAGGTCTTCCTTCCCCTAAAATTGTGAAGCACTTTCTTTCCACATCGATATTTTGTAATAAAGAATGGTAATGTGAATTTTCATTCCCTCATAAAATGCCTAGTTTCTGCACTCAGCTTATATGTTGCCTACATTTTAGGGTTTTATTATTATTGGAGGTGATTTCCACGAGACCTTTAGTTTGCAATTATAGCAGTGGGTAGTCAGTTTTGACCAAGCATGATTATGGGGCTTCTGCTTAATAAAAATAACAATTGCAATTATAATTGAAATAATTTAAATAATAATTATGATTGCATAATATGAAGTAAACAAAGTTTCAAGATTTCTGATTTTCAGCAAAGCAGACACCATAGTAAACAAAGAGAGGAATATCTCGTATATTAGAAATTGATTTCAAATCTCCACCACACTATTCTGAAAGACATTGTCCAGGGAAGTAATTGTGGCACAAAGCCTACTGGAATTCAAGAAACACATAATGCTCTCAGAAATTTTGTATAAATTTTGGGTGGTCTTGTGTGAAGCCAGGATCTGGACCTGATCATCCATGTGGGTGCCTTTCAACTTAGGATATTCTGTGGTTCTATGATTCTTTGATTCTAAATACTACTTGAATGGTTCAGTACTATGATGATATGAGGGAGTACATGAGATTTAGGGACCAGTGTAACTAAATTTGGTGACTGGCTTCTTCACAGTCCTTCACTTACAGAGTGACCCATATTCTGAAACTATGAGTGATATAATAAAATATTAACACTTCTTAGAGCAACATTGTACATACAACACATATTTCAAAGGTAAAGTGTAGCTAAGAACCATCCATAAACAACAAACATCCATAAAGCAAAGAATGGGGGGGGTCATTTCTCCATGGAGATGGTCTTGCTTCCCTGTGCTGTGTTCCTGAACCCCATGGTCAGGAATGTGAAGCACCCAGCAGCCCCCTACCAACCTGGCTTTACAAGCCAGGTAACATACCCTATAAAACTTGCCAGCAGCATCTGCATGATGGAACAAGAGCTGGATGCCCATGCACGACTCATAGCATCTCCAGAGCACAAATTGGAGGACTTGGACTGTACAGGTTTCATAGAACCATAGAATGTTTTGGGTTGAAAGGGAC
The DNA here is from genome assembly GCA_037305975.1 of Chrysolophus pictus. Classification (NCBI taxonomy): domain Eukaryota; kingdom Metazoa; phylum Chordata; class Aves; order Galliformes; family Phasianidae; genus Chrysolophus; species Chrysolophus pictus. Next base: position 46,058,093 of record CM074578.1, read on the forward strand.
CTTTAAAATCATTTTGTTCCAACTCCCCGCTATAGGTAGGGACACCTCCCACTAGACCTGGTTGCTCAAAGACCCATCCAGCCTGGCCTTGAACACTTCCAGAGTGGGGGCATTCACAACCTCACTGGACAACATGTCCCAGGGTCTCACCACCCTCACAGTGAAGAATTTCTTCCTCATATCTAGTCTAAATCTACTCTCTTCCAGTTTAAAGCCATCTCCCCTCGTCCTGTCGCTACCTGGCCTTATAGAAAATGCTTCCCTAGCTTTCCTGTAGGCCCCCTTCAGGTACTGAAAGGCCACTGAAAGAGCCTTCTCTTCTATCTGCTGAAGAGTCCCAGCTCTCTCAGCCTGTCCTCAGAGTGGAGGTGCTCCAGTCCTCTGGTCATCTTTGTGACCCTCCTCTGGACTCGCTCCAGCAGCTCCATGTCCTTCTTTTGGTGAGGCCCCAGAACTGGATGCACTAATCCAAATGGGATCTCGTGAGAGCAGAGTAGAGAGACAGAATCAGAAACTCTTGACCTGCTGTTTACACTTCTCTTGATGCAGCCCAGGATACAATTGTCCTTCTAGGCTACAAGTGCACATTGCCAGCTCATGTTGAGTCTTCCATCAACCAACACTCCCAAATCATTCTCCTCAGGGCTACTCTCAAGCCATTCTCCATCCAACATGTATTTGTGCTTGGAGTTGCCCCAAATCGGTGCTTCCTTCTGGATTATCCTGTTTCTTTTCACCACTGATAGATAGCATTAGGAAGACTAATCCTCTAACTTCAGCACTGAGATTAGGTATCTAATGTCTGCAGAGTGAGTACATCCCAGAAAATTCTCTAACAAAATGATTGCACACATATACTACAATAAAATGCAGTTTGCCAAAGAAAGCCAAAATTAGTGACTAGGACAGATTAAAAGACAGAATAAGAATTGAGAGGGAAGGAAGTTATTCAACAGCCAGCAGTTATACAGCATTTAAAGGATTTTAAAATAAAATACTTCTTTCATTGTCTTCCCTCAGGACTTTTAATTGAAGCCTGGTGGACCAGATGACTGCCATCATTCCTTTGGGAATAATAATTCTTGGGCATGCTCAAGAGGATGGCGCAGAAATACTAATCCCAATAGTGGTTAATGAGGCAGAAGGCATGAGCTTGGGTCATAAGCAAAAAAATGTAATACCTTTTCCCAAAAGAATGGGAAAAAGAATGCAGGAGGAAAATGTGTACAATAGTTGTAATTTCAGCAGTATCTGCAGTATTTTGCAACATGCTATTGTTTAGAAAATGAGGTTAGTTTATAGCTAAAAAGTACAGAGTACAACAATGTTTTCTGGAATAAATATGGTGCCAGAATATTTAAGATGGTGTTTACAACACACTGAGAAAAGTGTAAGTTGTCTCATACAGGAAGTTTTGAAGAAGCTGCAAACTTTTCATTCTGATATTATTTTTCAGGGGAAGATTTCCAAAATCTTAACTAAAAGCTGAGGTTTGAAAAAATGTTAGTTGTTCAATTTAAACCTTGTTTTTCTGATTCCGATTTTTTTCTGGAAACTAAACATGTTAATTATGAAAATTTCTTCATTCAAAAGCACCCTGCTCTCTTTCTGCTATGATCAGGACCTAATTCAGATTGTTTTCAGGGTGGAAGGGAATTGTAGAGGCAAAATATATCCCTTCCGAGCATTTCTTCTTTTTCTACTCTGTAATCTTATCTAGACATTTTATTACCCTTTCCTGTCGTGCATCTATTTCTGACAGAAATTTCTGCTGTTGCTGCCCATTATCTATTTCTCTTTCTTAAGTACGGGAACACTGGGCCTTCTTCATAGACAGTCATGCGTCCAGAAATTGAGACATATACAGTTTGTAAAGATTGTAACTATTTTCAACACATTCATTGTAGTTTTCATTCTTTCCTGGCACATGCAGCAAAGCTGGCGTGAGCATGCACTGTAAATCCCACTCTTTGGAGCAACAGCAGATTTATTGCATTAGGATTACATTGTCAGTCTCTGTTTGGGCAGTAGATCAAATTCTTCTTAGAAATTCTCAGCTTAGAGACCCTAAGCTAACCAGTGCATGAATACTGCCATCATCCGCTAAACTATGATTTTAGAGACAGAAATCCTAAAAAATGAAAGGGAATGTAGTTCTTTTGTATTTTTTTCTTATGGAGAGAGGAAAAGCTCATCTTCCCATAAAGAATCAGAAGGAATGGGAATTGATATGTTCTTTTGTAATCTCTGAATACTTTTTTAAGGCAGGTGTTTTAAGGCTTTTATATCTTGTGACTGCCTTGTCCTAGCTGTGGCTGTAGAATATAGACCAGTCACTGATGGCTTATGTTTGATAGATGAATGGTAGTATCTGTAAGGAATTTTCTTGTTAGGCTGAGTTATTGACATGTGCAAACATTGCATTTAAAAAATGATACTGTTCAATTGTTAGAAATGTGAAGCTTATCCGAAATTGTAATTAACTTTTTTTGTAAGGTAAAAGAAGTAAAAGACTAAGGGAGAAATTGGATTTGGCCTAACATATTTCCATTTTGAAACCTTTCCTTTCTGAGTTTGAAATGAACCCTCTTTGTCGGCTAAGACAGATCTAGCCCAGAAAACTGGAGCTTGATGCTGTACTAAGCAACATGATGCTTGCAAGGAAGAGCAACATCTTTCATTATACCAACAGAAACCAGGCAATCAAAGTTATAAAACATTGCAATTGCTACTTAAACCAGCTGTTGTAGACTGCCATTGAAATCTGTCTCTATCTTCCTGTGCATCTGCATTAATCACAAGGGCAAAAACCCACAAGGAGAACATTTCTGTTAATTGAAACTTTCTCATTTTCAGGGGAAAAAAAAAAAAAAAAAAAAAAAGATGAATTTTGTAACAAACTGGTTGTTCTCGTTTAATAGGGCATTGCTCCATTGCTCCTTGTCTGCGCGGATGAACTGCAAATCTGGGAGTGAGCACATTTTTTCTGATTACAGTACTGTATCATTTCCCTAGAAATAGCAGTGTATATTGGGGAAATTACAGAAAACAAAGCTAAGAAAAAGAAATTATTGAACTGCATACTTCAAATATGCATCCTTTCTCTTGGACTTTAACACAAAAAGGACAGTTAAGCAGACAGAGTTCTCGCAATACCTCCATAAGATTTTTGGCACCAAGTCTGGGAAAATAGCATAAAAGACAGTGGTAAAAAAAATGCAGCAAGTGATGATGCCCCTCAAAATTCCAGTCTGATGAATGGTTCAATGGCAAATACTTCTATTGGAAGCCTGCAAGCCTAATTGCTGCATTTACAACATTTGAAGACAAGGTTGCTGAGCCAAATACAAAAGGGAGAAAAATTCAGTTCTGAATGAAGCACAGCTGCTAAGCAATGACACAAGGCAAACAAACAAAAAAATAGTTATACCTGGAAAACTGGTAAAAGAGTCTCATAGTTGGGTGCTGTTTTTTTAAACAGTTGTAAGGGAAAAACATTTATAAGGTGTGAATATCAAAGGATACAAGGAGGGAGATCTCAGTTACTTTTCTTTCCTTTGCTTTTCAGTCTCTTACTTCAAAGAATACAAAAAATAAAATAAAGATATATTGAAAATAGGAACCAGATAAGTGGATGTATGAAAAACAAAAGAGAAATACAACCCCAGTAGATCTCCACTGAGATTACTGGAATTATTTCAAGGCATGAACTACGGTCATAATTACATATTTATATTAAAATCTTGGAAACTATAAACAGACTTGAGTTTTGGAAAATCTGTCAGATTTCTTAGTACAACCCCTTCAAATCCTATACATGGCTTATCGGTTATGTAGAGGATACTAAAATACAATTTTAAAAAGCACAAAGTAAAAGTGATCAATGTTATCTTTGTCACTGAATATATTAATGCAATATTTTAAAATGTTATTAAGTGATTCTGGAATAAAACATAATAGACACAGAATAGAATAAAAACAGAATAGAATTTTTAAAAGTCTGTTTTATTCATGTACAGTCATGGATTCTGGATAGTTACAAGAACAATAAGTCTAATTTTCTGTCTACTTATTTGTGCAATCTTTTTTTTGTTTTGTTTTGTTTTGTTTTTTTTCCTGAAAGTTTTTTAATCATTTGCACATTCAAAAACAGGTAGGCATAATTTCATAATTTCAAGTAATTTCACATCTGTAATTTTGTAATCATTCTAATACTGCATTAAAAATCAGCAGGAATAATGTATTTTCCTATCTCCAGCTGGGATCACTGAAAGAGAAATGTTAGTGCCTGCTCATATTTTAATCTTGAAATGAAAACATAACAATGGATCTATATTAGAAATAAAAGATAAAAATTTAATAGCTGTCCAGGGGTGTGCAAATTAAAGCTTCAAATTGAATAGTTATTTATGGCACATAAAACAAACAAACAAACAAAAAAAAAAACCCACAGAGAATTAATAGACATTAAGCATAGGAAAATGTTTTACAACACTGAACTGTCAAATATGTCTTAGGATACCCGCATCTTGGTTGCAGCTGCAGCACAATGTGAGCAGGGCAGAGTGACACGTAAATGCCTTTGACTTCAGCATGTGCATGAAATGGTGCTGGATAGTTTAGAGGACTGCTGAACCAAACAATGAGGTAAAAGTGCATTGTAGAAAGAATACCCCTTCAATGTATTCTCTACTGAGCACACTACTGTTTTCAATTTCACCTATTGCAGTATTGCAGCATCTTTGAAGTTTTCAGTGAAGTTATTATTCTTCAAATACAATTACAACATATTTTACCATCAGAGTGAAATTCTGGTGAATAGTGGCTTCCTTCCTTTTCAGAGGTCACAATTTCAGCTAATTATTGGTCAAAAAGAGAGAAGACAGGATCTGCCAATCTCAGCTCTATGAGGTCTGAGGACAGGTTGATAGCTTCAAGGAAAGAACTGAACTTAGTGAAAGAGCTTAAAGTGAAGAGGCCACAGTTATGAGGCTGAGTGCTAGAAGTGTGAAGTTGCTAGCATTTCTGTTGGAGATAACAAAATCCATGTGCAGATTGACTGCAGAAGTAAGAGCTGTGGGGTTATAGCCTGCAATCCTTCAGTAGCATCATTTCCAATACAAAGATGTACTCAGCTCCCCTCCACCATGTCCTCCATGTCTCAGTGAGTACTTTATAGCTGAGAAAAATTACCTCCCCTTACTTATAAGAGGCCAAAAACTCCAGCAACATCAACTTAAATGAAAGTTGAATTAAAAATTTTTTAAAGAGTAAGAAAATTCGAAGTGTGAAATCACAAATATGTATTTTACTTAGGAACCTGGGAACCTATGGAGCTTAAAAGCCATCAAACACCTTCTAACAACTTTGTTACTGACTGCAAATAGAACAAATCAAGCATGATTTAAGTTAGTGGAGCACCAATGATCATGGTGGTAATCAGCCATGTACTTTGCAACAGAAATCAAACACAGTAGTTAGAAATTATGCTGAAATTTAATAACTTCAGAGAATTTGAAGGATTCAATGCCTTTTTGTTTCAGAGAGAATCACCTTCTGGCTTGTCAATTCACAAGTTTTTCACAAGTTTCACTTAGCTGAATCCATTTTGCATTCATAGAAAATTAATGTTTTCTCAAAACTTGATAATAGGCTTACAACAGAATAGTTTACACTGACATTGAAATATTGACACTCTCAGTCAGTGTTTTTATTATTTACCAGTTGTATAAAGCATGGTAGAAGTTTTCTATAGCTTTTGAGGGAAATATGATCAAATACTCAGCCTGTGGGAAATTCTCTATTATCTACAGTGCAATATTTACTCCATTGTCCATACATAGTCTGAGCACCAAATGCACCTTCAACACAGGTCCTCAGTTATCAAGTAAACTGATTTACACCAGTTGCAAATCCTCATCACGAATTTTTACTGCAATTGCTAGACTTACTGAATCTTATACAATAATTTACAAGATTAAGCTTGAAAATAATAAGAAAAATGTCCCGGAAAAACTGCATTTTAGGCAAACGGAGAGGGTATAACTACTCAGGAAGTTATGCAAAACCATAAAAGAAGCTTGTCAGGTGAACACGATGCAGAACTGATCACTATTTCTTTTTCTAAATTTGTTTTGATGTTGATTTCGTTATTATAGCAATTTGAAAATTGTAGGGGAAAACTTTTGCAAAACAACGGGTGGGGGGGGGGGAAGGGGGGAGGGAAGATTGAGAGAGAGAGAGAAGGATACTTTAAGGTACTTACACTGAGAAGGTTTCTGTAAAAATATGGAAATTCCAATACTAGACCCTGAGATATTACTAGATCCCCTTTACCCCACTAAGTTAGGCCTAGGGGTAAATTCCTTTCACTATCCTAATAATTTGAAAGTACAACCTTAATTATCTTGTAGTATATGGTGTTTGGTGGTGTTTAGTGCACTACAAAGTGTTTGTAGTCATGCACGTCTCTCAGCTTCATTAAGAAATGATTATTCCTAACGTGATGCTGCTAGCTTTATAAGGTCAGAGTAGTATTGTGCAATATCAGACACACAAGATCAAGTACATCTACCAAGTACACCATTGGAAACTCATTTGGTTTAGGTGAGAAGTCCAGTATTTCTACATTAATGTAGCAATTATAACTCTTAATCATGTGTTTTGATGACATCTCTTTTTCTTTTTCTCTATGCAAATATGAAGTTTGAAATTTAATGTTTGTTAGTGGAAATTAGTTGCTTTAGTTGCCCCTCTTTTCCATAATGATAGAGTTAACAACTTTTTATGATATCTGTTTGCTTTTCTATGAAGTCTCTCTTGAAAATTATGTAGAAAAGTATTCTTCAGCAGAAAAATAAGAGTATTTACTAATAACCTTAATCTATTTTGAAGTCCTCTTAAGGTACACTAAATTTGCATACAAAGTGATTTTAAATGATGTGTAATTAATTTTATTTATCTATTTTCATTAATCTAAGCAAATTCTTGATAAACTCTAAATCAGGCAGAATTAAACAGAAGAAAATTCTTGCCAAACTAAAACCTTCTGTCTGGCCTTTTTATGTTTTTGGTTAAAAAATATTGTGAAAAATACTTTCTGTGAATTATCCTTGAGAGGAAAGCAATTACAATGGGAAGATGCCCTGGAGATTAAGATTTTTATAAACCCTTATTATCTCAATTTGAATTCTGGATTTGATACAATTCTGCTTTGTTTTTCTGGACTCCTATGAAGACATAGCAGAACATAAGAGTTTTGAAAAATGGTGCATGTTTTTAATATTTTTTGTAGTATATGGAGTATGTTATGTATCATATTATGCAGTATGTGTAGTATTATGTAGTATTGTGCACTACAAAGTGTTTCTAGTCACGCATGTCTCTCAGCTGCATTAAGAAATGATTATTCCTTGCATGATGCTGCTAGCTTTATAAGATCAGAGTAGTTAATTAAAATTTTTAAATTATTTTTCTCCAGAAACATGGTATAATCTTCTCTGAGAGAAGAATTTGCCATGTGACCAAAACAGGGTAAAAACTGCAAGGCGAATTCTATTGTTTCATGGCAGCCTGAACTCAAGTATTTCCATACATTTGCGTCCTGCACATAGCACTTTGGAGACTGAACTCAGTGAAGCTTTGAACTTGAATTTGTTTGCATGTCAAGGCATAGGTGAATTGTTAGTGATGATCCTTAACTTGGCAGTCCAGTGAAGATGCACCTCTTTTCCCTTCCTAATACATTTTCCAGAAGCATTGGCCCTGTGAAGTTGAACATCTCTCCTCTGAGATAAATGCAGAGCTCCCAGCCTTTAAAAAAGGTACCTCAGTAAAGGACAGCCGTTCTCACTCTTGCAGTGTCTTTGTAGGGAAACATATTTATGAAGACTGAGATCTATGTCCTATGTCTATCTATGGTGGATATTTAGTCATGTCCAAAATTAAAATGTGTGAAAGATTTTTGTGTTAGCAGAAACTTTCCTTTAGTAAATTTGTGTACTTTGCTGGTGTAAACTGTATCTCAGCTAGGATTTGCCTGAGTCAATTCTGAACAAAAAAATCAAGAGTTCGTTTCCTCTTTCTGTAGAGGTTTTTAATGATTTCAGAAGAAAATTAATGAATTCTCCAAATGCATATAATTCTTATTGTTATGTTAATACATATGTTCCATAAATGGCTTTTACATAAAATCAACAAATTGTATAGTGGCTTTGAAAAATTCCCATTCACTACTCTACAAGATGAATACTGTAATTCTGTTAAAATGCTGTATAATCAATAACAACCCAGAAAAATTCACAGGCAGGGTTGCAAAGAATTTCCCACGGTTCCATTTTTATTGAATAGAAATTCTGAAGCTGTCTTTCAGAACACTGCTGTATCATGAAAATATGTGTAGCAGTTATTTTTATATGTATCCAAGGCACATAAAAGGGAGAAATATTTAACAACTGGTCACTGAAACGCATAGCAAAGGTGGAGCTGCAAGAGGCACTAACATGTTTTAGATTTTGGAGGAGTGACAAATCACTGAAATAAAAAGCGAGACGTTAACACACGACACCATACAGTTAACTGACTAAATAAGTTCTGGGAAAAGAAAGGGCAGGAAAAAAGAGATATACCAGAGAATCAGTCATGACCAAAGAAAGCAGAATGACTTAAAAATATTCTCTGATTCACTAGACAAGCCTGGACAAGAAATACCAACCATTTTGATCTCATCCCAAAGTGATAACGAAACTTGTTTTGTTGTTGTCATTTATGTGTCATACCACTAACAGAGCAAAAAAAATCCTGTGCATCACAGAATCATAGAGTCACAGAACTGTTTCAACTGAAAGGAACGTTTAAAGTCATCTAGTTCCAATCACCCACTATAGGTAGGGACACCTCCCACTAGACCTGGTTGCTCAAAGACCCATCCAGCCTGGCCTTGAACGCTTCCAGAGTGGGGGCATTCACAACCTCACTGGGCAACATGTCCCAGGGTCTCACCACCCTCACAGTGAAGAATTTCTTCCTCATATCTAGTCTAAATCTACTCTCTTCCAGTTTAAAGCCATCTCCCCTTGTCCTGTCGCTACCAGCCCTTATAGGAAATGCTTCCCTAGCTTTCCTGTAGGCCCCCTTCAGGTACTGAAAGGCCACTGAAAGAGCCTTCTCTTCTATCTGCTGAAGAGTCCCAGCTCTCTCAGCCTGTCCTCAGAGTGGAGGTGCTCCAGTCCTCTGGTCATCTTTGTGACCCTCCTCTGGACTCGCTCCAAACAGCTCCATGTCCTTCTTTTGGTGAGGGCCCCAGAACTGGATGCACTAATCCAAATGGGATCTCGTGAGAGCAGAGTAGAAAGACAGAATCAGAAAGCCTTGACCTGCTGTTTACACTTCTCTTGATGCAGCCCAGGATACAGTTGTCCTTCTAGGCTACAAGTGCACATTGCCAGCTCGTGTTGAGTCTTCCATCAACCAACACTCCCAAATCCTTCTCTTCAGGGCTTCTCAAGCCATTCTTTGCAGACCTGATAATTTAATCTGCTTCTACCTATCTCCTGATCCAGAAGGTATAAATGAGTCTACCATTGGTAGGCTGGGCAGTTTGCAAGAGGTGAACACTTTCTGTAACAAAACGGAAAGCAGCCTTTCTCTTCAGTGACATGGATTCTCCATCAAAATGTCATGCCTACGGTTTCAAAGCCAAATCCATTATCTGAGTTCATTTTTTTTTGCTATAAAAAATGTATGCATTTATGTGACCTCACAGTATCTAAGTGTGTGTCTAAATCAGTGGGATCCTAATCAAATTTGTCATTAAAAATTTATAATTAAAATAACTATGTAGAGATTTAACTCTTTGTTAATTAAAGAATCATCACAATCACAAGGCATAGCACCTTTCAAACTCATAAAATACACACGCATTTTCAAAGGTGAGAGTTAGGTGTGTAAATAAAAGTATCTTCCTTCTTCCTTTCTTCCCATCTTCCTTTGCCATTTTGCTTTAGGCAGTGAAGCTTTGGTACCTGTCAGAAGCCCTTTTTTCCCACCAACGTAGCACTGCCAGTTCCCAGGATTTAATTAGGACTTGAGGCTAGACCTTCAGAAATATTTCCCCTCTATTGCTGTATATTGTGCTTGAGTATACATATGCAAGACATAGAGCAAGAGCTGAAAAGTACAGGGATAGAAGATGCATTAGCTTTCTTATTTTTTGGACTTTGTGTTGATAGATGGAACAGGAGTGTGTCTACCTGCTTGAGATGGGAGCTATGCAGCCAAGTGACCTTCAAAAGGAGGAAAGAGATTGCAAATATCCAAAGAGGAGTGTTTCTGAGTGCATTACAATTGTTTATATCTGCAAGTTACACTGAGGTCAATAGGAAAACATGGGCAAAAAAAAATCCAAAAAAAAAAATCCAAAAAAAGGAATGAAGTCTTTCCACGGGCATTGTATTTCAAGCTAGTAATCAGAAGACTGAATTTTATCTTGACCTCTGAGTTTCTCAAACTTTTAGAAAAATTTAAGACTAGTGCTTCATTGTATACATTATATACATTATATACTGCACCACATATTTTTACCAGAAGGGAAACATTATTGCTTTGGCCCTTTAAAAAGTTATTTCATTAAAAGTACTTGCAGTAGTAAGAAACACTTGAGATATGCTGCCAAGAGCCTTTGTGCACATAAATATTGAGTTAGGGATCTTGACTTTTCACCCCAAATAAATGCGAACTTTTGGCAAAACTAAGAAAAAAAGAGCTTAATGATTGAATACTAAAGCTATTTCAGCAAGCATCAGTCAGGTAGCAAATACATTTTATTATAGGTGTGCTACCACAGTCAAAACAACAAGCAATAACTGTAAGCCAAAAATTACTCTCCAAGGTGAGAGATGAAGTGTCAAATCCTCTCAAAGCAGAATTCCATGCTACTCTCCAGGTGACAGGAGAGGCAATTTCCCAGAATAAAGCTGTTTTTTTGGTATCCTTACTTAGCATTCTTGTCATTCAGACTGGCAAGCTTGAAGTTGATCAACATTTCTGAGACCAGGACATTGCTCAGCCTCTCACTGTTAGGGACATGAGAATTGTTCCAGTTCTTCTGAGCTGAATAATTTGTTCCAGGTTCTTAATTTTTCATAGATAAGCCAGAGATTTTGGACCTGCTGCCAAATAGGTCCTTAATCTCCTTGTTAACATCCCCTGGCCTCAGCTCTAAGGCTTGGACCATTCCCTGTAGCTTGGACCATTCTAGACTTTGTTCTCACATAGTAAAGCAACAATATCTTAGTGAAATACTGTGTCCTGGACTTTATTGAGGACAGAAGCTTCATCAGAATATGGCTTGTGATTAACTCTCCTCTGCAGTTTGTGAAGAAGGCAATCCCTAAACTAAAAGCATGCCAATATACCAAAAAGGAAATCGAATGAAGCTACAAAGTGACAAAATAATTTTTGTGTAGAATATCTTCTCTTTAATTAAATATTGGACTAGGAAGAAACAGCACTCATTTTATATAATTTATCCCCAAAATGCTTCCTGATTTCAAACCTAGAATATGTGAGCAGGAAATTCTTAGGTGACTATTTACTTATTCAGACTGATACAATCTGGTAGAAAACTGTTGTTTTTTTTTTAAAGAAATTACCTGCCTAAATACAGAAAATGCTGTTTTGATCAAACCTACTTTAGAAAGAGTTATTTATTTTATGCTGTCTGTTACTAAAATTCAGTGAAGGAATACAGGTATGAAAGCAGGGTAATGGAGGCAAAATGCATAGGTCACTCTGAAAGTAATATCTATTTATTTCCATTGAAACTACAACACATACAGAGAGCACAATAACATTATTTCATGAGCAAATTCTCAGCTAGAAAACTTTTTTCAACGCAGTCACCACCATTAGCTGTGCATTTTTGCCAGTGATGAACAAGAGCCTGCTCATAAAAGTCTGCTCCAGTAGAGGTGACCCAGCGTTGCTATCATCAACATGGCAACAAAATGTAACAAAATATTGGTGGGAAGGTTCAGTCTCTACTGCCAAACCACTAACATTTGTCTCTGACATCGTGGGAAAACATAATAAAATGGGGACAGTATTTTTGGAGCAGCCCTCATAGACACCAAACAATAAAGTTAGCACAAAATATAAGTGAAACATTAATGATTTCCTGAGGTTTTCCATTTTGGTAACCATGCAGAGTTATAGAATACATGTGCTAATTTCCAGTCAGCAAATATTTCAGCAATGCACTTAGACTAAGAGGTGGTAGTCATCCATGGGTGAAAAAAGAAAAAATGAAACAAAAAAAATTTCCATGAGTCTTTGGCATATCTCATAGTGTAGAAAATCATTCCTAAAATAATTCCTTGTAATCCTAAATGAAAAAATTACTAACAAAAAAACCCTAGCAAACACAAAACACACACACACAAAACACGTTTTGAAAGATGTACTCTATCTGTGTAATAATCGCTAGTGATTATACACAGACATTTTGATTTACAAAGTTCCCACTTATTCTTTGAAAACCAAAATTCTATTTTTCTCACCTCTATAATGTAACTAATAGTATTTTTTTGCCATAACTTTAATCCTCAACCAGTTATACAAGTGAGGTTTCCAAGATTTGTAAGAAGATACCTTTGATACATTCTGCTTTTTGGTTGTTTTATGCTGTTGAGAAAATCTGAACTTTATTACACTTTTCATTGTTGGTTAGGGATTTCAGGGTTTTGTATTAGACATTTTTTTTATGTTAACTTCAAGAAAATATAATAAAGCAAGAAAACTTTCTATGTTTGTCTTAACTGGCAGTCATTTCTTAAAGGAAAACTTATCTTATTTACAATTTACTGTTCTGTAAATATAAGTTGGGAAATGAGTACAATCTTTTCTTCCTTTTTTTAAGTCCTGATGAAACGTGTATTTTTTTTTCTTCTGTAACTGCATTTTCATTAACATACAAGTCTGGACTTATGCAAAGTTTATGTTCTATGACAAAGCATTTGAATAACAAATTCTGTTTACAAAAAAAAAAAAGAAAAGAAAGAAAGAAAGAAAGAAATCACTTCAGCCGTAATCAGTGCTTAAAAAATTATGAGCAGTTTGTGTAAACCTCTCTTTTTTTTGGCACAGCTAAAAGTCAGCTGTGATTTCAGAGTATAATAAATGCATTTGGTTGAATTCCCCTGTTGCGCTGTGAGGAGAGCTTGTCTTCTGCTAATTTGGATTCTGAGGACTTTGTCCAGTGTCCAGATGCACTTTTAAAATGTAGTTAAGAGAATAATTGATGAATATATAGAAGAGGCATTCCCATTTTTTTTTTCAGTTTATGCCCAGTAGATTTCATAATTATCACCATTACTGCAAAATCATTTGGCAAAGAGCCATTTTCTTCAGTGGGAATAATGTCTACTACACTCACTCTCAGTCATATCCATTATTAACAATATGCAATTAATAACTTGCAACTAAAGGTCTTCAAAGCAATCCCAAAATTGCTTGGGCTGCTTCTCACAGGGTCTGAAACAAGTTAACAGATTCTGTAGAATGCAAAAGGGAGAAATACAGCAAACATTGCAATAGCTTTGATGGTGTTTGCGGCATCTGTTCAAGAATAAGCATAACTGAAAAACACTGTAGGAAGAAGAAAGAAAAAAAAATGCTAGATCTTTCATTTACTGATGACCTTAGGCAGAAAGTTTGCAGTGACAATGAACTGAATCTGTGCTGTGTGGTACAAAAAAATCTTTTATTTCCAACAATTTTTTTGGAGCATTTTTGTTGCAGAACAGGTGGAGGTTGGTAGGTAAGATGTGAAAATTTGTTTTAAAGTTTGAATTTAAATGTGATTAGTTATCTCAACACAAAATTTAGTTAGAACTGATTATGACTACTTCAAAGCAGACACATTCTCATTGTTTGACAAATTTATTTAAAATTTAACTCCAAATTATTGAGCTATTTCAAACTTTCCAGTTTCATAACCAATCCCAAGCTCACTGAGAATGCTCTTTGCCACATTTTTTTTTAGAAATGTATTTTAAAATCCCAAAGATTTCATTAGGATTTTGTTTAATTAAATCCATTCTATTCCTCTGACATTTAGTCAATATGACCTCTGACATATTCTTAGTATTTCCATGAAAGAAAATTGAATAAAACTTTTACATGAAAATACTTTTTCCAGGAAAGAAAATGGCTTATTGACTTATTGCAAATAGAAGGAAGTCATTCACTAATATCAAAGATCTTTTATCCCTGTGAAAATTGACTATCAGCACATGAGAACCATGAGATTTTGAAGCAACATGCCAACTTGTTCTTCACATGGCAAGCCTGTCTCAAATGTATTTCCTTATCTTTCACAATGAACAAGATTTTTTTGTTTTGTTTTGTTTTGTTTTTTTGCAAGTACACTGGCAATTAAATGGATGGAAGATCACAGCTGAATATTTCTAGGCAGTATGCTAATAATGTAATGTAGGAGAATTCATGAGGCTCTACAGAGGGCTTTGCATAGAGTCTTGAAAATAACAAAGCCACTTCTATTCCATTATTGTTAGTAAGACAGACATATAACAGAAAATTCTAACAGATAACATGTTGTGTGCATGGCAAACATGAGCACATTAATAATCACCTATTTCTTTTTGCTTCTTTTGTGGGGTTTTGTTTTTGTTTTTTTTCTTTTCACTAGCCAGCGCTACACTCTATCAAATGTATAGATTTCTTCTTTTTTAGACAAGAATCTTCATAAAATATGGGAAAGTGAATATGGATCACTCGCCATTTCTGCCAATATGTAAAGTCTCTTATTTTACTCAGGCTGTTGAGGGAATGTGTGAAAAATAGCATCCTAATTGTTGTCATTCTCATCAGAAAATTGGTCCTCAGTATCTAGAATGAATACAAATATTAGCTCTTTGCATAAGTGTTATAATTTTCAGGCAATTATACTGGTGTAGTGCATAACTCTGATGCTGTCACTGCTCTAATTTTCTTGGCTAGTATTGCTATGTTGCTTCCATTATGTCCTGCCTGAAATGGAAGTAAAAGCCAAAGAGATTACAAAAAGATAAGCTTTGCAGCTCTTACTCCAGTTCTAAGACAGGAATAATGTGTTCTAGTTCATTGCTTCTCAAGGATTCTATCAAGGAGAGGAATATTATATTTTATCTAACCCTGCTTCCTCCATGGCCATTATAACTTCAGTTTGCATCTGCTCAAAGTCAGGTCTTAAGCTTACCTGTTGTCTCCTTGAGTGGGATGATGCAATTTTCCTTGCTCTGAGTGCTGGGGAATGGTCTATTTCTCTCTGCACCATGGACATGCCAGGATTATGCAGTGCATCTTAAAGTACTGTGACACCAACAGACCTGTTACAGCTTTCTCTCTCAGTTTAGATATCTGTGTGGACATCATACAGCTGGTGTCTGTTCCACTTTCTTTTACAGCTTAGCTCATATCTTTCTTCCTCTGCTAGCCACAAGCCACTTAAGACTGTCAGCCTTACACAGTGCACACCAAACATTGTATTTCTGGCATTTGAGGACACATACTCAGGAAGACTTCTTACAGTATGCATCTGTCTGAAACTTCACTGCTCATCTTTCAGTGGTCTTAAGGATTTGAATCTTTCTGGAAAAAATGCAGCCTGCAAGGTTAAGCAGGCTAGGCCAGACAACCCCAAGTCACTTCATCACCTCTTAGCCAATGAGATTAAAAAGGTAGAAATCATACTCATTATTCAGGTTAATTTCCCTGCAAACTTGCTAATAAATTAGTGTAATAAATGACAGAGTAACCAATATAATTGTAACACAAAAGCGTCAGCACTTCTGCAAAAGATTCATCGATCCCAAAGAAAGTACGTGAAGTCAATTTAACATTAATCAGTTTAATAGAGAGGTATTCATACCACGGGGGGCAGCAGCCCAGTTAGTCTCTGCCAGGTTTTTGGTACTGGTGGCATCCAGCCATTAGGTTGTCCACCCTGGGCTTTCTCCCACAGGAGATACTGACGGCGGCTGGCCAGCAAGATGTCCAAGGGAGTAAAAGCAGTGGCAGTAGTGTGACTACCTATTGGCTAATTTAGAAGAATTTAAAGAAACTGAAGTACATCATCTTGAACAGAAAAGGGATATCTTGATGATCTACATGGCAAATTGACTATACTGGACAAAGCAAGCCAAAGGGACTAAAGTGCTAGCAGGTGGGCAAAATACAGTGTGTAGTCTATTGTTTTAGTTCTCAAATCTTACGTTACCTAAAGTGATAATAGTTATGATTATGATATACTTATGATGTATAAAAACACACTGATGCGGATGCCCTTTGCTTGTAACCTTGGGCTACTTCAAGATTTATGGGGATTATGAAGAGCATAGAACTCTCAGATAAGGGATTTGAAATTTCCAAAGGTGGGGAAACTGATGTCTCAAAAGCTAATTACTTAACACTTCTGTCTGGCTGAGTTTTTTTGCTCAAGGTTGAAGCTCTGCTTTAAGTTCCAGATGTGCATGCCAATCCTTACTACCATGGCCATTTAAATAACTGCAGGAGAAAATAAAGCAGTATGTATCAGGATAAACAACATCATTCACAGAAAGCAAGTAAGTACACTTAGTTGCAGCTACAGACAAGTTTCTTCCGGCTACATGCAGAAGCTAGAATCACTTTACATGTGTTCCCAAGATAATACAAGCTCTTTCTCACAGGCTATTCACCCATTCAAGCTGTGATCTGTATTTTTCCACACAATAATTCAGTCAGAATGCCGACTATCATAGAGATTTTTTTTCCTTTCCAATTTCTTGATGAAATTGATTGCATGATTAAATCTTGTCTCTGAATATTTCTGGCATTCTGATACTACAAACTGAAGTCAGTTTTGTAGTATTTTGAAGAACTGCAGGAGATGAGATTTTTTTCAATTCCTGGAATTCTATGATTTCTGAAAATTTTCTTCAAAATTTTCTTTTCCCAAGAAATGAAATTGGTTTCTAATTCTCTGGTTATAGGAAAAATCAAGTCTTTAAGATTCAAGCACTGAGAGCAGAAAGAAGAAGAAGCCCAGAGGGTGGATTTGGTGTTATTTGCTTTCTATTTTTTGTTTGATTTGATTTATTTTTCTATTACCATGATTCTTGAGCTAAATTAATGACTTCTATAGACTTAACACAAGAGTTTTAAAAACTGCAAAGGCTAACAGCATTGACAGGAACATGAGAAGGGTTTTGGAGAAGATGATGCATGGCTCTGATGGTTGACCCCTGATTAATCCAACATCTGTATCTAAAAATGCTTCGTTATGGTGTCTGAATGGGTTTACAATATTCCATAAATGATCTCCTCCCTTTCTGCTTGTAACCTAATGTTTTTAAGAATATTTCTTCTTTTCATCTACTTTTTTTTCAGTTCTGAAAGTATAACTATTTAATGAATCATCATGTCAGCTTCCCTAGGCATAGTGATCCCATAAAGCTAAGAGGCACATGATTAAATTAGGAGCTTAACTACCCCTCAGTGTCAAGCTCTGAAAAAAAATAACAGTAAATTACATAAAATGGTCAATATAATCTATACCAACTGATGCAGGATGTGGCATCCTCAAGCAGCGTGCATTAACTTTTTAATGCAATCCACTGATTGCATTATAAATCACATATTTGTGTATCAGCGATGAGAAAATCTTATCCAAAAGGTCATTTGCTCCAGGGTTTTTAAAACGGCCCTCTAATTGGCTTCTGAGAAGTCCACAGGCCATTCTTCATGGTGTATTCAGACTTTTATTTACAAACAATTTAGAATTAGCCTGCACTTTCTTTATTTTCTTTTTTTATTTTCCCCTCAAATTCTTTCTTTCTTTGAACCCACAGGAATACATGTGAGGGCTCATGAGTAAAAATGGTTTACTATTTTTGCAATCATTTAACACACCACAATGTAAACAAACCATACACAGAAAAAAAAAGTGATTAAGTGCAATTCTTTCCCCTATTAGGGTATTTACTTTTATTTACTGTATCCTCAGTGTTCAGCTCTGATTTTGTCCTTTATGAACTGTTTTTTATCACAATGTCACCAATATTATTGCAAAATCCTGAGATACATTTTTCAGTATGGACAGTGTTCTCAGACTATGGCAGCTCCTTTCTTCCAGCTGACTGCTTGGTGTCCCAGGGCATAGGAGGGGAACAATTCCTCTAAGCACAGAGGAGGAGGAAAAAACAAGCAAACATCTTTTTAACATTAGCATGTACTACCTTTTTGTTTGACCAAAATCCAATATCACCTCAGCAGCTGGACTCCTGTGTTTTCTACCCTCATTTCTCAGGCCCCTTCCTGGGACCACCCTTTCACATCAGAACTTGCAAACAGATGGGCAACTCCAGAGCAGATTCCCCCAGGAGCTTTCTAGGTCCCTGAAGTGGCTGCTTACATCTGACTCCTCTCACAGATGACAGGGTGCAAATTCTCTGCCTCCACAGAAGCCATTAGGTGTAGTCTAAAGCACGCAAAGTCACATCCTCAAGGTTTACTGGGGGCTTTGCTGACAATCAGGTACTGCCCTTTCTATTCATCAGTGTGTTCTGCACTCTCAGGGACTTTTACTTCATCATGCTAGGAGATGTCCAGTAAACCCTTTAAGGGGTTCCCCAAAGTATTCCCTATGTCTTTGTACTCCTAAGCCTGTGCAAAGAATGGTAAGCTTGTTATTAGGATAATGGTCCGAGTGCAACAAAGGCTCCCACCTGCTCCTCCATGGAAGGGCGCACCAGCTCCATAACAATTAGCATCAATTATGGTGGGGCTGGCTGGGAACCGGGCACCCGCTCCTCTGTGTGCTGCAGGTGCAGGATTATCCCCCTGACCTCTCGCTCCCAGAGCTCCCTCTGACAGCAGGAGCAGGAAACAGTCAGATGAGAGTTGTATGTCACCCCCCTCCTTCCAGCAGCCATGCAGAGCATTAGCTATTCATGTCATTTCCAGAGTGCCAGGATTAGTTTAAGGAAAGTACACTGAGAGCGGGCTCCCTCTCCTTGGCTCCAGTTTACCATCCTGGATGATCCAGTTTGTGTGCATCCTCTTGTTTCTTGGAGTTAGAAGTCCTGCTATAAGGAAAAGAAAATACAATACAGGATCTTTGAAGAAAAAAAACAGAATTGTGATAATAGTAAAAATAACAGTAATAATACTAATAGTAATAAAGAGAGCCCCACAGCTGTCATAGCTGGGTGGCACACAGTGGTGTGTGTGTAATACACTGGGATAGATTTCTCTATTCCACTGCAATGGCTTTTAGGTGCAAATGTGATCCCGGAGCTTGCTTTAGTTTATTGTACACTGGCTGGCTGTCACTCATGAAGGCAAACAGCACAAAGCTAGATATAGCACAGATAATATAGGGAGCATAGTGTAATAGAGAATCATTTTGGAGATAGTAAGGATGACTTTTTTTCTGACAAAGCCAGTGAATTTACAAGGTCATTTACACCTGAACGCAGACAGCACAGGGCCTTCAAAGCAGCAAAAACAAAACTCTTATGTTGAAACATTGTTCATTTTTGGTACGTCTTCAAAAAGGTAAATGTAGTCTTTCTTTCAATGAGTGAATAATGTTCTTTATGCATTACAAATTATATATATACATAATATTTTATAAACACAGCATTTCTTTATCTATGTAAAAGACAAGATATAAGATATGCAGGAGTGTATATATCACATTATTGTCTGTAAAAGTATTTGTGAACAAATATGGGGAAAGGAGGGAGAAATAAAATAAATCAATTACAAAGAGAGAGTAATTTTTTGTTCATTCAAAAGAGCAGCACTGAGCAGAGCTGGGCGTGTTCAGAAATAATGCAGAATAGCTCCCCCAACATGTGGATGGACCTAGGCTGGGAGTTGCTAAGGGACAGAGGAAACCTTCAAGCATCCAAACGATTTGACAGGCAAAAAGACAGGAAAAATATCCCTCACAAACTGTCTATTTCATGAGAAGACATTGTATACCAATTGAGCAGCTTATGGGATCTAACTGATTTGTTTGTTGGATTTGAGATTTTATTTCAGAAAATCCCTGACGTTCTAAATTTGGTTTAGGTGCTTTATGGATAGCGTGAACTGGTGGAAAGGACTCAGAAGAATCATCAAGTCCAGCTCCTGGGCTCTGCACAGGTCAACAAAAACCTTGCGTCTGAGAGCATTGTCCTCCTTGAACTTTGTCAGCCTGGGTCCGTGACCAGTGCCCTGGGGATACTGTGCCAGTGTCTGATCACCTTCTGGTGAAGACTCTTTCCCTAACCCCCAACCTGACTGTCCACTGACATAGCTCCATGCCATTCCCTCAGGTTTTGTTGCTGTCACAGAAAGCAGAGCTCAGCACTCTCCTCCACTCCCTGTGAGGAGCTAAGACCACCATGAGGCCTCAGCTCCTCCGCTTTGGGCTGAACAAACCAAGGAATCTCAGCCACTTCCCATACATCTTGCCTTCCAGACCCTCCTCCATCTCTCTAGCCCTCCTTTAGAAGCCAATAGTTTTCTACCCTTCCAATACTGTGGTGCCCAAACCCGTGTTCAAGGGGAGGCCACACTAGAATATGGATATTACCTGTTGCCCACAGTTTATTTGATTCTCAGTGCAGAAACACAACGGGGAAAATAGAATGATTTGGAAAATCTAAGTAGCAACCACGATTTGAAACTGTAATGCTTTTTACCACAGTGATTTTACTTCTTCAGCTTATTTAGAGGTGACAGCAGCAAGGGCTGAGGATAAATATTCTCAAAGAAATTCTCGCAGGTGTTTTTTTTAGACAACAAAAGCACAGCCCTGAACTTCTTACATATTTGTGAGTTATATTTAATACTTAACAATATATCAGTGGAAATGTAGCATAAAAGGAAAACCAACTGTATGGTAGTTAATTTGCATACATTTAGTCATGCATTACATTGATTATATGTCATTCTTAAAAAACTGTAACATAAAAGCTTGTAACAATATCTACTAATAACTATGTTCTTTATCAAGAAAGTTAGCCTTTTTTATTTAATTAGAAATCAGCACCACTGCTTGCAGAAGGTATGATTTCTTCAGCAGAGAGGAGACACAGTAGGTCTCCCTGAAGGATAACTATTCAGTACTATAGCCAATACGCATAGGATTTTATGGAGAAGGAGATGCTGTGGGGTTGTAATTACTTCAGAATAGCAAATATTTTTAATGGCACACTCAGTAAGAGCTTTAGAAAAGGAGAAGGAAAAAAAAAAAAACAACACAGATTTCATGCCAACTGGAATATTGCATGTCTAAAGAGGGAAAGACATGTAAGGAACCTTACAGTTCAAGTCTTCATGGTAACAAAATAGGGAAGGGGAAGAGAAAGGAGGGTGAATGGGATGGGGAAAGGGGAAGGGAAAGGGAGAGGAATGGGGAGGGGAGAAGAGAAGAGGGGTAGGACAGAAGGGGAGGGGAGGGGAGGGAAGTACCATATGTGAGGCTATAGGACTTTGAGAAGGTACTGATTTATTCTTTTAAGGTCTTCTCTATTAAGGTAGAGGATGTTAGACCATTTGTTTTTGGCTGGAGGGGGCATGGTTTTATTATGTTCTTTATAGAACTTTCAGCCACAGGGTACAGAGATTTCTGAATGCTGGTGATCACTTTACATACACATGGGGGCGTGGAGTAATTTATAACTGACTTGCCAAACCAGTTTGAGAATGAGCAATATCAAAACAAAAGAGAGAGGGCCTTTTTTTTTTTTTTTTTTTTTTTTTTTTCCAATGATGAAGTCTCACCTGTAAAGGCACAATGACAAAATGAAAATGGCTGTATCATAATGTATCAGCTGGTGAGAAACAGTAAAAGTGACAGATAAAGCATCTCCATACTGGAGGAGCTGCTCTCCTTTCAATGGTGCCTGCAAGAATACCAAAAGAGTAAAATGCTTCTCCTGCATGCATCTCAGCCCTTCCCATCCTAAATAAATATGCCAGCCCTTTGGAGAGGAGCATAGCTGTAAATACAGCACGGACAAAGGCTGGTAGTTGAATTACTGTTCCAAGCACAAAGAGAGAATTGAAGGGAAGAAGGGAGGGGAAATCCCTCTGTGTTTATGAACACACATCAAAGAACCACTTCTAGAAATCTGAACACTCGGATAGAAGAGGGCAGACAAAGCCTTGATAGGAAACCTGAAACAATTCAATAAAAGCCATTGTGTATACCCATTCAGTAGGTTAAAGTTACACGTTTACACAGGCATGGGGAGGTTACATGCTGATACTTAGTATGCGTGAATAGGTGCATGGTGGATCTACAAAGTAAGTTAAATCAGCACAGGTGCAACATCAACTTAAATTTGAAAATGGAGTTTTATATTTTCCATGTCATTAGGAAAAAAATGTCTGTTTTTTTTTCAATCACTATAGGTGCTTAATTAATTTTATTTATAACATTGTTTATTTTTATTGATTGTAGACATAAAGTAATTTGTTTTTATTGCAGATTAGTTAATTAAGTTCTCCAGCCTGTAGCTTGATGTAAACAGTGTCACTGCCTACTATATATGCCTACATGTAAACTCATTAGTATTAAAATAAATGGCAAAACAAAATCATCAACTTAACATGTCAGTTTTTCTTCTGGTATACCTACACATATCCATAAATATTTGAGATATTTCTCCAGAATATCTGTTAGTGTATTTTTGTTGCAGTCACTTCTGCCACTGGCTTAAAGAATACAAAATATTTTCTGTATTGTATTTAATTAATTTAGATTGAAAATTTAGAAGTGGCATTTTTTGTTAGTGTATGCCAAATACAAAATGAATAGCAAAGTTAGCAGTTTTAAACTAGTAAACTTCTTGGGATTGTGAGCAAAGGCTTACATGCCATTTTTGTTGTTGTTGTTGTTGTTTGTTTTTGTTTGTGTGTGTGTGTGTGTGTGTGTGTGTTTTAACTCTAATTAGTAACATCCATGAATGAATGCAGGAGCATATGGATCGTATTATCATCTGCAAATATGACACTGGTGGACACGAGTTTTATTCCTGCTCATTAGAGCATTAATTTTACTCCCACTTATATTCAACCTTTATTATATAGGATAATACCAAAGTTACACCTGGCATATAGTCTTCTTTTGCTTTGAGGCCTGCAGAACAAGTTGTTTAGGCTGAAATAAGACACTCCAGTTTCAGTTACGAAAAACCATTCTTCAGCTGAGAGGAAGGAAGGAATGGGTTATTAATTCATGCCAAGAGTGAGTTTCATTGTTTTCTTTGGTTCTGATATTATCATACTTTATCAAGGGTTTCTTGTTTTCAATCAAATTCATCAGCTGCAGAAATGTGTTTCATAAATGAAATATTAAGCTCAAGAGCTTAATAAATATCACTCTTTAAATAAAGATTTGTAACTATTTACAAGCAATGCTTATTACTCATTAAAAGAAAATTAAAAGTCATACTACCCTTATTCAATGCAACCTAAATAATAATAGATTTATAGGCATAGCTCATGGAAGTAGAGAATATGCTATTGCTATCTTTGCAAGTTCCTATGAACATTTCTGACATTTTATGACTCTAGGTGCTATTTCTAATTATCATGGGAATGTAACTATTGTCAATAGCCACAACTGAATAAAATTGTCCTCTTCAAGACAGAATTCCTTTGGCTGTCAGTGACTGCACTATTTAAAACCTCACCACTTGGCTGAACAGAGCAACATGTTATACAGCTGATCCTCAAGTTTCACTTCAAATTCTCAAAGCAGAACCCCATCTAAAATCTATATTGGCCTGATTTTGCTAGAGATCTGCAAATCATCATGTAGTATACAAACTTGTGATCATTATAGTCCTGTCCTATAAATGAAGTCTAAGTCACAGATTTGAAACTTGAAATGAGATTCCCCTGAAATTAAAAGATATATTTCTGTTCTGTTCTCTGAGGCTTTCAGTTAACAATTAAATTGATTAATGTCTACAAATTATCCAGTCATTGAACAAAAAGTGTTCATTGAAATTGAATGCTTTATTGGAAGATACATATATATGTAGGTATATATATGTACTTGTACATATATGTGTATATATTTTTCTTAATTGTATATGTCTGTTTTTTTTATTTTTTATTTTTTTTTTCCAGTTATAGGAGATGGAGAAACATTATTTGCATACAGAACAAAAGGCAAAGTGATAGAAATGTTTCCTTATTTTCTCATTCCAAATTTTCTGACCATATTTGGAAAAGTTCTGTAATCTGCAACAATAAATCACAACTTGATAAATCTTTTATACTACTATAGGTCATTAGTTGTTGTTTTTTTTCCTTATTTTTTTTACAGTGGAATATAGCTCAACCTGAGACAGACCTCTATGGCAGTGCTAGATGATTGTCCAAGCTATTTATCCAAGTTCATGCTGCAGAGAATGGAGGCCTTCCAGAAGGGAAATCTTTCACCCTATCAGAAACAGTAATTGTACTGTCAGGATGAAACCCTTTCAGTGATACTAATGTGTATCCATTAACACTACAGGAATTTTGAAGGACTCTTATACACCTAATCCTGATAAAGTTCATTCAGAAATCCTGGATTTGGGGTATTAGGTTGGAGTTAGATCTTCTACACAATTTTGTTTCTTCTCTCCTTCTCTCTCTTCTAATTCTCAAAGAGAATTAGAAGTCTACATACTCTTGAGTAACAGTACCTATGACTCGGCTGCATTTGACATTGCCTGAGAAATCAAAGTAGGACAGAACTTTTATGTCCTTTTTTTTTTTGCAGCCTTTGTAAAATTATAGAGGCTTATGCTGGTTACATTTCCTACTTGGATAGAACCCATCAATTGAGAAAGCTTGCCTCCAAATGAAGGAGTTTCCACACTCAAGAATGCCATCTCAAAACTGATTATGCCTGCAAATCTGTAAAATCATTGCTCCTTTGCTTAGGTTATTACAAGTCAGGTCTGATCTTGCAATGTAATTCATTCCCTAGAAAGAAAGAAAAAGAAGGAACAAAAGGAGATAAAAAGACAAATAAGCATCACTTTTTAGAAAGGCAAAATGCTAATAATTAGAAGAAAATATTGTGTCAGTGTCTATGTCTAAACTTAATGTATTGAACAATGCACAAATATGTTTTTCAGCATATTCAATGAGAAATTTTCAGATCATGGCATTGATATATTAAAAATATAACCTAAGAATCTAGAACAAAACCTTCAAAAAAATTGGAGTATCCATTCATTTTGGAGTAATTTCCAATGTTTTAATTATTCTATCTTTCAAATCCTCTCCAGCTTATCAACTTTCTTTTAAAATTATTCTATTTCACATTAGAGGGGGAGATAATAATCTATCAATGGCCTCATTAGCCTAAATGCAGCATAAGAGCATCTTTCTTTTTTATGAGATTTCCTACTTCTGCAAATATATACCACATAAATAATTTCCTTTAGCATTCTATTCCAATGGAAAAATATCTTCAAGTAGTTACTGACTCCTCTTATCTCCTTTCTTTACAAAGTTGGGCCACACGTCTGTTACATATGAATGTGTTATAATTATCTATTTCAGGAGAATTTTACATTACTAAAAATATTTATTTTTATGTAGACTGCACAGTACATGGCATCACTTGACAGACTCCTTAGGCAGGTACGCAGCAAGAGAAAGAGAGACATGGGCATAAACTGAAATAGCAGAGATTTGTACTCTATAAAAGGAAAAATATCACTACGTAGATAGTCAAGTGGTGCAGCAAGCTTACCAGAGAGGTAATATAGGCTCCATTCTTTGAAATTTTTGCAGTTCTCCCTCAATAAGACCATGAACAAGTTCATATGACCTCATAGTTAACTCTATGCAGAGCAGGGCACTGACACAGAAAATTCCTGAACATCCTTTCAATTTCAATTATCATCTGATTCTGGGGGGAAAAAAAAATGCAAAATTTACCAAAGTCGGATGAGACAATCTTCAGAAGCCTACATCTTTCTTTAGCCAGCTAGATTTTTACCAAACAAGGATTCAGAGTGGGAGAACATAGACCTCAGAAAGCACCAAGACTGGCTTAGAAATTTGAGCACATTTGTTCTAATTTTTTCATATCATTAGGTCATAACGTTCTGTGGAGAAATAGCTGTAAGAATGGTAATTCTGTTGCGCGTTCTGTTAGATTATTCTCTTGAATATTTTTCCATGAATATTCACTCAAATGTGAACATGAGTTTAATTCTGACCATGTTGGTGATGTTATCTTCCTAAATTTGCCTAAAATAAGTGTACATTCAGATGGATTTTTTTCAATTTAGAACGGCAGTTCATATAGCTATTTGCTTATAATTATATGCTTAGCTGGAATGAAATGCAAATGAATGTACTTTTCATTACACAGGTATGACAACGGAGCTTTTAAGGGTTGTTTTGGAAGGACTTTGAGTTTAAAAACAGAGGAAAACCTCCTCTCACTTCTTACAGTATTACTGTTGATAAGTACAAAAACAGAAGGGAATGAGGACAATGATGTTTGAAACAGTAAGCTAAATATTTAATACATGAAATTTGTGTTGGCAGGAAGTTGTCCATTGTAAAGATCAGTGTAGGAGAGACTTGTCTGCTTAAAATGAAAGAGACTAAAGAGAAAGAAATTTTGATTTTAACATTAAAATGCTACCTGAAATGATAGAAATAAGTGAGATCTGTCTAAACTGTTGGACTATAAAAAGTGTCAACATAAAGCCTATGTTATTGGGGTAGGACAGATGGAAAAATGAAGTACTCAAATGAATCAAAATCACATTAATGGATTTGATTCCACACAATTTTTCACACACAGATATTGCTGACTTGAGTGGAAGTAGCTCATATAGGAATAAGCAAGTGAAGGGAGACTGGACAGCCAGGGTCTCAGTTAATGGTAATTGGAACATCTCTGACAACATTCTTTGAGAAATTTTACCTTAAACATTGAAAGTATTGCTGCCAATTCTGACCAGCCTATCCGAGTGAACATCCTTACTGACATAACCAGGGCCATATTTGTCAGCTTGAGTTTGTGTCTCTTGACAGCTCTACTCACTTTAATGCTAGATTTGTTTTACCATACAAAGAATGCTATACATTTTAAGACAGTGATGTTTCAAGCCAACTTTTGCATGTCTGGTTTGGACATCAAATTCTTATTTACGTACTGTACATGCTGTAATAGGAACAAAATGTCTCACTAAGATAGATTGCTAGAATTTATTGCACTAAGTTAAAGCTAATGACAAAGTGTTTGTGAAACAGCATGGTTTCATTGTCCTTAATCCCTCCCTTTCCCCAGCAGTTTACCAGATAACTTTATTTAAGAGTTTAAAAAGCTGTATGAACATCATTAGTGTCTGTACATGAGCTACCTCTTCAGTGAATAATAAATAGTGAAGACAATTGGAAATCAAAGCTGCCAAGAGAAGTCTGGATCGATGCCCTCCACTGATGAGGTTAGGCTGTTGCACACACACTGCTGGTATGCCCAAGAAGGGCTGGGATGCCAAAAGGGAACACTTGTCTGTATGAACCAGCACAACCTTCTAAAAAATCCTGAAAGCATTTAAGGCCCAGTAATTGGGCGTATTCTAACTTGGGTTTCTTCCAAGTGGATTCTTCTCCAAATCTTCCTAGCTTGGAAATATTAATGAATTATCCCTATTGCTGAGCAATGCATTTTCCACAGAGAGCTGTTCCAGTTGTTTCAATGCATTTGCTCCACATTCTTCCGCATGGGGTTTGGGGATCTTTTCTTGCTCACTTTCTACATCAAGTCTTGTAAACAAGCTTAGCATTAGTATTTGGGGAAGAAAAAAAGAAAGAAAAAAAAAAAGGACTGCTAAATTTAAACATTTTTTGAAAGAACTTTTAAAATGGTGGATTTTATTAAACTCAGCCAGACCACTCGTTTGATTTCTTTTTCATGTTTGCACATTGAAAATGTATATTAACACTGTTTTTAACTAATTAAACTATGAAAATAGTGGGGTAGTGTACATGTTAAAATGACTCTTCTCTGAACCCTGACCTTTAAGATTGGAACTAGAGAAAATAGATTAAGTTTTTGTGCTGTTTTCAGGATCCTCATGTCAGATGTTTTGCCCATGAAATATCTAACACAAGACAGAAATAATTCCATAGTTTTAATAACATGTCATATTTTTTCGGTGGTAAGAAGAGAATGGTAAGCTTGGCATGAAAGAAATACAGACCAAAAGGGAATCTCTGGGAAACACCAAGGCATTTTGAACAAATCCGTAGAAGAATTCTATTCATTATTTACTAACGATCTATAAAAAGGAAAGCTGGAAAATATTTTCACTAACTAAATTATTGTTGATAAATTTGTCACTAGATCTAATCAGCATCTGATGAGTTATCTTTTGACTTCTTCAATATCTTTTCTTAGAGTCTTTTTTGCCACAGCTTCAGATTAGCCATAGGGGGAGACAGAGTAATCTCATACTATTACTAAGCATGCAGTTTTAGAGCTCATTAAGTTTAACACCCAGTTCCTTCATGCACATCTGTGTTTAAAGTAACTGTGAATCCAACAGAAAACTAATCTACTAAATGCTCTTTATTTTGCCTGAAGGTCATTGCTCAGGTTTTCATTGAGCAATTAAAGGGGGCAGGTTTTAGAATCCATCTGACATGCACCAAAGGAGCCCAGGTATAGAAAATTTGAAATTTAGAAAAAGTCTGGTATTTTATAAGGTGGAATACTTCTATCGTCATCTAAATAAAATCAACATTTAAGTGCGCAAATGACATACAGTAGTCTCGTTACAATAACAACAGTTAGGAAATCACGCCCCATAAACAAATATCTGCAGTGCTTAACCGTCAGGGATCATAAAGGTGAAGCACATCACATGACCTCATCATGGTGACTGAAGGCTCCTAGATCTCGACAGAAAGCTTTTGGAGAAGGTTTGTACACATAAAAGCTTATACACTAAGTAAGCTAACAGTGAACTTTAGAAAGGGCAGCATGTGAATTATTTCCTCTAAAGGGAAGCCAAACTTTTAGTTGATTTTTTCCATGAGAAGATCTACAGCATGGGATCTCCTCCTGCAGTGCAGTACATTCTTTCTGAAAATGACAGCTACAGAAAAAATATGCTATGGCTTGAACAATAATGTAGTTATTGGGTCATTTGTAGTGAAAATGAAACATCCTTTTTCATTTCCTTCTTCACCTAAGGCATTTGAAGCACTACTTTTCCTCATGTAAAAGACTGATCTCATGAGTCAGTATGGTCAATTAGAGTATTTGGGAAGAGAAAATGAGCATTGCTACAGAAACAGTCACATTGGCTAATTCAGTGCCAGCTTCATTAAACTCAAACTCATGCAATGGGAAAAGCTGGGCATACTATGTAGTAACAACTACATACTGCCATTTGTTTTTATTTTTATTTCAGAGTAGGAAAATGGTTAAAAATAAGAGATTCAGCATGTTCTTAGGAAAAAGAAAAGAAAAAAATGTGTGTCAGCATCATGTGGTAGGAAACTTTTAGATGCAAAGAAGTGGCAAGTCACTGTCCATCTGGGAAGGAGAAGTACTGTAATATCAGCAATTGCCAGTGGTATTTTTACTTTTTGCCATTATGGCAACATTTTTTTTTTTTCCTGCAAGCTCATCCGTTGAAAGACTGGTTACATAATAGTAGTAGTAGTAATAATAATAATAATAATAATAATAATAATAATAATAATGATTGCCAAATAATCTGAGAGTGAAAGTAGAAACAGAAAAGCCTGATGGGTATACAGCCATCAAAAGGTCAGATCTTGCTTATGTTTGTTTCTAACCCACCTCTGTACAGAAAGAATAGCAGCTTTCAAAGAGAAAATGTGTGAAGGTTGATTCCACATGATTCTAAGTTGGAAACTGAATAATCTCATAAGATAAAAATAATTTCACAATGGCAATGCCGTTCAGTTATTACCATAAGAATTTCAGAATGCGTTACCATCTAGTTCTTGAATTTTTCCTTTGAGCACCTTTTCACCTGTTTCCCTTTTCCTTTGAACTGTTAATTAATCACTTTGGCTTGGATCTGAGCTCTCCTGCATTTAATGTCTATCTTTGAAACATGTGGCCTAACATATGCCTCTTTCAATTACATGCGATGACAGACAGGGCTTGAAATAAAAACACGAAATCAGTTACAAAAGGCACTGTAATTAGCTGTGGTTGGATCTGGACTGCTTGCTACTGCCCCCTGTTTCTGTGTGTTGAAGCTATGCCTGATACAAAACAGGATGATAAGAACTAGGTCATACTAGTGACTCATGAATAGTTAATAATTGTTTAACTACTGTCTTAAGTAGCTGTTGGGAAAAGAGGGAGAGTAAGGAAATGAAAAAAGAAAAAAAGGAAAAAAATACTCAGTTAATACACAAATTAATCTATAAGCAGAAAACTATCTGTTGCCTCAAATGGTTCCAAATGCAGCAATGTACAGGGGCCCATTTAAAAGGGTAATTTTTAAAGCTGTTTAAAAGCATATCTTTCTGAAAAAATGCAAAATAGTACTCCCAGAACCGAACAGCAGTTTAAGAAAAACATTTCTATGTCTGCAAAATAGAGGGAAAAAAGAGCAGAAATATGTTTTTGTTTGTTTGTTTGTTTGTTGTTTTTGTTTTTTTTTTTGCAAATGACACCAAGCTGTGAGGAAGCATTGATCTGCCTGGGGATAGGAAGGCCTTACAGAGGGGTATGGACAGGCTGGATTGCTGGACTGAGGCCAATGAGATGAAGTTCAACAGGACCAAGTGCCCAGTCCTGCACTATGATCACAACAACCCCAGGCAAAATCACAGGCTTGGAGCAGAGCTTGTCAGTAGGAGCAGGGAGGTGATCATCCCTCTGTACTTAGCACTGGTGAAGCTGCATCATGAGTATTGCGTTTGGGGACCTTCATTACAAGAAAGACATTGAGGCCCTGGAGCATGTCCAGGGAAGGTCAATGAAGCTGTGAAGGATCTGGAGCACAGGACTTACAAAGAGCAGCTGAGGAAACTGGGATTGTTTAGTCTAGAGAAGAGGAGGCTCAGGGGAGGCCTTATCGCTCTCAACAACTGCCTGAAAAGAGGCTGTAGCAAGATGGGAGTTGGCTTGTTCTCCCAGGTAACAGCAATAGGATGAGAGGTACTGACTTTAAGTTCTGCCAGGGGAAGTTGGGGTTGGATATCAGGAAAAAAATTATTCTCAGAGTAATAATGTTTTGGGCTGCCAGGGGGATGGTGGAGTCCCTGAAAGTATTCAAGAAATGTGGAGATATGGCACTGAGGGACATGATTTAGTGGACATGGTGGTGATGGGTTGTCAGCTGGGCTAGGTGATCCTAGAGATCTTTTGCAACCTTAATAATTCTATGATTCTGTGAATGATGAAATTAGCAACGTTCCCAACTTCTGTTCACTGAATGACTAACACAAAGAGTGAAGTGAGAAATGACTGCTCCACTATTTTGCAAAAGAGTGAGTGAAGAGCCTGTCATGTGAAACAAATATTCAGTACACTTTCCTTCACCGTTTGTATTTTGAATTGGTGATGAATGCTAATGCAACTCACCACAGGTGAAATATACATAGTAGATGACTACTTAAAGGGTGGACTAAACGCTATTTCTCTATTCTACTTTTTCCTCTGCCACAAAATTCCTTATTTGTCTGACAAGCTAAACACTAGATATGAAGGAATTTTATCACTAAATAACAAGAATATAAACCAATAATATTTTAAATGGTGTACAAATAAAATATGTTAAAATTTAAAAAGAATTGACTGCCCAGCTCTTACTGAAACCAGAGATTAGAAAGAGTCTGTAAAACAGTAAAAGCCATTTGCTCAAATGAGACTGATCTTCCTAAACAAATGTACAGCTAAGTACCTTCAAAAAATTGCCTGATGTCCAGAAGTTATCATATAATAGGGCATGGTACATTTACAGACAAGTTTGCTCCATAGTAATTTTCTTGAATACCTATGTCCTGAGTTTCTACATCTGTAAAGCTGAATATTGCAACACAACTCTCTCCTTCACAAGCTTTTCTGAAGATATCTGTGCAAACATGAGGTGCAGAATCAATTCAAGTGGTAATTCTTCTCCTAATTTTTGTTAAAATCTATACAGGCATTTGTACTTCCACTCTTCCCACACATAACTCTTATATCTCTATGTTGGAAAGCTACACAGGGACTAAGGGGAAATATTTTTCTATGTGAAACTATGGGGACACAACAGGCTCAATTTATAATCCCCCACTCAGCTCCAGGGAATGAAGAAGAAAATCTGCAGCTGATTAGAAGTCTTTCTTCACACACATTTTGGCCACAGCCAGTATCTTATCCAGCTTTTCCCCAGAGCATACTTCCATCTTAAACAAAGAGAAGAAAATTCTGATGAGGATCAGACTCTATTATAAAGAATTCTTCCATTTTGTTCCAACGAATGTCACATTGATTTTATTGTTTTATGTCTCTATACTTAGATAAACTGAAATTTCCCCCAGGTAGTATTATTATCATCCTCTCTTATGAAGTCTTTGTCAATAACTGTACCATACTTCTTCTGATGTAACATGACACTATTAACTTTTTAGGATGAAATGAAGAGAATGCCCGAAGAGATACTGTATATTTCTGGAACATATTAAAACTGCTGCTGAATTACAGATATAACTATTTACTTAATTATCTTAGTGAAAATAATAGCTCTGAATATTCTCTATTTTAGAGAAGAGAAAATAAGCACTTGTTATATGAAATCAAGGAAATTGCACTTTTGTTAAACCACTGTGAGATAAATGCCACTTAGGCATAAAAAAACTCTCGTTTCTGGTTTTTATTAAGGATTTTGAGTTGGGTTTGGGATTTTCTTTTTGTTAATCTTTTTTTATTCCTTTTTTTTTTTTTTTCACTTCCAAAGATAAATTGGTAATTTTCAGATTTATGGAAGAGACTTCCTCAGTTGAGGAAGGCTATGACAGTTGTTTCAAAACTGCAGTGATGGTGGATGATGGTGGAAAAGCAACATAACTTGGTAAGAACTCCCACAACAGATAAGACCTGAGGAAAGTACTTTCCAATTATGCTATAAGTGAAACTAAGGAGAGTAAGGCCTGCCACAGGAGGTTGAGGAGAGCAAACAAGAACAACATGCTCAAAAATGTGCCTTTAAGCATGTATATTAAAAGAATAAGACAAAAAAAAAAATCCTTGATGAAGCAGACATGGAAGGTGTATGGAAACTGCTGAATCACAGCCTGAACATCTGACTGATCACCTGAGGTGAGCAATGAGTCAGCCCTGGGAGCACAGGTGAAGGCAATTCACCTGTGCTGCTGGAAGGGGTGGAGCCTGGCTGCACCTCTCCTAGTCCCATTTAAGAGCTGACTACCAGAGGGAAGAATTTCTTTTTGGAGAACCCTCCTTCAGAGTTTTACTGTGAGCTCAGGACAACAGTAAGTACTCTATCTATTCTCTTTTTGGTATAATAATTTACTTAGCTAAACTCTCTGGTCTATTTCATAATTATAACATCTGTATATTCATTGATTATACAGAAAGAAATGGAGTAGTAGGTAGCAGAATGCAGGAAGCAAGCAGGCTGCCAGGGTATCCTCAACAGCAGCTTCTATGCCCATAGATAGAATATTGTGCTACCTCCAGCAGGAGACCCCTTGTGTTCTTCAGTTCTTAAAAGTATTTCACTTTAATACTTAATAAAAAAGATTCTATTTAAAAGATTTAAAAAAAAAAAAAAAAAGCTGTGTTTAAATATGGTGGAGTGTAATCCCAATACAAGAAAGACAGTGAGTTGTTGAAGAGGGTCTAGAGGAGAGCCACAAAGATCATCGGGGGACTGGAGCACCTCCCCTATGAAGACCGGCTGAGGGAGCTGGGCTTGTTCAGCCTGGAGAAAAGAAGATTGTGGGGTGACCTCATTGTAGTCTTACTCCTTGGGAGGAATAACTGCATACATCCATACAGGCTATGGGCTGGCCTGCTGGATAGGAGATCTGTGAAGAACTACTTAAGTATCCCAGTGGATGAGAGATTGGCCATGAACCAGCAGTGTGCCCTTGTTGCCAAGAAGGGGTAAGGGAGCCTACAAACAGGAGGGGAATCAAGTCTTTAAAAGGGATGATAACTGCAGGACAAGAGGAAATGGTTTTAAGTTGAGGGAGGGAAGATCTAAGTTGGATGTCAGGGGGAAGGTCTTTACTATGAGAGTGGTGAAGTGCTGGAACAGGCTGCTCAGAGAGGCTGTGAATGCCCCGTCCCTAGAGGTGTTCAAGGCCAGATTGGATGGGGCCCTAGGCGGCCTGGTCTAGTATTGAATGGGGAGGTTTGGTCCTGCAAGTGGCGGGGAGGTTGGAGATTCGTGATCCTTGAGGTCCCTTCCAACCCTGGGCATTCTGTGATTCTGTAACAAGACCAAAGGAAATAGGACGTTTAAAATCATCACATACATTTCTGATTAACTTCACTCTAGTATAGATATTTCTATCTATGTGCTTTTGATCACAAAATTAAATGATGCCCTCTGACATGGTAAGAATGTGTGCTCCCTGGTAGATTTCACTTGTGAGTATGCAGAAGGTATTAGATATAGCATACTGTCGGTCTTATATAGTAAGACTGTATAGTATAGTAAGACTGAGAGTGAACAAGAAAAAGAAACATCTGTACAGCAGCCAGTACACCTTGCGCTGGGTGGTACAGTTAACATGGTACTTTCCTTCCTATCAGCTCAGACATGCAGCCGCTTCCAGTAATATAGGAAACCTTAAAACACAGATTATGACTTAACTTTCTCAGTCACAGTAGTTTTGAATGACCAACAATTAGAAGCACATTCAAAAATAGAATAGGCAGCTTTGACCAATACTGATACTATCTGCACTGTCATTTTGGCACTCTGTTTCATTTCAGGATCTTAGCCCTTTGACTGTTTACGTTGTTCCAGGGTTGAAGTAACACTATATAGTATGGCAACTGCTAGGCCATATAAACATACCACAGAATCGTAGGGTTAGAATGGACCTTTGAGATCACGTAGTCTAACCCCCTTGCTAAAGTAGGGCCCCTAGAGTAGGTTACAGAAGAAAACATCAGGCAGGTTTTGAATATCTCCAGAGAAGGAGACTCCACAGTCTCTCTGGACAGCCTGTTCCAGTATTCTATCACTCACACAGTAAATAAATTTTTCCTCATGTTTGTATGGAACTTCCTTTGTTCCAGCTTGTGCCGTTGCCCCTTGTCTTGTCACTGATCACCACCAAACTGAGCCTGATTCATCAACTTGATTCCTCCCCATCAGATGTTTACAAGTATTGATAAGATCCTTTCTGTCTTCTCCATGCTGAACAGTCCCAGGTCTCAGCCTTTCTTCATCAGGGAGATGCTCCAGGTCCCTAAACATCTTTGTGGCCCTTTGTTGGACTCTCTCTAGTAGCTTCCTGTCTTTATTGAACTGAGAAGCCCAGACCTGTACATAGCACACCAGATGTGGCCTCACCAGCGCAGAGTAGAAGGGGAGGATCATTTCCCTTGACTATCCAACAGGCCAGCCCATAGCCTGGCCTGTATGCAGTTATTCCTCCCCAGGGGTAAGATTCTGTGCTTACCCTTGTTGAACCTCATCAGGCTCATCTCTGCCCAACATTCCAGCCTGTCTAGGTCTCACTGAAGGACAGCACAGCCTTCTGATGTGTCACTCCTTCCAGTCTTACATCATTAACAAACTTGCTGTGGGTGCATTCTATTCCTTCATCCAGGTCCTTAATGAAGATCTTGAACAAGACCACGCCCTGGGGAGCACCACTATTTACAGGCCTCCAAATGGACTGCAATGCTGATTACAATCATCTGAGCTCTGTGAGTCAGCCAGCAAATTCATAATCCACCTCACTGTCCTCTCATCTAGCCCATGCTTAATAAAAGAATGTCGTGAGAGACAATGTCAAAAGACATGCTGAAGTGAAGTTACAACATCCACTGTTCTCCGTCCATCTACAGAGCTGGTCATGTCATCACAGCACATCACTTGATTAGTCAAGCATTTCCCTTTGGTGAATCTGTATCAACTATCTGTGACTACTTTTCTTCCACTTGCTTGGAGATGGCATCCAGAATAAGATGTTCCATCAATGTAAGTGAATCTTAACTTTTCCTTCCCACTGTTCACAGTTCAAACAGGAAATTTAGCCTATAAGAATTCAATCTTTCACCTCCACACATGCCAGAATATGCTCATGTGTTAAGTTCAAGCTCTGTAAGACTGCCAAGTTCAGCCTTGTCTGTGCTAGAGGACAAAAATGTTAGACTTGCCTAAATTCAAGTCTTTACTCCAGAGTAAAAATTTCAGCATCTCCATCAACAAGTACCAATCTAGCCATAAAAATGATGAAATCTGCAATTAAGATTTCTTTTTTAAATAGATTTGTCCCAGGCTGGACATTTTCAAGAAAATGAAAGGGTTTTGACTTAGAAGAGCATGTTAATGGAGCGAAAACAGATAGGGAAAAGGGGCTTCTGGAGAATAGACATCCTCCCTGATCATAATCTGATGAATATATTTGAAGCTTCAAATATTTTACTGCCTAGTTTCAGAACTGATTAGCTTTATATAGTCATTTTGGTGAGATTTGCATTCTCCAGGTAAGTGAATAGATGTAAAGAGAGTTCAGCTTGCTCTCCAATGGTTTGCAATTGAACAGCAAAGCCTATTCTGCTTTCTCACAGTTTTTCTACTTTCATATTCTCCCATCTATTCTGACGTTTCATTCCTATTGCATCTGGGTGGAAGCAGGGTTTAAGAGATCCACGTGCCACAAAGAGAACCAATTAATCATCTCTAATAAAGGGGGGAAAACCATTCTTCCATTTGTGTAGGCAAGAGGATTGAAAAATGGCCTAAAATAGTTGGGACATATGTGACATCCTATACAGGAGTGAAATGTTTAATAATAAACTTGCACTTCATTCCAGAAAAAATGTCTGGAAATTTATGTGAAAAGGTGACATTGCTTAACAATTTTCTTATTTAAACCATAGGAATTAATAAGTGTGGACATGCATGAAAAACTGATATGCCCTTCAGACAGGGTCAGTCATTATCTTACTTGCTGTCACGATATGTCACATTGTCTTGTTTTGTGGTAGCTGTTGTAGTTTTCAAAAGGCCTGGATTTCTGGGTTCCTATCTTGGTAAGAGTTCTCCAAAAAGACTGCACAATAGCAGGATTCAGTATCCACAGATGGAAGCCATACATCTGCAAAAGAAGTGAAACTGTTACTATTTATTACTCCATTTAATGTTTTTAAGTAGTGGACTGGAGAGGATGCCCATTCAAAGAAATGTAGCAGGCATGCTCTAATTTACCAGCCCACTAATATGACACCTCTGTGATATCAATGCTACATTCTGTGGAAGTATGATGAAATTCCAAACTGAGATAGCTAACAAAGTTTACCAAACCAAAATGACTCAAACCTTCAAATGAAACATTGTGTAAGAATCCTGCTGTATCATCTCATCCTCAGCTCTTCAATGCAGCCTTTATCATTTGACTCAATATTTCAAACTGCAAAGTACTTTTTGAAAACCATCAACTACTCTCAGCTTCAATAGAGTATGGTAAAGTTTCACATTTCTTGGAAACTCCAGCATCTCAAGGGGTAGAAACTTTATCCCCAAAGTAAAAATAGTCCATACAGTTTGGCTCTCTGTTATGGAGACAGTGGAGTACCATTTTTTAGATTTCTCATCAGTATTTCATTAAGAAAGAAATGCAGAGATCTGTTGTTACTGTTGTTTGCTTGTTTTATATTTCTTTTTAAAATTCCAAAGCCTTGTCATGAAGCATATTCCACTCCATGAGTGGAAGTTGTGTGTGACGAGAAGCAGAAAGTTCCTTGAATGACTGTCTGATAAGCCGTAGAGTTGTATTCAATGTAAGGTTATCTGCAGAGATTCTACTACTGAACAAGAAGTTCTCAGGAAATTATAAATATAAATGCCAAGCATTTGTGATGATTTTAAGGATATATGTGTGCTGTCATAAAGGAAAATCATTCCATCTTGATGGAGTCACAAACATTAAAGGCCAGATCTTACTTCCTGAAAAACACAAGCCAGAAAACTTCACCCAATGTACTTTGTACATGGTATTTCCTTTCTTTAAATGAATTGCCACTAGTATAAACTTGGTACATTGATTAAAATAGTTCCTATAAATGATTTTAGGGAATGCCATTCTTTGAATGAATATGTACATAATTGGACAGTCTTCTCTGTTGGATCTGTGTTGAACTGGAATTGCAGTTGCCACACAGTATACCTAGTAAATTCAGGTTTGTTCTCTAGCAGCTTCTCCATGATTGTGAAATTACTGGATTTATATGAAGGACTTATGGTGCAAGCAAGGAAGCAATCATGTACAGGAAAGTACTGTGTGTTTTCAAGTCAGTGGTCAGCATATTGGATTTCAGACTCCCACGCAATGCTGCACTGAAAAATGCAAGGTGAAAAACACAGGGCAGGATGCCATTCAACAAGCTGAACCAGAACAGGGATTGGGCTGGCAGGATTACCTTAAAATTTTGTCTGTTTCGTCTTAGAAAAGATTCATTGGATCTCAAATACCTAGGCAGATTTTTTTAATATAATTTCAGTCTTCTAGAGGGTGGTTTTTGTTCCTAGACAGTTCATATTTTTCAGATCTCCAGTACAGTGGCACTCAAAATACGTACTCCCTTTGCTCTCTGACTGCTTTGTTTTAATTAGCAGCCTCTTTGTAAAATGGGAAGGCCCCTTCCTCAACTCTCAACAGACTGAACTGGTGCAGACTAATGCTCTGATTTTTCCCTGCTTTTCAACAGGATGTAGTCTGTGATACAGCTGAGCAGTTGCCTGCAAAACTGCAAAAACTGTCTTTTTTTAATATCTGATGCAAATTTTAGCTGGAAAGGGTCCAGGAAGAGTAAACATCACTGTACAAGCACATGTTGACTGTACCCTATACATGCCATCTATATATGGTTCTTGTAAGTATACATCAAAAGCCAGTGTTTGACTTTTGTAGTTCTGCAGGCGGAACCCATCCTTACTACATGAGCTGGACACATTGCCACTTGTCAGATGTGTGATAAGGGGAGACCTCCCTGCATGCAGAGCAGAGTGGTGAGCACTGCAGCCAGGGGATCTGCTGCTTCCCCATGCCTTTGTGTGTGTGGAGTGAACAAGCCATTTCCCCCAGAGATTTCCATGCTACCTTTTATAAAAGGCTTATAAACTCTCCCTTGATGCAAGAGGAAAAAAAATTTTAAAGACCTTGATTTACTAGGCTTTTGGGTTAACTACTCCATGAGCTGGCATGAAATGTTTATTACTTTTGTGACTGGCTCTTTATATAGGGAAAAGAGAGTCAAAGTATACTGAAGAATGGTTGCAGAAGAAAGATTGTCATGTGTCTTAATTTCTGTGTTATCTCAGAGGAGGGTCAAAAGTCAATATTTATTTTGAGACAAAAATCTTTTTTGGGGGGGATTAAATGATTATGTTACCTTCTCTCTCCTTGCTCTCATTTCCTGCCCTGGAATTGCAGGCAAATCAGCTGAAGCCCACTGCTCACAGCACAGACACTACGTTCATCTTGGTGGAGATTAGATGTTTATGTTAAAGTAGAAAATGTGCTGTTTATTTAAATCAGACACAGCTATATGACCTTCAGATGGTAATATAATGATCAGCTTTGGCACAAGAACAGCAGTGATCAGAGAGATGCAAAAAAAAAAAAAATCCAGGAAAGTTCTTGTAAAGAATATCAGAAGAATCAGAACTGTCCACAGTTTGCAGCTGCAAAGCAGTTCAGTTTCAAAATGATTCTGATAACTGTAGGTAGGATGCCTTCCAGCCAATATATGATTAAATGATATGGTAAATTTTAAAAGATCTAAAGTCAGCTGTAACACAGAAAGTATGGAACCTTTGTTCTTCATAAAAAATAATTAATTAAATGACTGTATTCTTTTCTGTATTAACCCTGAGAGTGTTAGCAGGTTCCCTTTTGAATCAGAATACATTTTGAAATCAGAAAAAAAAAAAAAAAAAAACAGCCATCTAAAGGAACCAGGAACTCGTACATGCAATACCGGGAACTAGTAATGGTTATAATTATCTTAAAGTGCAATGCTTTAGTGATTCTCCAGTGTGCATTAATGCAATGCTTGGAGCACAACTCATTATTCTGAAACAAAAAAAAAAAAGAGAAAAGCAACAGACACTAAGCATTTAATTTACATTTTGTTTACGTCGGCACCAGTATTGTCCTGCACCAGTAATGCCCATGCATTTATATTCTTGCACAACCTCTGTACAGATTAAGTCTGCATACAAGTATATGAAGGTTCAAACAGGAAATTATGGGTGAAAATTCAGTACCCCAATGTTTTATATAGAGTTTCAGAAGAACCACGTTTCTCTTTCCTGGATTCCCAGTTTGCAAGGATGATGTGCCTAATTCTTGGCTGTGACAGACAGGTAACGCTGTAGACTTAGAAGGTACTGTGATTTCTTCCTGGAAGGAATTTGACTCTTTCCTGACAGCTCTTGATCATCTTAATTTACCAACA
Organism: Chrysolophus pictus; assembly: GCA_037305975.1. Taxonomy (NCBI): domain Eukaryota; kingdom Metazoa; phylum Chordata; class Aves; order Galliformes; family Phasianidae; genus Chrysolophus; species Chrysolophus pictus. The sequence goes on from CM074578.1 coordinate 46,098,810, forward strand.
CTTTAGAAGTGAAGCTTCAGCTACAGAACACACCAGCTGCACCCTCTTGACCTTAGCAGGACAAGAGGAAATGGTTTTAAGCTGAGGGAGGGAAGATCTAGGTTGGATGTCAGGGGGAAGGTCTTTACTATGAGAGTGGTGAAGTGCTGGAACAGGCTGCCCAGAGAGGTTGTGGATGCCCTGTCCCTGGAGGTGTTCAAGGCCAGATTGGATGGGTCCCTGGGCAGCCTGGTCTAGTATTGAATGTGGAGGTTGGAGATTCGTGATCCTTGAGGTCCCTTCCAACCCTGGCCATTCTGTGATTCTGTAACACTTAATACTCCAGATTCAGCCTTTTTTTTCTTTTTTAGTAATTTTTTGAGCTTGTATGCAATGAAGATGATTAAAGATGAAAATGATTGTCAGGGTACGTGCAATACCATGAGTAGTACCCGCATGAGTTGAGCTACACTTGGTTCTGATTTCAGGCTCTCTGCAAACTCAGGCAGGATATTGATGCTTTTGTACCAGAAATTCATGTCTGAAGTTGTAAACAATAGCATGGCAGCAGTGGTGTCCTGACCTTATGTGAGGTGAGCTGTAGCACAGGCTGGAAAGTGTGAAGGAGTTCTTTTCAGCATTTTGCAGGTGGCAATCCTGACCACAGACAGATGTTCCCTGCTTCTCTGTTTCTGCTATGCATTAGACATGGCAATAGCAATGCCTGCCCATTCCTATCTAGCACAGCCTGCCAGCAACAAGTTGTCCATGAAATGAATTTTAAGAAGTCCTTTGCCTGCTTTATAGATCATCAAATAATTTTACATAGCATAACACATGAAATGTAACTGGGTTAGGCTGTACGGTTTAAACTAAAACTGCAAGTGAGTGACATATTTCTGTGGATAAGAGATCCTTTCCTTGGCCGAGCAGCACACTCAACTGAGGTGCATTATCAGCACACAATGCCTTTGTCACCAATTATGGACCTGGAGTTCTTGAAATCTAATCAGACTTGACACTGGCTGTGCAATCTTTAACTGTGCCATTAATGAGAACCTCTGTGCCTATCAGAAATGTATGCCTTTTCTTCGCAACAGAAAGTGAGAGCAGAGGCTTGAAGAAATTAACTGAAAACAGAACTGTAACTAATCTGTTTACCTAATTTTTACCAGATGTTACAAGGTAATCTTGCAGAAGGAATCAAGTGAAATCAGCACAGGCACCACTGTTTCACTGAACTTCAGGGACTGCTGGGCAGAGAAGTGTTCAGAGACCAGAAGAAAAGGGTAGTAGATTGTAAGCCTTTTTCTGTTACAAGCAGAGCAATGAATTAAGACTACCTGGATTTTCATAAACTCTTCTTTTTGCATCCCTTGCTGAACAGTCTTACAATCTGAGATCAAACTACATGTTCAGTGTTGTGCAGAGCAATTTGCTGACTGTATGATTATACATTCTGAAATATTAAATGATGTATGAAATAAAATATCATAATCCACTTCACTGAGATCAGTGAGAGTACGGCAGTCCACGGTGGTGGCATTGACAGATTGAAGAATCCAGCTCAGTGCAATTTGTTTTGAGTTATCAAGCACAAATTCTATGCAAAATGTTCTGACTGAACCTTTGTGGATTTCTTTTTTTTTCTTTCTTTTCCTTCTCTTTTTCTTTCTCTCTCTCTCTTTCCTTTTTCTTTAAAGAAAAGAAAACGTAGCGTGAAGAATATCTGATTGTCATGTTTTTCTTCTGAAGAAAGTTTTTCTTCCCCAGATCCTCTGCAAAGAATGTTAAATGCCTCACCCTAATGCTGTATTTGAACATATTCTGATTACAGATTGCACTTCAATATTAAATCAACATAATGTCCTCTCTTTTACCTTTTAGCCTTCCAGAATTTTGCTGCCAAGCCTTATATCCCCTTGTGTCCTGCTCGAATTAGGCCATACCTGTTGCTGCAGAAGACTTGGAAGAAAAAAGAAAGAGCATGAAATGCACTGTTGATGGATGGTCTGGGGACACTGAATTCAGAAGATTTAATTGCCACATTGGTTTTGCTGAACAAAGGAGCTTATTTCATCCAAACTATCAAATCTGAAGGGTGAATACATGGCAGGTAATCAAATATTCCTAACTGCAAAGGGTTTTTTAATTTTTCTGGAAATGCAAAATATGTATGACAAATGGTTTCATATCCATCTTTCAAATCACTTTAGCTAAAAAATGTGGGTAAAAGCAATTAGGCTTTCTTATTAATATCATCACCTGTCACATCCTTCTGCCTCTTTGCTAGCAAAAAGTACTGCTAACAGAGGTGTACCAAGAAAGGATTATAAGTAGGTCTGAAGGCATAATTTTTTTACAAGAGATGGCAAAATGAGATGACTCTGGAAAATGTGAAATATAGATCTGATTGATCTGATGGCAGACTGATAGAATACTATTGAATATTAGTGTCCATTTTGCCTGACATAATGATATCATTTTTCTCAACTTTGCTCACAAAAATTCTAATGTTCTATTAATGTTTTCTTTTAAGGTAGTAGACAATTTGAGTAAAATAAACTATGTGCACATTAGGGTGCAAATCATGCTTTTTTTTTCTTTTTTTTTTTCTGTAAGAGAATAGCTTGTAGGGGAAAAAATACTTAGATTCAGATCTTAATTCTAGCATGGTGTTTATATACACAGATAGGTAATGCTTTGTTTATAGGCACAGATAGATAATGCTTTGCCTGAACAAAAAATAAATTATTGAAAATAAAATTTTGTTCGGGAATAATATTTGAAAGACATGTTAGTTAAATCTAGCTATAGGAGAAAGGGAAAGGAAGATCATTAGCAGTATTGAAGCTTTCATTGGCAAGTTAGAAAACAGTTTTATTTTGAAAATGTTGACACACTTAGTTTCATTATGCAGTATTACAAGTACTAGTTTTGAGAAATCTTTCTGTTTAACTGAAAAACAGCCACTCCACTTAGGAGAGGGATAGGTAAAAGGGTTAAGAAACAAAAATGAAACCTGAAGGCTGACATTAAATTTTTCAGGCTTTCCTTTCCTTGAAAACCTGAACTGCTGATTTGATTAGACAAAATTGCTGTTTGTCTGCCTATACGTAACTGAACATAATAAATACACAGGACTGTATGTTATATTATGGTGATTTCCATAATGTAATGTATTTTCAGTAGTCCAAAGAGTTTCTGAAGGTAGTGAAAATATTTTGGATGTATTCACTGGGGGTTTGCTGCATGGATTATCGTGTCTGAAATATGGTTATAGTATACGTAGTGCATTGGTGCAGTCGAATTAGTGTCTTCTTTTCACACTGAATATTTAGCTAAATTAGAAAGACCAATATCTGACTTTTGTAACAGATTTTGGAAGACATATTAGCTCTTTTCTGTCAGGAACTACACATACGTGCGCACACACACACACAAAAGACAGAACCATCATTCATTATTGTGTCCTAGCTGTAGAATACTATATTAACAAATTGTATACCTTTTTACAGTAGCAGTTTTTAATTTGTTCGGGAATCACAGACAGCACCTTCCAGAGAAATTTCAGTCTTTATTTCGGCCTTGGGTCATGTTACCTTCTTCATATTCCATATTTTTCTGCCCTTTGGTATTTGTAGCAATGCATCAGCTCAAAACCTTATCTGAAGATTATTAATGTATGGTAATTATGAGTGGGATAAAAAGCTGACCTAGACAATTCTTAATCTCTATCAGAATACAGGTGAAGAGAAGAAATGTTTATTTTGATCTGTGAATCTCCTGCATACAATGTTTGAGGCTACACTGATCATAAAACCTGAGATAAAATCACATTTTCCTACCTGTTGGTTTGATATTATAAAAGTATATTACTTTTTAATATTAAAAAATAGAATAAATAGAAAAAATTGAACTGCAGACCCTATTTGGTCAATGTTAATAGCCAATGAATTGATTTTTGTAAGGATACACAAATTTTATTGCTAGTCACAATATTAATGGCTATTCATGCTAAGATAAGTCTAATGATCCCCAGTGTATGATTCACAAAAAGTTCATGAAGGAATTTCCCTGTTTCTTACTTGTATTTCAGATTACATTAATGGTTAGACACGGTAAAGTATTTTGGAGGCTGTTTCTGTAACGCTGAGTCTGATTTATTGCCAGAGGCAAGGTGCCAGACTGGATGCATCAGAGATTCTAACTGCTAAGAAATGATTTGGTTTCTTTTGAGAGACTGTCCATATACACATTCATACCATGAACATTTGTCTGCTTCCTTGAGTTGAAGAACTCTCACCTTTTTTGCAGTATCCATGGGATTACTATCATGTCCTGTCCCCATTTGACAAAAACTGACTGAGACATGACCAGCTCACTTCAGGAGCAATTTGTGACAAGGTCTTGAGCAGACACCTTAGCAATTTAGCCTTCTCTTTCAATCTGATTGCCTCTGTGTGTGTGTGTGTGTGTGTGTGTGTGTGTGTGTGTGAGAGAGAGATGCCTTTGCCCTGCTTTCCTTTTTGAATGCAATTTGGTTCTTATACATGGAATTCTCCTTACTTCCTTCCTCTTGTGAACTGCAGGCAGAAATTTTCTTTGTTTTTTATTCTTATCAGCTTGTTCACAGTTCATAGGAGATGTGACTTCGCTGAAGCCAATGTGGTTCTCACCACGTCAGAAGTGCTTATAAAGTCAAGTAATTCTAGACCTAGATTCTGGTTGTCTAGAGATTCTGCACTGCAGTTGTTTAAATTGTGCTTAAAAACTGAAGTGTTTTTTCCCTACCTTGATTCTTAGAAAAAAAGTAATACTTTTAGTGTGTCAAGTGTTTTCAAGGACAGTGGAGATTTGGTCATCGTGATACCTTTCGTAAGCAGTATCCACGGTATTTATTTTATGGGCCCTTAAGGAAGGATTTGGACAGGATAGCTGTAATTTTTCTGTCCGAACTAGATTTCCTGTTCTCACTGCATACTTCATTCTTTATCTAAAATATAGATATCCTACACCCCGCTATATGTTGATCAATATATTCCATAATGCACACTTGGTGTTATTGGGATCCCCCTTTAAAAATAGTCCAGGCATGTGTGCGTGTGGATGCACGTGTACCTGTATTTCATTTATTCAGGCTGTTCTTACCTATTTTTGTAATTTCAGACTTTTCTATTTAAATAGAAAAAATGAAGTGTGATTATGCAAAGATCGTGAGGAGCTGATTAAAAATGACGAATGACACCCCATCTGACATTCAGTATCTCATATATCCTACTTAGAATGTAGAAGAAGGCAGTGGTGCTTCTGCCACTGTTTGTCCCGCTTTTACAAGCTACTTGCTTTTTAAAGCAAGGGATAAAGGTGGCAAGGTTGTACCTTAATGTCCTATAGAATCCTAATTGCACATATCTGTCACAACAAAACTGCCATAATTCTGTAACATTTGCATATGGTAGTATGTATTCATGTCCAAGGGATCTGACATGTTCAGAAAAATATGAGTTCCAGCACGTATTCTATGTACTGTTTATTTAGGCATGACACAATCTTATTTTTCTTTCCAGTTTTTTGTGCGTAAAAAACGGTGCCAAGGAAAGTCTTCACAGATGGTCACCTTAGCTCTCAGAGACATTGTATTCCAGTGAAACTTACTGGAATACCAAGATTGGCCATGCATAGATTTTTTCACTCCTAACATAAGAGTAATGTTACTTTTAGCCACTGCTGTTAATAGTCTAGTAATATTTTATCTACCACCTTTCTTTCTAGTTCTTTGTTTGCTTTTTGTGCTTGTGTGGCTTGTTTATTGTTGTGAGGCTTTTTTAGTAGAACTCCTAGCCAATATATTTTGAATAATCCATAAGCCAAGTAAAGAAATATCTATGGGTATATTTTGCTACAAACCCTAGGTTTTTAGATTTGACACATGGCTTGTGTTTGTTTTTGTTTTTAAATCAAAGCCAATCTCACATCTGAAATGATCTCTTTACTTTGGAACAATTCATTATCAGTGTTGAAGGGGAATGTTTACATGGCTTATATAAATTAGTGAGAAGTGGACGTCTCTAAACAACCCTCACTTTCATTTGGCCTTCTAGAACACATTATCCAAGTATGCTTTCAAAAAATTAATTATATTTTTAATCAAGTCCATTTCTAGCAGAGCTGTACATTTCTTTAATAAATTACTGTTTCCATTAACTGACAAAATGGAGTCACTCTCAGGCAGTCACTGAAACTTGCCTTTTCACAGAGTCAGAACATGCTGTCAATGTACATTTACCATGGACCTCTAGAAACAGGATCCTGAGTAAATATTATTGTGATGGCACTTTATTTTTTAAATAAGCATACAGAAAGAAACACTACACAGTTCCATTCTTCATACATTCATATAGTAATCCAGCTGTCAGTTCATTCTCCCATGGATTTGAAAAGTCAGGTTGAATTCTATCCTCTGCATTTGTGAATTTATGTGTCCTACATTCCTAGAGAGAACCCAAACTACTGAACTATTCCAGATCGGGGCCTGAATATATATATTTGCAAGTCTGTATACTGAGCAGAAAACAATTCTGAAATAAGGGACTGGAATAGAGAATAGAAATTGAAGCGGGACGCTCCGATTTAGTTATTAGATGAAGTTGTTTGGAAAAAGGAAATAGCTCAGCTCCCAGCTCTACTAAAGCCAAGGTGAGTTTTCTGAAGAGCTCTTTAATATGAAATGCCTTGGAGTAGACATTGAATTATAGAATGTTTCTATAAGAATTTCCACTCCTTTATAAAAGAAAGTCACTTCCAACACTGAACATTTTTTATTTTTTTAGAGGAGCTAACCATCTGTCATTTGTCCTAGTTCACCCAGTATACACCCAAACACAATGCTTGAAGCCAACACACTGCTGACTACCTTAGGAGCCCACCCAGAAGAGCCTAGCAAGTAATTAGACATTAGATAATGCAATCTTCATTCAAAACAGTTCCCAAAAGATAGAGATCATTTTCCTAGGCTGCCTCCATAGCTGTTGATTTGTTCGCCAGAGAGTTTTCCAGATCAAGAAATTGACTTCTGTGGAGCCTTTCTTCTTATACTGACTACAGGGTGACACTAGCTTTCTTCAGCTAAAATTTTCCTTTTATACTGCTCCCTCAACACCATACTTATTTGGGGGGATTTAGTTTCTACTTAGTTTTGCTGGATTATCAATGCACAAAAGATATTCCGTACAGGATAAGGCTGTAAGAAGTAAGGAAGCAGAACCATCTTACTCAGTTCAGCTCTAGGTCGCCCTTTCTCCTCAGTATGCCAACTTCTAATATGTTTGTGCTCACTGAACATACTACAACTTCATGTGCAGGTCAATCATTTACAAACTGATTAGAAAAGGGCCTGGAGTAATGAAAATCACATCCCAGTGAAAGCAGAGATTTTTCTCTGTCCCACCCACACATTTGGTGTGGGATGTAAGTTATTTTCTTATTTCACTCAGTCCAAAAAGTGAAAACACTTAATTACACAATACTATATGTAACTTGGGAAATTAATTTAAACCAGAAATCTCTAATACTGCCAAGAAGAACGGAAACAGTCAAGCTAAGTGTATATAAAGAGCTCATTTTATAGTATTGCTTCTCAACCTGTGAGGTGTGCCTTTCTCAGTGAGGTGAAAGGAAATACAAATGAGGCATGCACTGTGATGAGGCACAAAGGAGATAGTAACAGGGTGTGAGTGAAACATAGGATAAATCGTGATACACTTTTTGGCAGTATCTAAACTCAGGTAAAGCTGTTGATTTTTTTTAATTTCATCATGGTCCTACACAACAGAATTACATTCAGTAACTGCATAAGAGTATTATTTTTTATTATACCAAAAATATGGCCTTTGGAATGCTTTCTTGCCTAATGACATACATCCAAACTCTCCTCTGGGGCTGTGCAGCGATTTCTACTAAAACAGAGAACACAAACAAACAAACAACAACAACAAAACAGATTAAAGGCTATTCTGTGTTTATTCATTTAGGTTGAGTGCACCTCATTTTCTCAAAATCTGGAAATTATTCTCACCCCCAGGTCAGTCTAATATATAAGTAGGAGAGTGCCTTGAAATTATATGCGGGGTACATACAAAATAAAGGAATAAAGAGGTATGAATTAGCCCTCTTTTGCAGAAACCAAGTGAGTCAAAAGGGGCATAAGTTTATCCCACAAATCAACTCTCAAGAAACTTCTTCGCAAGCACATATTTAAATGCTTGGTTCATACTGATCTGTTTCAAGCCTTTAATAAGATGCGTTGAATTTAAACAATCAAACTGAAAAACTGATTGCATGAATTTTGTGTTGTAAAGTTTGAAAACTCCCAGATCTTTAGTTTTTAATAACTGTATGAAAGCAGAGATTCTAGAGCAGTATGATTTTCTATCCTAAGTGACTTTCATGACATATAACATTAGAAATAAATCTTAAAACGTAGGGCATATACATCCTGCACTTTTCTGTCATGTTCCTGCTACAAAATAAACACATGCATGTCCTCCTTTCAGCTTTTGCTTAGAGGTGTAATATGCCTTATTGCAAGTCACTTTTCTAGATGTCAATATTGATTTTTGGGTGAGCGCTGTAAAAGAATTTGCTTTTTGCATTGATATGTATTAAAGGTATCTTATTTGCACTGTCACCAATGCAAAGCAAACAGACTTCTGATTAACTAAATCCCTTGAATGGTCTCACTAATATCAGCTCCCCAAAAGAATAAAAGGTGCAAAAATCAAGCCTACTGGTAAAGACTGTGCACAATAACAGTTCCTTCATGTTGTGAGCAACGATTACTCTTCACATGCAAATGCAGGATACTGAGACTTCTCTATTATTGCACTAAAATTGATAAGATAAAGAAAATCCTGCAAGATGTATGATCTTTTGTTCTAACTTTTAATAGCATTTAACAGCTCCCTATATCTATTTTATTCCAATCAGTTACATCATTTAATGGAAGAAAGACCTCACTAAAGCTGCCCTAGCAATAGCAAACAGTATTCTTTCCTCTACAAAAACACTTGACTCCAAGACAACTCAGTGAACCATGCTTCTGGAAAAAAATCAGAACTACAGGAATTTATATATCTTCAGTGCCAAATAGCAAGTACTGTAAATTTTCTCAAACATGAATCTTTTTATTTTTGAATGTTAAATTCTGCCTCACAGCCTCATACTGCTGCACAATTTACCATTGGCTCCATTAAGGCCAGGGAGAGGTTTCACCTTACAGTCGAGCTGACAGGTTGTGCAACCAGAACAGCAGTCCCGCTCCAAACCAAAGCTCCTGGCTGCATGCCTGTTTCTTTTCCCTCACACCAGCTCTGGTCCCAGCTGACCACACGGCGAGCAGACCCACAAAGCTAAGTCAGCAAAAAATGATCCCTGTCCTTTTTCTTCTTCTTCTTTTTTTTTTTTTTTTTTTTTTTTTTTGGTTCAGGTAGGTTTAATCCTTAAAAACAACTCAGTTGTTGACACCAGAGAGGGAGAAGGATCGTATTGGCAGGAATGAAGAAACAGCAATAGGAGGGGTGGGGGAGATGTCAGATATATATATGACAGCCCAGGCAAACTCCCACTCCAAAAAGCAGAATAAGGAACTCTTCCCAGAATAAAAAGCAGGGCCTCGTCTGTTGTGTATAATCTTAACACAGCACTCAATTTTCTGCCCTTCACCGTGGCTGCATTCAGGAACCTGTTGACCCTGACAGGACATACACCCAGGCAAAGCATTTCCATGCTGTTTGAGCAGGGGGACCCAATGCAAAGAGCTTGTGAAATGGCCCTTTCTTGCATGCAAGTGGTTACTGAAGCCCTTCAGTCACACTGCACATGTGCTGTTGATTTATGGCATTTTGCACAAGAGTCTGAGACATGCTATGTGCTGCTCTCAGGCTGGGAGGGGCTGGGGCAGGGGGCTGCTTTGCCTCCTACTTCCTGCCCTAAACAGGCATATTCCTTGGATGGCAAACGGAAGGCTCTGCAGTTATGATACTCCCTTTTATTAAATAACGATGATGATTTATTATAAATCATGATTTAATGGCTAAAACATCCCATAGTATAAATACATTCTCAGTTATTTGCAGGGTTTATTTCTCCTATTTTTAGTACAAAGAAGGCACTTACATCCTTATTTACTAAACACTGCCATTTGAAAGGGGAATGAACACTGCTGAATATCACTGCTTGGTACTGCCAGTTTTAGTATACCCACATTATACTTCTAATTCTTTTTATTATTCTCCCTGATGTTGCAGTCTCAGTAAAATTCAACTATACAAACAAGACAGTCCCTCTTTGTGAGGGACTCTTCTGCAACCTCTCCTGTCTCAAAGTGTTAGAATTTATTTGCATGCCTACTGAGTTTCAGTCGCTGACACTTCTACTTTCTATTAATATCTCAAGTATTGCTTGAATGTTTACTCAGAGTTGTATTTAATTCTCTGCACAAAAGCTGTTTTTTGCAAATATTGAAGATGATTTCATGTGCTATAATGTATATTTTCTTCTTTGAGGACATGACCAGGATTCAGTACTTAAAAGTAGAAATAGTGTGGAATCAGGAAAAAAAAAAAAAAAAAAAAAGGGGGCTTATTTTGCAACATTTGTGCGATTCAGACAAATCAGGAAGTACAGGAGTTTTTTCTAAAATAAGCATATCGTTTTGGGGCAATCTTCTGCTTTGTTTCTGAAGCTTGTAGCTACTCCCTAACCCACAATTCTCACTTGAGAACAGATATGAAAAGAAAGATGCTTTACTTAATTGTTTTCTGACTCTGAAAAAGCACAGAGAGGCAGGCTCACACAGCAGAGCAAATGAGTGACATAGCAAGTAAAATATGAAAACATGTTTTCATAAGGCAGTTTAATAAGACAAACATGAGATAACCTTGATGACCATGTTTTGTTTAGGCATGGCATCCTTTGATGAGTCCTAGTTATCTATTCCTGTCTGTGTTTGATTTTGACAAATCATATACATGTGACAAGTAGATGAAAATCAGTGGAAAACGTGCTCCTGTGTAGTTTTTAAAGTACTTCTTATTAGCAGTGTTTTAAGTTCTGCAGACCATATTTTTTTTACCTTCCATTAACTTTCTTCACAACATCAGAATATTTATAGCAGATTTTTAAAATTATGTTATATATATCCAATAAACACTAAAATTTGTTTCAAGTGTAGATGTAATAATCATTTGACACACATTTTCAGAAATGTGTAAATCAGTCTAAAAGAATGACTGTTTGTATAACTGCCTCTCCTCTACTCTGTATTCCATAAGGTTCGGCCCTCGGTGTTAGTCAGGTTTATTTTCAGGAATGCCACAGAAACCACAACGTTCAATTGCATTCACTTTCAGATGTGTAAAAGAAACACATTAAAATAATTAATAAAATTATTACTTTGGCTGTTTCCTGGAAGTTAGTTCCTGCAGTTTCTCAGTGCAAGTGTCTGGGCTGTTCAAAACAATGAGCGTAACCCAACTGCTCACTTCTGCTCACTCTGAAGAAAGTCACATGAAAATATCATAGAACAAGCAGCACATTTCTTCAGAGCAATTATTTTCATCCTCTCTTCATGTCTCTTTCTCATTTTCTGTATGATTTCTCTATGGGCACACGGATTCAAAGCTCAGTGCTAGCAAAATGCTTCTCATTGACCTAACAGAGCTCCAAATTGATTTAGCTTCTGTAAGGTGAAGCTAATGAAAACTGTTTTGTTCTTCTTCGTCTGTAAAAAGTTTATCAAGTTGCATAAAACACAATAGTTCTTTTTGCACAGGGAGGCAATCCTTTGCAGACTGCCACTACCAGAATTAAGTACCAAAGTCTAGGGCAGCCTCAACAATGCTGAAAGTGGATTTACCTCCTAGTGGCATGATAAGAGAATTCAATGCTTTGCTTTTTCTGCTTTCCTTCTGTTAAAGAAAAAAAAAAAATGTAAAAGGAAAGGGAAAAAAAAAAAGAAAGGCTTTCCACTGAATTAAATGTATTATGAATGTGTGTTGGGGGATGAGAAGAGAGAGGAAATAATAGTTGTAAGTACATTCAGTTTTACACCAGTGAAGTAAGAAAAGAGTAATGAGAAGGAATACTAAGTATTAGTTTCTCATACTAAACTGCAAGATTACTTCGCAGTAAAAAAGATCACATTTCAGATAAACTGAAACAAGATTTTAACATACACTTCTTTCTTAGAGAATGCACACCTAGCAGTGATCTTTTCAACTTGGGAAAGTGTTTTAAATACATTATTTTCTTGATGTTGTACAACAGTTTTTTGAAGAATAAAACTTAGTTACGACATTAGACAAATAACTTGTGAAGGAGGCCATCAGAACAACTTGGGATACACGAATTTGTAAATGTTCTACAAAAATATCTGTATATATTCATGTCATGCAAGAAAATGTTCATTTCCAAATGAACATATATTTATAATTATAAGTACATTTCCTTTTGTACAAGCTGAAAGTCCCAAAGGGGTCAATTCCTGCAGATCACTTCCAAGGAGAAGCTGGTATAAATCTATGCCTTTTAAGTTAATAGAAGCAGTCATCAAATGTCTGTGTACTAAAAGCTTACAGCACATAAAGCAAAGTGTGTGCTTGACGGATGTCTTCCTTGACTACATAGGACATGACAACCACAGCACCCAGGTTATAAGCGACGAATAATCAAGGCATTCAGGAGAGATTTGTTGAAAATGAGAAGTTGAGGGCAGGCTACTTCTGAATCTGCTGCACATTTCCTTTGGGCTGTTTGATGCTTTCTCCCCAGTGTGCACATCACCTTCTGAAGAGCTCCATTCTCTGCTCTGATTCTGAGAGTAGACCTACAGTGAGCACTTCTTTCATTTCCCACTCCCTACCATCTGCTGCTGGCCTAGACATGCAGAAGACATGGAAAAATACTCAGGAATTTCAAATGCCATCCAGGCAACATGCTTTAATGAGAACATGTCTGAATTATCTGAAACTTAGATAAACATATCAAAGAGATCAACAGCATCTTGTGCTGGACAAATGAACCTATGTATATGGCCAGCAATGTGCCCTCTCAGCCCAGAAAGCCAACCATATCCTGGGCTACACCAAAAAAAGTGTGGCCAGCAGATTGAGGGAGGTGATCCTGCCTCTCTACTCTACACTGGTGAGGCCTCACATCTGCATCCAGATGTGGAGTCCTCAGTATAGGAGAGACATAGTCCTGTTGGAGTGTATCCAAAGGAAGGCCAAAAATGATCCACAGAATGGAGCACCTCTCCTACGAGAATAGGCTGAAAGAGCTGGGGCTGTACAGCCTGAAGAACAGAAGGCTCTGAGGTGACCTGATAGAGGCCTTTCAGTATCTGAAGGGAAGCTACAGGAAAGGGGACAAACTCTTTAGTAGAGTCCATTGTGATAGAACAAGGGGAAATGTTTTCAAGCTTAAAGAGAGTAGATTTAGGATAGGTATAAGGAAGAAGTCTTTTATAGTGAGGTTGGTGAGACACTAGAATAGGTTTTCCAGAGACGTGGTGGATGCCCCATCCCTCAAGACTTTCAAGGTGAGGCTGGATCAGACCCTGGGCAACCTGGTCTAGCTGCGGTGTCCCTGTTCACTGCAGAGGAGTTGGAATAGATTCCCCTTAAAAGGTTCCTTCCAACTCTAAGGATTCTATAATTCTAAGAAGTGTAGAAATAATCAGTTTGGGAACAGAGCACTAAGTTTAAAGCTGTGAAAATAACTTCTGATTTTTTTTGCACATTTTCAGAAAAAGAATATATAATATTTTCTTTTCTTTCCTAGCTATGAATTTATATATTAAAATTCCCCAGTGACCACTAAAATGTTGGCAAGTCAAGCTTTGAAAGAGGTGTTCCCCATACCATGGAACATTTTTTTGTTTATAATTGTAAAAAAAATAAACTTTCCAAAAGACATCTGCATGTAATATTCTTGATAAAGAGTAACTGAGAGAAAGCATCTGCTACATTCTTTCAAATCCAGAGCATGTAAAGCAAAAAATGATTAGAGGAGTTATGTTTGCTTATTTTCTTATCTTCCAGAAAAAAAGGAATTTTTCCTTCTGCCCACTATCAGCATACAAAATAATATTTATACTTGCAAGTGTGATCCCAAGAAATATTACTCAAGGATAAACACTTCTTCAAGGGTGAGAGAAATTAAGATGTTCTGTGTCTATCAGACAGAGCAGAGATCTGTAGGTTATAATTTCTATAAGCTCATTCAATTTTTTACCTTTCTGATAATTGTGTTATTGTATTTTTTCCTCATAATTTTGCTATTATTCTCTTCTATTTCTCCAAGCCAGGAGAAGAATATTCCATGTGATCTTGTACTCATGTACTGAGTACTTAAATTTAGGGAAAAAGACAAAAACAACAACAACAAAAGCAACACATAAAATAACAAAATATCAGGACAATACTGGGACAAAATCTAACACATCTTCTCAGCCACCTCAAGATATTTTCTGAATTAAATGACCATACCAAGCAGGATACATAGTAGTAAATTCTCCCCTGAAGGGAGAGTTGTCTCCTGGCTTATTCATTGCTTTGAGATCTCCCTAGGAAAGCAAGCAAGTTTCAGTAGGTCTTCTCTGGAGGAATTTTTTTGTTTTTGTTTAATATCGGTGCAGGTAAGCAGCTCAGCACCTGCTTGTGTTTCTTCTTTTCTCCACTTACAAGAGTGCACATAAAAACATATTTATTTTAAATTAGAGTCCAGTTTATAATCACCAATAGAAACTTTTTAAAAGACAAGGAAAATAATAATAACACATTTCATTATGACTATCATCTCCATTCAAACCCTGGCAGCACAAATATGTAATATCAACAGGCAGAAAGTAATTACTTGAAACCAGGTGCACTATTTGAGACAAGATCACAGGCAGGTGGTGACATGGTGACCTTATTCTAAATACCGAACTAAAGTCAAGAGCAACAAGAAGCTGCAAAATGCTCTCACCTTAATATGTATGTCAAAGCCAGTGCTTATTACTTCCCTCGTGAAATTCTGGGACTCGAAGTGCAAGAGATGCGAATTTGGCAAGATGCTAAAGGGAACTCTGTTGCTCTCTCAGAGGATGGTTTATTTCCCCACTGTTTTCACAGGGCTCCAGTAACTTATTGTCAGGGCTTCTGGTATGCATATATGTTTATTATCCCTCCAGTTTTACAAATGAGGAGCTTCAGAGCTGAGAAATGGAATGAAATGACCAAACCAATTAGGGAATTGATGCCAGACTCAAAAATTAAATCCAGATGAGCCCATGAGCCAGTAAATCACAGATGATTGCGGCATGTAAAAAACTCTCTTTTTACATGCTGGGAATGCACTTGCCATAGCATAAGAAAAAGATGAGCCTTGTTCATTTGTAATCAAAGCCATAGTGCAGAGGTCATGGTTGAATCAGAACACTGGATACAAGACAATGTTAGGAGAATCTCCAGTTTCCCAGGAAAATCTAATGGATGCAAGGATTTTTTGTCACTGCTAAACTCCTTTTTTTTTTTTTTTTCCCAATCTGATTCTGATTTGTTTATTGTATTTGTACAAACAAAAGACTATGGTGCTTAAGACTATGGTGTTCATAGAATGAAAACAGAAGATTAATTGATCATTCTCAGGTTTTCCTTAGTGCACTGGGCAGTTCTATCTTTACTTCCTCCCCCACCCTCTCCTTCGCCTTCCTTCACTGATGATTTTAATCAGATGGAAAGGAAGTGACTGTTTTCCATAGAGAATGTTGATATTTGGTGAAAAAATAAGGGGTGGGGGAGTGAAAGGTGCACAGAAAACCAGAAAAAAAAAAAAAAAATAGTTTACTGCTAAATTCCTTTTTATCTTTGCCAAATACTGTTCAAGTGTGGGAATGGATAGAGCTGGCAGTCACTTTCTCTAAGCCGGAAATACCATCTTTAATAAATTCAGTAAAAGAGCTGGATGGACACATAAATCTCTTTGTGTGTGAGACAGCAGTAGTGTAATGTCAGAGGAGATCTTAGAGCATTTAGCAGAAATTTGAGGTCAGCCTGCTTGCTGTCTTTTTCCTTGTGCATTTTTGACACTATAGAAAGCTGAAATATTTAGACTTAAAGGAGTATTGCTAATGCAGGATATTGAGGTCATCAGCATGAGAACGGAATGACAGTAGTCTGTGTAAAAAAAGAAAAAAGAAATATTATACAAGCTTCCTCAAGATGCTATATTTAATTGCACTGAGACTCCCTTTGCCTTCATTCCATCTCCCCAACCAAAACTGTATTTGGTTAAGAGTAATCCACCCTTTAAATGCCAGGCACCTCCGAGGCTCAAACTCTGTTTTAACTGGTCTTAAAAAAAGATTACTTTTATTATTCTTAGTTCTGTCTGGCTACTAGAATATTAGCAATTTATTTGATTAACTGAAGAATAACCTACCTGTTCTGCGACATATATTAAACACTTTCTTCAAAAAGCAGTTATTTTCTGCCATGTCTTCACAGACCATGCGCCCTGCAGCTACACTTGTGGCTGGTAAACACAAACGACTGCCCAGTCTGCCATTATCTATGCTGCCAAGTTGTTCCCAAATGTGCGAGTGCCACTTGTATGACTGACTGTTTCTGGTTAGTGTGTAGCCTGAACATGCTTCCCCATCGTGTCTATATTATTGCGTTCATCAGCAGCCTTAGATCCAAAGTACTTTATTCCCAACATTTATGCATCTCTTCACCTGTAAATCATCAGTGTTGCTCTGCTAAGACCATTACCTAACTTTTCTTGTCTTGTCTGCAAGATTACTGTGGATCCTTTACACAAAATGTTCCCATCTGAAAGATCTTCAAAGTCCAGGCCCATGGCTTTCCATAAATGTGAAAATCTGTGATTAGCTTGTAACTACTGGTCTTCTCCCATATACTTCCATATCTGTCTAAAAGCCACCTTCCTATTACCCATGAACCTGATGCACCCTGGAATTATCTCAACATAGCTTTCTCTTTATATGCTCCCATCCCTATCCTTTAATATTCAACTAAAGATGTCACCAAGCTGGAAAATTGATTGTTTTCACTGATTTTGTTATTTGGAATATAGCATCTCCCTCCATCTCAGTAGTTTCCAATTCCAGCCTTAGTCCTGGATGAAAAAAAAATCCTACCTCACTTTGTGTCATTTTTTCCCTCAATTCTTTTTTTCTCTTTTTACTTAAATGATTTGAGATAGACTTTTAAATTCATTCACTGGAAAAAAACTAAGAGTTAACATAGTTTGGAGCTCATTTCCTATGAAATATAAAATATATTCTGAGAACTTAATTTCAATCTACTTGCTCTGAAATGATTGCTTAGTTTATTGTTATAAATCACAAATGTCTTTAAATAATGAGTATTTTAAAATCTTATATGTAATATTCCAAATATCTGTCCCAAAGAATGATCACAGTACAGAGACTGTAAATATTATTTTTAAGAGAGCTGAAATCCCAGTATAATATTTTTAAAATAAGGTAGTTATTTCACAGGTTTCCAAAAGTGGCCACTCAATAACAAAATGACTCAATGACAAAATAAAACCCCAAAAGTCACACTATCAAACAATTTAGCTATTATTATTATTATTAAAAAACATTGTTACATGATTTATAATAATTTACATGATGCCTCCTCTTCAGAAAAGATTTGGTAGTTCTGTCTTCATCCTACCTTTTTGTTTCTTGAAAAAGACAATATAAACTGTAAGAATCAATTAGCATTTTTAGTTTTAAAAAACTGCAAAAACAAACAGCCTTATTTTCAATGTTGTGACTAAAAAGAAAGTTTGCTGAGGAGGTAGTGATGAGAAACTAAATTAGCACTACTTGTAAATTATATTCTTAGGTCTTTTCCAGCAGTGACTTGTTGGTTTTGCAGCAAATGCTTCTAATATTTTCCAATTCAGAGTGCTCCCTTGCTGTGAGCCTTCTTGCTATGAGGCCACCTGGGATCAAAGCTACTTTCTCCCTCCTGTGGTCCCAACTAACTCCATTAACTCTAATTACAAACACTTCTGTTATACCAGACAGACTTTATGGCTTCCAATGAGTGAGCCTCATAGAGTAGAAAGCTCATGCGATACTACTTCCAGTTTCTTCTTCAGTATTATTGCTTGCCATACATTAACCTCATACATGGTTAGCTCTAGAGGTAGAATTACTTTGGTTTTTACACTGTGCAATCAAAAAAGATACTTAAATAGTGCTCTGAAGCACATGATACAAGAAATAAATGAGCTTGGTGAAGCCAAAGGCATTATGGTATTTACTTTTTATATGTATCATGAGGTTTGGGTTGTGCTTATGGTATTTATTGATGCCATTAATATAGTTTTCTAAATGCACAATGCCATAAAGCATCTAATTCTATATACATAGCACAAAGAAAAACAAGCATCAGTTGTTCTCAGCTTGTTTCTTGATGTTGTCAATGTTTTTCAAAGTGTTCCAGGAAGCTTCAGTTAAAAGGAAGATGGAAATACTCAGTTTAATTTAGCAAAAATTGCACATGAGGTTTTGCAGACTTTACCTAAATGGGGGCTAAAGAATGTTTCTGGATTGGCATGTTCACTGTAACAGACGAAAATTGCCTTACAGAGATTGTGGCAAGGAAAGCCAAATGGCTTCCAAAGATGTGGAACCAAACACAGTTTATGACTGAAAGAACCTCCTCAATCTCTACAAGAGATGAAATAAATTTGTCAGTAATTGAACAAGCCTTTACAGATTGCTTTTCCACAGCTGCTCACAGAAATAACTAAATATTAGCTGGTATCTCTCTCCTCTACCTCTGTCGCCAAGAAAGTCTGGACATGCTTTTAGTGTTTTTTGCTGACTGTAGAGCCAGCTGTAGAGAGTGTCCCACCATGACTGGGACAGCCCAAACTATAATTATCACCAGGAACAACTTCAGTTCTTCTCCGTCACAGCCAGTCTGATATTCAAAATCTTCTCTTTTCTTCCCTACTATGGCATACAGAGAGACTTGTTTCTGCAGATGAAAGTTTTACTACAATGAGGCCAGAATGAATTGAAAATAAAACTGTGGTACCAGAAAATAAAAATGAAATCCTCTAACTTAGCCACCTAAAAGGTACATACCTAGTTTCAATAATCTAGGCTTCCCCTTCAAGGAATAGGAAGATACAGGTAATTTTGAGATGGATCTCCCCATCTATCTTGGACATCTACTTTAAAATGGGATTGTATATTTTTGAAATGTCTTTTTTTCCTCTTTTTTATTATTGTTGTTCTTGTTTTGACTGATTTTGTTATTGTTGTTCTTGTTTTGAAATAAACATGATTATAGAGACAAACACATTGGAAATTCTTAAAAGAATTAAACTGCTCATTTTTTAAAAGTCTTCTTTTGTCTTTTTCTTTTTCCCCCCCCACAATATCAGGATTCCTGTTTTTCCATAATTCTACTAGTCAGGATTTTTAAGATTTTTCTTCTCTGTCTACAGAGCTCCTTTGCCTTCACACAAATGTTAAAACTCCTAATAATTGGTGACTTCAAAATTTCAAAATGAAAAATTTTTCCTGACATACGAATATATATTCTGCAACATTACTGTTGACAAGGAAAGAAATCATTGCTGCCATTTCTTTAAAACTTTCAAGAAATATTTTTAGCTGAATCTAAAGTGGTAGCTGAAACTGCTACCATTAAGAAATGGATCTTAGTAGTTATTGGGAAAAATTGGTGTCTATTTCAGTTTAATCACATTTAATTACAATTACCTTCTTGGCTAACCAAAGCTGTATAAAGTATGTACAGAGTTCAGGCTGTGACCCAGCCCTGCTGGCTCTCCCAAGTCTGTGTCCCATTTTCTAGAAACAAAAGAGAAATTATTTTATCAATAAAGTGCCTCAGAAGCAATAAAATGTATTATCATTATCTTTCCAGTTTAAAAAAAAAAAAAAAAAGCAAGAGAGAGAAAGAGAGAGAGAGAGAAAGAGAGAGAGAGAGAATCAAACCCTATTTAATGTAAATTTTACTTTCTAAGTCTGAAGATGTGAAATGTTTTATCTCACTGCTATTCTTACTCAGACAAACTCTGTCGGCAGGAGTTTGGAGTTAATCTGAGAAAAGACAGCATTAAACTTATGTCCAGATCACAGCCTGGCTTCAAGCCATACAAGAAAATAGAGAATCATAAACTGTCCCCTTGCTCGCTAGGCATCTCGGGTTTAACCTCGAGAGAAATTTCCAGAGAGTAACTACTTCCCATCTGTGTATTTGCCGGGACCAAGACTGATGGCATAAACAGTTTCATTCTCCCTCTCCAGAACAGATTATCCAACCTGTGTGTGCTGACTCAGCAATGAAAAAAATGTTCCAAACATAAATCTGATATCATATTTCCCCATTTCACTAAAAGAATGTCAGTCTGCCTCCAGAGTTGCTGTCAGGAAAGTGCAGTTTACCCCCGGCTAGTATTTCAGAGGATTTACTCTAAAGTCAACTTTCAGCTTTTAGTACTCTGTCAGGAGGTGAGTTTGTGAAGGACATAAAGTGTGAGAATAGGACAGCAAATCTGAAATAGAACTAAAAGTTCCTGCAGCCTGCTGTTCAGTTTTAGCAAAGGCCAAGTGTAGACACCACAGAATCACAGAAGCTCAGAATGTTTCAGGTTAGACGGAACCTCTGGTCCAACCCTATAAAAAAAACAAAGAAATGGGAACGGCTAGATTTATAAATTCTTCTGGATTATTCTTCAAACTTCAAACTTTACAAACAGTAAACTGATTTACGGTTATCAACCTGAGAGAGAGGTAGTAGTAAGTTTCAAAAGATGCAAATCCATTCTTTTGCATCAGATTAACCACTGCTCACAGCCTTCACACACTATGGCAAGGAGTTCCACATCTTAAAAGCTACAGGGTGAGGAACCTCCATTTTGTCTTTATTTTGAACATGCTAACTGCTTTGTGATGACCATCAGCTCATATAGCAGAGAAGACAAATAAAAATTCATCTCCATTCCCACTCTTCATGTCACTCATGATTTCAGATGCCTCTCACCTAGTTTTTCCTATGTTGAAGAGCCCTAGTTTACTTACTCACCCCTTCTACAGAACGAATAGTTCACAATTAGTTACCCTTTCTGAATTTCTCTAAGGGTCACTGCCAGAGTAATTCAGAACACCAAAATTATTTCTTCTTCTGAAGCACTGCCTGGTGGAAGGTGTTCTACTTTTGCATTGCTTAGAGTTGGCAAGGTCCTCGGTAATTTAGCTGAGTTTGTTGATATGAAAGCTCTTCCACACCACTTTCATTTTAATCATCCTTCTTGTTTGTACCAAATCAAAATAATATAACCGTCTGATTTTGTTTTTTAAAGCACTCAAATATTTTTCTTGTCTTTTGTGAGAAACGTTCAAATAAGATAACTTTTGCAACAAAATAAAAATGCTGTATATAAGAGGAAAAGATTTGCAGGACATTCACATGGGGTTTTTCCGTTACAAAGTTTGTCCAAGGACTGGATGTCTTGTGAATTTCTTCCAAACTGAAATGAGTGGTGGTTGGATTTAATAGTAACAGGGCTTTTTCCTAAGACTTAATTACCTAAAGCATTCTGAGCATTTGGTGTTTGGTTGCTGGAAGTAAGCCTGTTTGTTTGACTGTGCCCTAATTAGGTACAGTTCTTGACACATTACAGAATTGTTGCCAGACTTAATATTATTGATTTTTAATATATGATAATGAGAATGGAATCTGGAAAAGAAATTAGAAGTTAACCTAAGAATATATTAGAGTTTCCCTTTTGTACTCTATTTCATGCTTCGTGTTCAGTAGGTTACATTCCCAAAAGTAATCTCAAAAATTGTCCTGACAGTTGAAGCACAAAAAAATGTGAAAAATTGCATATACATGTAAAATCGCTGGCCTAATTCTGGTAATGAGGCCCATCTGCACATTGAACAAACATTATCTCCATCCTCCTTTCCCTCCTCGTGAAAAACTCCTGCTACATTTTCACTCACTTTGTAATTTGAGCTATGAATTGATCTTCCTGCATGTGCCGTGCTGGTGAACATTAATTTTGCTCCAACGAAAGAGCTGCCATCATTTTTCATTTAGATAGGAAGAGAGAATATTCCATTGTGTAGCAATCATCTTGGAATGCTGTGTGCCTGTCTGAAACATTTCCAGAAAGCACAGATAAATGGTGTGATATTTGAAAAACAGGGCACCATATATTTTGGATAGTGTCTAGGAAAGTTTGCAAGATGTCCCAGACTGGCTCTGTCTGTGAGGTCTGAGACAGCCTTTCTGACAGCATAGATCTGTTACTTATCCAACAGGGAGCCACTTGTTTCTCCCTCTTATTTTTGAAGGAGGAATTGAAACAATATGCCATCATGAGTAGTAAAGCCTCACAAACTCCAGATGACAGTAGGCCTGATGCAGCAAGGAATTGCAAGTGCTTTGCATGGAACACATAAGTAATTCTATTGATGGTGTTCAAGTATTTTGCCAGAAACCCAAGTCCTCTACTAGATACTCAAGATGTATTTATGGAGACAACAGAAATGTCTCTTCCCCAAATGGGAAGAAGGTTCTCTGAACTAGTGCAATGTGATCACTTGGATACTCCTTGTTCTCACCGAAGCACAGGAGGCAAATCTTTTTCTTCTAATTCATTTCCTTTCCATTCTTGACTTTGTGATGAGCAAGGCAAGGACATGTCTCTCACAGGAGTTTGGTTCACACATTCCTGATCTTTCTGGGAACTGATAGTTCAAATGACAGTTAAGTTTCATTTGAAATCCTTAGAATCTCATTAACTTTTTGATCATGGAACTAGGAAAAAAAAAAAAACAAACCAAACCACTAGAAAATGACTTTATGTAGTAAGAATGGGTAATTCTAAGGATCATGCTGCTCAAAGCCATCCTTCTCCTTTTATCTGTTCCCTTTTCTGCAGAAGAGAAGGAAAGAAATTTTCCTAGCCAGTAGACATTTTCACAGGAGCTGTTCCATTAATGTTTTGAGGCTAATTCTTCCATCATTTCATAGATTTAATAGGTCTCTGCTTTTAAATGTGCTATGATAAGCTTGTTTGGTGAGAAATGGGAGTGAGAAAATTTTCGCTCACTGTTGAGGGAGGCTCAATGGGAATAAGCTTTCCACTTTCTGCTGTCTAAATGCTGTTAGGATGAAAATGTTGCTGTTTTATTGGGTTTCTTTTTTTTTGGAGGGGGGGGGGTTGTTTGTTTGTTTGTTTGTTTGTTTGTTCTTAAGGCATCTTAAGAAAAAGCAGGTAATAGAAAATGTGCAGTTTCTCTGAAACTATCAAATATAATCCATCTTGAGCGTAAATTATTTGGTGTTGTGGCAAATAAAGAAAACAAATGAGATATTCAAGAAAAAAAAATTAAAAAGTGAAATATTAACACTTAGAAATTTTTGCATTTGCCCAGTGAAGACTTTATAAAGTAAAACCTTTGTCCTGTATTAATTAAACACATAACTTATCTCACGAGTTTGATATAATGTTTATATTCATTTTTTATAATTAATTTTCTATAATATTTTGGACCACTGTTGTTCCTTTTTGAAATGGAGGAATGGCAGGGAGAGTCATGGCTCTGCAACCATTAGCTCTGCTGCTCCAGTTTCTGTTGTGTAACACCTAACGGCTATCAAGTATTGCCCATTTTGGCCTCATTGAATGTTTAGTCAGTGTCAGCATGATGATAGCCAGCTCTGAAGAAGCCACTTTGTATTACTTATTTCTACTGTAAATATACAGTCACTTCTGTCTTCCTCAATGACTCTTCCGAATCAGCAGTTAGATGAAAAGCAGCTGGATGAAGAGCAGCTGGATAAAACTGTTTCTAACTAAACTGTAGTGATAACTGTAAGAAAACACCAGCACTCTGGGTAAGTTTTCCTCTTTTCTAGTGCTGTCTGCCATAAGAAGCTATCATCACTAAACTTCTAAGCTAAGCGGTCCTTGAGAACAGTCCTGTGGAGAAGGACCTGGGAGTCTTGATAGATGAAAAACTTAATATGAGCCAGCAGTGTGCCCTTGCGGCTCGGAAGGCAAATGGTATCCTGGGCTCCATCAAAACAGGGGTGGCCAGCGGGGATAGGGAGGTGATTGTCCCCCTCTACTCTGCTCTTGTGAGGACCCATCTGGAATATGCATCCAAGTGTGGAGCCCCCAGTACAAAAAAGACAGGGAGCTGTTGGAGAGGGTCCAGAGGAGGGCCAGGAAGACGATCAGGGGACTGGAGCACCTCCCCTATGAGGACAGGCTAAGGGAGCTGGGCTTGTTCAGCCTGGAGAAAAGAAGGCTGTGGGGTGACCTCATTGCAGCCTTTCAGTACCTAAAGGGAGCCTACAAACAGGAGGGGAATCAACTCTTTGAAAGGGTTGATAACTGCAGGACAAGAGGAAATGGTTTTAAGTTGAGGGAGGGAAGACTTAGGATGGACATCAGGGGGAAATTCTTTACAGAGAGAGTGGTGAGGTGCTGGAACAGGCTGCCCAGAGAGGTTGTGGATGCCCCATCCCTGGAGGTGTTCAAGGCCAGATTGGATGGGGCCCTGGGAAGCCTGATCTAGCATTAAATGAGGAGGTTGGTGGCCCTGCATGTGGCAGGGGGGTTGGAGATTCATGATCCTTGAGGTCCCTTCCAACCCTGGCCATTATGTGATTCTGTGATTCTGTGATTCCAAACTGACTCATGCCACGGACTGTGCACAAACATGCAGACACATGCTCATGGAATTATTGGGAACATTTCTGTGATGCCAATGAAGTCTCCATGGGCTTTTCATTAGCTTTGAAACCTCTTGCTCTCAGAGCAACAAGTTCTTAAAAACCAAAATTCTTTTCTGATTCAAATTAAGAACTAGTTTCTTTAACACTATTGCTCAACAATAAATTGTCCACAAGAAAAAGTAGATAAATTGTCCACAAGAAAAAGTAGATACCCAAGCTACATACCAATCAAATTGTCTATTTTGGGACAAGCTAGGAAATGGAAAGCAAAAACTTGTGAAATATTCTACTGTTAGTATGCTGGAGGCAGTTTACAAAAGTAAAAAAATATAATTCATATTTTATAATATGATTGCATTTAGTGGCATCTTCAGTACCCTACAATTCTGTCATGCCATTTTTAAAATGATTTAAATGCTTCCAGTGTCTCCCTAATTGGATACTTTGCATAACTAGTTTTTTTTTTATGCCTTTCATTAGCTTTTCAGCACCTGTTTGTGCGAATACAAAGTCTCAGGAATTGTGAAAGATAGATTTGAGAGGAGTGCAAATTTTAATAGCAATACATAACTTTGTTATCTGTGAACTAATAAAAATATGCATATATTAATTAAGAAAAAGCATTAAAAAATCTCTTATTCAGTGTTATACCAAGAACCCAAGTTAGGTAAACAGTACGTTCTACTCCATAACTTTTGCAGTTGGAAAACATCTTTTTTTCTTAAATAAAAATACATTTTTAAAATCATAATTCCACAGAATCACAGAATTGCAGAGTTTGGAAAGGACCTCTGGAAATCATTGAGTCCAATACCCTATTGAAGCAGGTTTTCTACAGTAGATTGCACAGGGAAGCATCTAGGTGGGTTCTGAATATCTCCAAAGAAGACTCCACATCCTCTGTGGGCAGTCTGTTCCAGTATTCTATCACCCTCACAGTAAATAAGCTATCATTTAAATACAGATTTATCTTATATGTACATATATTTCATTTTGAGGGGAAAAAAAAATCATCAGCTCTATATTTGATGTCAATGCCATGGTGGAATTTTGATTAGCTTCAGTCAATTTGTGAAATATCTGCTCTTTTACAGTATCAGCCAAGAACAGCTCAAATAACCATCCCCTGAGCCACTGACTATAAACAAAAGATTGCTAGAGATGTCCTCCCTCTTGCTTTACCTTGAGGTAAAATGCCATTTGGAAAGCACAGAGAGTAATTCATTCCAATAACGAAATTCAGGCACAAAGGATTTTTCAGGCCCCTCAGAGGCTCATAGGGTTGTCATCAGCATCACAGAAGTTGGGAGGCCTGTAACTAGCAGTGTTCCCCATGGATTGGTGCTGGGTCTGGTCTTGTTCAACATCTACATCAATGACCTGGATGACCCTCAGCAAGTTTGCTAATGATACAAAGCTGGGAGGACTGACTGACACACAGGAATGTTGTGCTACCATTCAACAAGATTTGGATAGACTGGAGAGTTGTGCAGGGAGGAACCTCATAAGGTTTAACAAGAGTGAGTATAGAGTCTTTTATTCACAGAGTAAAAGCCACATGAATCAGTACAGGTTAGGGGAAGACCTGCTAAGGAGAAGCTCTGCATAGAAGGACCTGGGTATTCTGGTGGACAGCAGGTTGGCTATGGGCCAGCAGTGTGCCCTTGTGGCCAAGAAAATCAGTGATATCTTATCTTAGAAAGAGTGTGGTCAGCAGGTTGAGAGAGGTGAACATCCCCCTCTACTCTGCCATGGTGAGGCCACATTTAGAATATTGTGTTCAGTTCTGGGTTCTTCAGTCCAAAAAAGACAGAGATCACCTAGGAGGAGTCCATCAGAGACTGACAAAGATGATAAAGGGAAGGATAATGCAGCAGAGTTACATCACCTGTATGAGGAAAGGCTGAGTAACTTGATTCTTTTCAGGCCAGGGAAAAAAGACTGACAGAGGATCTGATAAGTGTTTATAAATATCGAAAGGGAGGTGAGAGGTAAATGGATGCTTCTTGGTAGTGTGTAGTGAGAGGACAAGGAGCAGTGGTCTAGAACTTGAACATGTGAAGTTCCATATTAACAAGCAGAACAACTTCTTTATGGTAAGGGTGACAGAGCACTGGATCAGGCTGCCCAGAGAGGTTGTGGAGTCTCCTACGGAGATATTCAAGACCTATCTGGATGCCTACACATAGGACCTACTTAAGGTACTGAGGGGTTGGACTCAATGATCTCTTGAGTTCCCTTCCAACCCCTGCAATTCTGTGTGATTCTGTGATTCTGATTCTATGAACTACTGCTGGATGGTTTTGTAACTTTTGTGCTAAAAAAGGTTTCAGGTATACGTAGGTCTTGCTGTGAAGTAAGTCTGTGCTGAAGCAAAAGGATTCATCATGTCGAGTTTACTCTTTTCTAGTGAAATTTTTGGGAGCATTTTCAAACTGAATGTATATATGTTTTTTAACCCAAATTTTCTTAGTTTCTTAAACAAAGACAATATTTTGACAGCATCCTAAAGAGAATTATAAAACTTCAAAATTGTCTATTTTGGAAACTGGGGATTAGACCAGATAACAGCCAAAGTGGCTGCCTTCATAATGCCCGATTGGGAAGGTCCCAGGGAATGTTTTCCAAATTTTACCTGGACAAACGCTAGTTGCACCTAAATAAGAATGTGTGGAAGTCAGGGTCATTGCTCAAGACCCTATCCTGCATCTCTTTTGTTTGTTAATACAGAACTTCGTAAAGATAAACTGGAACTTGGCAAGGAAAATATAGCAGAGAGGTGGTACCAGGAGCTTGGCTAGGAAGACGGAAGCAACTTCTTGTATTTATGTACAGTGGGTTTTCCAGCTGATAGTTATAAAGGGAGAGGGAGTCATTGTTTGTTTGTTTGTTTGTTTGTCTAAAAAAAAACAAAACTGAGAGGCTTTATACCATTCAGATTATGTGAATAGTTTTTTTTCCCTGCGTAACTAGATAAAACTCATGGTTGTTGTAAACATCTCTAACTTTGAATAATGTGTGTAGGCACTCTGTGGGAGGAAGGAATCAAGTGGAAATAAGCAAGTAGTTTTATTTTAAAATGTATTGGAAATCTTTATAACATCTTCTCTGTGGTTTAATATGTACACGTAACTGCTGGATTGGTACAATAGGTTGTAACAAATAAGGCATATAAAGCCAAGATCTAAAGAAGACTTGCATAAATGGACTTTATCAGGTCTGAAGGAACAAGTATAAATTTATATGTACATTATTCAAATATAGAAAACTTGATAAGTACCAAAATGTGCATTTACCTAATAGTTAGTGGCCATAAAAAGCATATTTGGCAACTAATATGTGTATAAGAAAGAATTTTCTACGGTAAGTATATATCTACCAGAAAATAATATGCACAGTTTTAATATCACTTAAATCTCATTTTATCTACAGAAACAGTTGTAAAAATTATTCCAGTCTCAAGGGCAATATAAGCATGTTTGCTTTAAAATGTCTTCTTCCCCTCAAGTTAAACTCTAAGGAAACTTGTGTTTAAGTAACGTTAAGATTTTGATGCAAGCCAAGAAACTCAAAACTAAGGCTGATACCGTCTTTGGGGCATGCTGTGATATCTATTCCTCCTCTTCACAAAGCCATAAGGAAGGGATGAGGTGTCAGCGTAATGCTGAATTTTCTGGCTTTTGTCAGCTCATGTCACAATATAAACAGTGCTTAAGCATGGGGTGAGGGTAGTGTATGTAATAACAATATAGGGTTACATTGGACAATTTTCCATTTTTTCCCACTTATTGCTGAATAGGCTGTTTTATGACTTTTGGAATTCAAATTGTAGCTAACTTGACCTGTACTTGAGTGTGTTTGGCTTGAAATGCAAATGTCCTGTCCAGTCATATATCCTCACGGTCTCCAAAAGAATAAAAAACATTCTCTGAGCCTCCCAGAGAAATAGTGCATCCTTAAATGTAAAAGAAAAAGAAAGAAGATACGTTCTTTTGTGCAATATACATGCACACTCCATCTATAAGGCACACCTTTCTGTTTGAATTCTAGGAGCAAGAATTATAGAGCTGTTCTTATCATTCTATATTATTCTTTCTCTATTTTTTTCATCTGAGGAGAAAATGTTTGGACTCTGCTTTCACAATACCCATGATCAAAGATTTATAACATGTAGTGAACACAAATGCTTTTGAATTACAAGGGATGCTCTGAAAGTAATGCCTCTCATTTTATTATGTTGGCCCATGACGTCTGAGGTGGATGTTGCTTCTATGAGGCTGAACCTTCCCTCCAATATTCTGTTACATTTTGTTGCTGTGTGACGAATGGCAGCAGAGGGACAGTCTGACAAAATGGCATCTAACATGGAAGTGTGCATGAAACAGAATAGGCATTACTTTCAGAGTGACCAATGTATTTTTTATAACTGTAATGTAATAATTGTATTTTGCATACAGAAGAAACCCTTTGTGCAGCCTACTGTTTTTGTACTGGTTAAGATCTGCACCCATTACCATCTTCCACTTTCCACACTGCTCTTCCCCTTTCCAGACTTCTTTCTTTTCCTGTCCATGGTTCTCTAATGCTCTAGTTCTGTCCATAAATCTGGACGCTGCAGCCTGAGCAGTAGTGGACTGGAGATAGAAAGGAAAGGTCAAGTGGAGCTCTGTGTATTTTTAGTGGCTAGAAGTTATACTGAGAAAGATAAAGAATGGTGATAGGGAAGGATGATATCTGAAGAGCAGTCAATGAGGAAAGAAAACTGATAAAGCAGGAGGGTGCAGAGCATTGCAGAGGGAAATAGCTTCAAGTAGGGGGAAGGAACCCAGTGAGCACAGAGGAAGACTTCATGTGGTAAGCTAGACCTTAAATGTTGAGAGATGAGAAATAATATCTTTAAACTTGAAAGAAAGAAAAATAACCTAATTAAATCCCCAAAGTCCAAGAACCTTGCTTTTACAGTTAGATTGCCCAAGTGCACTTCCCATCAGCACAACCATTTCAAATCAAGGAAACCGCTAGTGAGGCCAGCATTAGCCAACCTCAGTTTACACATCTTACCACCTAAAGATTACAGTACCCATAGCTATTTTCAGCACCCTCAACTTGATAATAAAAAACCTTTAATTTTAGCATACGGCCTTGTGCAAGCGTTGTATCCAGTTCTTCAAAAAAATGTCTTTGTTCTGACCTCATGTTTATTCTTCTGGTGGCTAAGTTATTAGCTGTCTTTGCTTGGCGAGGAGAAACATCAAAGTAGGTGTCTTTGAAAAGCATTTTGTGAAATTTGAGGAACTGCATAGGTATTTTATGTTAGAGATGAAAGGATGTTTTTAAGTAGAACAGATGAGACAGTAAATGTATATGTACATTACAAAGTTTATTTAACATCCTGCTTCTATTTTTTTTCAATATTCCAGTATATTAAGGATCCTTGATCACCCCAGATATTTCAGAAATTTATATTAATGCTGGTATTTTTGTTGCTATATAATATTGCTTGTATCCTGAGTATTACCCTTTTTCTGTGATTTTGCATTCCTGAAGTATTTTTTTCTTCCTTGTTATTCTTTACAACATCGTGTGTGACTATTCTCCTAATTTTTCTATAATTAATATATATATTTCTATATCAGCTCTTTTGGCACTAGCAGACTCAGAATTTCTCTTCCTTTCTTATGCTATTTTACTGGCTGTGGAAAGTGAAATTTCGTTCCCTAAATTTTTGTTGGCTGTTTGTTGTCTAAATATTACACCAGAATAGTACATACTGATGAAGACATTACAGTGAGTGCTGTAAGATAAAGATGGCACCACAGAACTGGAAGTCCGGACAAGTTGAGATAATGTGATACATATGTGAGGAAGTATATGTGTGTATATGCATATGTATATCGAAATTAATAAGCAGTTGGTTTCAATGCTGTTTTCAAATGAAAAGAAAATAACACTGAGACAGAGGAATGTTACATGTGGTGTTTACATATGGAGATAATTGATATCTGATTCCTAAGCAGTTGACACATTCTCTTGTTTCGGCTAGCAGTAGCTTACACAGCAGTCTCCTCAGAAGTTCATATGAATAAGTAGTCTGGCTTTTTTTCAGTCTTTTTCTGAGAACAATATACATTCAAAAACTGGATAATCAGGATCTCTCTCTTTCTATTTAAAACTTTCAAGTTACTCCCCTAGATAAAACAGCTAGTTACTCAGTTCATCTTAGCTCAGAAAGTTGGTTTTGCAAATTATTTAGTGCAACTCTCAGTGTAAAAAGAAAATATTCTGCATTTAACTTAGTACTTGTCTCCACAGTCAAAATAAAGGGATCAAAATTAATTAAGGAACTGACAGGAGTACAATGGTAGAGAGAAATAACATTTTGCAGGCACACTAAGAAGCATAAAACAATACCTATCCCCTTAGATTAAAGAGGGATCTAAGCAACCATTGTATACACTCCATTTCCAAATCACACCCTGATTCTTGGACACTTGACTTTACTCCTATGAGTGATTGTATGAGTCTCTGAGGAACTATTCACAAGTGTTAAGCAGATGCAATACTGTATCCAGAAATAAGCTTAAAAGAACTACATACTTATTAATCCTGCTGTAGGATTTCAAGGAGGAGCTGAAACAAATTCCACCCATGCATTACCTTATGCTTCTGAGAAGAAAAAGGTGTCTCCTGATGCAAGACATTTCCATAAGCTAAACTGTGATCCTAGCATATAACTTCAGTAGTCACTGTCACATAGGAAGAAACTTGGTTTAGTTCTAAAAAGATACTGAGGAGAAGTAAGTAACACCAAGTTTCCACAGACAAGGAAGGATCAAAGCAGTTATTTGTTATCAAAAAATGACCACAAATAAATCAGTTTTTCTGTGAGAGAACAGATAACATACAGAAATCTCAAGTTAGATATATAGACATAGACAAAGGAGAATTGAGGAGAGTCTAGTGAGGCTGGCATACCAAGAAATTTCACATCAGTCATCAGGCAAATTTAGGTAGAATTGCCAGGAGGCAGCATGTAAACTCTCAAGACCACGCTGAAGACAAAGATGAAAACATGCCCTTGCCCCTCTCCTCCTAATGAAAGAGGTTCAGTGGGCAGGTAATAAGGTGTGGTGAAAGAACTATTTTGAAGATACATTCTGATAGTGGGGAAAAGAGGTTAAACACAAAGCTTCTAAAGTTACAGGATTAGAATATATTTGTTTCTTAAATTATGATTATATCACCCTTTCATAAATAAAGCTATCTTTGTTTTCATATAGAGTTGGCAAGCTGTTATTAAGAGGGTACACCTGATTTTCTGTCATGATAAGGTTGGTAGGTGGATTAGCGATTTGCAAGGGCTTTGAAGTATCATAAACTCACCCTTTCACTGGCCTTTTTCTAACTGGTAACAAGGGTTACTGTAAGCCAAAAAGAGCAGCGTGATATCACTCTGTACCATTGGAACCCTAATGTAATGCTACATTTTCTTTTGTATATATATTTTTTTCTCCTGCTGATTTCCTCTTTCCTTTTGAGATTAACAGTGGCATTCTTTTAACTTCCAAGGGATTTCTGTGATTACAATGTCTGGAAAGAAATTTGATCTACCCATGAAA
Organism: Chrysolophus pictus; assembly: GCA_037305975.1. Classification (NCBI taxonomy): domain Eukaryota; kingdom Metazoa; phylum Chordata; class Aves; order Galliformes; family Phasianidae; genus Chrysolophus; species Chrysolophus pictus. The sequence continues at coordinate 46,131,229 of CM074578.1, forward strand.
ATCAGTTGAACCAATGTCTAAAACTTCTAAATTTGCAGAGGTGTAGGTAGACTCCAGAAAAGCAAGAAACTTGTGAAAATGCTTCACAGTTGATTACTCTTTACATTAGCAGGATTCTGTTTTGTTTAAGACTCTCTCATTTTCATCTTACAGTCACTGAAGTATAACATAGCTGATGTGGGAAACCACTCTTCGTAAAATGAAGAATAGAGTTAACAACTTTCAAGTTTCTGAATTTCAGATCTTCGTTTGGTTCATGTACTCACTGGAAACAAATTAACTTATTAATGAGCCTTTTGTGGAGGCTGACAAATCAGCCATGTGTGAATTCCATCCTGTCAAATGTTTGCGAGAGGTTGACTTAGAGCATTTGCAGATCACTCCTCATAACCTGAAAACAGTTCCAGAAGACACATGGCATGTATCCCAACCACTGCTTTGGCGAATCAGAACACCTAGTATACAGCAGTGAATGATTGCAAACCATTCTGTTTAAGGTTTATAAACTTTTTGGAATTGGTCAGAAAAGAAAAAACATAAAAATAAATAAATAATATTGAGAAAAATAATAAGAAAAAAAAGCCCAGCAACCTATGCAAAAGAATGTCATGCAGAACTAAAAATAAGTAGAAGGCTGTCCTCTTTTTCTAGCATTCACCGCCAAAATTACAAGAAATACAGTCCTGCTTGCAGTGTAGACCATTGTAAATGTCACCTTAACAGTAGAATTCTCTTTAATGTTTTTCTTATTGAGTTACATCGTATCATTTACCATACAATTAGCAGAAAAAAATGATGTCTTAATTAAATGTCTTATCTGAAATGACATTATCTCTTTTACTATATGGTAATTCTTGACTCTTGTTAAAGAAAACTATTAGATTTTTTTACAGATTTTCAATGGATTGAGCCCATTTTTCCTTATTATTCTTGCAAAAAATAAAAAATAAAAAAATCTAGTATTCTGACACTTTAATCAAATACCAGAAGTAAGCACGTACTTGAGGAATTACTGGTTCTGGATGCACTGAACAATGAGATATTTAGGCTAAATTATGTCAGTAGTCAATATAACTTGTAAAAAAGGACAGTGTATAAATGTATAGTTTTAATTCTAATTGCTCTAATTTCACAAACTTTTCCATCTTGATGTGTAGATACAGGTCTAAAACTGCCAGTGCAAATTGCTGAAAAAATCAGAGTTGTACAGTAGTTTTTATGAGACTGGAAATAAGATATTACATTGGCAGAGAGGCTTTTACTTGTGGTTTGTCTTGCAAATGTAGAATTTATTAAAGCTTCTGTAACTTCAAACCTCTCAGAAAAACTTTTCTTCTCTGTGAATTTGTTGTGAGTGAAAAACAACATACTCTGCAAAGTTTAAACTGTTACAGCTTTTCTGAATTTATTTATTGATTGAGCAGTAACATGTCTGTTAAATTCTCTTCCTCCTTCATTTTTCTACACTCCCCTCCCCCCACCTTACTGAATTTGCACTGAAGAGCTAATTGGCAGAGAGCCATTCTGGCAAGCTGTGTGATGTGTTCAGCAGTTTGTTTGATTTATACCATTAGAAGTTGCCAAACTTTTTGTCATTCGGTTTAATATAGTGTTGTGTCTTTAACAATTTTTTCTTCCATAAAGGATTTTTATTTTGCTCAGTAGGATTATAATTTGAAGGTATAATTAGCATCTTGTTAATTGTTGATAATTACACATGTCATTCAAAGAGCTCTTGCAAAGGGCATGCAATTCATTTAACAGAACTTCCTCGAGCTGGTGTTCAGAGGTCCCTAATGAACAAAGAATAGAGCAGAAGTGGATGTAATAAAATAAATTGAAAATATGAACACATATAAGCAATCTAAATTTAAATTCAAGACAGTGGAATGAATGAGCCTCTCTGCTATCAACCAAGATGCAGTATGAATTAACAACCTCCATCAAAAACTGCAGGGACAAAACAAATAGTATTCTGATGTTGATCTTTGAACTTAAATTTTTGACTATTTTTTTTTCTGCAAATTCATTGTGATATACGAAGTATTACAGCTAATGTAATGATGAAAAATAATTGCTTGCATTGTAGTATTTTACACTGCAATGTCATTCCGGTCTGTGTAAAGGGCAGAATTTGATTGTTTCTGCTCATATTGTAGTGATTATAAGAGCCTCATTTAGGAAAATAATCTCCTTTGAGAGAAATCAAGAATATATCTGTAGTAAAGTTTGGCTGGCTTGCATACTTACAACCTGTTTCATATCAAAACAGCATAATAGTACATATCCCTATGAAAGAATAACTAGGGTTTCTCATTCCTTGGCAGGTAAAACTCTCAGTGGATCAATGAGTTAGAGGAAATTTCATCCTCTCTTTCAGGCCCATCAGCCTGGAGCATGTAGGGCTGGAATCAAACCCTCATTTTAAAGTAAAAGGATTTTGCCACTTACACTACCTCCAAGCTACCCCCCGAAGAGAAAAAGCTGTAGCCTTCATTTGAACTTCTTGTTTTTGCTGCAGCTTTTCAAGGGGACAACATCATGCAGACTTTGCTCCCCCCTCCACCCATACTGCATGTTGATATTTTCATCAGGCGTCTAATATGTCCTTGTTTTCCTCACTGTTGCTGTCACGTCCTTGGAGCCAAGGGGGAGAGCACCACTGAAACAGAGATGTAACACCATGTGGGGAGTCAGGAAGTGTCCTTGGAGCTCCTAGATAACACTTCTGTCTGCTTTCAGTTTATCTCCAAGCTATTATGAAAGCCTGTGGGATCATATCCCAGAGAGCTCCATATGCTGGAGGGCAAGATGGGATCATTTGGTCAGCCGAAGATCAAAGCAGTGTAGGGCAGCCTTTGCATCTCTTTTTCCCATGCTGAGCTGTGCACTTCTCAAATGCAGGCAACAACCTGCACTGCTGTATCAAAAAGTTGCTATGACCTCCATTTGAACTTTTTTGTTTTGCCCCACCTCACTGAGGGGACTCATTCCCCTCTGTCCTCAGGAGAGCTCAGCTGACTCTGGTTGCATTAGCTAGAACCAGCTTGCTTGTTAGAAAATTGCTTACTCCCAGTATTTCCATTTGAATGCAATTCATTTTCTCCACCTATATGGATGACTTCAGACATTTTCTTCTTAGGCCTCCGCTTTGTTATTACATGACTACAGTGGAGTTTTCCTTTAACCATTTGTCTTTTTGGGAAGTGTTTTGAATGTTGTCAGGTGTTCATGCTAGGAAAAGTTTCTCTATGTATTTCTCGGAGCCTTTCCAAACAGTTTCTCTTGTACTTGACATGAAGCTGCAGCAGCTGGTTGCCAGAGCACTCTATCACCATTATAAATAATCAGATTTTACTGCTCCAGTAAAGAATGGACAAGAATGAGGATTTAAAAGAGATTAGCCTGTAGCTGAACTAGAAGGGACTACTAATGTCTTTGGTTTTTGCCTTGAGAATATTAGCATTTGCTCTTAATGACTTTATTAAATAAATGTTTTTAAAACATTCTTATACCAACCTCTTCTATTTTTTTCTTAGTCCCTGGGATTCTGTTTCATAAAATGATTGTCCAAATGAATGTGTGCTACAATTTAACAGTGTTTAACCAAGAGTTCTTGATGTTTTCAGTAGGATTTTATTTTAGTTTATTCTTTTTAGGTATTTAAAGAAAAATTGCACAACACAAAGAAAAATCTACAAATCAGCACACAATATCAAGAGCTAGAATCTCACACACAGGACAAGAGGCTCACTGCCAAATTTTTAAAATGCACACATTTTAAGATCCTCTCAGAGCCTCCTCTTCTCCAGGATGAACAGATGCAGCTCTTTCAGCCTCTCCTCAAAGATATATTCCAGGCTCTTCAGCATCTTGACAGCCCTCCACTGAACTCTTTCCAGTATGCCCAGGTTTCTCTTGTCTTTGGGGGTGCAGAACTGGATGCTGTGCTGCACGTACTCAGCGATGTTGAGTAGAGGGGAAGGATTACCTTTCTAGACCTACTAGTTATACTTGCCTAATTTAGCCATAATGCAATCATCCTTCTTAGTGGTAAGGTCACATTGCTAGCTTGTGTTCAACCTGGTGTCCACCAGGACTCCAGTGTCCTTTCCTGCAGAGCTGATTTCCAGCTGGGCTGGCCCTCAGCATGTATAATACTATTAACGCTGGACCACCCAACTACTAATGTATTAGTGATTTGTTTGAGTGAGGTTTTCACAAGATATGATTGCACTCTGGACAAACATTCTCTCTCCCACCTTTAAAATTAAACTGTTTTCAGTGCACCAAAGGCCAGTTAGTGAAATGGGCTTATCATTTCCTTGAGAGCTGACTTCATATGGCACCAGACATATTTACAGTATTTCTTATTCACTCTCCTGTTAAATGGAAGATGCTGGTTTCAGCTCTGCCAGATAGTGCCCAAGGCAGAGTACACTGACTACTAAACTGCCTAACTTGTGATTTATCATTAGGATTACACTACTGATGAGGATGGGGCCTAGCAAATTGCTGGATGATACTGCCATGGGAGTATCATTTGTTTCTCCTGCACAGGAACAAACATTACTGTTGTCTGCTACCTCTCACAGCCTGATATGGGCAGCACTGCCTGTTTCCATTAGAGGTTTGGCAGGGGTCCAACACTGGGGGCATAGGCAGCTGGGAAGCCTTGATTTTGGAGGCAAATTTGGCCTGGAATGCTCAGTAGTTGGATTCATTTGGTCACGTAAGGTGGTGATATGCTCTGAAAAAGGAAGTCTCTTATCTGACTGTATATGATTCCACTGACCTTAATTCCCACTCTCTCACACTGGCTGCTACAGTGGACTGAGTACAGTGTGCATGAGCCTGTTTCTTTAGACAGACAGCTGGAGTTTAAGGGAGGGAAACACATGAAGGCACTCCCACTGTCCCTCAGCTCTCTGGGAGTTGGGGAAGGAGTTGGTTGGTGGGAAGGTGGTTGGTTGGTTTTTGTTTGATTGGTTTGGGGTTTTGTTTGTTTGTTTGTTTTTGTTTTTTGTTTGTTTTTGCCCTGTCAAATAAAACTTTGTTGCCTGGGAGGGATGCACCCTCCCATTTCTGCAATAGTCTGCAATGTGTAGCTGCTTTAGATAGTACTGCTTTTGACTTATGCCTCTTTTTTTTTTTTTTTTGTCAGAGCAAATCCCAAAGTACAGTGTTAAATCTTATGGATACAATTCCAATGACTCAGGTCCTGTCTTCTGGGGGGACGGGGTGTAATTGCTTTTGTATTTATCCTATCAGAAGATACAGAGGTGATTCTAAAAAGAAACTTTATCTGTCAAAGTCTCTAAATGTTGCAGTTGCTCCAGTTGCAAGTGTTTGATGAAACTTCTGCTGGAAAAAAAAAGGGCAATACTACCATGACAGATACTCATGGTATGTTCAACTACAGTAGGACTCTCAGTTGTGAAACTTGGTATCACACTAATGCTTAAACTATACATATCTCCATATTGCCAAAGACAACGCAATTGCTTTAGGATTCATGCTGAGTGAAAATTAAGGATTGAACACAGTAGTACAGAATTTAACATCTTCCAGCAAATGATGGGATATTTCCTGTTGTATTAAGATCTGGGGCTTGCAACACATGAGAGAACAATTTAAAGGGTAGAATGTAAGGTTTGCTTTAAGCTTTTAACACTTTTTCAAATTCTACCTTCAGGTATCTCATCTCAAAGCTACAATTAGTTTCCAAGTGATTTTTCAGAGCTCCATTAGCCGTTATCACAATTATGAGTTGCCATGTGATTCATATTATCACTAAAATGAAAGAGAAGATGAAAGGCAGATTGTGTGATACAGTTTAATATCACTGAGAGATGAAATGGTATATATGGGTACACAGGGAGATTTTTAGCTAAATTTGTTTTTTCTTTCATAGTACCCTGTAGGCCAATCAATGAAATTGCATCTTTTACTGGTCCAGTCCAGTGCCAAGTAATTCTCTCCTTTCTGTTATCTTCACCTCATTTCCTAATGATTCCTCAAGTGTTCTTTTCAAATTAAAATCTAACAATATGTTCTTTTCTTAAATCTTTTTACAAAGTACGTTTATAATATAATGCAATGAAACCACTGAATAATATAGGCTCAATATATGCACCTAGAGAGCAATTTTTAAGCACTTCAAATTCAAAACAAAGAAACATGCAAATAAGGCTGTTGGTAGTCTTGCCTTTTATCTATGTATCTCACATAACTTCCTTTTATTTCCTACTTCATCTTTTCAGAATAGCTTTTAGAGATGAGGTTTTGTGTTGTCTTGTATTGATTTGTTGTTGTTGTTGTTATTTTTCCATTCTAAATTTAATTAAGCACATCCTGTTAAGAATAGGATGATCAACAGACGATATTTAAGTATATCAATGAGGGTTTCTAATTTTTCCCGTTTTCCAGGACAGGTTAAGCAGGACTTAGGTTAGACTGTATTTTATGTGTCAAAAATAAAACAAGAAAGAGAAACAGGAAACTATAAAATATTCGGTAGAAAAGCAACAGAAGAGCTGATTAGCAAGAGACTGCAGGTAGAGCAGAAAAGTGATATAAACTTTTTTTTTTAAATGCATTAAAAAAAAAAGAAAAAAAAACACTTAGGAAAAAAAATCACCATGGAAATGTGATGAAAAAAAAAACCCAGAGATTAGTTCTTAGATAGCAGACACTGTAATCTGGAAAAAAAGAAAAGAGAAAAAAGAAAAGAGAAAAAAGAAAAAAGAAAAAAAGAAAAAAGAAAAAAGAAAAAAGAAAAAAAGAAAAAAGGAAAAGAAAAAAAAGAAAAAAAAGAAAAAAAAAAACACTTTGCAATTGGCTTTTTTTGCACCTGGAGATGTTTGGAAGCAGAATGCAGAGAGGCTGTTCATTTGGAGCTCTAATAAGCCTTCTATTCAGCTCACATATCTTCTTCAGCAATATCATTTTCTCACTATGCTGTTGCCAGTTCACTGAACTATGTCACACCACGTTTAGTTGAAATATCTCAAAAGCAAATGTATCAATGTTTCCAAATTGAATCTCATAACTTCTACTGTAATCTTGTGGGCTTTTCAAAGCTCTTTTTACAGTTTTAGAACATATTGTCTTGGTGATACCGTCTCTGGAAAATGTAGAGTATTTATGGTCATCAGAGAGTAGGAAAGCTGTGTAACTACAGCTTTCTGAATGGAAATCTTATACTGTAAGTGCAACTCAGTCCTACAGAGAGCCTTACAAAACCCAAAGCTGTAGAATTTACAGACACATAGTTCATATTCAGTACTTGGAGTGTCTTGATTTCCTACAAACTTTTCTATTATGATAGAAGTTAATGAAGAGTATTTAACAATAAGGTAAGGTCAGTTGTTTTACTCAGCTTTGTTGTCTGATATTATTTCTGAGACGACAGAAATAATATTCCTTGATTAAGAAAACAGGGAATTTTCTGTTATTCCTGCCAGTTTTCTTATTCTAGTTTTTCTCATAATTTTATCTGTAACTTTTTCCCTTTACCAGGGAATCTGTTGAATCATCTTTCTTCTGTGATACTTTATTAATGTGCATCCAGTTCACTGAAACAGTATTTATATATACATTTCTATATGTCTCTAAAGCAAAAACAAAAATAACTTGTTAACACTTTCAGATCAGCTACTGAAAATATGTACTTGGAAAATGAAAGGATGTATTTTTTAAGTTTTTCTCTTCTACATATCAGATGAGATTTCAATTCAGGGTAATAAGTAATATGTCTTCTACTGTGTCTGGTGGAGACTGGCAGGAAGAGCTCAAGACACCAGGACATGACAAGGATGTGTGGTCAAGCTGTTACAGCAGCAAAATTCTCCATGCTATTGAGAACATTGCTTCCACTGGGCAAGAAGTCTTACTGTATTAAAAATGCTGTCCTTATTAATTAAAGCAGATCTCAGATTACCGAAAACAAGACCTCAGCCTCAGTTCCTTTTCCACAGCAAAACCCCGTGTGAGTTGTAGGTACATTTCTGCTTCATCCTCTGGGAGAAGAAGCCCCTGTCTGAAGTCAGTGATTCCTGAACCTCAATCCAATCTCAAATAATAATGATGAAATGCTTAATTTCTGAAAACAACTTGATCTCTTCTGAAAGTTTTCTATTTATAAATATACTAGGTAGTGCTTCTTAGAAAATTCCCAAAACAAAAGTACAGTTCAAACTTTTCAAGAATCACTGGTTATACTATAAGTTGAATGTCATTTCCTCTGTACTAGCATCAATTGGAGATGAAATTCAACTGTTTTTAGTTCTGGTGCATTTTACCCATAATATGTACTAATTTATCCTTAGTGTCAGTAAATAGTGAGAGAAAAATGAAGCTTTTAAACATTAGTAAATGTCAGTGAGATGGAGATCAGCGTATTAGGAAAGTTACTTATTTTGTATCTTTTCCAGCATATTTGTGGCAGGAACATCTTGTACTTTTTACACCCTTTGATCCATACTAACAATATTGTCCCAACAGCCAGGATCTCCCAGTTTGAGATTAGTTTTTGGCACATCTGAACTGGCCACAGAATTTAGCAAGATACCCTTAGTGTATTTTGATTTGCTTCATTTATTTCAAGAAAGTCAAGGAATAAGTTTAAACAAAAGTCATAACCAAGCACAGATTCTTCACTGGGAGTAAAATATCATCTGTATCAGAGGATGCAGTCCTCATAATGACTACTTCACATGGGAAATACCAACGCAGTTCTCTCATGAAGGACTGTTTAATCCATTAATTGAGTCTGATGACAGACGATCAATGCAACGAGCTGGTAAAATCTATGCTCACTACTCCCATTTCTTAACATATCATTTGTACAAGAGTGATTACACATTTTAATTATCTCAGGCTATTCAGTTCTGTTCTTGGAGATGCATTTGGTTAAAAATGATGTAAAGTCATACTCCAGCCAATTACAAATTACAAGATAAAAGAAGAAATAAAAAATAACATAACATTTCATCTTTCCTTTTCCTTCCATCACCCCTGCACTAGCTTTTTTTTCTTTTTTTTTTCTTTCTTTTTTTTTCCAACTAATAGCATTTAAAATACTTCTTCCTTTTAAAAAATTTTAATCAGGTGTCTCTGTATATTTGAAGGTATGTTTCACAATATATATGTTTTTTTAGATGCATTTTAGACTGGCAATCATTTTCATACCTCTCTGAATATCCACACAGAGTGAAGAAGAAAGTGCCAGTAAATGCTGATAAGCCAAAGGAAGATGTGAATCCCTAAAAAATTGGAATGAACACTTCTAATAAATTGCATGCTTCACAGCACATAAGGGTCTTAGATATTTGTTTGTAGGGAAGTGATTCCCTCACATGACAGGCAGTTACATAGTTTAAGCTCGGTGATGGAGGTATGTGTACTGAACAGAATTAGCATCAGTACTCAGATCTATGTTATAGCACTAGTTTAATCTTTTCAAACTTCTGACTTCCAATGACTTTAAGAACTGACACTGGTTTTAGCAGTGACACAAGATTAGAACTGCCAACAAAGGCCCTATCTCCTGCCAAAATAGACTCAACAACAATGCAATCCTTTTCAAAAATCCATCAAACTCAGCATTCTTTATCACTGTTAATCTTTTGGAAGGCTGTTTCCAGAGATTGTTTAATGCTCTGATGGTTAGAATAATCTTGATTTCAAATGTAAATTTATTAACATGAAGTTTCTAACCAAATATTTTTGAGTGACTACACAAAATCTTACCACTTAAATATTTTGTCACCATACTTTTGCATTTGAAGAACTATCATAGAATCCTTTGAGTTGGGAAGGACCCTTACAAGGTCATCTAGTCTAACTCCCCTGCAATGAACAAGGATATCTACAGATAGAACACATTGCTCAGTATCTATGCAGTATCTACTTATCTCGTATTTTCTTGGGTACCTTAAACTTAGTAAGAAAGGTATAACTGATTTACCACTGCAATCCACATGCAGAGCAAGTAAGTAACGTTATGTTCATTCACAATGGTTTTTTTGGAGGGGCGGTAATTCTGAAAAAAGAATTAGAAGTAACTGAATACTTCATCACACTTCATAAGTACCAGTGACACTGAAAACTCATTTCTCCCTGTTATCAATGGAAGAGGTAATGCTTTTTTTCAGCAGCAGTGGGTGAGATTAATTTAACTGAATGTACATAGCCTAGCTGAAGATACACAGATATGGGCTGGTTATTTAGGTTCCTATTGCAAGAACATCTTAGAAATAAGACCATGATATAAGTCATCTAGCTATTTTGTAAGTCTGCTAAGGATGAAATGCAGCCTAGAAAGACTTATGTTTCCCCAGTGACCATAAAGGTAGCTTCAGAGAGGAATTATCCCATATAAGTTGAATTGATAAGTCTCTTGTCTATGTTACAAGGATTATTTCAAGTCAGGGAAACTCCCCTAGACCAAGATTTAATTCTTCAACTTGATGTTCAAAGAAGTCCCTTTACACTTTCAGTCTGTAAGGGACAGGTACCTCTGAAGAACAATAATTTCGTAGAACCCCATCCCAACCTCTGTGAATGACAATCATTCAACTTCACTTGTGGAAAGAGCTTAAGGTGTCTCTGTGTCTCAATCACCTCAGTTTATTGTCTGCAAGAGATAAGTGCAAACCAGAAAATGCAATCATACATCAGTTCATTTCACAAAGGCAACAAAATAGCAGATCTCTGTTCTTAACTCCCTAGGTTAAAAACGTTTCAACCGCCCCTACAGTATGCTGAAATAATACCATAAAATTACTTACTGCACGATGTTGTATTCACACACTGTAAGTATAATTAATTTAAATAATAGTTTTCAAAAGATTAGGCAATTCTTGGAACCATATACAAATGTATCAATATAAACCATTTGCCAAACACTCACAGAAATGAGGACTGCATTGCAGACAACTACTGAAAAGGAGGTGGGGCAGTGGGAGGATAAATTCGTACCACAGATTATTCTCAATGAATAATTCAGATAGCTCTTTTTACAACACACTTCCACCAGCTGGCTTTTGTGTAAGAACTTCAAAGTCTTTCAGTCTGAATGATTAAGACTCTGCACTACATTGATCTGAACGTTAGAAAAATTTGTTGTTCTCCAGAAAGCAATGACAATTCAGCATGCAGTTTTGTAGTGGTCTACTTAACAAATCCATGAGAGTATTTCTTTGAAAATTAGGAGATTTTTACTGATCTCTGATGCTAACGTATTTTTATGTTGCCTTTCCTTTACAAGTAAAGTGCATGTTGAATCATAGAATTGCTGATACATCTTTTATGATAGCATCATTTTGAATCACTGATATCTATCACTTTTCTTTCTAGACACAGATGTGAACATTTCATGGCCGATGAAAAAAGTTGTGTGTGAGGAAAGTTCAACAAGATCAGTCTTTTTTTTTTTCTTCCTCTCATTGAAATCCCTTGCTAAGAAAAGGAAATCCCTTTTTTTCCACTTGGCACTAAAATGCTGCAAGCAAGGACTATACTAGCACTAAATACTAGCAGCTGAGTTCCAGAGTGATGTATAAACAGAGTTCAAAGGCAGAAATAAACTTACATATGCATTGCTAGCATAGTTTCTCCTACCACTGCAGTATTCTATACATTAATTTGAGTGCTGGAAAACTTCTTTCTATGTAGATTGAATTTTAAAAATATACTAAAATAGAAGAAATAATTTCTGAGGTCACAAATGGAAATTTGAGAAGGCAGCATACATTAAGATTGAGTACCTAACAATTGCTTGGTATTTCTTCCCTTATTTATACTGCTCATTTATTCATTCTTAACTTGAATGTTTGGCATTTTTTCTTCTCTTTTGTCAAAGCAGCTAGGATGTTTTTTGATGCAGCTTAGGGGATACCTCTCTGTATTTGAATACAAACATTATATTACCACCATGGAAAAGTAAAGTATGCTTTACTCTTACTCATATGAGTATAAGTACTCATATGTAGCCAGGTTTATCATCATGATGACAATGTTATACATTGGCTTGGATAATCACATCTCATTTCCATGTGAAAACTAAGGATATAAGAGATAATCATGACTGACTGGAGGATATCAAATGCTTAATTTAGTTCAGTGTAACACTTGAAAGTTTAGATACATGTAGGATCATGTACAAGTATCAAACATTTCCAAACCTAGACAATCAAGACGTACATGAGAGATTTCCATTGTTTTCTATTCCTTTCCAGGAAGAATGAGAATTTTGCATAATGAATTTTCAGTGTCTAATTTTAAATGGTGCTATGGCAAATCATGCCACCATCAGATGAATAGCTGTCCGAATGACTTTCTTTTTCAGAATTATGGTAACTGCAATGGAAATACCAAGACAGTATAGCAAAACAGAAATGAAAGGAATATTCAGAGAATGAAGGTAAAAACTTTGAAACTTGAAGGGACTCCTTTGAAGTCTGAGAAAGGCGGGTATTTTTCATTCCCATTAGACTGATGCCTTTCTGTAGATGATAAAAACAAAACAAACATTTAGAGTAGAAGTAATTTCTTCAAATTCTAGTTGAGGCCTTGCTTCTCATTGCATGGATCTAGGAAGTGCCTGCTCAAACTGGAGAGATTCCTCAGCCAGTACATTTGAAATTCTAACTTCCTAATAATATCACATCTTTCAGTATTAGAGATGAAAAACTTATATTCCTGCATATTTTGACAAATGGCTCTTCAGAGCCTTGCACAGAGTGCAAGAAAAATATCTTGTTGCTAATATATAGTCCTGGAAAAAAAGGAGATCTCTGACTAGCTATCCCTTCTTTTACAAGGGATAATGAAGAAGATCCCAGTAACCACATCAGACATAGAATCCTCAGAGTTGGAAGGGACCTCAGGGGGACATCTATTCCAATGCCCCTGCAATGAAGAGGAACACCACAGCTAGATCAGGTTGTCCAGGGTCTGATCCAGCCTCACCTTGAAAGTCTTGAGGGATAGGGCATCCACCACATCCCTGGGAAACCTGTTTCAATGCCTCACCACCCTCACTGTAAAAGACTTCTTCCTTATATCTAACCTAAATCTACCCTCTTTAAGCTTGAAACTATGTCCCCTTGTTCTATCACAGTGGACCCTGCTAAAGAGTTTGTCCCCTTCTTTCCTGTAGCTCCCCTTCAGATAATGAAAGGCCTCTATCAGGTCACCTCAGAGCCTTCTCTTCTCCAGGCTGAACAGCCCCAGCTCTCTCAACCTGTTCTCATAGGAGAGGTGTTCTATCCCTTGGATAATTTCTATGGTCCTCCTCTGGACATGCTCCAAAAGATCTACATCTCTCTTGTACTGAGGACTCTACATCTGGATGCAGTCCGGGTGAGACCTAACCAGCATAGAGCAGAGGGACAGCATCACTTCCCTCGACCTGCTGGCCATGCTTTTTTTGGTGTAGCTTTTTTTGGTTGGCTTTCTGGGTTGTGAGGGCAACATTGCTGACTCATGTCCATCTTCCCATCTACCAGTATGCCCAAGTCTTTTTCAGCAGACTGCACTCAATTCTTTCATTTCTCAGCTTGTATTCATAGTGGATGTTGTCTCAGTGAGGTACAAGACCTTACACTTGGATTTCTAGAACCTCACAAGGTTCACCTGAGCCCACTGCTCAAGCCTGTCTAGGTCCCTCTGAAGGCATCCTGTCCCTCTTTGTGTCAACCGCACCTCAAAGCCTGGTGTCATCACTAAGCTTGTGCTCTACAGCAGTGCCCAAAGCAATTCATAAGTGACTTTAAATAGAGAAGATTTAGTTCTCTTCTGCACTTCTGCTGTTGAGAGATAAGATCCCAATCTAATCTCTCTGAACAATAAGGATTAATCCATATTTAATTTGGTGTCTCTACATTACTAATTTTGCTCCAGATTTTTTCTTTATAAGGAATGTCATGCCATAAAAATGGCAAGTGTGCAAAGTATTCATGCTCCTCGGGGAGATTAATAAATGCAAGGGCAACATGATGTGGATGTTCATACACACAAACAGCCTGTATGGAGGCATTACCCAAGTGGGTAATTAACACTGGATGTTTTAACTACATGTTCTCTTTCATCTGTGCTCTATTTTCCCAACTGTTTCCCTCAGACACCATCACAGCATTTCATATCTCTGCTTCTGCGCAGCTGTTTCTGCTTTTCTCCAAATCCAGCTTCTTTTCTGTTTATCACCTTCTCTGCAAATGTTCAGCATCTTCTGATTAATGATAAGCTTTCACACTTCTAAATGAGCCTCAGTCTCCCACCAGCTAGCTAATGGAGACAGAAACAAAATATTTGGTAGCTTTTCCACAAGACTTTACTCTCCTAAACAGAAAGCCACAAGGTTCAAACTATTTGAAGTCATGTCTTGAAACATTCAGAAGTTCCATGGTGCTTTTGAACAATTGTCTGTACAGGCAGGTGTAAAGATGTACCAGACCAGTGACAATTCACAGAACCCATATCAGTGGCTGCTCTAGGAATCGCTTCTATTTTCATCCATATCTTTTTACCTACTATCTTTTTTTCACTGTCTGTTAAAGGAGATTTTTGCATTTGAATCAGTCTTTATGAAGCAAACATTTTTTTTGGTACCATAAGAAACTTGTGTGAATAAAAATTGCATCTCTTTCATATTTATAGAGAGTTTAGCACTATTTTTAGCTATCATCTGCTAATTCCTATCCTATTTGATCATTCATTACTTTTAATAATTCTCAATTTATGTGCAGAGAAAATAAATAATTTTAAGACTCCAAGGAGTAGGAAAGCCAAACATATTTTCTAGAGAACAGCTGACAGGCAGGGAAAGTAAGGAATAATATTTTAATTTTGTTGTGAAAAAAAATAACACTGTTCTATAAATAACACAGTTACATGGATATAAATCAGAAGTGCGATCACTCTGATGAGACCCCAGGAGACTCAAGCTCCCTGCTCACAAGAAATTAATCTCGATTAACTCATATGACTTCTGAATAGGTTATAGGCTCGTCATTAACACAGGTAGGCTGACTGCTGAAGGTTGATATTATCTCAGAATTGAGGGTAATTAATGGATGAACTGCTGCTAAAATCTTATTTTAAGTCCAGCTCAGACACCAGAGGGTCTAATTTTATTTACCTATTTTCATCTGCAAACTTCACTGTCAGCCATTTTCTCTATTTATTTATTTATTTATTTATTTTTAATTTAGAGAATGCAAGGATAATGGGAAGCACTATATTATAATTCATGGAAATCTTAAAACTTTGTTTTGAACTTGAATATTTGTCTTTTGATACATTCACACAGCTCCCATTATTAGAAACAGCATGCAGTTACTTAAAAAGAGCATTAGCAATTGGTTTTGTTCAAAATAAATCATTATTCTGGAATCTTCTTTCTCTTTTTTTTTTTTTTTTTTTTCTGACTCTGTGGTATGCTTTTGGGGTTTTGTTTGTTGGGTTTTATTTTATTTGTTTGTTTTTAAGAATTCTTACAGAAAAAAGTAAAATGCTCATTTGCCTTTTTCACTCCCTGATTTCTTTTCCAGTGGACTGCTGTTTCAATGCAAGGTCTGCCAATGAGCAGGAGTGGGTCCAAGTGCTGGGTGACAAGCTTTACTCTACATGGGAAAAGGTATAATGGGAATTCATTCTACAAACAGGTTCTATCAGACTGTATTCTGAAATATTGCTTCAGAAACTATCACTCGAGTTTATTCTCATTAGAAAAAATAAAAAATAATAATATTTTTAAAAGTGGAAGGGACAAGAGAAGACATGGAAGTGCTACTTGAGAAATACATTTCAGAAATAAATTGTCAAAAGATGAAAAGTCATGTTGTCAAATACAAGAAGAAACTACAGTATTCAGACTTGTGTTTAGCACACTGAGCACAGAGCTATACAAGCATAAAGGCTGTTTTGTTTTAAGAAAAAAGATCCAATTTTAGATATCTAGTTGAGAGGCTGGGGCTGGGGGGAGCTTACAAAACTGGAACAACTGTTCAAAGCTAAGAAATGAAAAAGGGAACAGCAGAGGAAATTCTCTGCAAGTTGCCTACTGAAGCAGTTTCGGGTTTAATTTTTGTGCCTGTTTTGCAATCTCTTGATAGTCAAAACTGGCTGACACAACACATGAGATACACTAGTGCCAGTCCTGGGTATTTCAAGTTCCTGGAAACAGCACAAAGATCTGTGTTTACAAAAAGTTTACAGATGTGCCAGATTTTTTATTCAGAGTGAGAAGTAGAGGCCCCTTAAACAGGGAATGCTGCCCTGCACGCAGGAGGCTTCTGAGGAGGTGGTTGGCCATGCCCAAGAGCACCCAACGTGTCCTTGTCCAGCAGAAGTGAAGAAAAAGGGAGTCACAACAACCAGCTGATTTGCCAAGTGCAGAATTACCTTCACAATCATTCCACAAATGTGAATATGGTTCCTAATTGCCTGAACATGGCCTTGAAGCAGCAGGTTGTTTTTATTTTAATCGCAACTGAGAGGTTCTTTCACCTGCCTCTGTTGTGGGCAGATTTAAGGTGCCCTTGAATCATATTCATGTCATAAATTCAGAATATATATAAAGCTATAAGACCTTAATTTGTAAGTATTTCAACATATCAGATAGGATTTAGAACTGTGGAAAAAATGTCCAGATGCAAAGAAGTGGTTTTTTTTCTTACTGAATGCGAATTTCTGGACAATTATAGATGTAAGAATTCGTGGCGTTTGACACAAAAGGCTAAGTGTAATTTAGACTTCAATGCCTTCATGCAATATTAAAGTAAGGAGGAGAATTAAGATATGGAACAGTTGATTTTAGGCCACTAGATTTAAGTGGCAAATATTACTCAGAAGATCTTAAATGCATTGTTTGTGTACTACAAATCTGTGTCAAAGCTTATGTGTACTGGGAAATATTTTTAAAAAATCAAATCTTGAGGTTGTTTGGATTGATTTTGCTGAATCATATTTAACAATATGACTCCTAAACACATTAAATTAACTGGAAAATTGTTCTTTGTAATCCAAAATATAAAATGAAGTTCTGTTTTATTCTGAATTCATTTACAGGGTATCTTGCTTAGAAGAAATGTAGTAAACTTAATTTAATAGAATCAAAACTTCAATGAAAGAAAGATGCCATAAGTTCCATCTAATTATTAAACGGTTTTCTAAAGTTTTATGAGCAAATCCTATTACTTCTTTATGGAAATTTGGCACACAGATATTGCATTTTGCTATATTTAATTACAGTATTGAAATAAATATTACTGTAATACCTACATAATGCTCTATCCGGAGCATTTTGCCAAGGAATTCAAAGCGTGTATAGCTTTGCTCTTCTACTGAAAAAGAATGGAAGTAACAAATAGTAAATATTTCACAGGATTTATTTAAAAGTGCTGCCTTTTTATAGTGTTTTTATAAAGATCATTATTTTATACTACAGTGAAATCTTCAAATAATACAGATACTGGAGATACTTATGGTAAATGATAGCCTAACTGTTTAATTTTGTATTACTCACTATGTATTGACATCTGTGATATTCTTAGACATTTCATGAGCTTGAGGGCCATACAATCCAGACGAAATTTATTTACAGGCCAAAGAAAAGGTTAGTTGTTAGCATTAAAGTTACGCCATGCTTTTCTCCTTTCTCATTCTCTGGTGTTCTTCTGGGACATTGTATGTAGCCCTAGCAATCAAAGACATCTATGAAGGAAAACAGAAAACAAATCCTCAAGCCCTCCAGAAATACGTGCATTAAAGAAAGCACTAGGTGACAGTTAACTGACAAACCACAACCCCACAGGCTGGCTGCGTGTTATAGTAAAATGTCAGCACTTTTAGGATAAGTCCCAATTCTTCCTGCCCAAGGCATTTATTTTCACTCTGAATGACTGTTTTGAGCAAATTTAGCAGTCTTCCAAAGTGCATCTCTTAATCCTAGTGCCAAAGTACTCGCTTTGCAGCTAATGTTCCTATCAACTAAAGTATTTAAAATTTTGTAGAGCCGGCTCTGTTATTGCACAGGTTAAGAGATTGCTTTAGATACTAGTATACTTATGCAGTGATGAAAAACGTTAGGAAGAAAAGATTTCTGTCTGAGGCTGAGAGCAGGGTGCTCTTACACTGGTATGACACAGGTAGGAAGCTATAAAATGAAGCACTCCTGACTGCAGAGCAAATAAAACCAAAATCAAATACAGTTAGCTTCAAGTGCAATGGTAGAGACCAAGTACCTCACCTGGCAGCAGAAAATATTATTTGAATTTTTACAATCTGTATTTTATTTCTATTTAATTTTGTTTTATTTTATTATTCCATTTCATTTTAACTTGGTTTCAGTAAACAGGATAAAACCAGATGATTTCATATTGCATTAAAGAACTATACTCCCTGAGTTATATGGATGCATGTTGCCCGCTCTTTGGTGTTCTAGGAACAGCACTTCATGCTCTGGTAAAGTGAAAGAAAAGATCTTTAGTATTCCTTCTTCTTAGACTATATATATATTTCACTTTTTTGTATAGTGTCTGCATGATGCTCAAGTCTTCCTACAGAATCTCCTTTTTCAGTACTGCTTTCACTGTGTGAGTAGCATTTGGCACCGAATGTTTTCAGAATACATTGCATTTTGGTCATATTTTCATTGCACACCTTCCTGAAGATACTTTTTTAAAAGACTTTGAATCAACCACATGTACTGCTCTTCCCCAGTCGTTTCTCTTCTGGTTGTCTGCTACTTGGAGCTGCATTCATAAGGGTTTAAGCTTTGTGGTCATAGCAACAAGAATTTGTTTCCTCTTGTGGAATACACCTTTGAAATGTGCTGCCTATTAGATTACTGTTGGAGTTGCAAACATATCACATTAGACTTGTTTCTTTAGATGACATGCAATTATTAGTCTGATACCGGTTTTAGAAGAAAAACTAGATTCCTGAAGAGACATTTGTTGAGAGGCTTATCAGTAATTTACTCAAAAAGATTGTAAGACTCAGTGTCTTTATAAAGCTCTAAAATTAAATAGATCTTGGAAAGTTCAAGTGGCATCAGAAGACAGAAAAAACAGATCTCTCCAATTTCTCTGTGGTGAGATATTCAGAAAGAACAACAGTCTGCGTTTGGGACTGTTGTTTTGCAACACTGTCTGAATCAGGCTGGCAAGCTCTGGAAGGGTAAGAAAGAGAAAGAGAAAGAGAAAGATGAGCATGATTAAAAGGGCATCCAGAGACACTGGAATTTCAGGCATGAAATGGCTATTCAAGTTGTGAAGCGAAAAAAACTAAACATGATTACAATCTTCTTTTAGCCATCTGCTCAGATTTTTCCCAGCTCTGTTCAGCCTGTCATCTGAACTGCAGTCTTTCCAACTATGTCTCATTCCTTTACAGGTATTCTCTCCCAGAAAGTGACTGGACATGTTAAAATGCTGTTCTGCCTCTGCAATGCAAAAGAAAAATTACACAGACTTGAGATGTGTATTGCTAAAATGGAACTGCTAAAACTGGCACTGTGTTCTTAGGCATCTGAATTACCTAGCGCTGTTTTTTAAACCCACTTCTTCACTGCATACTCATTTTTTTCAGTGTTACTTAAGCACTACATCTTCTGCTATACTGCAAATTGCAAGACATTTCTATAAAATTAATTTGTGTGACCAGAGACGATTTCGGAAAATGCCCTGTTTTGTTCAGTTTTTATCTATGCCAAAATTCACTCTCCATTGATTCAAATGAGTGTAGAAATTCTTGCTACCTTTTGCAGGACTTTCAGTTTAAGGTACATCTATGACTTGTGATAAAATAAGTCTTCACCCAGTGACTCATTACAAAAGAAAACCAAATATTTATCTACGGTTAAAAGTGTTTCTGTTATTGTTTCCAAGTAAACTGGAAAATTTATAATATACTCAACATGACACACAACAGAATATTCTGATACATCTTTTTAGCAGCATTTCTAACACATAGAAACAGAAAGCAGGTTGTTAAATTATAGGCTTTTAATATTAACTTAGTATAAACCATTTCAGCAACTGGAGGCTTAATTTTATTTTTCTAGTTCACGCTGATATCCCTACTTAGAACTAGAACACTAGATATGTTAAATTCATAAAATATCACTAAATATTGCTTGATAAATAAAAGTTAATATTATGGATTCAGTGCAATCAGTGCAGTACAATGTATATAACGTGTTCATAATATGACTGGTGAATTAAAGAATGCACAAGAGCAAATTTACATAAGCATTTGCAAAATATTACAATGCTGGGAAAACTGAGGCATTCTTCTTAATGGAAAAAAAATTCTGACAAGTAATTCTAAGAAAAAAAGCTTTCATATGACATAAATACAAAATTGATTACCACACAACATCAACTAGGCAAATAATTCCAGTGAATTACTGCATATACTCAGAGGACATTTGAATAGCAGTTGAAAGATATGAGGCCTAGTCCTGTCTCTGGCACCAGTCAGTAGAGGCAGCCCCAGAAAAATCAGGTAATTCTTTTCTGAATGTTTCTTATTCACTGTCAGTGCCATCAATTTAAACCTGTTCCTATCCACTATTTAAATCCATTCATTGGATGAATATCTACCCAAAACATCATTCTCTAAATACTTTTCACTGCAGGAAAAATAATAATTTTGAGCATGAGATTCATCTGAGCAGAAGATACTTCCTTCAAATTGGTAAATTACACCTTTGAAGTATTTATTTCCTTCTATTGGTTACAGGTTCCTACATCAAATATATATGGCAACCATCTAGTTAAGTGAAAACAATCACACACCACCCCCAGTGAGATTCCACCAGGATCAGAATGAGATCTGGAGAAAAACAGTTGTTGCTGAGGATCCAATTTCATGTGGAGGTTCTTCAGGGGTTTTACTTCAGATTACTTCTGATTCTAGTGGTTGGTGACCCTGTACATAGTCAGGGGGTTTGAAACTAGATGATCACCTTTTCAGCCCAGGCCATTCTATGATTCTACATGATTCTATGATCTGGCCCCACAGACTCATTCATTACATGTGAGAGTAAATTAGAGAAGAATTTCTTTTGGATTAATTTTGTCAAAAAGGAATTCATTTTATGAACTCCATGACAGTTCCATGGTGAGAGCCAAAATGCAATAGATGGGGAGGAAAAGAGAATGCTTTTCAAAGAAGTTTCAGTACTTCTCCAAACTTAAATATTAGCAAAGGTGAGCCTATTGCTTCTTACTTTTTGAGTATGCCCAACGCTGGATAGAGTCAAGACTCACAATTCTTTTACAATACTTTAATATCAAACACAAATGATAGTAGTTGTCCCTCAGAATGATTTTACAATATTGCAATACCAAACACAAATGATAGTAGTGCTCCCCCAAAACACTTTCCTCTGTTGAAATTACTTTCTTGGCTGATATTTATGAGGATCCTGACAGTAATAGAATCATCTCCTAAAATAAAACATTTTGTCTTTGTTCTGCATAGTAAGTTCTATGTTGCAGATGCCTTCTGTAAACTCACACCATTTTAACTAATTGGCTTTCTTAAGGGTGGTGAAGAGGGAGAAGAAGCATTTGAAGATCATTCTCCAAATGACTCACACTATCCCATGACTTAAACTGCACTCTTTGATGCTTTTGGTCAGACTCAGCATGTTAAGCTCTTTGCTTACAGCAGTAGAAAGGACATGAACTTGATTGTCTATCATTCAACACTGCCTATTATGCCTGTGTGGGATTCAGCTGTCTTTCAATCACTCTTGCACTTTGTACCTTTTAACTGAATTTTTCCATCCTAGCTTTGCCTAGATATATTTTTTTTTCATTCTTTTAAAGCCCTGTTTGTGATTTTCTTCCTTCTGTATCATGTTGTGGTGCTGCAGAAATTCAGCTTTTCTTTTCCTTTTTTTTTTCTCTAGACCCACCATTCCAAAAGATATTGAAGAAATTAAATATTGCTTAGGAAATAATTGTAATACTTCTTTATATGGGATATAGTAAGTACATATATACACAAATCAAAGCACATTTTCAAAACAAAGTTTTTTTTCTGTAGGGACTCAGTCAGTGTAAGATACCTGCATGGCTTTACCATGACTGATCCCTTCATAAACAGTTGAAGGTATGAAATTGCTGAATTCCTAAAGTTGCTGAGATTGTTTGTGATCCTATTAACATTTTAAGGTTAAACAGTTAGCTCCGGATTCAAGTCATGGCAGGAATGGTACAAGAAGGATCGATTTTCTTGTGTAGTGTTTCCCTCCCCACTCTCCACCCTTATTTTTTATATCTATTTAAACTGTTTAAGTCCTCTTCAAGTCTGCACGTAGCATGAGCTGCAATAACTGCAGCCCAGGGCTGTGCTGGTGAGGCAATCAACATCTTATCTGGATAGCTTTCATTTCCTGTTCAAAGAGGCTGCTGAGGTATGCACTGAATCCACATCTCCCTCCCACAAACTACTTCATCTTCTCTGCTATCTCCCCAATGATCTTCCTTCCCACAGCAGAGAAGGAAGGCTGGGCCTCCTTATACTATGGCAAATACCTTCCTCTTGAACCTCAAATGCCTCGAGTCAGCATATGAGACTGCAGGCAACCCAGACTTCTCCCAGCAGTGTCACTGCAAAGGGTTCCACGAGTTCAGTGACATCAGGATATGGCCTTCAGGACACAAAGCAGCACAGGCTTTCCTGATTTTCTTCCTATTTGACTTAGAAACTCCAGTTCCCATTTCTATTGAGTTGAATTGAACTGTCCTTTAAAATCCATGTTCCAATAACAAAAGTAATACGTGATACAGATACGTGAAACAGAAGAGAAGAACTGCTACTAAATCCTTAATAAATAAGAAAACAGAGTAATTTATATGCTCATACTTTGCCAGTTTCTGTCTTCCTTCCCTGTTTGCTAATGAGATTAAATACTAACTTGAATAGGAGACAGATAATTTTCAAGTTATATGTTATAGGACCTGACCTCAAATCAGATTTTGTGTAGTTAGAAAAGTTGAAGAAATGGTTAAAAGGCCCCTGCATGAGCTTTTAGAAATCCCTACTGGCTTGGTTTGATTTTTTTTTTCCCTTTGGTATTGCAAACTGGATTTGTCTGGGCAGCAGAAATTAATTTGGCCTATAAAATTTACCCTCCCCGAAGCAGTGCAGTGAACTCAGCAAGATTGTTTTCTGAGTTGCTTAGAAAGGGGTGGGTGGGTCGAGCAACCAGTTACCATTCAAGTGAGACTGAAAAGCATCCGAATAAGAAATTTAGATACTGATTTCAGTGCAAATTCATAATTACTGGTACCATCAAGTCCACTGCACTAAATTTCTCTATGTTCATTAATATTTCAGGAAGCGGAAATTGGAAATTTGTCTATTTCCATAACTTTTCATATCTTCTAGCAAAGCCAATTAACAAAAAGAGAAGGGAGGGGAGGGGAGGGGAGGGGAGGGGAGGGGAGGGGAGGGGAGGGGAGGGGAGGGGAGGGGAAAGATAATATGTGAACATATTAAGAGTCAGAATGTCCACTACGAATTCTGATTTTCAATGAGCTTAACTAAGCTTAACTAAGTAGTTCAGTGTGCTGTCAGAAAATGAAAGTAATTTCAGTGCTGGAAATGGCAGCATCTTTTACCTGTAATGCTTACTCTGTTAAGGTCATGTTATACCTTTGCTCTCAGCTCCAGCTACAGTATTGTGGCTATGAACTGATTTTACTAATATATAATCTTCAGGTTGTATTGCTATAATTGCAGCTGAAGCTGTAGTCTCTCCTGGAATGGTAATGGAGCACTGTCTCAAAGTGTCTACACAAAGGCGGGAAAATTTCCCTCTTCTATTAATTTCAGCAAAACTCATAGAGAGCAGACGCGACCAGCATACAGTACCCTTGTGTTCAGCAAAGCATTGCAAAAGTTGCTCCTTACTCCTTTTCTCTTCTTGCATGAATGCTTTTATAGAAATTATTCACAATTATCATTAATTCACAGGCTAAAGACTGAATAGAGTTGGAGGTCACAAGGGACCATTCTGATCATGCATTCTGCTTAATAGAGGTCATAGGACCTCGCCCAGTAGCTAATTCCTGACTTGCATCCAGAGCTTCTGATTTACTGAAGGGACTTGTCCAACAGTTCTTCACTGCTGCACTGTTTGTGAGCAGTTCATTTCCAAAGTGCTTAAATTTGTTCCGTCTGGTTAATTAACAACATACAATTGTTTCCTTCCCTTGGAAGTATTACTCAGGTAATAAACAAATAAAGGAAACAGTGCAAACTACAATATAATACTAAGGCAGGATCCTCAGTTGATATGAGTCACCAAAATCACATTCAAATTGAGAATTATGCCAGTGTACATCACCTGAGGACCCATCCCCCAGTTTTCAGATCCTGAAACACTGGGTAACAATGTGATATCTTCAGTCAGGGAGCAGAAATAATATGATATTGTTTTTATGATTATAATGAGGAAGCATGTTTGTAACTTCACAAATTCACTTTTGAATAAACCCAGCTAAACCATCTTATTTCATTAAGATTTGTAATAGTAGAACAAAGGGCACTAGATTATTCATAAAATTTAAATATCAAAGAATATTTAATGTTGCTAAACCATAATTGACTTTGTATTTAAACACTGAGGAAACTGAGATGGAGATAAGGAATAATTACCCTCTACTTTCTGGTTTGACATCGGTTCTGATTTTGATTCAAGCACAAGTGGCAAATTATTATATGTACTGTTTTCAGAGAAAAGGCAGCATAAATATGATTGTCTTGCTCTTAAATTATCCCATGAAATAGGATTTGCTAGTAGAACTGTGGTCGTTTTGCTGACCAGAACAATAATAGCCTGATAGACAAGCTACTGCAAGCTTGACTTTAAAAGTGGGGGTTTAGCATAATTTCAAATATGAAACCTTCTTTCTGAGTATTTGCTAGATAGTAGTTTGGCCTTATGAATTCTTCAGTCTCTGGCACTAGTACTGACTGCATGTATCACCTCTTGCTGTTAATATTTCTGCATCAGCTGACACATTTATAAAGATAGTACCGTATATATTGTCAGCGGTGCTGGTACAAATGTGCCACATCTGTAGTACCATATCCTTGTCTGATGTTCATTTTATCAAAGCTCTAGGCAGAAGTCATCCAATAAATTCATTTGTTTCTCATGAGGAAACAAAAGAGAAAACAAACATATTTAATTATTTCAATGAATTCCATTATAGGACAGGAGCAATCTACTATCCCTGCTTACAGAGACCCGGTATAAGGGGGCAAAACTGTTGATAAATCTCTGTACTTCATAACAACAACAATAACAGAATGCATTTCATAGTCACAGTCCTAGTGAAAGCATTAACCTTTCACTGTTTGCAATTTGATATATGATTCCATAATCTCTAAACTGCAAATGCTTTATGTGCATTCTGCTTTGGATCTGATTCTTCAAATAATAGAAAATAAATATTCAAATATCAGTAGACCCATTTACAAAATTTCCTATTATTCAGAGTTAATTTCTTATTCATAGAGTTCTCATATTTTTTCTAAATATTTCTAAATATTCACCATTTAAACAATTCACAATTACTTAGAGGTTAGTATTTCCATAGATTGACACTGTGATAACAATCAAATTCATCTTTCTCTTCTTTTCCTACCTGTAAGTTTTATCTTCATGAGACTTCTGTAACCTACTTTTGAGCTGCTTCCCAATGTATAGGTAACTGCCACTGTCAAGAATTCAGTAAATTTAACAAATCATTTTTCAGTGCTTTTACTGGTTTTCCATGGAGCACAGCAGTCTGGACAAAATGATCTTGTCATTTTTAGTTACATTTACTAAGTTATCTTCCTTCAGTTTGTACAATTTGCACTATTCAGCCACCTGAGGTTTCAAATTTACTTCTCTACTGGATATTAGAAAGCTGAAGAGTCTCATACGTAAGTGATTTCCTCTTGCATTGCTTGAGTCTTTCGGGGAGTATTGCCTATTTTCTCAATACTGCATGTGCAGTCTGCTCCTGATCCTGCAGATGTAATTCAGTACTGTTTGGTTAGTAGTCATTCATGACAAAATTGTGTAGGATACACATGAATGTTTATACGTATACAATAAGTGGGCTAATCTTGCAGTCACCAAATGACAGAAAGTAGGACTGTGAGAGATCACAGCTGCCACTTTTGATCTGTGAACTATTTGTCTTAAAAGCCCTGTTCTCCTCCAAGTCCCTGGGCATCCTCTTGCACTGCTGCATTATCCTGTCTGTGATGAAAGCCTGAGGAGTAAGGATTGAGGAAATACTGCACAAAAGTCAAGGATCTGGAAAAATGTGTATGTGCTTAGATAATAGGTACCTGAACATCTCAAAAGTAAGACACAGCTTTTCTTAATCCGGCTCTTTCAAGCACTCTACTGACAAAAACTTTTTAAGGCAGCTGGTTTAGGGAGTGAGATGTTAACTAAGTAAATCTTGCATTGCCTGCACTGACGATTTCAATGAAGCTGAAAAGTGAACAAGGAAATCAATCCAATCAGCCCTGACTGGGTTTGACAACGAAAAACATTAGTGAATGCAAGTTGGAAATAAATACATTTTTTCACCAAATGCAAAGCTTCTGTCTGGAAGATGTAATTTGTGGAACCAGAAATGTTGTTCTCAGGGTATGGTATTTTTTTCTTTAATAGAATTTAATTAAAAAAAAAAAAAAAAAAAAGTGAAATGACAATGAAAGTACTTCCTTCAAAAATTAGTTCTTTCTGTGCCCTCAATTGAAAAAAAAAAAAAAAGCACTAAGTACTGTTTGTTTTTTTTATATTTCCCTCCCCCCCTCTTTTTCCTCCCATTTATATGGCAAACCTGCTCTTGGTAGCCATTAAAAGAAATAAAGTAGTCAGTATTATTTTTCTTCTTCAGAATAAAATGATTATCTAAATATTTTGTCTTTAGAGACAGGCAGTAGAGGGTTTACTAGCTAACATCTCCATCACACCAGCTAGTTAGTTTTAAAAACAGTTTGTCAGTAGAGCGCTTGAAAGTTCATACTAAGAAGAAACAATTTCTAAACTGCCAAAACCTAATAGGAATTCTTTTCCTATTTGTTTTGAGAAAATTTAATGAAAAATACCAGAAACTTCAAAAATTTCTTTAAGGATAATTGCATTTAATAATAAATTAAAGTACTTTTCTCCATATTTTTTTCAGGGGGGAAGAGGGCAAATACATTATTATGATTTTGTATAAAACTAAATATATTTCCTGAAATGTACTTCCAGAGGGAGAGGATAATGAATTTATCAAATTTTTAAAAATAATTTTAAAAAAAAGATTACATTTTGTCTGTGAAAATAAATGTCCGTGCATATTTTGTAAAATTTCTTTCAAAGCATTACAAAATTCTGTAGGATTAGGGTAACAAGACTCATTTTTTTTTTACAATTTGCCATTGTCTTCAATGGCAAATAAAAACACAAGGCACAAATTTTGATCCTGTTTCTTTTTTCTTGTAAATATGCTATTATATAAAATATGTAATATCTATCTGTTTCTTTTCTGAGAAAATATAGTTGCAAAAGGACCTGCTTCCTTCCTTTGAGTAATGAGACATAATTCATTAATAGAATTCTTATGAGCTGATTTTATTTACCTCAACTTCTAAATACAAATAAACTCTTTTCAAATCCCTGAAAAGTTGTATTGGCTGCTTCCTAAAGAGAAGCTCACTCTCCTTCATTCTTTAGTGATGCTCATCTTGGCCTTGTTAGTTTGACAGTTGTTTTTTTCCTGTAGATCTTATTGTGATGGTGCCATCAGTGGAATTCATAACATCCAGAGGATTTTGAGACCAGGTGTTCTGGAAAAATGAACAAAATGTATTGATTTGTAACTGCAGGGGGAATTTCTACCACCCCTCTGGTATCTCACTGGGCTTTTGCAATTGTAGCTTTGGTCAGAATTTGTAAAAGTTTGTTTTGTTTCCTTAAACTCTCACTCCACAACTGGCAGGAGAAACAACCTTTACTCTAGCAGTTCCTGTGATGCAATGACTACAGAGCCTAAAATATCATGCTTTGTTTATTTATTTTATGGCTTTGTGACAGGATGGATCCTGGAGATACTGTATCTCCATGTCAGGGCTGTCCTGGGGAACAGCCAAAGCAATCAAACAATTACTATGCTTCTGTGCTTACAAACAACAAGCCTCCCACCAGGGCCTACAGCTACCATGCAGGATGTGCTCCAGCCTGTGTGGAGCTGCCTGGAGGCCTGGTTCAGTCCAGTCATGCTCCTTCAGCATGGACAACCTGGAATGAAAAAAAGTCCCATCGTTTTGCTCACTTACTTGTCTTCATTACAAATGAGGAAAGCTTTGAGTCTAACAAGACAGTGGTTTGAAGGAACCTGCTGATAAGTCTTCTAGGAGCACCACTGCAAAGTGGTAGAGCAATCTAATGGACATTTATCACTGATGGGGCCCCAGGGGTTCTATGAGTGTGACAGCAGGTAGCCTGTACCCCTGCTCATCTTCTTGTTCCAGGACAGGAGCCACCAGCTGAGCTGAGCTTGCTGTCAACATTCACAAAGGTTCTACAGGTCTGAGTCAAGGTGCTCTTAGGAAATTCAGAAAAGCTCCCGTCCACTACATGGGCAGGGCATGAGGCCACCCCACTCATTACATCACCCCAATTACCATAGATCCAGTAGTACCTAGGGATGACTTCTTATGGCTACCACACAAGTAGGAGGGATGCCTCCATCCTTCTTCACTTGGCATACCACAAGCTGTAGGTGTTCCAAATTTAAACAGGTTTGGGGTCAAGGACTGAATAATTTTTCTGCTTCCAAAGTGTACTGTTATTAATTTTATAGTATGCTTATGTACAGAATAATTTTACTGCCTTCCTAAAAAGCAGTTTTCTTGTATATCTTGAAAAACCTGAACCACTTCTGTTGTTCCTGTAGGCAAGGGAGAGATAACAGCAGCTAGAAGCATGTGTGGAGCAGGAAACACAGTGAAAGTGTGTGTTTGCAGTCCTGTCAAAGTGCTGCAGTCTTCCCCAGCTTGAAGAATCTCAGCTATGCCTGTCCTGCTTGTCTCTTAACCAGAGCTGCCAAGTGGGCTAAATTGCATGGTGACTTTGTGAGGCTGACAAATCTAGGTTAAAATGCACTGGCCAAACTCATTTCCATTTGGATTTAACCTAAAGTCTCAAATAAAGGATCTGAACAGTAATTCGATGCACTAATTAACTGGCAAGGGAAAAAAAAAAAAAAAAGATTGTTATTTTAAGTTTTGTTTTAGATGATAAAAAGTCTCATATATTTAGATGAATTTCATTGAGATTCCTGTTGCAAATAAGAGTAAACAAATGAGCTCTTTCAAATTCCTGGAAATAACTGAGAGACGTGTAGTGAATTCTTTGAATTAGTGAAATAGACTGCAAGTGACCAAGCACAAAAAAATCAGGGTTAATATGTCACAGAGAATCACAGCTTGTTAATTTGACCACAGCATTTTAAATTTAAGTTTTTGCTAATATAATTTATGCTTTTAATTCATAATTTCATAGCAAACATCCAGTGTACATTTTGTTATTGTAAGCTGACAATGAAAAACCTTCAGAATAAAGCAGTGAAAATTTAGGAAACAGTAGAAATAAGATTATTGTCCAAATTAATTTAGTTCTCTAACTTTCAATGTCATATTTTGGTACTCACTCTGTGTGTGGTGTCACACTCTGTTTACTACACATCCTTCAGATTTGCATGGAATAGAAGATTGTTAATTTGGAACAATTAATATTGCTGCAAGATATTATCCAAAGTTTTTTAGAATAATTGCCTAGAGTTAGGTTTCCAAGTCTTTATCAGTTAATTAAAAATAGTGAACCAGCAAATCCTACTGGAATCATTGGAGACACAAGACTTTTGAAGCACTAATTGCTTACTTAGGTCTCTGCATTAAGTCTGCAGCTGAAAAAAAATTCAAGCTGATGTCTGGCCCTTCTCAGGTTGAATTGAGAAAATATCTCTCCAAGCCCTGAGGATTTAGTTCAGAATAGGGAACAGTTTTTATTTTCTCTAAGTGTTATCCATTCTTCACACTCACCTGTCATTCTGAGTTGCAGAAGTATAAAATTGCCTGTCAGCAAGTTAGTGTGTCTTAGAAACCATGCTAACATGGGCTTGCGGCTTCTACAAGGACACAGAACCCAAGATGAAAGCACTCATCTGCAAATGTTGACCATGAGGTGAGTATCAAACACTTGTACTGCTCATACTTTTCAAAAGAGCAGCAAAGAAAAGCAGATTAGGAAAGCACCACTGATCATTCATAATTGAATCCACAAGTACAGCTCTGGGCCTGGTTTGACTTCCTTCAGTACCCATGCGAGCAAGTAAATGAGCTTCAGTCAATGCAGCATATGTACACTTAGGTAAAAGGAAGAGTAAGTAAATGAAATAGCAAAATTGCTGGCTATCACAAGCAATAACAATTTTGATAATATGAGTTATAGTGACCAATACTTTGCTTTTTTTTTAAATCATTTTTTTGTCTACCTTATCCTGTCCTAATAGCAGTTTACCTGACACACCAAGCTATGTAGTCTTGTACAAGAAAATGTTGGAGTTGCAGCAACATTTTGTCACAAGCATGTTGGCCACAACTATTTAACTCTGTTTATTGTTGCTTTATCTTTTAACATGTCTGTTTTTTCTCCATTCTCCTCCAATCTAAGCTGGTAGAAAAATAGCACTTTCCTGATTATGGGGAGTGCAGTGAGAAGTTGAGAACCACAGGAAATACAATGTTGTTTCCTTTCTACATTCTAGCTAATTAGAGATTGGCCTTTCCCAGGCAAACAGCTGGAGGACACAAAAAGAGAGACAAAGGAAAAGATTTCCACTGATCTTTTACTTCATTCTCTTTTCATAACAATGAAACCAGACTGTAGCCTTTGCTTTATTTGTAAATCAGCTTCAGTTAAGCTACGCTGATTCACAGTGTTATTATTTTTGTTGTTAGTGCTTGCATGACTGAAGCCCCACATATCCCAACTGAGACAGGAATCAGTTGTGCTAGGTGTTGTATGAATTGAAATCTAGAGGAAATATTTCTTCCAAAGAGTTCACGAGCTAATTAGATGAGAGACACTACATGGGAGGAAAGTACCAAAAAGGCAGAGATGTTTGCTCAGTCACTCAGAAGAACAGTGGCTCAGCTGGAAAAAAACTCCAGGTATCCAGATGCTCTGATCACAGCTCAAGCCACTACACTAAGCAGCACTGCCAGGTAAAATGAACATCTGTATTTTCATTTAATATCAAACTGCTAAGTACAGTGAAATGTGCTAACAAGATGTACAAAAGCAAGTTTCATTCTTCAAATATTTTTGAAAAACAAAATCACACACACAAAAGGAAACTACGCCACTTTTATCGTAAGTCACTCTGTGTCACTCTATGCAACATTTCAGAATTTTAGGATGTTGGGTAAATTTATTTGGAATGCCAAAAGAAGAGATTCTCTAATTTCTGCTTAAAGCTGGTCCCTGGAAACAGAATGCAATTCTCTAGGATTGTCGCTCTGCCACTTTGTTAATGTGCATGTAAACTAACTCTACTCATCAAGTGAAAGATTTTAACAATTAGAGTGGGTGCCTTGAAAAATTTCTGCGCCAAATGAGGTGTTTGTTTGAGGAGCAAGCATCTTGCTCAGAGAATATGCCCAACAATACCTAGCTAGTTTACCACAGTGGTTACCCTCTGGCATTCACTTACAAGCTCTATACCAGCTGTAAATTTTGTTGCAAAACTTCCTCATATTAAAGCCTGTCAGCAAGACCGTTTCAGCTCCAAGACTGCTGGGCAGGAAAAAAAAGCACAGAAAAGAAATACTTCCTTATATTTGACCAAAACAGTAGAGGGGGAGGGGTGGGGAGGAGGGGGAAGAAAGAAAACAAAAGAGAAGAAAAAATGTATGAAGAAAGCTAATAGTTCTTTTTACAGCGTTTCTGATTGCAGCTTTAAGTAGAAAATAGAGAACTACCTTAAGATCTTGAGTTGGAGTGGAGGGGCTTTTTTATGTCACTTCTTCATTGCCTTAAATCATCATTGCTATTGGATGCTGATTCAGAGCTATAAACTACTTCTAGTGTTTACATTAGGACTTATGAAAGAAATGCATATCTCAGGCCAGCAGATCAAATACATCACTGCCCACAGGAACTGAAGTGAGGCAAGTATGCATTGTATCCAAATGAGGCCTGCAGGAACTCGAGACAAGAAAAATTTAATCAGTTACACCCAAAAAATTGCACACAGAGAGTGAAAACCAAGAAAAGACATAAAGTGAGCCTTTTTCTGTATCGTGAAAATGTGGCAGGATCCATTATCTGCCTTTATGAAAGCAAGGTCATGCTTTACAACAGGAAGGAAACATTTTATTTCTCTTTTTATGAAAATACAGAGTGAGCAAGTTAAGCTCTCTGACAATTCAAAGTCATATACGTTAGAATAGGGTGTAAAGTCAGACTTTCCTGAGAGAAAAGAACTTCAGGTTACTCCTAGTTTCACAGTAACAATCCTCTATCTGCTATGGACACCCAACATCAGGACTTATGCCAATGCTTATTAAGGATGGTGCTTGCAGTACAGAAA
Source organism: Chrysolophus pictus (assembly GCA_037305975.1). Taxonomy (NCBI): domain Eukaryota; kingdom Metazoa; phylum Chordata; class Aves; order Galliformes; family Phasianidae; genus Chrysolophus; species Chrysolophus pictus. The sequence goes on from CM074578.1 coordinate 46,163,913, forward strand.
GGCACAGAGAAGCAATCTTCCCTCCCAGGCCTGCAACAACGGTCCTGTAATTGCCCATTGCATCTCAGCAGCTGAAATAACCTGCGTACTTGAATAGATGGAAAGACTTCTGCCCCAGCCCTCAGGTCCTGCTCCTGTCTTGCACTGCCCTGGCTCACTCATGTCGTGCCTCTTGCCCAGAGAGCTTCCTGCTCCCACCACCAAATGACACTCATTCCACCACAAATGGTGCTTTAAAGTTGTGGGGGAGGGCCTGGATTTTATCCATGACATAGAATCTTAACATTTCTGTAACTTTTTTTTTTTTTTTTTTCAGGAAGAGTGTTGTAAAGGGAGAAGCAGCAGTTACCAAAAGTAGGAAGCTGAAAAACTATGAAGATCCCATTTTGCCAATCCACAGCCATCAATTAACATATTACTAAAACACTTCCCAGAAAAAGCAGTCAGTAATGTGTGCGTCTAACCTTGTATGCATTGTCTCACCAACTCAAGAAGATTTCCACAGCTATGTCACTGTTTAGTCAAAAGCTTTCAAGCTCAAATTAGCCCATGATCATGTCACAGTGAGCTCCAAAGGAACTCCTTTGGTCATTTCATGCCTACCCATGTGAAGGAAGTGGAAGTGAAACTGTTAACTGTTGTACAGAAGGATGATGAGTTCCTTTGGCTCACTAGCTGTTCTCACATAGGAAACTCTAAATGTGTGGTTTTCTTAATTGATTGAGTCCTTCCCGTCCAAAAAAGAAAGAAAATTCACAACAAAAAGCCTACCTGAATCTATGTGAAATCCTTTGGAGTGGACAAAATCAGTGCATTTTTGTTAGTGCTTGAGACTTTACTTTTTTTTTCCAAATGACAACAGATAAAATGAGAAGTTTTGCTGAAATAAGAAATCATTCCAGGTCTCAAATGACAACATATCATTGTAAAAATGTGTCAAATCAGTCACAGGGAGCTTTTGGAATGTTTATATTTGTTAAGGAAAGATTTGGCAAAATGTATTCTAAAAATGTTTTGAGTGCACTAAAAATTTACTTCTTTATACAATACAGAAAAAAATAAAAATTTAAAAAAAAGAAAAGAATTGGTGAAAGAAATCACAGAGCTAAATTGACAGGTGGCTTTTGGGTTATGCAACTTATGTTAAATGAAGAAAAGTCCTCTAATTGTTATTCAAGTCATTGCTTACTCTACCTGTCTATCTGTGTCCTTTTAACACTGCCATGCTTATCAGATTTGCAAGACTGCACCCTTCCATTCAAAGCATAACACAAATTTTATCTCAGGTCCATGTGTCCAAATGCAAAATGAAAATTTCTTCCTCTAGGTTTATTTTTTTTTCCTATTTTTCTCTTAATATACAGAAATTTTTTCTCTGTAACCACACAATAAATCTTTGTAAAGAAGACTTTGTAAGCCTATATAGCCATTATTAACAGTTGACAATGTGAAGGCATAGGTGACTTGTAATCTTCTATACTAGCAGAGAGGCTATCAAAAGGCAATCAAAATTTTTTTTTAAAAAAGCAACCAAACAAAACATTAAGTGTGAATAAAGCACAAGAACCAGGACAATAGTTCCTTAAAAGATACATAGTAGTAGAGATCTGTTTCAATTCATGAGAAAATCAAATAAAATGCATTATATGAGCCTCCTTAAGCAAATACTTTATGTACACTTGTATTGCTTAGTTCAAGCTAAAGGCTGTATAAAACAAGCTCTCCCCAGTGTGTTACACATTTGAGACCCTTGGGATTTCTCTTATATTTTTATGCAATTTATTTCTTATAAACTAATCTTCTACTTCCTTTTCCAGCATGGAAAGATGTTTTATTGCTATGCTGTTTAGTTTAGCAATGGCAGCATGCCATAGACAACACTCTTGTAAGTACATAGAGCAAATTTAACATTTTCAATTCCAAAATGCAAAGTTGTACTGGGATAGACAGCCCCCTTTTTTTTCCAAATGAACTCGCTTTCTTGAATCTCAGCCTCCACTCAGGGTGATATTTTCTCTCTGCCTTTAATCCGAAGAATTGTTTCTGCAGACTATTTGTTTTACACTTAATGCATTACCTGATAGGCTACACTCCTATCTACATGGCCAAAGTAAATTATTCCAAGCATGTCAAAAGATCATCAAGAAGCTAGTGACAATGCTAAATATTTTTTTGTTTGCTCCTGCTCTTTGGACTAGTCTGGAATGCTAATTCTTGCCCCTGTGGATATAGCACATGTATGATTATCAGCAAATATGGGACACAGAGGAGAGCAAACAGCAAGGATACATAACTCTACAAGAAAAAAAAATCAGTACTACCACAAATTTGAAAGTTTTCAGTCTGGAATTTCATTTGGGAAACTTGACTGAGAGGTGTTCACAGTTCAGACTGCAGAATATTTCCTGGTACTTATTGCCTTAAAAGAAGAACTTCCTCAATAGTATGTTTTTGTGTTCCTGACATCGTGAGTTCAGAACAAATTACAGTATGAAAACATTCTAGCACTTGTTCAGAGTGCAAAGTAAATGCAAAATACTCATTGCAGAGAATCAAAATATGAATCAGAAAGTAACACAGCCTAGACATTTGGGCACACTGTTTTTGGTAAGAAGTCAAAAAACTCAAGGGTAAAATATTTTAAGTGGCTTAAAAGAGATGAGAAACTTTATTATTTTGACTTGAGCTGCCTACTGAGATATTCATCTTTCGGACATGACATTCAGCTTGTAAACCAGGAATGCAAGTAACTGAGCAACTTAATCAGAACTTTTTATCTGAGAATCAGTGGCTTGAAAACTGAGATATTTTTCTCTAAATTGTCCAGTTAATCACAAAAATTAACCCTCCTGTTTAACATCTTTGCAAAATGTAATCTAAAATCAAAGCTTAATTCAGTGTTTTGGCTGATGCTGTGCTTGACAGTAAGTTCTACCATGTAAGTTCTAGTTGCATATTTAAGATATTTGGGGCATGAAACTCTGGTTTTGGTGAGTTTTCAATCAGCGCAATGGTGTATAGTAAATATTCTTATTAAAATTTTCAGCAATCATTCTTCTATTCCACTAGGAAAGAAATTGTAGACAGGGAAAGAGGATAAACATCATCTCACTCCACTTTGTGTTCATCTTTTTTTATATTGTTTTTGACTTATTGATGTGGCATTAGGTTTCCCTTCAATTCATTTTTTTCTTCCTTATCACTAAGATTAAAAACCCATCCTGGAATAATGACAATTGAAGAAATATTAGTGAGAGTAAATGCAAGTGTTTTTCAAAAAGAATTGCTTGAATTTGCACAATTACTAATTCAAAATTTAAGTAAAAAGGATGAAATTTCTGGCTAAGTTCTGCTTTTATCAGAACTAGTGATCTATCCCTAGAATCAATAGTGATGACCTCACTCAGTGATGATCTCACTGTTTGTTTACAAAAAAAGTTCTTTGTCGGATTTACCATAATTGACCACAGTAATTACAGCGCGGGGAATTTATGTTTCATTTAGAAAACTCCTGGATGGCTTTTCTAGCAACATAGGTAGTTTAAGTCTTTAATCTCCACGAGCATGTTTTCAACCTATAAACTGTGGGATTTAAGAGCCCTCATGTTTTTTTATATGTCCAGAACCACACAATTCTTTCAGTGCCTGTCTATATGCTCAGGGGAGGTGTCAAGAGTGGTGGCAGAAGCTACAGACCAGGTTTCCAGGGCAAGCAGAGGCAGAGCAAGTTCACTCCCCATACCTCTGTACCTGCCTGCATGCTCTCTATCTGTCTCACAGGGATCAGTGCCCTAGCAGCAGGAGTAAGTCATCCACTTGCTCAATCAGTGGCCATGTAGGTATTTTGATAGGAGTAAGGTTTTGGATTCTACATCAAGGAATTTGCTTTCACTACGCCCCCCCCCCCCCCCCCCCCCCCCCCCACTGTTTCAAACCAGCAGCCTAAATGAGATGGTTTCCTCCACTTGAGAAAGGCCTCAGCCTTCAAATTCCCAAATTCTCAGATGCAGCCTTCAGCTGAGGAGTTTGAACGAGAATTCAGCAAAGGGAACTGCCCTGACCTGTGGTGTGTCACAGGGCTATTTCAACATACAGAATGAGTCATTTATGAGAGCTATTCCACAGGCTTGCTTTAAAATTCAGAAATTGGATAAGAGAGCTGATTTCGCATTCTTCTGGCTTTTGACTGCTTTTGTGGCAACATTCTTGGTTGTATGATACAAAGTGATTAGTATTATCCTAACTGTGAATTAGGATTTAATTCACCTCTTTGTCTCCCGCCTGTTGCATGCTAAGGTCATGGCACTAATTCCTGAGGCATTTTGGCAATCTGTGTAAGACTAGAGAGCTGTAATCAAAGTTTAAAAGGGTATATCCTAACAATGCATGGCTATGAAAAACCATGCGTATCTCTACAAATTTAATACTTTGGTGTTCATCAATCACGTATTAAGGTTGTTTACATTTTTTTCTACATTTAATGAAAAAAATATACTTGATTAAATTGCTTAATTAATGTAAGCATAGTTTTACAAAGTAAAAAGCTAAAGAAAATTTATTACATTCCAAAAACCAAAGTTCATCCACCTGAGACTCAAAAATGAGTAGCCAGCCGGTACAGAAGTGGCAAGGGGTTATGATAAAAGCAGTCTTTTCACTTCTTCAGCTCTTAAATGAGAGGCTAAACAGTTGATGCATCTCTGAGCTGAATCATCAGGTGTCTCTTGCTATCACCAGTTTTTCTTCTAGGCTTTCAAGAAATTCAGGTAGACATCAACTACATTAAGCTATATTTTTAGAGATAAATTGTCCCAGAAAGGAAGGCCATTTTTAGAAATCTTCAGAAATCCTTATTCTCTGGATGGAATGATAGATTTCAAGATTAGAAAAATACCAGCTTTCAATTTATCCTGCCTTGAACAGGAAGGAGAGCATAATGTTTATTGCTTTTCACTGTGATTCTTAATTACACAACTATAAAGATTACTAGCAAAGTGAAGGGTCACTGAGTATCAGCTTATTGTTGCTATGTTTACTAAAATGTCCACAGTACCTCAGCCCTGTAGAGCTGAAATACAACTTTCAAATTATCCAGTCAGGAGCAAGTAGTCTTCAGGCTCTTCCTCATTTAACGTAAAAGCCCCAAAGAAAGGCCTTGTGGTCTTTTCTGAATGCTGGTTTGAGAGCTCATTGCAACACTTCATCATTTCAAGGCAAGCTAAGGCATCTGCCTTATGTCAGAAGAGGTTTGATGTAATACATTGTCATGGTTTTGTTCTGATTTAATATTGCTCTATGCAATTTGATAATTTTTTACCAGGAAATGGGCATGGGGCCACAGAGGCTTGTTTTGAGAGCGAATGAGCATTCTGCCTATTCATCCAGAACCGTACAGCTGAGAACATCCCACTAGCACTCATGGTCCCAATCTCATGGGTTGCATATAGGCACATATCACCCATCTCTCCTCAACCCAGCAAAAACCAGCATGAGCAGCTCACAGCAGAGTGGAGGAGAAAGCCTAACAAAGAGAAATGGCTTTTTCCAGGGCCTTGGATGAGACCCTGAAATGAAGTGAGCAAGGCTAAGATTCACTGATTAACACTGATTATAAGTGTCAGTGGTTGGCACTGCTCTGAGAGGAAACATTTTATTTTGTGTTTGGGGAAATGCAATCTATGCTGCTTCATTGTGAGAATATTTCATTTTAAAATAAACAGATCTGAATGGATTGAGAAATAAGGTGGAAACATGCTTTCTCTATAAATAAACAAAGTAGTGAGGATATGACTTGATGTGACTTTTCCTAATGGAACGTGATTTTGACTCCAAACAGCAAATCTGACTTGTCAGATGATAAAGGTTAGACCTGCCTTTAAATTCTACAGCCATTTTTCTTAATGTTAAATATGCTACATAAAATAAACCATATAGCATGGGTAGAAAAAAGCACTGTGAATACACCCAAGCTATCCTATCTTCTCTTTTCTTGGTATCTGAATGCCACCATGCACTCTGCTGTGACACAGAAACTAACATTCAGTCTGTGCGGCAACATTAAACCCTTGTGAGGGTTTGTGAATTATGTGAATCATCATGTGCATCTTGACAAAGCTGGACGTTTGTTTTATTAGAAAACAGAGTGCACCTTTTCCATCTTAGTGTTTTTAAGAAATGCAGTATTCTGAGAGTATTGTCAAACACACCTATCAAACAAATGAGTCACTAAGTACAACAGAGGCTGGTTCCTGTGGAACAAAAGGGGAGCTGTGACATTTTAACTAGGTTTTACTTCTTTATTTGGGTTTAAACCAGTGCCTGATCACAAAAAAAATATTCATGTCTCTCATGCAAATTTTCTTTCTAACCACAAGCCAAAGCAGTACCAATTGTAGCTGCCTACATAAAACTTTCACCCTCTTTTGAACATTGAGCTCTCTTGATTTGGCCAGCAGAGAGCCTACAATGTAACCGATAAACTTCACTCCCTGAGCTGCAGTGACATCATCCTGGCTGAAAAAAAAAAAAAAAAAAAAAAAAAAAAAAAAAAAAAAAAAAAACAAGGAAGTAAGCTAATCAGAGATCTCCTGATTTATATTCTGTAATGAATACAAAGAGGCAGAAACCAAGGTCTTTTAAATGGAAACTGTCAGCAGAAAAGAAAACAGAAGAGAATTATCTTGGGAGGTATCCAAGAAAGAGCAGAAGGGTCACAGAGGAAGAGGGGATACTAGAAATGAAGGAATGCTCTAGGAGAAATAATATATATTACTGCAGTATTGCCCTACCTGATAATGTCATATCAGGAGTGCTCGCCATGCCACGTTGGTAAGATTTGGACAAATGACTGGCGAGAAAGCATGGAGTTTAAAAGACAGGTGTGAATGCATTTCTTCACAGAGCTCTGTAAATAACTTTTTTGTTTACAGTTCTGAACTTCAACTACTGAGCCTCTTTCAAACTCTGTAAATATTTTTATGAATCATTTCATTCTCATCTCAAAAGGCAAGAATCTCACGTGCTTTCAATTTTTTTGCTAATTTTCCTTTTTTTTTTTTTTTTTTTTCAGTTGAACAATTCATCTGAATCATCCTGAAACCTCACATCAGCATTTTGATGTTGCCAAAACTTTTTTCTCTGCGTAAGGGTCATATCCATGCTCATTAAAAGTAGAAATTCTCTAAAGGAAATTTGAAATCCTTTGTTTCTATTGCAGGCTGAAATTCCCACCTGAGGACTTGCCGTACTATGACTCCAGCCCAGAACTATGTGGAGGACATAGCTCAGGAGTCCTCCCTACTCTGGTGGCACCAGAGGCAGTCACAGATGTGGAATGCACTTGCTGGGAAGATACACCGCTGCTAATTCACTTTGATCTTGCCAGATACAGCCTTTTCTTGCTCAATTGAAAACTTTAAAGAGGTGTGGTATTCTGCAGCTTAATCCATCTCAGCTGCAGAGGAAGACATTTCTCCTTAATACAGGCATCTCTGTGAGGGCATCAGCATGTTCCACACAGTAAGGACTGGGAGTGATTGGTAAACACATATGGCTCACTGCAGCTGAAATTTTCCTGTTAAGAGAGCGTGGTTTTCTTCTTCCAAGGATTTCAGAGATACTGGAGAGGGCAACTATACAAGGGTGATAGTGTTTAAAGGGTCTCAACCTTGGTCATACTCAGAATAAGTGTTCAAAAGCATCTGTAATAGCATGATTCCATGAAATGGAAAGTTAAAAACTGTTTTAACTTTGTAAGATAGACAGAACTTGTTCTGCTTGAACCTGACACCTTCTGCAAGGTGTTTCTCCTGATGCATATCTTCAGCTAGCTGGCATAATATAAAGGTATACTTTATCCTTCTTTTCCCTTTTCCCTGTTTATTCATTCCCCAGTTGTCCTTATGAATTGGTGGATAGTAGGTCTGCAGTAGCTATTATTTCATAGTGATACTTCTTTTATAGTGATAATTCCTACAATAAAAACAGCGGATCAAACCTTTCCTCTGTAGACAATTGGCATGGGTCACTGATTGACCCTTCTGTTAGACCTTTTCTTTGTTGTATTACCCTTGGCATGGCACAGGAAGAGCAAAATAAATCTGTGAACCTCAAAATCCCTTTTGGAGAACAGCAAATTTTGTCAGCAAGGTAAAAAGGCTTAAAGACACCAAGACCAATTCTGCTGAGTCTTTGCCTGCCAGTAGCTGAATTATGCTGCTGAAAAAACGCTGGCATGTACAAGGGAACAGATCACTACGTATTGTTCTTGTTGTCTCTATGGTGAGGATTGCCCTCTGTGGCAGAACCAGCCCTATATGAAGCAAAGGAAGAACGGGTCATTAAACCCCCTTAAATGTAGCATGTATATTTCTGGCATTTTATATGAGAATCAGAGGCTGAAAGGAAACTACTAATACAAGAGTAGAAAGAAGTATACTTTCAAAGGGAAAGACAAGGGCAGAAACATACAAGCGGGTGAATTATGGGAAGATATAAAACAGAAATACCAATTCAGGAAAACTACATTTTTTAAATATCACATAATTATATTTGGTCCAGAAAACAGTGGCATCAACTGTGAGCAGTCATCTGTTATGTAAACAAGGTATTAAAGCAAATCATCTGATTCTGTGAGGAACATTTAAATAGTAAATGTAGGCTTTTAAAATGTATTCTGCTTTAGCCTAAGACCAGTAATCATTTGGGCAGGAGGGCTGTTTCTTGTCTCATTCAAAAACTAGGCTCATAGCTCAACTCTGCCAGCATAACAGCATAGCAGTACGCTATGAAAGATAGAAATATACCCATAATCATGGATATCTAATATCTGGGACAGAATAGGTGACTAGGGAAGAGTTCTTCCAAAGGTAGCTTCTCTGACCTGCTCTATGACAGGACTACGCTTCTTCACTGGTACTACAGAATTTAATTATCAAATTTCCAGTTGACATAAGTGAGATCAGAATGGAGTTTCTAGTGTCCTTCAAAACCCCTGTGAAAACTGTTGTTTTCTTTAAAATTTAGAATTTTCTATTCCTGTCAGAAAACTGATTTTTTCTTTGTCAGACATCAGCAGGAAGTCACTGAACAGAACAGAACTAGTCCTAAGTTGACATCCATCCACATTTCCTTTACAAAGGAGATGGCTTTGTGTTTATTTGTCTTATAGAAGTAAGGAAGCATGATTTGTCTGATTGGTCCACATGGACAAGATAGAGCATATCTTGACACAGCAGAGCACAGTAAAGGCACTCAGATTTATTTACACTAAAGAGAGGTCATCAGACCCAGGGCACGTATTCATGGTACCTCAGGCTTGGTGTACACATAGAGTATCAGTGGAGTGCCAGAAAAAGGTCAAGAGTCTCAACTGCCTGCAGTTGAGCCAAGCCTTCATGCTAGAAGTACAGTTCCTGCCCAAACCAACAATAATGGCAGATTGTAACAGAATCCAGCTAAGCTGGACACAGTCACGCACTGATGATGCAAAGTGTTAACCAACTCATTTTTTTAATGGTTCCACCCACAGGAGTTACTAACTTGAGCCTCTGATAATAAGCCTCTTTCACATTTATGCTATGTTGCAGTGAATATAGTGGCACACTCCAGGAAATGCAATCACTGCTAAGATACTCACACGCTATCTGCCAGGAACGTATGTGACCTGACTTCCAAAGCTGCAAATTCAGAGCGCTGACTTACCTTGAATTTATTCCAAATATTGCATGTTCATATGCAACGGTTAGTTGTATCATGTTTCCTAAACTTATTTGCTGGTTTTACTGTTGGAAATATTTGCTTTGGCTTTACAGGCAGTTGATCAGTCTTCAGTTCTTATCTCCTGATATTTGGCTGCTCTGTATTCAATTTTTATGTCTCTCGAGTATCATTTTTAAAAGTCTCAGAGTCAGCTGCTTCCAATGGCTAGAAAAAGAAATGTACCTCAGCACTGTCTTTTGTGAAAGCCACAAACTAGCCAAGCAACTATTGATACCAGTTCATTTTTACTGTTCAAACACGCTATGAATTAGCTTCCTGTTTTACTCTATTACAAATAAGACAAAAACAAAAGCAGCAAGCACTGAAAGTTGAAATATTATTTCAATGGACTCCTTATATCCTCCCAGGATTAAACGGTTCACCTAACAAAGCCTTTCTCATTATTCACATATTTGTCACTAACAAAACTTCCTTATAGTGATAAACTTTGCTCAGGCAAAACCTTTCTGCCTAGCTACTGGCTTGCCTTACTTCATCAGTCAAGTCAAAACAGAAACCTTATTCACTCTGAATATCTTTCCATTTGCGTGACCTCTTTATTGCCTCCAAATTAGCTGTTATCTGCAGGTACAGTTGTGTTAGACTTGTGTGAGCTTCAGACATAGCCAGGGAAAGGTTTTTTCTGTGCTGTCACTCACACACTGTCTGCCCTGCTGTGGGAGCTTTGTACAAGGAGGGCTTCTGGATCAGTTCGCATTTAAAGGCATCCATTCATCCATTGTATAATCTTTCTGCACTAAGCTGAATGCTTTTATACCAGATGTGTCTGATTTAAAGATATAGGATTTTTCTTTTTACTTCCAGGAGAGGCTATAAGGACTTCCAAAAAAAAAAAGTACAAATAAAGAAAACAACAGGCTATTTCTAATAAATATCATCTGGACTGAACTATGTTATGCAATTCTAATATTTAAATTAGCAGTGTTTACAGCATGTCTTGAATAACGTCAGTCAAGCCCCTCTCATCAATCTTCTAAAGTATAAAACAAAGCTAAGAATCATAAAGTCACATATTGAAATAGTTACAGCATTACTGATGTTCAGCTGATGGAAGTTTTATGCATTGCATCAAATCAGACCTGCAACAATGTTTTATTATGCATGGCAGACCTTGATTCTGAGTAGTCAGAAAGAGATGCATGAATTTCAGTAGCATTTGCTGGACTTCCACCTAAGCAAAAGGCATATGAATAGAATGGCTACGATGGGAGGTACTAAGGCCGAGTAGATCATCATATTTTTCTGATCCCATCAGAAATGTAGATCTTTGTTCTTTCTTATTGTATATGCATTTTCTGTGCCTCACCTCATGCTGTCCAGTTCAACATTTTCCTCTGGTTTGTTAGAGATTTCATGCCTTAATACCTGTTGGAGATTTATGGCCTTAAAGTGAAAGAGGGTAGATTATCGTAGATATTAGGAAGAAATTCTTTACTGTGAGGGTGGTGAGACACTGGAACAGGTTGACCAACAAGGTTGTGAGTGCTTCCTCTCCCACCCCAGAGGCGTTCAAGGCCAACCTGGGACTTTGAGCAACCTGGTCTTGTGAGGGATGTCCCTGCCTGTGGGATTGGAACTAGATGATCTTAAAGGTCCCTTCCAACCCAAATCATTCTATGATTCCTTGATTCTATGATTCTATGCTGCACTGGATGTTAGTACTAGTCTCTGCTATTGCTGACCATTTTCATTCAACATCAACATATCATAAACGTGATAACCTATCCAGCTGAGATCTTCAAGATCTGAGCAGTCAGGCACTTGGATACTGCAGTACTTAGAATCTGCAGACATTCAGAATTCACGTTTTATTTGTCAAATTGTAGTTGTACCTGTTTTTGCTTTGTATACTAAACAGTTACATAAGTACTTTTCCCAAGGTGTTTCATGATTGAACTTTTGTACTTACAGACTTGATGAATTAATTCCCTTCCTTTTTGGTGCAAACAGGGTAAGTCCTTCCCAAACTCTATTTCTTTATTTGTTATTTGTGTCAACAACACCTCATTTGTGCTGTTCAGAAAGCACTGGACATGTTTCCCAGTGGTTGGGTTTGTGCAAGTGAGGCAGTTGGATATATTGCACAGTTTAAAGAGAACTTTTTTTTTTTTTTTTAGAATTAAAATGTCACAATCTGTGATGACATTCATTTAACATTCTGCTATATGGCCTCATCTTCAGACAAGCACCTTGAAACTTCAGATCTATTTTTGACTTGGACCTGAGATAAAAATCATACAGGATAAAATAATTTACTTTCTTAAAATCTAAGCTGAGTACCCTGAGATCAACAACTGCTTATAGAACACTTTCACTTTTTCTACTTTTTTCTTTAAGTCTTGGCTTTGGCTTTTGTTGCTGTTATTTTTTTGTTGTTTCTTTTTTCTTTCTTTCTTCTTCTTTTTTTTTTTTTTACTTCCTTGCTTCTAATTCATATAAGCCTAATGAAAGATGATTATTTTTAAGAGCAATCTGAGACTCTTCAATAACAGTTACTCACTAGGGATCAATGGCATCTGTGTAGATTCTTGTAGCTTTGGCTGACATGACAGAGATATGACTGACAGAGGATTAATTCTGTTGCTAGATAAATAAATTGCTCGATGAGTTAAGAGGAGAAGTTTCTTTAAGACTTAAAATGGAGATATCTATAGTCTTGTCAAAAATATACTCTCTTATGTCCTGTTCTGTAAATAAAAATCTGCACTTACCCTATCCTGAACACTGAAGATTATCAGTTTTTTGGCTAATATTTGTCAGTCTTACATCACTTCATCACTAATAAATATTCTCTCATCTTTGTCTTACATCTTATCATTCACATCAGTCCTGAGTTGTAGGAGATCCCTGCTAGATGACTTCTCAATATGCAGGTTTCCCCCCATCACCAGTCATTTATAGCTGATCTTTCTTTTTTCCTTTATATTTAATTCTCATTAATTTTAATTAGTCTCAGACTAAGAGCAAACCCTTTAGCACAATTTACAAGAAAAAATGAAAAGAAAAATAGTATGCCTGCCAGATGAATTTTCCCAGAGCTCGCACAGCACTAATTTACACTACAGGCACACCAGGATGTGGTTGGAAGAAGCCTTGCATTTCCTGCTTGTGCATGCTTTGGATGCATGACCTTAAGATGTCAGAAAATCAGTGGGTCAGGGGGACAAGTCTGGCTTCATGGGTTATGCTCTCTGGCTCATAGATATAAGCACATAAACAACATTTGAAGATACAGGATTCAGTTTTCACAGCTCAAAAGAAGTCATTGGTTTAACTTTTCTGATTTTATAGAGACTTACATATTTCTGCCTATAACTTCTTGATCTCCTCAGCTTTTCGTTATGCAAATTTACCAACAGGGAAAGAATGACATGAAGTGACATACTAAAATTCAGAAAAATAATTTGTTATCAACATTGAAATTTATTTTTGATATGCTTAATTATAAACACCCCCCATACCTCAAATTTCAGCTTTGTTTTTCATTATCTATTACTCACAACTGATTTCTGCTCAGCTTCTAAAATGTAGTGAGTACTGCATTGGTAAGGATCTTTGGATCAGATTTAACCTTCATGGCCTGCCATCCAGAATAGAAAGAGAATCTTAATGGGATGCAGCTGCAGCTGAATTGCACCATCTGATCTGGTAGAAGAGACCCTCAGGGGCTCCCAGTAGTCTCTTATGAAAATCCACCATCACATTAAAGGACTAAGATGATTTCCTTACTTTGTGGAACTCATTTTTCAGGGACTAGAGATGACATTCCCAGGGTTCACAATACTTCTGGAGAACAATGTCCTTTGTACTTTTCAGTACTTGATATAACACTTTGTATATACTTTCTCTGACACTATTGGAAATGTCCCTGTGAACCAGGACATACCTGCCTCTCCCTAGCCCTCCTTAAAAGCTATGCACTGCTGAAATATGACTCAGAAAATAACCCACCCAGCAGGATGCAAATATTACAAAAGAGGAGCACTAACCTCTTAAGAGGTCTGATGGCCAAGACAAATAGCCTCTTTGACTCCCAGAATAATTCCAGGAAGGCCTTTTTCACTTATGCAGGATTCAATCTCTTCTCTAGGCTTTCTCTATTCCCTGTATCACACTTGTAGTTCTGAGACATAAAATAGGAAGATCTTGCAAGATGTATTTTTTTAAAAGGCGGTAGTATACCATACATAATGCTTCCTTCTCATCTGGCGGTGATCTGGCATCTTTTCCTAGAAGATGGGAAAGTACTATTTGAGATTTCCAAGAGCCAGGACTGCTAAACTTCACAGCCCATAGCTCTACTAACTTGCATCAGTTGCTAAAGGCAGGGAGATGAACAAAGCCCTGAAAGATAAACTGAGCACTTGATCGTGTTAGTTATGATCCTTCACACACAGATTTGTTTTAACCATGCCTGACATGTGCTTTGGCTAGGTAAATATTTACGCTGCTAATTGCTTTTATGCCAAGAGGTGAAGACCATTAACTGCATCTACAATCCATAGCATTTGGCCCTGGGATTCTTCTAGGACCCCATGATATCCTCAGGCCATCAGACATAGGTATTATTTTGCTCTGCGTTTTATTCAGTAGAAAGAGTCCAAAAGAGTGTAAGGACTGTGTTGGAGCATTTCAGCATAATGCTTTTACATCATGAAATACACAACGTGTTCTTAGTCATTTGGAGATGGCCAAGAGTACAAAGTCTCCTGGAGGACTGAGTAAGTAAAGGGCTTATCTGTAGCAGTCTCTTGTATGATCCTCCTCTGTTAACACACAGAACTAGAGAATAAACTGGAGACCTAAAAGCACTATGGGACAATTACGTGTACACACATTATTACCTGACACTGACTGGACTTTTTAACACTCATCAAAGCTATGTGTTGTTTCTACTCTTGACTGTTAAACAAAATGTTACACAAGAAATCCTGAGGGACAAAATCCCTTCTCCCTCATCTCAGGATACTGGAAAGCTGCATTGGGTTTTTCTGTGAACAACACTCCCATTGACTTAAATACAAAGCATAAGCTTGAGCCAGTTTGTCAGAGGATGGTTATTCAATAGTTAATTGCTGACCACAAAGTAAGATGCTTCTTATATTCATTTTAGCAAATACTATGAGTGCAAGTATTTGCAGGTTTTGAATTGGAAAAAGCAAAACAAAACAAAACAAAAAAACAAGATTTTGTGACTAACATCACCTAACCCAGCCCTATCTTTATCTCTTCTTATGTTGTTTAAAAACAATAAAACTACAGATGCTTAAATGACCCTCCAGATTTTTTTTTTCTTTCAAAATAATCACCATCATTTCATTTAAAAAGAACAGCCAGAACAGCCATTTATTTATTTTTCCTTCTAAGTGAATCCTGGCAGGAAAAACTTTTAATTGTTGATGGTATTCTCATACACAGACTTCACCTCCAGCCGTGCTCCAGTGTTTAGGTTCCCCAGGAGGGCAGTTCTTTTATTACTGCACGCTGATGTCAGCCATCAGGAACACAAGGGTGGATGATATCAATCAACATCAGGTAATGTTCAAAATCATCTCTGCTGCCTTCAGAGCAAATAAATTCCTCTCATTACAACTGCCTGGGTCCCCTCTCTGCTACGGTCTCCAGGAGTTTTGCCACTGACATCAAAAGTGGAATAAGATTCAATATAAACTGCCTACTCGAAAGTACCTGTGGCTATATTATCTTGTAATCCCGGCAAAGCATTAATAACTGTCATCTTGCTTTAGTACCTTTTACATCAATGCTACTCAAACGTCTTTAAGCTATTTTGGACTGTTTATACAATGCCAGTATTACATATGGTTTCATGAAGAGCCACATATTATTTATGAAATTGCCTGGCAAAGTTCTCATAGATCTGATGCCTTTTTTATTATTATTTTTAACCTACTTTTTCATTAGTTTAGCTCTTGCCTATTTCAGACTGAAGTGGACTGTGATGTGGTAGCCAAGACTACTGCCAAAATCAGGGCTTGGGATCTCATCCAAAACTCACTGTGGTCAAGGAGAAACTTGCCACTAATTCAGTAGAATTCGGATCAGGCATTCTTAAACCTCCTCTCACATACTCTCATTTTGCATCTCTGTAATGCCTTTGGCTTCTCTGGAACATATCCTGATCTGCAGGAGGGAGAAGAGAAAAACGCTTCCTTTTGTATTTGTTTTCTTAAAACATTTTCTTTTACATTGTTTCAAATGGTTTTGATTTATAGATCAGCACACACCCAAAAACAGTCCCTGAGAGCGACAAAGATTCAGAGGCTTGTTTGCACAGCTTTAGACCAAAGTCTGCTTAACTGCGAAAAATAACATTTTTGTAGGCTGTTACTTCTTAAAGAGCTGCTAGTGCCTTCTGAAAATCTTTGAGGAACAGTTTGTTTAGGAGTGAATCTGCCTAGGACAATATACAGTTTTATTATTCTGGTCACTATCTGCTAAAGGTCTCAAACAAGGCAACAAGAAAGGTTACTTAAGACTGCAATTAGAAATGCACAAAAAGCAAAAATCACATTTAACAATTGCAATCAATTCATGGAACAGAGACAATATTTTTAATATTGTAGCCCTAATAATCTCTTTTTAGAAAGAAAAAAATGCAGACAGGTTTTTTTTGTTGTTGTTGTTTTTTGTTTGGTTGGTCTTTTGTTTTTGTTTGTTTGGTTGTTTGGAGCAGAAAGCTGGAGCAGAAAGCCTGTTCAAATGGCTATTTCTCTGCACTTTCCTGCAAGTAAATACTGTGTACATAGGCAACAATAAATGGTGCATAGACCAGCAGAAAATTTGACAAAGAGGCACTGTATCTTCTAACAGTACTTTCCTTGGGAGACAAAAGCTTCACATTATCATTCATCATATTAAAATATAATCGGGAAATAATGTTGGGAACTAATTCTGCCAGCTAGATAAGTATTTCCAGGTGTGATAATCCATTACTCGATGTAAAATGATGTAATGTAATGTAAATGATGCACTGCCTTCACTGCTGCCCCTGCACTTCTACATGTGGCATGATAGAAACGGGAGCATACTTCATTGTTCACTCAGTTGCTCTCTGTTGGGACTGTGTGCATGATCACCTGCCCAGCTCAAGACACTGTCGAGATCCTGTGAGTTCCGCAAATTCCCTACCAGTAGTTCACATGATTACAATTTTCCAGTCATAGATGGATGTCCAAAATTATGCAGAGAAACAGCTTCTTACCAGGCATTACAGAAATTAAAGGCAAGTAAGCTAATGCATCCATGTAGCTTTCTGTTTACCAGTACTCAGTAATAAAACCATTTGCATTTTGTAAGAGTTAATCAACTCCAATATCCTGAGCTCTAGGGACGTGGGAGAAGTCAGTATCTTAGCTAGGTCCCAATGTTTCTACTTAGTTTAATTCAGTCCTTACAAAACTCTCATTAAAGTCAATGGATATTTAAAAACAAACAAACAAACAAAAAGAATAAAGACAGAACCAAATTCAACATTCATTTTATTAAATGTCAGTTGGCACAAGAACAGCAGGATTTGGCATAAGCAGCATCTTCAGGATTGAACTAACCTTCTTATACCACAGAAAATAAGACCTCCCAAAAAATCTAGAAGACAGAATGCACAAATTTCCAATTTTAACAAAACAGTGTATTTTTATTTACTTCAGTTTTCTACGACAAAATTTGCAGTCAGTGCTCTGCACTGGAGGGTAGGCTGTACAAAGTCACATCCATTCAAGTTGATCTACATGAATATTTCCACTTCTTTCCTTAGCTGCTGCACAGGAGAGCAAAATTTTATAAAAACATTCTATCATTTTTATCAGTTTCCAGAATCCCTACTAAGGCCTTGCCTGACTTTGTGTCAATCAGGCACATCTGCTCCATTTCAACATTAACATCAAGATACTACTGTAGGACGAATTTTAAGTTGATTGCTGCCTTCAGGCTCAGCTTAGCCTTCAAATTATGTAAATAGTTCCCAGTCAAAGCCTGTCCTCAGTTCCCTGATAAAAGCTGAAGCTAACAGTTGTGATACCTAATCTGTCCTTTTTATCCAGATGTGAATAACAACAATGAAAATACCCCAAACCCTGAGGAAATGAAATTTCAGTCATGCACTTGTTTACCTTGACATAGCTTTGTCATTTTTGCTTCCTTCACATAAACATGTTTTGTCTGCATGACAGGAAACAGTTAACTGAAACATGGAGCCCTCTCCCAGCGCTTTTCAGATGAGTAAAACCCAGACCAAAGTCCATATGGTATTCACCCATAAACACAGACACACGACAGGAAAAATGCATTTAAATCTGTGCACTGTGTGTCTTGGAAGAAGTTTGTCAAATTATGAAAAAAATTCAGCTTCCCCATAGTACCCTGGGAATGTACCCAGACACTAGATCAGTTCTCATCTGCCTTCAAAGAAAGCACTTGAATAGGTCCCCTTTTAACAGAATAGTGTTTATAATGTAATTTTACTTCTCTTTTGGGATCTATTTCTTTGCCAATGTTACTTTTAAATAGGATGATTAATATTTAAAGTCATTTAATTATCACATGTTAACCCACTTCCAGAACTGGTTACAGCTGTCCTTTGATGTAGAAAGGAACTGAACTCACCACTGCAGCTTTCTCATAAAATGAAGATGTCGGAAATATGGAAAAGAATTTTTTTTTCTTCACTCTTCTCCTTTTTGGATACACTGCTTAAATTCTTCAGTAATGTTATATTTCAAAAATAGGTGCTTGGAAATTGAATCCATCTTTTTTTTCAGCAAGGTGTCAGCTGTGTTAAACTCTTGAATCAGTCATGCTAGGAATTTCCCTATGCAGGCAACAACATTGTGCAGAGGCTGCCTGCCATTTGCCAAGCTAAACTTCCAGTTGTTTGCAATAGTCACTTTACATAATACTTCCCACTACTAATGTTAAAAAGTGCAAATAGGTGTACTTTTTTTCATCTCACACCTAGCTCCAAAAAGCATTAATGAATAGGTGAGAGGGTGTCAAATGGAAAGAAAGACTTGTTAGGGGTAGATGACTTTACAAATCCCCTGCAGACGTATCAGCAGAATCATCCCAGCTCTCCTCCTCTCTAGGTATGACTTGATTGAAGTCCAAGTAGCTTACTTTAGAATACTACCTTAAAAACTGATTTCCCTGCGATGAAATTTTGATCCCTGGGGCTGTTCATCACACTGGTCTCTTAGGCAGTGTCTATGGAGTGCCATTCTCACCTTCGGCTGATTCCATACTCTGGTGGAGGAGTAGGAAATGTTTTTGTGAGTAGGTCCCTCAAAACTACTGCATCACAAAATCTATACAAGATGGGATGGCCAGGTGTGGATTAAAAGGTGTTCAAATTGCCTTCAATCTAAAAAAGCCAATTAACTTAATGGGCAGGGCTAACTACAGTTTCCTGAAATTCTCTCTATTCCTCCATTTGCATGTTTACAAAAGACAGACAAACAGTTGCAACATGACTCTAGCACAAAGTGCTTTAATCTCCAGGAATGGGAATGAGTGCTAAATTATACAACTAGTATTTAGTCTACAATACAAATAGCATTCAGTAGCACAAACATAAGTCCATATCTAGGTACCCTGGAGTGGAAGGTGTGTATGGCAGGATAGACATATAAATGGTTATTCCAGACAGTATTGCAGTATTTCTTACTGTACAGATTCATCATTCTCAAATTAGTCATGTATGAAAGAGCTTTTTCTATAGATGATAACAATGTAAGTTGGATTAATCAGGAAATTTGTCTTGTCTGTTTATTTAGGTGACTAGCAGTGTAGTTGTCTGTGTTATTCTGAACTCACCTCAGAAACCGTTTCCACTGACTGAATGAAGGTATAGCTAAGTTATAAAGAAGTGAGTGAATGTAATTTATATTATAATTAAAAAAAAAAAACAACAACAACAAAAAAACACCTTTTACTGCAATAGCAATGATAAGAAATCATTTCTGTAAAGATTTACCTACTAAATATATTCTTCTACTGCATGATCTTCATAATGAATTTTTACAAATAAAGTGTTCTCTAGAACAACTTATTAGGCAGTTATCATCTTCAATGACAATGACAGCATGTTTTCCTCCTTTCATGTACAAGTAATTCAGAAAAGGGGTGGAGAGTGATAATGTTCTTATGTCTGGATTATAACTTGACTGACACCTATCAAAAATGAAGAGGTGGGAGGAAAATAAGATTCTGTCAAATAAAATGTTCCCCCCAAAAAAAGAAACAGAGCCTGATTTAACTCCTTGGTTCTCCTTTCTGCATCCTTTCTGTAAACCATGAATTGTATTTTTTTTTTAAATGCTGTAGTTTGGGTCTCACAACAGCTAAAAACAACATCTCTACTGCACCTGAAACTTTTTAATACAAATATAAGAGAACAGTGCATTTTATGCATCTTCAATATTGACTGAATTTAGTCTGCTAAGCTTATGGGCATGGATAAGTTGCATCTATATTAAAAAACTATGGAGAGACAGATGTATAAGGCCCCTTTTCTTGCAGACTGACTTCTGACATTGTCAATAAGCAAATCCAGTTATGCTGATGGCTGAGCTGAAATTGCTTCATACCTTGCTTCAGTGAAAAAGTATAGTGTTAGCTAATACCTGCCTCCTGTACTCTTCAAAGCAGTGGTATCATGAGATGATAAATCAAGTATGAAGGCACATAATGCTTGTTTCAAGGCATCTGTAAAACTAGCATCGAGTACAAAATTGCATGGCTGCATAGCACAAAGCATTAGACTACTAGAAACTCACTCTGCCACTTCACATTTGTTTAGACAACCCTGAATAGGTAATTTTGTCCTAGCAGACCTGATGTTGCCTCAGGTATTGTCTGTCTGTGCTGCTCCAGCTTTATGCTGGGTCAGAAATCTGCCCTCCTGTAGCCAGCATGAACCAGACTAAAAGCAAAAAGCCAGCATGCTCATCAATTCTCCTGCTAACGTTACAGAGTTCGAATCACATGTTCATGTCTGATCTGGATTAAATCTATACAAGCTAGTGAACAGTATTAAGAAACATATATCATTCAACGAATTCACGTGACTGAAAGACACTGTAGCACACTCAAAGGGACAACTTAAACAGCAGATCTAATTGGGCAAGGAGATCTGAGAAGCAGACAGAAAGGTCTGATGGATAGATAGCAAGCTGTTTTCTCATTTTTTCTCTGCATGAAATGCTCTAAGATCCATCTGCTTCTTTGTATTTTGTGAAATTTGATGTGCTTGCTAATGGCAAGGCTCTGATTCATGAATTACAGTTCATGGTTTTGCATAACAGGGAAGAATCCCACCATGACCCAGCAGTCTCTCCTTTTCCCATGTGTCCCCATTCACCACAACATGGACTCAGGCCTTTATATGCAATAACAGTATAAATATAAATTGGTAATTCTTGAAGGATACTATAAAATCAGCTAAGCTGAATCTGCAGTCAGAGGGAAGTACATGGAATTCATGTGATTAGTAGATATGCAAAGTTTCAGAGCTTTTAATTGTTGCTTTTGTCTGCTTGAGCTTGTGAGGTCGTAGCTCATAGAGATTCAGATACATGGTAGTTTCAAGTAGGGGCTTCCACATGACCTCCTGAAAATACCAAATCAAGGATGGAAAGACCCTTCTTTAAAGGCAACAAATTTTTACAAACCTTTCCATTTTTCTTTTTCAGCATGCTCCAGAGTATTTCAAAAGTCCTAAACATGCATTCCAGTTAGCTACAAATGTTTGCTGCCCCTTTACAGATAGAGTAAGGCTCATGATGAAAAGTTAAGTGTGGATAGATGATTAGTAAAGTCAAAATTTAAAGAATGTGAGGCATACATTAAGGTCAATAACTAGGGCATCACCGTGAATTATAAATCTGATATCTTCTTCTTTAGTGTTGACATGAGCTGGTGCAGAATTTGAGAAGGCAACCTACTTCTATGCAGCAGAGTTCTGTACCCTTTTTTGCCTTTTAGCCCTGGGATTTGAACCTCTTGAGATAGTCCTAAAGTTCCTTCTCTCTTCTTTTAATGAGCCATGATTTACATTTAAAAAAAAACAACACATGAATAAATTGAAGAAAAACAAATGAGCATTTGAAAACAGTAAATCAGTAAGGTTATAGTGAAGGCAATCTCTGCATAATGGAGAAGATGGAAACTGACGTGTAGAAAAAAGTGTAAGAGCTAGGCAGGTAGTCCAGGAACACATCAAGGCAAATCAGCTCTGGCTTATGCAATGGTTAGGGTCCTTGTCAAGTGGGTGTAATATAGGTGGTTTCAGTATGAAACACATGTAAGCGTGCAGTTGTTTGTGAAGAAATGTTTATAGCAAACAGAACAGCAAAGAGCAAATTTTTATGTACAGTGACTGAACTGAATGAGAATGGAGCCAAAGAGGAAGAGTATTAGTCTCAGTACAAGGTATAAGCTGTGGGGATGGGAAATGTGAAGGTACAAATGCAGCACAAAATGTTTCCTTTCTCAGTGTTAAGCTATTTTAACCACAACAGTACAGAAGAAGTTTGGGTGATAGAGAATGTATCCATTTCTTACTAACCCTATAAGTCATTTCACTGTTCAAACACAATGAAGGCACAACCAGAAATTTTTCTCCACATCACTACATACGAAAAAAAAGATACGATCACTTCATTCTTTACAAGCACTCTCAAGGATGAAAAAAAAATCAGCAGCATAACCACTTGCAACAGTAGAAAGAAAAAGGAAAAGAGAAAGAGGGGGAAAGAGGGAAAGGCGGAAAGGGAGAAAGGGGGAAAAAAAGCTTCAACTGAACAACAATATATACAAAATGTCCATAAAAACATAGAAATTCAAGTACATTCTCTGCCTTCTCTGTTTACTGAATTACCTACAATTATAACACTCATATCTTCACTCTGCCTGCAAACTACATTAAACAGATGGTCCTTGTGCCAGTCCAAAAGTTAAACCTGCAGCTTAACCCACAGAAAGAATCTGAAGCACCACAGCTCAGTGTTGGCTTATGTTGTTCTTAGAAAGGAGTAACTACAGAGGCAGACACAAAATTATCCACAACCAAAATAAACTAGCAGTGCCCAAAGGACTACAAAGCTTTCCTGCTGAAGTTTGCTTTTTCCTCATTCTTCTTAACTGTCCTTTTGTTCCTAGCACAGGATGTCCTTCCATATGCTCAGCATTCAACTAGCAGATCACACTCATCTTCACCTTGCTGCTGGCAGTCCTGATAGCAAAAAGATACATCACAGAATTACAATGAGGCTTGCTGAAGAGACATGCACTTCATTGCTTCAAAACGCATGTGTACATTCACCAAAGCATCAGGGATGATTTATCCAGAGAGGACTCATTCACAACCAGAGCATCAGTAATTTGCCACAACTCTCCTGTTCCCTGCAGATACAGAGAAGAGAGGTGTCACAGCCAGAGTGCCTGCATATGCTTTACTGGCATCACTGGGAGCAAGTATACAAGGTTATTGTTATAATGGGATTCTTCCTTTGTTTTTCAGTGAAAGCTGGATTGAGCCTGCAGGTGTTTTCAAATTTACGAGACTAATTTGTTACCTGTTGTCAGATTATTTTCACAGAGAGGAATCACACTGATTTGTTTCAGTTGTTAGTTTAAAAATGAAGCATATTAAGATAAAACAGTAAGAGAATCTTGAGAATGTTAGGGACCAAAAGAAAGTTGAAGCATTAACTGGAGTATAGACTTTAAGCTCTCCAGGACACTGACTGTCTGCTGTTGAATACTGTACAAAGCTGAGCATATTGCTATCTCTAAACAAGCACAGCAACATCTCTATCACTGAATCCTCTCACATAAGATAAAAGGAGAAAATACTGATACAAATAAATAGAAAGACAGAAATTATTTACTCAGAGAGAAAATCTGTAAATCGCATTATGCAAAAAGATTCTCTCCCAAAATCTGGAGTAAACTGGCAGTTTGTCACAGGTACTACTTGCTGCAAACCAAAGTAAGTTTCCAGGAAACGACTACCAAAGTGTTATGGCTGACAATTATAATTCCAAATACAAAGATTTTCTAATGTTTCTGACTCAAATCAGGCTACATTAAAGTGATTCAGTTAGAGATTTCTTCATTGAAAAAAAAAAAAAAGATTGTCAATTTAAATTCATTTTGAAATGTCAAAGAATTCCAACTTGAGAAATGAAAAATCACACCTTTGTATTCCAGGACATAACAATTACGAAAACTGGGCATCATGGAAAACAGTGCATGCACTATAACTTCTATACTCTTTTACATTAAAATTCCATTTCTCAATTACCATACACAAATATAAATAACTTTGCAAGATCTGTATGTAATCATACTCCTGGTGTTTTCTAAGATAATAATAGTGCATTCAATAGTAGTTTAAAAACCTAGGCATTGCAAAACCCAAAACGGATAACAGAATGTATTGTTCAAACTAAGAAAACAAAGGAAGTTAATCAAGGTCCTTACTTGACTACAGCTGTCTTCAGACATAAGCCTTGAGATGTATTTCTTAACCAATGATTAATGAATAGACACCTGAAGAAAAAAAAAAAAAAAAAGACTGCCAAATTGGAATTTTTTTGCTTAAACAGAGAAGGAAAAGAAAAGAAAAGAAAAATGAAAAGAAAAGAAAAGAAAAGAAAAGAAAAGAAAAGAAAAGAAAAGAAAAGAAAAGAAAAGAAAAGAAAAGAAAAGAAAAGAAAAGAAAAGAAAAGAAAGAAAAGAAAAGAAAAGAAAAGAAATCACCGTGGAATTTATGCAGAAAAGCCAGTTCTACAAGAGAACAAAGCTGCTTCCTATTTTTGACACTGCAAACAAAGTACAGATGTAAGTAGTTAAGCACTGAAGAAAAAGCATTCAAATTCACCATATAACAAATTTTGAAATGATTTGAGCTCTAATTGAATCTGAAATTTACATATTTACAATTTGTGTTATGGTTGTCATGAAAATTATAGTAAAGAAAAAATCAACACCCAAAACACAGGATTTACAGGAGATATATGGAGTTCATCAGACAATAGAAATATTCCCTGAAATAGTTTGGAAATTCAGAGAGCTTACTAGTTTTATTCTTAACATCATATATGTAGAATAAAGATAATCTTCAATTTCTGCTATTTAATCCATTGCTGTATCAAGAACCATCATCCTATTGAGATCACTTCAAGGATTCTGAGGTTTACTGTGGGGAGAAAAATAGAAGTAGTTAGTGATTTCTCCCGCATTACTTATGAATAGCATTCACAAATTAATTGTCATCAGACAGATACCTAGTGGAAGTCCATTAGATGCAAAACCTATGCTTTTGTTGACACTAAACAACACAAAGATAAACTGTCACAGTGCTTTGAAGGCTGAGAGAGCTTGTACATGATAGCAGTAGGCATAGGCTCCCCTGGCAGTTAAATTGTTTGGAGCTCTCCTTTAGGTGAGAGAGAGCAAGTAACTTTACAGTAGTACATCATTAAACAATTACTGTTGATCACAGACAATCCTATTTCAGACAGAAGAACTCTAAAATTTTGTTTGCTAGCAAGAGTTGGTAAAAATAAAATAATAAGCATAACTAAAAAAGGTCCCTTTTTTCTAAGGTCCCTTCCTTAGAAGCCAAAGGAAAAACTGAAGCAGCCTGTGTTGCTGCAGATGACTCTTCTGGCAATCAACAATCTCTTGTGTGTAACTAACAGCACCTAACAAAAAGTTGTTTGTGAAAGAAGAAAAGTGATGTTGCTGACAATGCAACAAATATTTACCTGAAATGCTTCACAGGATCTAATTCTTTTAGATCTCAGTCTATTAGCTAGAGTTAATTCTTTGGAGGTTCCAGTTTATGTGACTTCCCCTCTCAAATTCTTGTGCGCACATCCCTCAGAGAGGATGCACTAAAAGTCTGGTAAGCAAATGACTCAGAAACTGTAGGTAAGCACAACCAGGAGATGCCTCTCCTCTGCATGCTTGAATCTTCACTTAGCAAAAAGTCTGAAAAGTGATTGAAACTTAAAAGCTGACCAGTGGAACAAGTCTGGGCCTGATAGAGAGAACTTGAAAAATTGTGTGACATAGAATACTACAGCAATTATATACAGAATAAGAAGAGTTGAGGCGAATTATCTAGAGAAATCTGAAGAAGTAAAATTGGTGTGATGGAGTAGAAATGAGCAATGAGAATTGGCAATTGAAACAGATGACTACAAAACACTCTCTTAATCACTAACTTCTCTGTTACTATATAAATCTTCACTTTAAGATATGTGTTGGTGAGTTGGGAGGTTAAAAGCAGCCAGGATAGAAAAAAAGATTTATTATTCATGTTCTTTCTTCCCTTCTACTTAAGTTTAGATGCAACGAAACAGTTAATTTGCATTTGCTGTCTTGGCAAGAAAACCAACAAAAATGATTAACACGAAATTTCTCCAAATTCTTTCATTTAGCACTTGATCATCTGCTAGAGTAAACAGCCTTTGCCAGAAGAACCAGGTACAGTTTTGTTAAGGATGTCACAGTTTGTTTGTTTTTTTCTTATTTAGCTTCGCATGCTGTGAAATTTCTTCCAGAGATCTTATTAAACTTGGCAGGAATAAAATAGATGCATGAGTATTGTTGCCTTCAAACTACTGAATATTCCAAATTCTTCCATGAAGCTAAAGGGGATTCCAGTTCAAGGACCCTTCAGATATTCTGATCTGATGTAAATGCTACCAAATACCAGAAAAGATGGTCCTATTTACACCCCAAGTTGCCTATTGCCACCATCATGGTACCAGAGCTAGCATTTGTAGGGTGAGTCAGATTGCCACACAGCTGCACGAATCCTCATGCCTACCCAAAGGAAGAAGAAGAGCATCCAATTGAGGGTGGCAGGCTTATGTCAGATTAAAGTGACTAGTAACACAGGCTAAAGAAATGTACAGGATATTGCTCTCAGCCTGCAAGCAGAAATCACAAACAATAGAAAACCTCAGCTGTGAGCACTGACCTTTCAAGCTAGCATGGTGGTAATAAAGTGTTTTGAAATGTGACCATCTGTTTTTGAATAGATAACTGGAAATTCAATTTATCACTCCCAAACTCCTTGACTTATTAAGTACCAACTAAGTGATTACTTACCCCCTCTAAAACCATAAAGCATATATCTCACAATACAACAATGTCCCCTGCTTTTTGCCTGTAGCTAGGCACAGACACTGATAGCAAAAGAATGCCCCAGCTGCTACCTGCATTCCTGAACATCTCACACAGCCAACCAGGAGGTTCAGCAGATCAAAAGCCTCTCTAGAGCCTTCCCTCACCTTTTCCTGAATCTTTTCTTAAATTTCTGATCAACAGCTGGATGTGAAGGTCCCTAATGATCCAAACTTAGATATCTGTTTTTTTTATTTATTTATTACAACTGTTGATTTTTTGTAATGCTGAAGCTCTACAAATCTAATTAATATTATTATCATTTCTGCTTATCAGAACATTAAATTAAGATTTTAACATGCATACTTTTTTTTTTTTCTGTTTGGTTTTGTTGTTGCTGTTTATTTGTTTGTTCATTTTTCAACTACAAAAGCAGTAGCTACACCACATATCCAATGGACCAATTGCAAACAACTGTGTGTTACCGTGGATCTAAAAAGTAAATGAAGCTAAAGGAAAACTATACAAAAGACAAAAAAAATAAATAAATAAAGGGAATCACGGCCCAAATGAAAGAGTGAATTTGGGAAAGGGCAAGAATTCTGCCAGAATGAAACCAACAGGATTTCTGCTGTTTGCTCCGAAACTGAGTTTTATATATGAGTGTTAATCTCCCCAGAGCAATTTTAAAATGTATAGCTCAAACACTTGCTATATCTATTATCTTCATGTGGAACAGACAGATTTTCATATATCCTCAAAACCACTTCTTTTGAACACTTATTGTTGCAGTTTTGCCTAATACGAACAGAAGGTGTTATAACAGAAAGAACTAAAATACAAACTTCTATCAATTTGTTTTTACTTAGTTCCACAGAGTGCCTTTTATCAAATCACATAGTGTCTTCTGATATTATTGCTGATATTTACAATGGAAATATGTGCATAATAGTGCTCAAAATAAAGTCATTTTTTCAGTATCTGAAGTCCACTCTGGTCTACTTCCAGTGCTTATCATCTTAGATTTGTTAACATTCTTTCTGCTTCTGACAGCAAATACGTAAGTGGTTATGGGAATGGAGTATGCCTTAGCAGGCAGAATACTGCTCTGAGAAAGCAAATGGGTCTTGAAAGATATACTGGAATAGGCTGAGGAAATGTCTGAGCAATATAAATCCAGAACAGACAGAAAATTTGCAAGTCTTGTCCACTTCCACCTGAATGATGGAGATGTCAGGAGCAGAGTGCTCTTCAGTTTCTCCCCCACCCCCTGAGCATTCCATCAAGCAGGATAAAGAGCTCTTAGATACAAAAGATCTGAGAAAGAGGAAATATGTCTCAGACTTGAAAGGAGACGGTTCAGGCCCAAGGAACTGGTTTTCTATTTTGATTCCTTCTGCCATCTGAAATAGCCATTCCCACTAATTCTCTTCAAATTCCTTTTGGGAGTCATCTGCTCAGTGGCTCTGAGCCTCTTCAACTGCTTAAAAAAGTGCATATCCCATTGCCTGAACTTCACAGTTTTCCAGTACTCAATCATTCTCTTGAAACTTGGCCATTGTTTCCATATTCACCCCTGCCCTGCAACATCTACAGATGCTTCCTGTAAAGCTGAGCAATTTTGTTGTACCATTCAGGCATGTGTAGATAAAGCAGCTTTGAAGAATTTCATGATATGTTTGCATTAATGATGACGTATAAAAATAAAGTGTTTTATTGCGTGACCAGACCAATCTGATCTAGTCACTTCACTTGTTATCTCTTGCGGTAACAAAGTGATTGTTATTCAAAAGTATGTTTACACAAACCTACATGTAATTGTGTATATGTTTGTGTGAATATGTGTAAGCTGTGAGTTATTGCATCTGAATAATATCTGGATGAATTCTCTGATGAATCAGATAATCAGAATGTTGTTCCTCTAGCGATGTCCATTTCTCTGGGAAAAATATCATAAAGACTATGGATAATTGATAATTATAACTTTGCTGCCATCATTACTACTTTCCCACAGCTACAGGTTTGCTTAAAATGAGTGCTGAAATTTCAAATTGGGAGGTAAACATGGATAATGCTTGGAAAATGGCATGATTCTTTTCAGCATTCCTTTATATTTTTCTGGGCTGGTACATTGGTCTTTGTTCTCTGTTCATATGAATTTACCAAAAAATGATGCAAGTATGTTGAATAGCAGTGAAGAGTTGATGACATTTTAGAAACATCCCGAATAACCATTTATTTTCCCATGTGCAATATTTAACAACAGCTTCTTAATATGAAGTATTGACTATTCTGTCAGTTTAAGGAATGTCTGCAGCAAACAGAAGAACCATTATTAAAACACAATCAAGTGAAAGAATGCAGAAATGGATCAGCTGAACCCTTAGATTGCCCTCATTGCAGGGCTTGCAGTTTTTCCTTAAAAAAAAAAAAAAAAAAAACTCATTTCAGCAAGTGCTTTTTCACTTTCATAGGTTATAGTTTTCCTTGCCACATTTTACTATCTATTACTAAAGTAGTATCGAGCAAGTCTGCATTTCATCAAAAAAATAATTTTAGAAAAGAGGAGTACTCTTACCTATCTAATGCAAACAGAATGCTTACAAAGTAAGAACAAATTTGAACTGGAAAGAGAAAGGAAAACACATTTCTGATGGTACATCAAAGTGTTAGGGAGATGAGTTTCTTAGTCAATAAAGCAGCTGCCGTACTGTAAAGGCTCTTGTGCTGGGGTTAAGTAAGTTTACGGAATGCAAAATTCTCTACCAGCTGACACACGGAAGGTTTGTATCTAATAATTCCCTGCCATCACTGATATGATATTATTATGAATACACCCACAGCACCTGCACAAGCTGTAGCACAGCAGGATACACTCTCACAGTGACCTTTTCATAATACCACACTGTATTTACAGCCATTAACCACATTAGTGTTGTTATGCAGCTGCTACGCTGTCTTGCGTGGGTGGCTCTCAAATGCTCGTTTTTTTAAGGGTCCTTGAAATCACAACAGGATAAATCTTGTACAGGGAGAAAGTTTAACCACATTCTTTGGGCAACAAGAAAGCCTTTGCTATTATGCATCTCTTGAACTCGCTTTTCCCTGTCCCTTTTGCTTTGCCCTACTTGACCCATAAAGAGTACAAAAAGTGAAATCTTTGGTTTTCAGAACATTTCCTATTGCAACAGGAAGGGCTTTCAGCTCCCTTCCACATTGCCTGGTTTCATCCTTGCCACAAGAAGAGGAGCTGCTTTAGCCCTGCACTGAGCAAACAGACACACTGAGTCAAGCTGAAGATGTGGTTTTTATTCTGTGTGAACGGCCTGTGTGGCCAACAGGAATGTTACACCTGAAAAAACATCTGTGGCACCACCACTCCACAGATCTGAAATGGAGGCAGGCCCATGACTCCTTCACAATAACAGGAAACACTGTCGTCAACAGAGAGCGGGCTGTGCCGAAGCAATCCTTTCTATACATGCTCAACAGGGAATGTAAAGCACATTCCCTTGTAAAGTTTATTTGGACAGCAAAGGGTGTGGGAGGTCTGTGCTAGACTCTCACGAGAAACAAGGTGTTTTCAAATATCTCCCTTAAAAGCTGATCCTTGTTGCTTTCCAAATGCTTGGGCACAAGACTTAAAAAAAAGAAGTGGCAGCATTGTGTGGTTTGTTCAGCATCACATCCCTGCTTGTTTGTTATGAAGCTGTGCTGGCCCAGCATAGCAGTGGAAAGACTGTGCCCCTTTTCCAATCAATAGAGCCTTTCTTTCCTCTTGCCTTCTTCCCCCACTCAGCTACCCCAGCATTCTGGCCATGCAGATCAGAGCACAGTGAGTGTGCAATAGCCTGGCTTCTTCACTGCCGTTTTTCTAGTTTGCCCCAAAAAAGGTTGCATGAGCTGTCCGCTAGTCAAAACATGCAGGGACCCCCAGGTTCTGAGGCCAGGAAACATGCCATCCCAAGCCAACCTTTTGTATCTCCGTTTGGCCACTAGAATCATAATAGGTGTCTTTTCACAGGCAACATACTTCAAAGTATTCAAGTTCATGGGAAGATCAAATAAAGATATAACAACTAAATATTGACAGCATGAATCTCTCTCTTCAATCTCTGTCCTTGCACCCACATTCTTTAATCTTGCAAAAGGACAA
Organism: Chrysolophus pictus; assembly: GCA_037305975.1. Classification (NCBI taxonomy): domain Eukaryota; kingdom Metazoa; phylum Chordata; class Aves; order Galliformes; family Phasianidae; genus Chrysolophus; species Chrysolophus pictus. The sequence continues at coordinate 46,195,006 of CM074578.1, forward strand.
AAAGAAACCATAAAGAAATCTCTTCACAGGGCTTAAACACATTTTCTTTTGGGTAGTCCTTTAATTTCTTTTTCCTTAAGAATTTTTGTTCAGTTATTTATCTACATGTCACTAGAAAATATGAATTGAAATTTATTTTGTGGCTTTTTATAAAGGAAGTATTCTGACTTGCCTTTGTGTCTGTTTGGGCATTGGCAGCCAGAAGAAACTTACCAATATGACTTACTTAATGTTTAATGTTGTTCAATAGAGTTTCTGTGGGCAGTTGTGGAAGCACCTAGCTATGTACACAGTATACATGTGACGCCAATATTTGGAGTAAGCTTTTACACAGGCATTTTAGTGGGACCATTATTATGATTTCTTCCCATAAGATAATAATGAAATGAAAGAGGATATAAGTTATTTTTCCCATAATCATTTAAGTTTTATATCATTTTTTTGTCTACAAATCATTTTGATAAATACAGTTTTAGAGTATTCTTGTTATGTCTGTAATTCCCATGGCCTCAGCGATGATAGTTCTTTTCTATGAAGAACTTTCTACTGATAGAGCAAGCTCTGATCTGTTATAAGACATAACAGTAAAAAAAATCTGAACAAAAGAGAGCTGAGGAATTACTGGAGTACACTTACTTTGTGGTTATACCTATTTCTTAGTGGGAATATACTGCTTGTTTCCAATGTGTGAGTGGTGGAAGGGATGCTCTGAGTACCACTCTCTGGCTGTGGATTTCTCCTTGCCATGGGAGTAAACACCTAAGCCAATAGGCTGTTTTTTCACTTTAGGCTTACATACAATTTCATATACACATTCTTCTGAATACAAAAAAAAAAAAAAAGTCTTTCTATACATCTGTGAAAATGAGATGTCATTATCAAGATAAATCCATGCACTTTCTGTGAATCAGGGCTAATCAAGTATCTGAAAAGTCTCTGCCTGTAGGTAGCAGGGTGGCAGTGCTTTTGTCACGCATCTGAGCATGGGATAACCAGTACATGGACAGGTTCAGGCCTTTTTTTGTGTCTGCCCAGAAACAAAGTGTTGAGAAGTGCTGACAGAGTACCACAATTCGTGCTCTGGCATCTGCTTTTCAGACATCTAGAAACACTCATATATCAAAACAAGGTGCTTCAAGGTATTTCTTTAGTTATAAACATCAGACTTTGCTGCTTGGTAGTCTACATAGTATTGAGAACTAGACAATTGAAAGGTACTGATTTTTCTTTTCTTCTTAAGTTCTCCTAGGCCCTTCTTGACCTCCTAATGCTGAGCATGACAATACTGGGATCACTGAAATTGCCTCTGGATAATTCAGAAGTTCCCAAGTCAGCTGGTCAGTTTGGGCACGAATGGCAACCTAGTCACCTAAGTGTAGAGCCCAGCACTGTCTGGTTTACCTCCAAGTGTAGGCATACATTTACAAACATAAAATGCACTTTATTATGAGCTCACACACTGGGAATAAATAAGAAAGTCACTTTTTAAAAAGTGTTGGAGTAACTTGTTGACAGTCAGCAGTCTCTCCAGTTTCTGTGTTGATCAAGTGTTGGATGGATAAGAAATATTAGCTAGAAGACAGTGAAAAGGCCAAATGGGCTATTCTTTTTGTGCTAGCCAGAGGACATAAGATTGAATGTGTAATTTCTGTTGATCATCCCCTGCATTTTTGAAAGAATATGCACTTACAGTTCAGCTATATCTCTGACATACCAGTCTTTGAGATCAGCTTGAAATTACACTGATCACTGAGATAGCTCTATGCATGTAAGGGATAAGTCTGAGTATTCCAGTCCATCACAGGAGCAGGTGTACAGCTGGGATACCACCAGGTGACAGAAATACAGCGCTTACTTTATGAGAAATGACAAAGACAGAAAGGCTTTCCTATACCTATGTAAAATGGAAATCTGAGAGGAAGTTGTTCTTTGTGTAACAAGGAAGACAAACAGCAGGCCTGCAAACTTAAAGCAGCAGATGATGTCAACCCAAGGCCAAATGGATACAATTTAGTTATGAATAAAATTAGTCTAGAAATTAGATTTAAAAAACAAGCTCTTAAGTCACAATTGTGAACACACATGGCTCTTTCCTACCTGGTGATCTCCAAATATATTTTTTCATTATCTACCACAATCTCTCCACTCACATTTGCCAAAACTGAGCAACAATCTGCTGACTGAACTAAAATCGTGTTTCCATTTGGGAATATTACAGTTCTGGTTAGCTCAAAATAGTTCATGTCAATATTTCTGAACCATTTTTTTCTCCTTCAGTTAAATATTTAAATGATTGCTGCCATTTGCAGCAAAGCAAATGTCAAAATAATAACCTCACCTGTGGGTGGAAGTAATGGAGAGTCGTCTTCTCCTTAGAAGGATCCTGATCAGATTTGTATGCTGTAATGTTTCATAAAGTATACTTTTGCTTTAAAATGCTGCAGGGCATAAGAGGAGATGTACACCTACAGCCTTTGGGAACAAAAAGCCAGGGATGGTGCGGTTTAATGCTGGAGATCACAGCTGAACTTCATGGCACAGTAATAAACACTTTTATAGCCTAGCTGCCTCGGCTGTTCCATTTCATATCAACTGTACCAAATGCATTTCAAATTAAACATAGAAAGTTAACAAGTCAGGGGATTTCCAGATATTAATTCTGTTTGGATTTTACCCTGCAATAATGAGGAATGGTTTGTACTTTTATTGTAATTCCCATCTGACTGCATCTGAAATGCTTAGCACAGAAGTCAGTCCAGCTTTTCTATAATAACTTTCTAGAGCTAGCAAAATATGGGCATTATTCCCATGCCTACTTATGCATTTTTTCGTCTTTGGCAACAACAGAATATTTTAACCTGTCTTAGTTGCTAAGATGTCTCAAATGAATTAATCTTATTTAATGATGTATTCATTTCCTCCATTTGACTCATCCCTGTGGTTGCTGCATATCCATCACAGGCTGTTAATATCTTGTGTCAGATAAGACACAAGACAGGGAAACTCTCTAGCATTCAGAATCTTACCCATACTTATTGGATTTGGGAAATCATACTAGAAATCTCATAATAAAAAGATTTTAAGTGAAATATTCTCTGCTTCCAACTTCTGAATAATAGGAAAACTCTCTAAAAGACATTTTATGATTACTATCCATTTTGTTCTAGCTGTAGTCATTGTTTTGCACATTTGATTTTCAGCTATTTAGCTCTTGGGAGTATAGAAACATATAAAGAAAAATAATCTTCACAATGTTTAATTGTTATGCTACTTTGTGTCATTTTCTAACATGCATCCTCCTTAGTGTTTGGGAATTCTAGGTAAAATTTAATTTTTTTTTAATCTAAATAGGTAAATTTTGTGGAACTTATGTGTGCATATGGAAAGTTTTTATCTGTATTGAATTTTCCACTCTGAGTGTTGTGATTTATACTAGCAGATCATTACTGATAAGATCATTTGTTTCAGAAAGTGCACACCTTTTTCCATTAAACTGTTCTCCTGACAGTATTGACTCAAGGAAAATGTAGACATTCATATTGGTGTCTTAGAGTGTTTTCTAAGCAAAAGAGTTCTTGATTCTGAATGGTTTAAAAGTATACCAAATTGTCTGAACCAAATTGCTTTTCATTCCATATTATCTAGTCCCTCAGTTCTCCTCAAATGATGGTAAAAAGTTATTAGACTGTTCTCACAGCAGCTAACATCAAAGTTTCTGGGACAGAGCAGCAGTATCACACCCACTGCAGATTGGCAAGAATGCAAGTAATTGAGGCCAACATTTCTCTGCCCATTCAATCTTTATCAGTTGTCTTTCAGTCAAGCAGCCAGCTTTCTTTATATCCTACACTGCACTAATCAGTGAATTAGCAGGTTAACACTGTGATTTACAAGGCCTGAGTGCATCATATCATTTCAACATCAGGCTGGAACATCAGTGCTAGACAGAGCAGCGCTTGCTCACAGAGGTTCCCATTAGCTGAGAAAGGGGGCTGAATGATTAAAGAAGATTGCTCCTGGGACTAAGCATCCTTTAGTGTTAGCTGAATTTGACCCCAAGACCCAAGTAGTTTGATGCCACTGAAAGTCTGGTGGTGTTTAGTAGATTATTCAAGTACACATAAAATGAAATTCTAGCAGGAGGCTTTTCTAGAGGCATGTTGTGAACAGAACAAAATCGTTCTTGTGCATTTTCCATGTTTTTTGTAAGTGTCACAAAATGTAGTAACTAAGAAGCATTGATGAATGCATGCATGCTTGGATAGACAGATAAAGTAACCTGTATTTAAACCAATTGGCAAATCAATTACTATAAAGAAGAACATATTAATTTCCCCGGGTTTTGTTTTGTTTTATTTATATATTCAATATGTGAAATGGGTGAATGAATCATCATCTAATAGCAGAGAGGAAAGTAACATTTCTGCTATTTAAGTATGACAAACACAGAAATCTTGAAATGCTACTTCTTTTCTATTACTTATATTTTCACAGACAGAAAGTATTGTGTGCTGATAACCAGAGAATGAGTTTTATTATGCTTTTTTTTCCCTTTAACAATAAGGTTATGATCTAATTGTATATACCAGGAAATACACTAGCATATACAAACTTAGCTGTTAAGGCACATATATTGCAGGAGTGAACTGTGCATATCATGCATTCTTTAGTTTCCATACTACATTTCATAATCTACTTTTAATAAAAGTCAAACAGTAAGGCAATTTTTTAATTCAAGACTTAAACTGTAGATCCAAAATGCAGACAAGAGCAAAATCATGGACATTATAGGAAAAAAAAATTAACCTGATCTTTGATTACATACTTAGTATGTAAGAGTTAACTGTTATAATATAGAGACCACTGTTACTTAATTGGGTTAAAAATTGCACTTTTAGATCAGTTTTTGTTTCTAAGATTTCCTTTCAATATGCTCAGCTTTAATGTACTGCTCAGCCTTAAAGGAAATCTGTTGAGAATTTGGGAATCTATTTATTTTTTTTTAAGAGGGAAAGAGAATTGCACTGCTTAATAAAAACTTGAACTCTCAGTGTCTCTCTCATGTCTTTCATTTTTCTACCACAAACAAAGCTTTTTGGAGACACTGACAAAAACTCCAAGGTTTAAAGCACCTGGTATGTTTGGAGACAGAACTCTGGTACCATCTGTGCCTGTCCAGTCTCAGACAGGTTATATCTTTAAATAACCTAAAAGTTAGATCACACTAATGCTTCAATCTCAGAGTATGTTTTGTCTATAAATGTTCTAGTAAACAAAGAGACTGTACTGTCTGCTGACTCATAGTGCTGGCGGCATGGCACAATTGACCTGTTCAGATTATCTTCCTCTGCATCTCACTGGCTGCTGCCTAATCATGCCTGAACGTCGCCTGTGAAGAGTGCTTCCTGTTCAATACTTATCAAAACTGCCCAAGACTTTGCTCACAATTAAACAGGACAACTAAGTTAGCCCATGGCTTAATCCTGCGCATATATATGGCCAGTAGACAGTTTCAGAAGAAATGATCTGTACATCTTGTTGAGATTAAATACCATTTTACTGATAGTAAAATTTATCAAAAAGGTTCTTGATTTACCCAAAATCTTCTGTAGTATTTCAACGGCTGTGTGAGGAGAGTCTCTGCTTCTCTCCATCAGCACTCTGAGCCAGCCATGTGATAAGTGTGCGTGCAATTCTTAAGTGCGAGGAGAGTCTTGAAGTGTTGAACTAGAAATATGCTTAAATCTGAAGTGCTTTCTGCAAAAGTGACAATTTCTTTTACTCTTTTTCTAATGCCTACTCTTCCTTCCCATAACCTCCTCCTGTGATTTGGGATCCCTTGCTTTTTCTTTCCCAGTTGTGAGCTGTTTGAAGGGAAATCTTGTCCACCTGGAAGCCATGGTGATTGTTACTGCTTGTAAATTATATAAATTAGGTAATGTCTTCCTTGTTCTTTGAGGAAATAAGGCTTTTGGGGGTAATGAACTACATTTCACTTGAGTTTCAATACTGTTAGGATTAGGATCATGGCTAATACTGGATGATTCAACAGATCAGCTCTTCCCATAGTCACAAGAAAATTCTTCTATCTGGTCAATATCTTAGTAAATCCTATTTACTAAAAGGTAAATAGGAGTGAGGAATTTCAGGGTAACGTGTCCACTTGCATTTAAAAATTGCAAGTATATACATTAATATAGTATTCTTAATATAGTTATCCAAGCTAAGCCTATGTTTTCAAGATCAAAACGATCACATTTTGTATTGTACAAGATATTTTAGAAAACTTACATAACAAGACACAGACAAGAATTCCTACCAATGCAGGCATCCTTCAGGACAGCTGCAGATGTCTCTCAAGACACAAAAAGTTTCTTATCCATGATAATAGGGACTAAAGTTTAGTAAGAGGACAACATGAGGCCTCAGATACTAGAAAAGTATAAAATATCAATGACATAAAGGGGCATAGGTAGAAATTATGAACATGCCTAGAGCTATTTGGACAGAGTAACTGAGATTCCTGTAGCTTTTAATTACTTCTGTCATTTAAAGCAGAGAAATTCTCTTCTGAAAGAGTATGTGTATTTGTGCACACATGCTGTTTGTGGGAACAATTGAATAATGTTCTGAGAGATGCAGTCATTAATAGAAAAATATTAAAAAGCAGCTAGAAATCCTCCACAGAGTTGCCCTGTAGGAACCAAAAAGAGTAACAGCTTTGTTTATATTCATGGGATGAGAAACTGTACAATAATCATGGTTAGAAAGTGATTAAATAAAACAAAACAAAAGGAGAAGAGAGGAGAAGAGAGGAGAGGAGGCAGTTTTGCTCCTCTTACTGTGTTGCTTTGTTTAAGGAAAACTAGAAATGAGTTCCACTCTGCTGAAGTAAACTCTGAAGACTCCCCACTGAGCCAAGAGACGGAGTTTTACAGTCCCATTCACTTTCATTCTGCTTTCCCAGCATTGTGTCAACCTTTGCACTGTGTCACACATCCGCAGTGCAAGGCACAATACAGCTGGAGCACTCAGATTGGAGACAAGAGGGAAGAATCAAAACGTTTCTCTCAAAAATGTGTGGCCTGGATTTGTACTGTTGCACATCCCTAGCTTGTCTCTGCTACCCAGATGCTGGGTGCTGTAAATGTTTGAAGACTGAGCTTATTTTGTTTGAAAGCTCTTACATTTCAAATGAGAATCTGGTATGGCAATTAACAGTTCCGAAAATGAATACATTCAGGGACACACAGCAGGCTAAAGAAAAAGGGATCACAGACCAGGGGGAGAATAAGGCAATTTATGCTTTCAGTCTAATAGATTTTTTCCCATGTTTATGTATAATTTCAGTAGCTCTTTCCTGAGCCAAAGCTGCTAGCTCGCATCAGTAAAAACGGAGGAGGAAGAAATTAATAGATATAAAGGAAACGAGAAATAGAAATGCTGAAATTAAAGGTATGTCTTGGTTTAGTTGGTTTGGATGAGGAGAGAGTTGTGTCTCTGTGGTTCTTTTATTTTCTGATGAAACAACTTCAAAGTACTCTCAGGAATATCACATGACCAAAGAGAAAACCCCCTACATAATTTCTTAGTGTAAGTGAAAATAAATTTTAATTGAATACAAGTCTAATCATGGATGATTTTCTGAATAATGCAAAAAACACGCTATCCTAGATTGCTCTCTGGAGAGAATGCACTGCAACATATAATTGAAAATTACTGAACATGTTTTTTTAAAAAAATCCATATAATTTCCCTTTTGTGATTTACAGGTCAGACAATGTGGAATCTACACGAAATATATATATTATTTAAATGTAATTATAATGAAAAAAGTTTTATAAAACAAGATTATTTTTTTAACAGAGAATTCTAGAGCAAGAAGTATCTTTATTGAAAGCACATATGTTTACTGAACATATTTAAATGGAAAAATTTTTAATGTATGTAGGTCATTCTGAAAATAGTACCTCTTATTTTTTTCCATGGAAACTATAACTGATGCAATGAGCACAATAACACTACTTGATGGAGAAAAATATCAGCTACAAAACATCATTTTTCAGCATAGTCACTACCATTAGCCATGCATTTTCATCAGCAATGAACAAGAGCCTTCATGCTGCGCTGGTAAAAATCTTTGTGACGACTTACTTTCACTGTTGCTGCTCCAGTAACCATCTTGCTGTGCTCACATTCATTGTGTGGTCTCCATCAATGTTCAGCAAGTGCCAATGAATTTCAATGGGTGCCATTTTTCCACATAGAGGAAAATTGTGTACACATTCAAGTTCAAGGACACAACTTCACTTCATATGCACTTCCATGTAAGATGCCATTTTGTTAGACTGTCCCTCTTCTGCTGTCTGTCACACAGCAACAAAATGTAATCGAATACTGGTACTTAATACATATACATATACATATGGACTGTTTGATGGACAAAGAACTGGCTGCAGGATTGAGTCCAGAGAGTGGTGGTCAGTGGCTCAATGTCTGGATGGAGACTGGTGATGAGTGGTGTCCCCCAGGAGTTGGTGCTAGGAGCAACTCTTTAATATCTTCATCAGTGACACTGACAGTGGGGTCAAGTGCACCCTCAGCAAGTTTGCTAGTGACACCAAACTGTGGGGTGTGGTCAACACACCAGAAGGATGAGATGCCATCTAGAGAGAACTAGACAGGCTTGAGCAGTGGGCCCAGGTGAACCTCATGAGGTTCAGCAAATCCAAGTGTAAGGTCTTGTACCTCACTGAGACAACATGCACTATGAATACAAGCTGAGGAATGGAAGGATTGAGCGCAGCCCTGCTGAAAAATACCTGGGCATATTGGTGGAAGGAAAGCTGGACATCAGCCAGCAGCATGCCCTCACAGCCAAGAAAGCCAACCATATCCTGGACTGCATCAAAAGAAGATGGCCAGCAGGTCGAGGGAGGTGATACTGCCCCTCTGCTCTGTGCTGGTGAGGCCTCACCTGGAGTACTGCATCCAGATGTGGAGTCCTCGGTACAGGAGAGACATAGACTTGTTGGAGCATGTTCAGAGGAGGGCCACAGGAATGATCCAAAGGATGTCTTCCTATAAGGACAGGCTGAGAGCGCTGAGGCTGTTCAGATTGAAGAAGAGAAGGCTGCAAGGTGACCTGATAGCAGCCTTTCAGTATCTAAAGAAAAGCTACAGGAAGGAAGGGGACAAACTCTTAGCAGGGTTCTGTGGTGACAGAACAAGTGGAAATGCTTCAAGCTGAGGGAGGTTCGATTTAGGTTACATATAAGGAAAAAATCTTTTACACTGAGGGTGGTGAGGCACTGGAACAGGTTACCTAGTGTTGGGGTTGCTGTCCCATCCTTGGAGACTTTCAAGGCAAGGTTGGATAAGGCACTTGGCAACCTGATCTAGCTGTGGTGTCTCTTTTCATTGCAAGAGAGTTGGAATAGTTGGCCCTCAGAGGTCCATTCCAACTCTAAGGATTCTATGACTCTATACACATAATAAAATAGGAGGCATTACTTTTGGAGTAGAACACATATGTTTTCATATTTATTCCATTTTTACCTTCTGTGTTATTACATGAGGAACAAGTAATACTATCTGTAGTTAAGATAATAAATTCTTCTGTGAACCTCATCCAATCCATCGGGTCTGGGATTTCCTATATGATGGGCATGGCTCCATTCAGTCAGCTCTGTCAAGAACTCCTCTATCTTCTTGTTTCAGTCTTCCTTTCTTCACTTCTCTCTTTGCAAAGAGCTCTGAATAACAAGATTCAAGAAGCAGCTTGAGTCTAGTCCTTCAGTAGATAGGAAGAAGGGACTTGGTAACAAGGCTGGAGATACTTGTGCTGCTTGGACAGTTCACCAATTGTGTGTGAGGTGTGGGTAGGAGATTCTCCATGAGATGTCCTCTCCTCATAGACTCGGACCTGGATCCATGACTCCAGGCTTTCTCCTGGGGGAGGACAAGAGTCCTGGTGTGCAGCCAAGTCTCAAAGATCAACTACAGACAAAGTAATTTGCGTCCACTACCTCAAGTCAAAAAATGGGCTTGGACTTGACTGTGGGCAATTTAGTGAAGATTTTTGCTCTAACATGCAGAGTATTAGGATTTAGAAAACACAGGAGAAAAAAAATGCTGTTTCATTAAAATGTTCTATTTCAGCTGAACTGAACTGCGCAAAGCAGTAGGAAAGTCTTGGGACAAAAAAAATTAACTCGTGAAGAGGTAAAGTTCAGGTCTTTCTGAGAAGTAATAAAAATATAAATCTTGAAGAGATTTGGAGAGTGGATAGAGCCAGAGGCAGTGGAGAACAGAATGGCAATCCGAATTTTACTCTCCTTTGCATGTACAGTGAAATGTGCTTTTTCACTGAGCAGTGAAATATACATAACCAATAAATAGTGAACTGCGTGGATGTTCTTGGGACATTTTTGTGCAGTGCAAGCAAATGCTAAAGAAAAAGAATGTTTACTGCATAAATAACCAAAACATCTAGAATTAGAATAGTAAACAGTAAAATATAAATAAAATTGCAGAAATGACTTTTCCAAGCACAGAGGATAAAGAGGAACTTGTTTTTCTGAAAACTGGTAACTCCCTAATTGCTCATGTGAAACATATTTTCTCTCTCTTTTTTTTTTTTTTTTTTGGATGCAGCTAGTACTAGCCACTCGCGGATGGAGCCTGCAGGCTTGGGAGACATAAGTGTATCCCAGTTTGACATAGTTCAACAGTAATTTGGTTTCCCCTTCCTGGGAAAAAAAATAAAATAAAATCTATTACCTCCTCAGATATTCACTTCTGTTCATTATGTACTTGAGCAAGAACTACAAGTTATAAAGAAATGGATAGTGTTCTCTAGGGGAGGGGACAAAGAAGAGTTGTTACATAGACATTGCTCGTGTTAAATTGATTCCCAGATAACCTTTCACATACACAGATCTCATCCACCAGTGTTCTCATTTGTTGTTTTACAGTGGTCAGTTCTGTAGTAAAAGTACCAAAAAGAGCTGCTACAACTCTCAATTTTCAGCCCATTAAACTGCGAATTTCATTATTAAGATCTAATGTAATACTTCATCTTGACTTATTCCACAGCATCTTGGATTCCTCTCTGAATTAAGTTTGCTCATATTGCAAAGCCTGCTTCTTTCTACACTTCTTATCATACTTTTTAAAACAGCCTTTCCTTGCACACTGAATTCACTAACATGTTGACAGACAATTTCTGGAGACCACAGGCAGGAAAGAAGCCCCTTTTCATGAAAATTCCAAGAATATCTGTTTATTAGCAATAAAAAGAGGTGGTGAGATTTGGTTAGTTGGTTTTTTGTTTCTTTGTTTATTTTGGTTATTTTTGTTTGTTTTTTTCTTTTTTTTTTTTTATTGGTCAGCTGTTTGCTTGATAGATCAGCTGTTTCATTCTATGTATAGTGCTATTTTGTTTTTTGGGATAATACATCAAAAACTGTTGGCTGGCACAAACATTGTAACCCATGTGCTTTCCTTGTACTTTGTGAAGAAAACAGGTGGTAAGAACACTCCCAAGAAGCAAGTTAGCTTTTCTGAAGCTATGTAGAAGCATAAGGTGAGACATTCAAGCTCATACCGAAACTTATCTAGTCACTTTGCATTCTGTCTTTAGCTGTGATAAACAGTGAATGTCCAAAGCTAATAACGATGGGGCAAGCACTAGGCAACCCACAGAAATTATCACAACTTCCTACCCCAAGGACTTCCTCAGCCAGAAGTCAGGTTTTGGGTTTGGTCTTATTGGATTTTTCTCTTTTACTAATTCATTACATTGATTCTTAAGCTTTTCTTCATATTTTATTCACAATTGCCTGTAAGTTGACTCCCTACAAATTCTGTAGATGTGTTGTGGATGTTTTTTGTTTTGAGCATACTGGTTTGGCATGCAGCACTGTCAGGATTATCTTAGCTATTTCTCTATCACACTGAAGAAATTTTTGTATGTTTCTGCTTACAGGGATGTAAGGGATGTGCAAACATTGTTGTTTATATTAAATTGTTCATTTATCCTGACTGTGTTTTACCTACTTTGACTTATTGATGGGAAGATTTAATCTAAAAAAGTTTGCATTGTTTTAGACCTCTATTATAGCACAGGTGTTCCATTTGCCTGATGAATTATCTCTTCTCTCCACCCATACCAGTTTCAATTTATCCAGCTGAAACTTATCTGACTTGAAACTTCCCAGTATTCAGACAAGGGCCTCCTTGCACAATGCAGTAGTATTTTCTTAACACTTCCAGAAAAGACTTCTCCAGTTTTCATTCCAGGATTATCTTTGCTTTTTTGTCAGATCCAGTCTATACTCATCCTGTAGCTGAGTAAGGCACCCTGTTTACTTCTCCATTATTTATCACTGATGGCATCTTAAAGCCTTAGCAGTCCTTTAATGCTTGACTCTGTCTACTATAATAATTATTTCCATCCCACTTGTTATCCAGGTCACCCAACGTTTACAGCATGATATTCCCATTACCCCATAACTGATATGTCTGCCAGCTTTGAAGCAGCATCTGGAAGGCCTAAGTGTACATCCTTAAAAAAAAAAAAACGTTCTTTCACAAGCTTAAGACTTAACCTAACACTTGCTTCTGGAAGATGTTTTCCATAGCAGCTCAATTTGAAGCAAAGCGTTGGAGGTAAGCTTCCTTGAGGGCAGCACATTGCACATGAAGGATTATAGAAATTGAAATGTTTGAAGGAAATGCAGTCTATTTAACACAGCAAGCCACAGGTTCCAATGAGGCTGAGCTATATTAAGGAACAAATGCCAGGACACATCATGCTTCTGACAGGCACAGGGCCTTTCGCATGCACTCAAAGTAGTGGACTGATGACCCAGGATGAGAAGGAGGAGTAAATTGTCATTTTAGTTCCTTAGGGAAGGAGCTGGGCTTCTTACAACCTATTCGCAAGGTTAACAAGGGGAGCAGGCAGTGCCAGAAACACAGCAAGGGCTTTCTTCTCCTCCTGTCTTTTCTCTTTTGGAGGGATGTGAGCATGTCTTGTTTGTTTGGTAACTCTACTAGTTGTGCAAAGGTTACTTGAAACACAGGCCGAGCCACACACAGGTAGGCATTACTTAGGCTAATGCTGTCTGGTTGAAAGCTTTCAATAAAAAATCCCTAATATGGCATTTTACATTAAAAGAAAAAGAAGCTATAAAAAAAAAGTTTCTGGAAAAAGGGAGTTGTTTTGCTGTGTATCATGATTAACAATATAAAATGGCTAAGAAGCGACTATTGGAAAATAATTTCAAAATATATCAAATTGAACTCAAAGGGCTTATATGGCAATTTTATATTTTAACTCATAGATTGTAGCTGTCCCTGATGCTCAGGTAAATCAGTCACTACAGAAGAAAGTTACTGCAAGGGTAAGACAAGATATTTTGGAAAAGGTTCAAAGGAGAATTTTCAAGGTGTTTCCTAAAGATCTGATATCCCATTCATGGATGCTGAACAGGACAACATCTTGTTAAAATAGAGTTCATGTTGTTTACATCCTCCACTCATAGTTTCTATTTTAGGGCTGGGTAACAGTAGTACACGCCGAAGTCAGCTTTCTCTTACCGAGGAATAGCTTTCCTGAGTGGAGAGGCCCTATGATGGAGCCACTTCAAATTCAACTGGTTTTAAGGACTTACTCAGTATCAAATCTTAGAGAGGTACAAAAACAGAACTTGCCCACTTTTAGTAATAGCTTTCTATATTTAGCTTGCATACAGATTTGTGAAATATCCCAAGAGCTTCCTGTTCCATCCAAGCCAACTTTCAATAAACCTCTGCACGTATTTTGCAATTGAAGAGTTCTAAGTTTTGCAGTCTGGTTCTCTCTTTCTGTCTTCCTGGCTCCCACAACATACAACACTAAATAGTTATAGCAATATTGATACAACTAACTATTCAGAGTTCTTTGTGTCATTCAATCCAAATCTTATTAAGATCAATTTTAAAAAAATGTGTTGATTTCATAGATGCTGTATTAACTATGACCATGTTCTCACAGTTCTCTTCATTTCCTTTGAAGTTTCTTTCTTTCACTTCATGTTCATTTGTTTTATTTTGATTTTTGATTTTTTTATATGATAATCTTTAGCTTTTGTTCTAAGAATTAGTCGCCAGTCTCTGCAGAGCTGCTCATCTACTCTACCCACTTATTTGCAATATAAGAGATTACCTCACATTTCAAACTTCTCATGCATGACAGTTTCAGTGACAGAGACTGTGAAAAGGTGTTAATATATGTTTAAACAGGTGATGAGTAAAATCTTAACAACAGGTTTCTTCTAACAGAGATCTCCACTCCAATCTATAGAACAAGCTGGGACTGTATTTTGTACTGTATTATATAATGGCTCTCTTCGAAAGCCTCTTTTTTTCCAAAGGACAGTTCATTAAAAGGTTCTGACAAAATCTGAAGCTTAAATTTCTAAAAGAGATGTTTAATGACTGTTTTTGTCAGGTTCCAGGAAGAGATAGAACAGGTAGGAAATAATCCATGGGGAATTTTTCTGTTGCAACGTTTGTACTGGGGAGATCAATTACAAGAGTATAAAAATGTGAAATCTTGTCATTAGAATAGTGTTATTCAGAACTGTGAAATGCTGGTAGGGAGGAGGAAGGAAAGAGGGGGAGGGTCTGTATATATTCCTTTGAAATTAAACATTAATAAGCTTTTTTGTGTTCACACCTCTTTTTCCAAACACACTACTTGTATGAATGCTCACAGGAAATGAGTTTTATCTCACATACTCTGTGAACAATGGCAGTATTCTAATACTGTTGTAAGGAGTCAGAGCTAATTTCATAGAATCCCATTTTAGTCTTAGCAACAGCCATACAACATTTGCTGGAAAATAATTTTTTATCCATCAACCCTGTGAACTCATGCAGGGACCTGAAGCTCAGAAAGGGTTCTTTCTGATACTTACTGACTCCAACAGCAATGCAGTTGCTGGTAATACCTCTGCAGAAGTAACAGTGTGCAAGGGAAAAAAAAATATCTGCTTATTTTGTCTCAAATGTTGTATAATACTGATCTTAATATAACTTGATTTTTGTCCAGAAAATGCACAAAAATGATTTGACAATTGTTTTTATTTAGTGGTTGTGAAAAACTGTTGAAATGGTGAAATGTGATCAGGCCTTGCAAATGTTTACAAATACTGTTTCTATTTTCTTCTATTACAGAAAATTGAATTCCATGTTACAGAGATATGTGCTAAAAAAAAAAAAACAAAAAAAAAACAGTAGTGGGATTTTATGTTTTTTTTATGGTTTTTCTTCTTTGCTTTTTCACTCATCTGGTCCTACAAGTACTAATTGAAAATCTGAAGCAAAGAAGTTTGTAGGATATTGGCAACAATTTTCAATAGGTCAGAGATTCACTGTCAACTAACTATATGAGCAAATTTCCACTTTTCCGGAATAAAGCCTCTATAATTATGTTAGTGCAGAAAGATGCTTTCAAGAAAACACCATGATGGCCCTCATTCAGGAGAGCATTTAAATACATACTTAACCTCGAGTGACTGAATATTCCTATCTGAAGAGGAATATTTACGTTCCTAAAGCTAAGTACATGCTCGCATTTTTATAATATGAAGTACCATATGAAGAGAACATCCAGTCCTGTGAAAACACAGATATGAGGCTCTATCTTTGGACACAATTTTGTTTTCAGATTTTTTTTTCCTTTAAAATAAACTCCTACTCCACTCCATAATATTCCAGAATATTATGTCAATGTAGGTTAATACACATACACAGAATGGACATGCTCATAGACTTTCAACCCTATCGCTATCTGAATACTGGGACAAGAACACAGTGAATTAAGTCAAGTAAATATATTCACTCTGTGTTTTTGATGGGAACTCTGAATGCAAGCCCAAGATTCCTATGGATATGGTACATTTAATAAGTGAAATAGAAATATACAGACAAAAAAGGAGAAAGTGAACATGCACAACAGAATTATAAAACAGGATTTTTTTTTAATCTTTCAAACTAACTTTTCTGGGCCAATAGACATGTAGACTAGAAAACTTTCACTAAAAGAAATGGAACAGGATAGTATTTCCAGCCACTTTGCCTGTAGAATAAGACTGCAATGCATTTTTGTGACCTTATGCCTCTTTGTCCTGGTATCCAAAGAACAGTTATATGTAGGGTCTCAGGTAACTCACAGAGGAGGGTTCAAAGTTAAAATGTTTTGAAACTTTACCAATCAAATCAGACCACACCATTTCTTTTGCTCTAATTTTTCTGGTACTGACCAGGGTGAAGTTTGTTAAATGTTTTGATGTTTTAATATATCACATTCCTTTCAACAGGGCTTTTGTTTTCAGGACTGTTGTCACTCCTTTTCTGTGGAGTGTATGTATAATGTTACATTTGAAAATTATATTCTTCTATCATGATAATATTCATTTAATAATTCTTATCATAACAAACACTATCCTTTGTGATGTGAGGAGAACCAATCCCCCCTGATCATAAATCAGGGATGCTGGTGTCTGAAAGAGAGTCTACTTTCTACAATAGCTGATGTCTTATTCTTCTCCTCCATATCAAAGAATGCCTCATAGCAGTCTCTCACCAAGTAAACAGAGTGTAATAGAAGTTAACATGTGAATAGGATAGTTTTACTTCTCCTTTTTCTCTTCATCATTATTTGCATTGCTTTTTGCTAACCAGAAATGCTCCTCATTTTTGTTATTTGCCTGTAGGATAGCCTTTTCTTTCTGTCTCCTTAGTCCAGCAGAATTTCTTTTAAGATGAAATTCATTAGGACATCTTCCATTTTCAGGAAAATTTCTTCCTAGCAACTGTATTGTAACATCATTTTTTATGCACTGGCATGGATTGAGTGTCAACCACTTAGCAGAGAAATTTTTCAGGGCTAATAGATAACCATTGTAAGATCAATCAATCAGAAATTCAACTCTACTGGACTAGGAAAATGACTCAGTAAGATCAGTGTAGTGCAGAGTTGTATGGTTTTACTGAATAGAATTCTATGGGGGAAAAATTGTGACTTATAAATGCAGCATTTTTTGACCTTTTGCCATAATCTTTAGCATGTTATAATATAATCAATGACACTTTTAAAAAGCAAAATCAACTTTTCTTCTTCTATTATTTCCTTCCAGAAGTAAAAAGGCTTAGCCCTGATAGCACTCTTTTGCTTTGGGGTATTCTGTTCATTGACAGAATATCTCTGCTTTAACAGCAGGACAGAATGACACAGTACTTAATATGAGTAGAAGAGGCAGGGTTTGATAGATAGTTCATTATTACTACAAAGAAACTAGTTTTTGAACATTTGTGGATCACATGAGAGAAAATTATGAATAGACTCAACGTCTTGTTCACCTTATGTCTTTTCACTTTCCTCTCTGTCTTGCACTTCAGACCATTAAAGAAGACAAACAGAAAGTCTTTTTTGTGGAATATCCTTCAAACAGATTCTTTTTCTTTTCAATGTTGTTGGCATTATTTGAGATTTAATATAAAAAAATATAAATGAGCAGCTGCATTTTTTGGTGCAGTCAGATTTCTTGTGCTGAGAATATATTCAGAATATATATATGTATGAGAATATATATATAATCAGAATATATATGATTTAGCCATACTTGAATGTTTCTCATTTTTAATGTTTCAGTGAGTAGGTAGAAACTGGCAGAAAAAAACATTCTGCTCTAGACCCTAACAGAAACAGAAAACACCTATGGCATGAATTTAAGTTCTATATACAAACCTCCTTTAAAAAAAGAACAAGGAAAAACAAAAGTCACTTTGGCTTTTAGTCGTTAGGAAACCTGTAGAGACAGACTCTATGGAAGAATTAAATATTCAGGTACATGACATAAATATGCAATGATGTTCATTAAGAAATCACTTAAAATTTTTGCTGAGTGAAGGCAATGAAGAAATGACCTCCATTAAGTAAAAATAGCATATAGCACAACAAAAATTGAAGTGTTTGGATGCTGCAATGGTACTGGTTCCACTAAATCTATACCTTTGCCTGTTTAGCTGAATCAACACAATTTTCATACCTCAAACATGTCTGCTGTTTTGAAATGTTAAAAGCATGTCCACCCTGGGTGGAAAAATATGCTCTTAACTTAGTCTGGGTGTGCTTCAATCATAGAGCCAGACTGGCTCTGGGACTCCTCATACCACATCAAAAGCACCATAACCACATGATACAAGTCACTGTCTAGTGTCAGCTTACTCTGTTGGGTCAAACTTGTCTATATATTTATGATTGGCTTTACAGTAGTAGGCTTTGGAAATGTCTATACTAGCAGATAAGAAGAGTAAAGGACCATTCTCTGGCACTGAGACTGAATACCATAAAATGCTGTTCATCCACAGAATGAAACATAACCAACAAAATGTAGTGGCAACATGCAAATGCTTATTGAAATTGTTTTCAGCCACTGCTAAATGCCAAGTCATGCCCAAATTTTATCCAGTGGTAGCAGATGTGTACCAAAGCCATGCCATGCCTGTGGCAAGATTTAGTAGTACAAAGGATGGGATTTCAATGCCCAGGAATGTTCTCTGAAATTCTTTGATCTACTTCAATAGAAGACATAGATGTATAGTCATCTAGTTTTGCCTGAGACATGCTATGGTATTTCAAAGATGGATTGCAGGAAGTGGCACACATCCTACAAGAAAATAGTCTGCTTTAGGATCAAAAAAAGAAGCAAAGCAGAAAATAATTTTCTGTGGCCTCCAGCATCCTCAATGATAGCAGATACTTGACCTGTGACCTTTATGTATATTTCCAGTTACCATTGACCAGACTATGGGCTATTTTACCACTTCCATCACACTTGCATGGAAATGAAATCAAGACCATATTGATCCTCATGGTCTGTTTAAATCATCAGAAATATAGCCTATTCCCATGGAATAAAGAGCAAGTCTGGGATTAAAATGTTTAGTGATATGACAGTGCCCACACACCTGCTGTTACTACTAAAGAGCAAGCAATAATCTATTAAATGGAAGTCAAACATTTTGGACATCCTGCTTTATCTTAAATTTGCAGTCAAAGTTCTAGTTTGGGGTGGGAACTACAGACAGATATATAATAGGTCATCTTTCTTAGTAAACAAATGACAAATTTTTTTTTCTTCATGTAAGAATTCATCATAAATTCTCACTCATAACTTCTGCTTTTGTATTTCAGAAATGTATTCAGGGAAATCCACTAAATGATATGAGAAAAGGAAGAGAGAAAATGTGGAGTTTCCACAATCTGAAGATCAAACCACAACTTTTTTTGAAGGAAAAAACCTAAAATATTTTAAACTTAATCATCAGTCTTAAAGCTCTTTGCACCTTCAGCTTCTTTTTGGTGAAATTGTTTTATACCAGATTCTGTGAAGTCTTCAGAAATCTGCTCTAATTGACTGCTGTAGGCGGCCCTGCTTGAACAGAGTTGCTTGGACCAGATGAGCTCCAGAAGTCTCTTCCATTTTCAACCATTCTGTGACTGCAGAACTCAAAAGCCCTTTCAGTCCTCACTAATCTTAGCAACTATACTGGGAAAAGGACCAAATGAGTCTTTTAGCAACACCTGTCAGCTTGGTACCCAAAACAGAAGAAAAATATGAATGGAGCAGCTAAAAAGAGGAGAAATTAAATAGGCAGAGAAGATAAACAGGATAAGAAAAAAAATCAGATGCATGTTAAGTTAGCTATACAGTACAGGATACAGTTTAACCCACCTCTCTGTTGAGCTAGATTTCCAACAAAGTTACTTTTTTGATTATTTTGGGGAGAAAAAAAAAAAAAAGGATAAGATAAGCAAGAGCATGCTATATATATGTACAGCTTGAGAATTCAGTTTGACCCGGGAAACTTTTAGCACCAAACTCTGTGATTATTCCCAGAGTTTTAACTCCATTATTTTTCACCTCTCACTGAAATGATCTTCACTAGAATTGACAAAGGAAATGATTATATCTGTGGCACCATTAACATGAGTGAGTTGTAAATCTTTGATGACAATCCATACGGTGGAGAATCTCTGCAAATACAGTGCAGGCTACCTCTTAGGATTTATTATCATTATTAGTATACATCTGAACTTAAGGAGGTACAGTTAAGAGAACCTACAGGAAGAAAAAGAGTTTGGATTGTAATATTCAGCTACCCAAGAATAACTTGATAAGAGATGTGAAATGGTGGGCTTGAAGGGGAAAATTGTTTTCCACAGTCATTAATGATAGGCTGTAGGGGAACTAGAAGAGAGGGATCAGGAAGCAAATTCACACTGTAAAGAAACCCAGTTCAAGAAGAGGAAGACTGTACAGCTGAAAGGACAGTGAAGATGGTGAGCTCTAGTTATTAAGCAATGTGAGGAAGTGTAAGTCATGGGATCTCTGGGCCCTGTGATTTTATAGACCTATGTGATCACCTTTCCATGAAGGACTAACAGACTAGAAAGAACCTGTGTCCAGAATAACAAGGACACAATTGAACATATAAGAGGAAAACATTGTATATTTGTAGCTATCTGTGCAAATTGTGAAAAGCTTAAGAATACATCAGAATAAGAAGAATAAATATTTAAATAAACTGGTTACATTGGAGAAGTAAGTCTGCAGCGTGAATCATCCTTCTCTGATAATGAAACCTTGTTATTCACATCACTGTTCTCAATAATTTCAACCTTTTCAATTCTTTTTCTCTTTTCACCTGGATTCTGCGTAAGCAAGCGTGAACTTTTCAAAAGAAATTATCAATGAATCTGAACCTAATCCTACCTTGGCTTAGATTTAGGAGCCTGGATCTCATTCATTGAGGGTTTACTCATTTATTTATAAATACAATGGTTAACCTTAGCTTTGTAAAACAAGTTCCTTAGGAAAATCTGGCACTGGGGGAATAGCTTTAAACTAAAAGAGGGGAGATTTAGGGTAGATATTAGGAGGAAATTTTTTACTCTCAGGGTGGTGAGGCACTGACACAGGCTGCCCAGAGAAGCTGTGGGTGCCCCATCTCTGGGGATGCACAAGGCCAGGTTGGATGGGGCCCTGAGAAGCTGAGCTGGAGAGTGGCAGCTCTGTCCGTGGTAGGGGTTGGGACTGGGTGTAATCTGAGGTCCCTTCCAATCCACACCATTCTATGATACTATGGTTCTATAATTTTCAGCAACTAGCATATCATTCTGCATCCCATAAATATTATCATGAGTCATCTGAGTGTGAAACGTGACAAGGTTTTTTGTTTGTTTGTTTTTTGTAGTATCGTTCTTGTAACACAGAATTCTATTAACAACAACTCATGGTAGTAAAGACGCAGTATTATTTCAAACAGAGAAAATAACATCTTATTCATTAACAGATTTGTTTTTTCCTCTGGTATGAAAAAAAAATTAATTCTTATCTAAGCTGATTTGTTGAAAACTTGTGACATAGTCATGGGAAAACAAGAAGTTTAGAAATAAAAATAGTAAAATTCTTATTATGCAATTATCAATTAAATGTGTCACTGAATTTTAATGATTTCTAGGCTAAATAGTACTGAAATCATGACATCACAGATGTCATATGAAGGGAGATCTTTTTATTTTCCCTTAAGTTTATATCTTGCTTAATAGCACTTTTCACTTGATAGATTTTCTTGCAAAGGTAGACTTGATTTAAACATATAATCTTTCTACAGTCAATAGTACTCTGTCCTATAGACTGTTTACTGTCTGGCCTCATCATGTTTCATGACACAACATGATTTGCCTCTTGAGCCTATTTTTCTGAGAGAAGTACACTCTCCAAAAAAGTGATTTGCTGTTCTGCAAAAAACTGGTACTTCACCTCTCCATTTGCTTAAATGGCAAATTCTTGTTTTGGACAAACAGATCCATGCTTTAGCCCATAATAAGCATTGATTTTACATGACATCAGCCCTTATAGGTCAAATCCCGTTTGTGTTATTTGTATGTGAAGTCGCTTATGAGACTGTAAGTAGTCTTGAGAAAGGTCACATGATTTGGCTCTAAATCTGTTATCTTCTGTCTCACAATCCAGTTGTTCACCCCAAAGTATAATCAGATCAGTATTAATCACTCATTATCTGCACATCTCTCCTAGATGTGGTTTTGTGTGAAAAAAAAAATAAAAATAAAAATTCTAGAGTGAAAATCAGAGTCATAAAATCCGGCGTTAATCACAGGCTGACTTAACTCTTTCCGAGTAAAAAGAAGCCCTGCCTTTGACTGGCTGCCATCAGATACCTTTCTGAAGGGTGAGTCTCTGCCGTTACTCTTGCAGACACAGTGAAAATGTACTGATCCTCTTCTGCTGCAGCTTTTGTTTTCTGTCCTTCCTTTTCAATGGTTGCCATAGAATCTACTAATTATCATATGAAAAGCCTCACACAAAACCCCCAAAAGCCTGTTGCTAAAGCCATGAACAGTTTTCAATTTTCATGTAAAAGGCAAAAACTGTGGAATGAAACAGGCTCTGAGGGAGAGGTTGTCTTTAACTCCCATCCTGTGTTTCTCCTTAAAGATGCCATGATTCTTACTTCTTTTTTAACTACATAAACCCCGCACTCCATCTTCCCTCTGATTGCCATTACAATTATGAGTTATTTATCCACCAAAATAGTTTTAATTGCCTCATAAGTCATCGCATAGTAGAGTGTTTTTCTTGCCTAATTTCTTATGCAGACTCTTTTTTTTTCAGCATATGTTTGACTTTATTGCAGATTTCCATGCCTAATTCCCAGAGTCTGGCTTCAGAAACAACGGATAAACTACTGAAAGCCGAAATACACTCTCCTTAGTATACTCCTTAGTATATAAGCTTCTCGTTCTTACAGAGCTATTGATTTGTTGTAAATAGGGGCAGTGGTCAATGGTGGTGTTGGGACCTCTGAAAAAGACTTTTTTTTTTTTTTTTTTTTTTTTCCCCATATAGTTATTGTAAGACTGAAGCCCAACACCATTTATACAGCCATTACCTTATGTAGCAGAAATCCCACTCTAATTGGTCGAGGTACAAGAGTAATTCTTGCACATTTCCCATTTCCTTCACTGTTAAAAGATATAAAGAAAATAAGTTTTTGAATATTTGGGCTTTGATATAAACAGAAGTTTTTATTGCAAAGACTGTCAATAAAACAGTCAAGGAATGCTTCCAAAACCTAATAAGGCAACTTAATATATTTACTTTGATGCATCATGTAAGTGAGGGAATTTCTATTCCAGACATCTGATAATGTCTGGAAGGTCAGGATTTTTCATAAGGAACCTGTAATGGTTCCTCGTGGCATACTTTTTCCTGTAAGCATATACAAAAGTGTCTTGCGCATACAGCATGGAAGTGACATACCCTCTTCCTCAAAGCTGCTGGAAGAAAACTATTACATTCCACTCCGTCCTTTCTTCACAGGGAAGGGTGATGAAAACTTAGCATAAGAAAAGAATTGTTATAAGAAATCTCCCTTTTCTGACTGAGTGACTCTGATAAACAGCTATTTAATAAAATGTATAATTCTCACATTCAATGTATATTCATCCTCTCTGGAAACAACTTCAGAGAGGCACCTAAATACATAATCTTCTTTCCTAGACTTAATTAAAGCTCAACTTCTAGTACAGTCATATTTTATGCCAGTACTGTGTTCTTTTTCCACTAATTCATATAATTCCAGATAAAACAAAATAAATAAATGAGAATGCTTTTTTTTTTTTTTTTTCTCCTGGCTAAAAAAAAGAGAAGAAAATTACATTATGTTCCAGCTAAATGTACACCAAAATTTTTTAGTTTGTGGTGATCATTGCTTGGTAGGATAGGGTTTTTTTTAATTCTCCATTGAAAATTTTAATATCTTGTCTGTTTGATACTCTCTGAGCATGATAGGAAAAAAAAAAAAAAAGTAACATCTTTGCATGCTTTCAGTCAAAGGCTCTTTGTGACCTCCAATTACCTCTGTGCATACAGTAATATATACCAGGTGACAAGATGTTTCATAAGAGACTTAAAATGACACTGTGAAAGCTAGGATCCACAGACAGAGAAACTAGCTAAAAAGACAAAGCTGATTATCTCAGGATCTGTACTTACACTTGACTTTTTCTTCTCTTTAAAATCTTCATTCAAATGAACATAAATGATTTGTACATCTTAGCTTGAATTGCCAAAAGGATTGTATAAAAACAAAATCATAAAAAAAAACCCTCTCAGAGAGGCAGTGACATTCTTATACATCAAATTTTGTTTATAACCTGCATTTCCTTCAGCATCTCCAATTTTAATGTCATATTTATTTTAATAGGACACCTTAGGCTGTTTTTACAGGCTGCCCTACAATATACTTCATCAGTCGAAGTTGTTTTGTGGCCACATTGCCTAGCTGACCAGTGAAAGAGCTGACAGTATAGGCGGCCAGGCTAAGCAGTGCAAGGCAGGATGAAGGGAAGATCAATAGGATCTTTGCTGAAACCTTGTAGGAGCTAGGAGCTTGTAGGAGCTTCATTTCACAGAAAAAAAAAAAAAAAAAATAGGACAGTCAGATGAGAAGCTATGGAGATTTGGGACTTTATAACAGCTAATTTTGGAAGATTATGGCTCCCAACAAGAGGAAGAAGTCTCTTTCTTCAACCACAGGTGAACAGTTACAGAAAGGGCGTGTGATCCTGACGGCAGGTTAGAAGGAACAAGTGGAGGTGTTTGTGCTGGCTGAGCTTTATTTATATGTTAAAATCAGTGTGCCATGAGGAGCTAACAATGAATAATTGTAGTCACAGATTCCTTTCTGCAAAAGATGGAGGCACCCATCTTCCAAGCAGACTTGCTGTCCTGGAAAGTTCACTGCTTGCTGGCAGCAAGGTGTGGGATATTGCAGAGTCTGTTGAGACTTCTAAGTATACAAACAGTGGACACATGGCTCTGAGGGTGAAAATAATTGGCCCAGGTAATGTTTTTAGTCCTGCTGGTGGGGTAGAAATATGCTTTTGTTGGGTCAGCTACTGGTTGTGGAGGCAAGGCTTTTACTTAAGAAATCACAGAATATTATTTTGAGGAAACAAAGCTACTGCAGAAAGATGGAACTCTTCTGACAAAGTAAGGAAATTATCTCTGCTAATCATCCTGACAATTGAGTGAAAAAAAGGCTTTAAACTAGATTTGTTAGAATTGAAAACAAAAGTTTGTGAAATGGAGGAATGAGAAGAAGGAAGCATATTGCATCTCACTGTTCACTGAGAAAGCAGTGCACCAGGTAGTCCATATTACCTGTATGTCCATGAGCGTATGCAGCATGGGAGAGGAACAGGAAAAACTAGAAATCCAAGCATAGTCAAAAACATATGACCTCAACTGGGATCAAAGAGACACTGTGGAATATCTCACATAAGTGCTCCCAGTCCTTTGGAAGTCCTTAGGAAGGAGAAGCAGGTGAAAATAAGGATGGAAGAGTTCACCGTAAAGTATCTTTACTTTATGAAGATTTGCTGTAGACTAGATGAGGGGCAGAGTAAGAGCTTATGAGTTAGGATCAGAGGCAAGGCCAACAAGCGGATGTGATGGTAGGTATCTGCTATAACTACTCAGTCAACAGAAAAGGAAAAGATTTCCTTAAAATGTTGGAGGAAGCCTTATGATTATGAAGCTTTGAAGTTATCCGTGCTTTGAACGGGGGCAAGCCCATATGGTCTTCTGAGATCCATTCAAACCTAAGTTATTCTATGAAGTGGAAAAAGAAAATAACACCTTTATACTCATTTTTGTTCTGAGATTTTCAGAAGATGACTCACTGCTAACCAAACATAATTAAACAGCAGCTGCCTCTAAAGACCAGACCTCTAACCTCAGAATAATTACCATGAAGAACATACTAGCACATTGTAAATGAGAAAAGATTTTTCAGAGTATGGCACATTTTCAGCTCTGGAAGGTATACCTAGCTCACCTCAAGCTACAAATTAGGTATTGATAATCCCAGAATATGTAACCAACAATGCTATTACTTGGAGCTTGTTTTACATGCTCTGTGTGCATGACAGATTCATTATAACTGGGATAGAGTTTTTTTTTTACCAGAATTTTAGGAATAATTTTTAAGAGATGAACTTCTTTGCCTCTTGTGTCACATGAATCAAATTTTCATGCAATCCTCAGTAAAATGGGATACATCTAGTTTAGCATGTCAGTGGATTTTAAGAATTTGCTTGTGCATCCTTACAATGAATGGCTTGGTTTGCACGGAGCAGTTTCAGAGCATCTGAACTAGATTAGGTTTTGAATAAAACTAGGACAAAAGTTATTCTTCAGGAATTTATCTTGTTTTCTAAATCACAATTTAAATTAATTTATAGAACCAGAAAAAAGCTAATTCAAATTAAGCTTCCACTGAAAAAAAATGTATATTGCAGGTACTGGTGCTCAGCATTCTGGTCATTCTATACATGTCTTCAGTTTCATATTTCTGCCACCTATTAATATTTTACTTTCCCTCTGAGTATTTCTATTACTAAAAAAGATTGGACAGGACAGTAACTATCAAACTCATTTCTTCTTCACTGTTCAGTTAACACAGCTCCATCAAATTTACAGGAATCTAAAAGTTATTTGACTAGACCATTGGTGTTACTTGACTAGACCATTCTTTATGTTACATGTCTAGAATTATTAAAAGTTAACACTCTTCAGATTCACTCTTTCTCCATAAAATTCTACACACAAATGTCACGTACACAAGCTCTGAAAAGCTTTTAATAGTGTCATATCCTCCATCATAAAATCAGAAGCATTTGTTTGTCTACAATTTTCCATAAGACAAAAGGTAAAATGTAAAGCTGATTATGCTGATAGTTTACAACTCTATGAATAATACAGTGCAACACTGGGAGAATGGGAATCCACTTTTTAGTGGGATGCCGTATCTTATTTTTCACAAGTATTCAGTATTTAGCAGTACAGATTTATAGTGCTGTTGTGTCTGGAAAAGTATACATCCAACAAGGGACTAATCAGTGAGTAGGGATGCTTGAATGGTTAAGTACATTTGCATTTTCTCCACCAACTTCACCTTGACCGCAGGGAAAAAAAAAATCTTTACTTTCTTTCTTTCTACCCCACAAAAGCTGGTCTGGTGCTTCCATTTTTCTTTTCACTTCAGCTGCCTACTACAACACCCGTTCTTACCTTAAGATGTTCAGTCCATCCTTCTCTTCAGTGTGATGCATCATGAGAGGTGCTATGTTGTATGTATGAAACGAAGAACAGAGAGTCTTTAAAAGAGGAATGTTTTATTGAAACAAACATTTTTGGAGAGTCTGCTCCACACATTATTCTAACTGAAAGCAGAATCATCTTATTGTCTAAAGAGGTGAGAAAGAACAGAGGTGCTGCATACAGAGACAGTGGTCACACCCTCTCAGTAGCAGCAGAAAAAGCAAACCTAGCACTTCAAAGATCTATGTTTCACCTTTCCACTGCTTCTTCTTCTTCTGGTAGGACACTAATGCCTGGTGCACAAAATGAATAATCTTATATCACCTGTCCAGAAGTGTTTATTTTGCAAATGACCTTGGTATTTTTATTATTATTTCTATTATTATTATTATACTTAGTTATTGATGGGCCCCTCAAGCATGAGTACAAGCCAAGAAAACTACACTTTCTATGTGATTTTAAATGAACCTGACTGACTGCAGTCACGCCTACTATGAAATAAATTTTTGGGAAAAGTGAGCAAATTCAGATGAAGCTGGAGATAATTGAAATATAAATATACTTATTTAAAAATACTTCTTCAGGCAATAAATATTTATTTTCATCCTTTGTGTCAGCACAACATAGGATGGAAATAGTCTTGCCAGTGCTCTAATTCTCCCAACACTGATGTGTATCTTAAGACCTCAGAAGCAGAAGACATTCCTAGGCAGATCCAGCAGCTGCATAAAAGATTCAGCCAAAGCAGAAGCAGATATACATCTTCATAGGTAGTGGATACTAGCAGTATTTTCCAACTCTAGCTTCATTATTCCCAGCTGAGGATCTTCCTCCTCATGCTCTTGAGGCCTGTGTTTCCAACCCCTCCC
Organism: Chrysolophus pictus; assembly: GCA_037305975.1. Lineage (NCBI taxonomy): Eukaryota > Metazoa > Chordata > Aves > Galliformes > Phasianidae > Chrysolophus > Chrysolophus pictus. The sequence goes on from CM074578.1 coordinate 46,223,123, forward strand.
GTCTTCCTCCTGCTAGTCTTCTTGAGCCAGCTTCATTTATTCTGCTTGCCATATTCTCCTTTACTTGTCTTTTTCCACAGCTTCTAATGTTTTCTACAGTTTTCTAACTAACTAAATCACTTGTACTTTGTATACAGCTAGCGTTTACCAAATTTTAACTATGTGTTTAGAAAAAAGAAAAAAAACTTCATTTGTACGTTCTTGGCATTACCTAGAGCCTCTAGGTGTTTTGGCAATGTTCTTGAAGTAAGAAATAAACTATCAATAGATAGCAAAAGAGGTTGAGTTCAGTTTTCAGAGAAAATAAAAAAAAGGCATTGTCCTTGATTGTCAGTCATTTTGTTATGTTTCTGCTGTATCTCTGCATCTGATACCAGTTTCAGGTTTCTACAACTGTTGTTTCATGTTCTGTAACTTTAGAGTATCTCTATGTCATGGCAGGATTCCCAGTTACAAGCTGAGTCTGATAGCTTTTGGGCTGGATATTTCTCTAGTCCACAGTAAGAGAAAATTATTTGTGAGAGACAATTCCTACACTTACGTTATACAATCTATAACTCTTAGTCTCCAAAGACTTTCAGTGACATAATCAAAAATATCCTACAAGAGTATGTTACACAGTTGTCCACAGCATGAACCACGTTACTTGAAAAGTGATAGAAAACACTTGTGCCAGTAAAGATTTAATTCTTATGTGGCTTTCAAGGCCCTGCACAATGACAAAACCTTTGGGGCTGACAGACAATGAAATTCAACTTGGATTATTTACCCTTTCTTTCTTAAAAATACACATTTGTCAAATTGTGCCTTTAGTGGTTCTTTATCTTGAAGAAAATCTAATGGAGACTATGATTAAGAGCGTTATGGTCTACAGCCCCAGGCAGCAACAAAGAAATGATCACTAAGGTGATTCCATTCACAAGACTGGTTAACGAATCCCATGCAGTTCATGAAATAACTGAAGGGGATACATGGCAGTGGAAATAAGAAGGATGATATCTTTGTTTACTCACAATGGCTTTTGAAATTCTAACCCAGAGAAAAATGACTCTCAGGCCCAACCTTTATAAAATAAAATTAGTCTGACTAAATATATGGGTTTTTTTATCTTCAAAATTTTTGAGAAAGAGTCAATCTCTCTTTGGAGTTTTCATGCCTTGTGCATTACAGTTTGCTTTTTTATTGACACTTGTTTATCGTGTATTTTAGGTTGCATCGAGTATTTCAAGTCTGTTCCATTAATGAAGAGATAAATGAGCTTTCCTCAAAATCTCAAATCCTGGCAAGGTCACTCGTGGTAAGGTCTGACAGAGGGGATAGGAAAGGAAGAAGGTATAGAGCTAGGCCAGGCATAAATGTTAGGATTGCTGCCCATCCAGAGCAGTATGTTGCCCCTGGCAGCTGTCAGAATTATCTGTGCCAAAAGCCAGATCTACATCCTCTAGATAAGGACTAGCAGATAATTTTAAGTACAAGTGAGTGGAAATTATAGCAAATACCCAGAAGCTGACTTAAGGAAGGAGTAGTTGTTATGGTTTCTTTCAACATAATTTTTAACTTTCATTGGGCAGGAACTGTCAAAAAGGTGTGTGGTCTGAAGTGCTTGGGTCTTTACTTCAGGGTTAAATGATGTGATTTTTTAAAAAAATCTTTCATTTGTGACAAAAGTTAGCAACTTCATCAGTGTAATAGATAACAGTTGCATTTATCTTTGCCTTTGTTCCCTTCTCTATAGTGAATTGCTCAGGTAAGATCAACTTGCAATTATATTTTGAAATATCTTTAAAAATGCACTCCCACAGGATTTAAAGTCCCTTAATATTCTGAAGACGGAACAACACATTATCCTGAGATAACCTTACAGTATGGCTTTACGACACATTGACAGAGCTGCATTCACAGTATAGATGGATTTCTATTCACTGTCTATTAAAGGTACGCATACAAGCAGTGTTCATGGTGCATCTATGACCTCACACATGCACAGTTCCTTAGTTTGTGCTGATCTATTCTTCTGCTCATGCCCTGAGTGGTGTTTCGCACAAAGGGTGTCAGACAGCTCACTCTGGCCCCCATGTTTTTGTCCAATACCATTCAAGGGTTTGGTCATCAACTGTGTAAGAAGCCTCCTCATGTGAGAACTGAAATGCTTGAAAGGACGTTCTTCTCCAACAGCTCAAATAAATGCATTCCTGGAGATAAGGACAGTCCTTCTGAAAGTGGAATGTTGAGAGATGTACTTTTCATCAGAATCATTTAGGCAACTTACACTATTTTGTGAGGCTCTTACATAGTATCACTTATGTACTTTCTTTTACTAACCAGGTGGTAGATATGGAGCTTAACAAAACCAGAATCTGTTTACCAGTTCTAGAAGCTAAAAATAAATTAACTAGTACAACCGGCAGCTGTCAATAACAGAAATGACCCTAAAGCAAACCATTCACCCGGAGCAGAATCACCACCAGTAAACTCAAAAATGTTGTGACTTATAAAATATCTGGGGCTCTCAGTGTGAGCTGCAAAGCAGATTCACAAAATATTTTGCAAAATAAAAGACACCTCTGATCCCCATCAGCCTTTAAGTCTGACTCTCCTGGCAACCATGAGAGCAGGATCACTCAGAGCTGAACTTGGGAGGTGAAGAACAAGGTTCCATTGGCTAATAGCAAAAGTGCTCAGGTGTTTTAGGAACATCTCAGAAAAATATGAAGCATAGAAAGAAGAGGCAATTTCTTCTGTAAAGAGTTTCTTTTTTTGACTACTTTGCAATACTGCTTGGTTTTGCACGTGTGTACATCTACATGTATGTCTCCAAGTTTAACAAACGTAAGTGGTTCCTTTAGCAACATTAAACAAAACAAACAAACTAAAAATAAAAAATCCTGAAAAAATATAAACATCTGGTTTTCTAATATTTCACCATCATTATCCTCAGTATTTTGGTTATCTTTTAGTTTTCTTCCCAGTTGAAATCATGTCTGCAAAGAACAAATTTCTCTTGTTTCTATCACACATACATGTAAACATACAGAGACAATGACTAGCATACTACAATGAGAGTAATATCTGATTGAACGTCTGATGGGATTGAACATCTGACTGTTGTTATTCATGCATTACCAGAAAATAAAAAAAAATCAGGCATAATGAAATGTATTTAGGAAAGTAAAATGGTTGAGGTATTGGATGGGGACATTTAAAGGAAAGGAACCATTTGTCTAATTTTGCCAATAAAATAAAATAAAATAAAATAAAATAAAATAAAATAAAAATAAAAATAAAAACACTCATCAGGATGAACAATGTATTAGAAGCACATAAGTAATACCTTCTCTAAATCTTTTCTTGGCTTCCAGTGCTGTTGGAAAGTGTCAGTTCTTCGTCATGTCTGCTAAGCACATTCGGGGAGGGGGGAATGGGGTGGAGAAGAAAAGAAAGAGCAGAGTGAACTTAATCTTGGAATCCTTAAAAAGTCGCCTGCATGCTTTTTTCTAGCCTCTGGTGCAGCAAACCATGTTGCTATGGTAAAATGGGTCAGAGCAGTAAGCAAGTTAGCTTGTGCAACAAAATCAGACTCCTGGTGCAGTGATGGGAGGCACAGGCCAGAGCAGACAGTAATCTACAGCTGAATCTAGGTCACTGGGGTGCTTTGTAGCTGCAGCTGTCCGTGTGGGACTGTGATCTCCAGCAGGGCTCACAAAACTATCATGACGGCTGGGCTCCTGCTCAACGGTTACCAGTGTACTGTGGGAGCTGCTGCTTTGTCTCCTTGAGAAACAAATTATAATTTTAGATTTTTTAATTATGGATGCATATGCAGGCAGCATGTGTCTGTGTATTATGTATGCACACTTATTTTAAAATAAAACATACTCACCAGGCACATGGCCCATATTTTGGGAACCCATTACACAAATTAACATTCACACTCCAAATGATCATTATCACATATTTATGGGAACTATGCATCCCACTCCATGAAGGCTATAAAGATCTGCAAGCACACATAAAATGTATTTTCCCCAGCATACCTAATGAATCCCCCCTCCTCAGACAAATGCCCTCCCAAAAAAGCCTGGGAAAAGAAAAAAGGCTTTTGAGAATGTCAGGGAGGTCGTCCCACAACTCAGTCTCTCACATCCCCCCACAAACGTATGCTGATACATCCATCAGTAATCTATATAGGTCACTCCAAAACTAATATCTCCTATTTATTTCCATGGAAACTACAACAGGTACAAAGAGCACAATAACACTATTTGAACAAATTGAACAAAGTGCTATTTTTTTAACATAGTCACCACTATTAGCTATGTATTTTTGCCAGCAATGAAGAAGAGCCTGCATGCTGCACTCATAAAAACATGCACCGGTAGAAGAGACCCACTGTTTCATAGCTGCTATGACAGCATCACTGCTAGGAAAATGTTGCCCATGCAGTCCATCTTTCAACAGTCTGAATGGTTGGAAGTCAGAAGGCACCAAATCCAGACTACATGGTGAGTGTGGTAGAACAATGTAGCCAAGATTGGCAAAGTGCTCCACAGCCTTCACACTGATATGAGGCCTGGTATTACTGTGTTACAAGAGAAAAGTTATCTACTTCTCTGGCCTGACTCTGGAAGTTCAAGCACTTAGCTTAGCCAGCATCGTGATGTAGCAGAGTTTGTGGTTTATCCAAGCTCCAGGAAATTCAGAAGGATCATCACTTTCCTATCCCAAAAGACAGTGCACATGACTTTACCTGCTGAGGGCTGCATCTTGAACTGTTTCTTTGATGGGGAATTCACATGACTCCACTCCATGGACTGCCATTTTGACTTTAACTTGTTGGTATTACCATTCATTATCAGTAAAGATGAGATTCAGGAAACTTCAGCCTCATATTGGTTCAATAGGTCCTGACAAACTTGCATATGGTGTTCTTTCTGTTTCTCTGTAAGCATTCTTAGGACCCACCTGGAGCAAACTTTGCACTATTCCAGAGTTGCCCCCATCATTTCCAATGCATTGAAGCATATATTCAGCTCCATACATAGTTCCCTGGTTATAATCCACTGATTCACATGGATGAGCTGATTGAGATGCTCTTCATTTCACCGTGTGACAGCTGTGAGTGGCTGTCCAGAATATGGCTCATCTTTCATGTCACTGTTGCCAATGCTGAAATGCACCATCTATCACCTCACTGTGCTCACATCTACTGTTTGGTCTCCATAAACATTCAGCAAGCATCTATGAATGTCAATGGGAGCAATTCTTTCTACATGGAGGAATTCTATGACACATCTTTACTTCATATGCACTTTCATATCAGACACCATTCTGTCAGACTATCCTTCTGCTGCTCTCTGTCACATGGCAACAAAATGTAATGGAATACTGTTGGGAAGGTTCAACTTCTACTGCCATACTACTAACATATTCCTCTGACATCTAAGCCAATATAATAAAAAAGGAGGAATTAATTTAAGAGCAGCCCTCATTATAGTTTACTCTTCTGTGATTGTTTTTTTGTTTTGTTTTGTTTTGTTTGTTTGCTTTCTTTAAAAAAAAAAAAAAGGAGAATTACAATTGGTTAATAAAAAGCCAAGGAATGGAGCCAAATCAGGAGCATAAGTACGCCAGCATACCCCCACTGATGCTGAAGGAAGTGCAGAACATTAACTAGGCTCCAGGATGGACACATCTGAGTCCTCATCTGAGAGGGGATGCAAAATGACCCATAACAGGGATTCACTCAGAACACAAGAAGGACATCAATATACACGACAAAGTGGGTACTTTTTCAGTACACAGGCTATGGTGTCACTGGGATTTTTTGTCTTTGTCCTTTTTATGTTGAGAAATTCTGTCTAGAAAAACAAGGTTTTGCTGGATACTCAGCAGAGATTCTAGATACATCCCCTGCATGCAGATGTGTCAGCCTTCAGTGGATAGGGTGAGATGAGAGCTCCCAGGCAGAGCAGATTTGCTGTACATGCAGTGATTGAATCCACAAGAAGCACATGTGGGGCTGCAGCTCCCCAGGAGCCTTAGCTTCATGGCATATGTGATGAATAGTTCTTATCTTCTACACATTGTAGGTCTGACATACCTAATGCCAAATATGTCACTGTCATATCTCTGATTTTTTTTTTCTGTCTTTTGTAACAACCTGGCAGAGACTTACAGGTAAAAAGTGTTAGTAAAATAACTAAATATTTGGGTTTGGATGTGGCTTTGGGACAGTACTGGATAGATGTGGTACTGGATAGATGTGGCTTCTCCCTGTGATAACCACATGACAGTAGATGTTTCCACTTGAGGCAACTACACTGGACCAAGCACAGCCGGTGACCCTGTTTTTTGTCGTTGTCGTTGTTTTCTTTTTTCACATCTTTCTTACTGTGTGAAGATTTTTTGCCCATTTCCAGCAAGGATGAGGGCAGAGGAAGTAGGAGGGACAACAATAATTCTGAGTCTCAGAATCAGTGGCGTTCTGCAAAAATCTGGTATGACAAGGAAATTCTTGTTCTGAAAACCCCTCATGCTTGCTGAGAATAGAAACGTGATAGAAATAATTAGACCAGGACTAATCCATGACAAGGTCAACATCCATAGACAGAAGAGGCATTAGAGTTTATTCAACGAACTAAACAATTAAAATCAATTATGCTTTCCTAGAAAACATTTAACAATCCATATTTTTAATGGAGGTATTTCAGCCCTCATGCAAAAGGAAGGTTTCTTACGCAGCTGAAGACCAACTTTTAGAACTGTGCATGACAAGAAGCTGGTGGCCAGAGCAAACTGATACTCTATGTAAAAAGCGCCACTATGAATATGGCCAGAAGAATAAGTTGGTATAAACTAAGGAATAGTGTGCATCTATGAGGTTAAGTCACAATCACTGCATGTGTTCATAACTTTCCAGATGCCTGAGAAAAGATGCAATAGGAAAAGACCATATTTCCAATGTCACTTTGTAACTGAAGTGAAATCTCTCATTTGTTCGTGCAAAACTAGTAGCATTATTCAACACACTGGGCAACTGCCTGTACTATTGAACAGCAGCACACACAAATATCTTGCAAGTGCTGGAGGTAGGTACACGTATCATACATAAGCAGTACAATGCATTCATACATTTATTCAAGAAGGATGTACCAACAAGCAAAAGGAAACGAGAAAAAGATGTCACGATATGTTCAAGGACAGCTTCCTGTCCCGACAGGCATTCAGTACTTTTCCTCTTCTCTTAGCAATAAGAAAGATTTTTTGCATCATAAAAGCCTTGACATTCTGTCACATATACTTCACCCTTTTTTTTTTAATTTCCACCAAAACTTTTTTTTAAATGCTTCAGCATTCTTCTCCATGATTATTCAATGATACATGAATAGTTCAGGAAACTCATCTGATAAAGCCAAATGATGGAAATATTTGTCTACCAGGCATTGTCTCAGTAAAGCAAACATCACTTTGTTCAAAGGAGAGTCAAATTTATCATTGGTTAAGCATTCTGCATATGAGATTTATGCCTAATATCACCAGCAGACTCATTAAAAGATATCCCCAGAGATATAAAGATCTGCTTTTGTGTTGATAAAATTCTTTTCATGCCACTGAGACTCCAATAGCCAAGTCTAGAGAATGACAGGCATGGAGAGCAGGCGGGGAGGCTTACCTGGGTGGAATGAAAGTGAGAGAGTTGTGATTTTCATATCATCATTATATAAACAGCATACAATCTACAGTTTGATTTCGATCAAGTATGTTCTGAAAGCATTTTGCCTATAACAGCATGCTTACAAATATCTGTGAATAAAACAGAGGAAAACAAAAGCAAAAAAAAAAAAAAGCTGAGAAGTAAAAAAAAATCATTTCATAATTCTGGCATGAATATAATTTTATATTTGCAAATACCTTTAGCCTTCCTGTTTCCAAAAAAAAGACAGTAAATCACAAACTCAGGGGACTCCACAGCCATTTACCAAGTGGAAGGATCCCAGGGTGTGGGGAGGGAGGAACAGTTTTATGGGCAGAAAGTAAACATTCCATGGAAGCAAAATCACCAGATAAATCCCAAGCTGCAGTCAATCTGCACATTCCACTGTTAAAGAGCCATGAGTTCCTGATAAGGAGCCGTTTTCTTACCCCTGGCAAACTGGCAATTCATGGAAAAGACCTAATTAACTGCAATGTATTGGAAGAATTTAATGAAGTACCTGACAAGCTTCTGTCACGCTCCCTTCTCAGAGCAGAGTGGAGTGGTCATCACTAGAGAAGGGCTGCAGGAAAGGCTCTCTGATAAACATTCTTCTTGTTTTTTGTGTTTTTTTTTTTCTAACCATAAAAAGTGGGAACTGTTTTCAAATGAAGAACAGAGGGGAAGGGAAGGGAAGGGAAGGGAATGGAAAGGAAGGGAAGGGAAGGGAAGGGAAGGGAAGGGAAGGGAAGGGAAGGGAAGGGAAGGGAAGGGAAGGGAAGGGAAGGGAAGGGAAGGGAAGGGAAGGGAAGGGAAGGGAAGGGAAGGGAAGGGAAGGGAAGGGAAGGGAAGGGAAGGGAAGGGAAGGGAAGGGAAGGGAAGGGAAGGGAAGGGAAACTAGCTGGATAAATAATTTCTAGAGCAAAACTTTTATTCAGGCTTTATCTAAATGAAATACAGATAAGACTTGCATAAATGTGGATCCTGTAAGATGATGCCCAGATGCCCATGAAAAGACGCATCTTCCGTGTTGAAAAATGTCATTATAATGGGAGCAATATCATATATATAGTCTTCTCAACTGGAAGAAAAGTAGAAACACCAAACACTTGAATGCACATGGAAACTTTAGCATTCATCTCCTTGTCATTTAGTAGATACATTATTCCTCCATATTTTGTTACCTAGAATGAAATACCAGGAAGATTAATTTAACTGTTTTTATAACTAGCAACTATGTTGGAGGATGCAAACATACATATGATCTACTTTCCATCCTGAATCTCAGGACTGTTCATGTGTATACTACAGTATATGTTGTCTTATATAATATAATGTCTAATATAATATTCATATGACATTATGAATTTCATCAAAAATTCTGTTTTCCACTGAATCTTAGTACTTAGTGTAACTGTGGACTCCTCTCTTGTTTACAGATATCAAGGAATGCTTTAACAGAGCAATTATTGCCTCATACCACTGTGAATACTGATGGGGTGGAAAAAGGCAAACATCTGAAGCACGCTCCTGTCTCTGGAATGTGTTAGGAAAAGACCAGTCCCTCAGTCCATAAAAAGGATTAAATCCCTTTTTCTACAAAATGAACCCTTTGGAGAATCTTCAGTACTCATGCAAATACTATTTCAAGAGATTCTTCAGCAAACAGGCAAGAAGTTTTCTATGAATATACCAAAAACTGAATGCATGACAAAAATTCAGCCATTAAGTGTGTAAATTGAGGGTACTATGGCAGTTACAGTCAATCAGTAACAGTTTTGACTCAGTAAATGACTACAAGGTCCAATGGTAGCAGATACCTGCTGTAGGAGTATTATCTCTGGTATCTCCAAACTTTTTCCTTTGGAACTCTTCACAGTGGGCTATGGATAAAATCAGTAGCAAGTTGACAAAGGATTTGAAATAAACAGAAAAATTGCTAGAGCACACTGGCCTTGGTACAGAGAATTTGTGTTCTAGCTGTGCAAAATAAACTAATGAAAATTTTAAATAGAAATACTTAAGGTAAAACATAATGTCTGGCAAGATTACTGGGGAGGAAGTATCTCATGTCATCCATGTGGAAGTCTCCAGTTGGAACAAAAGCTTCCTTAGCCACTCAGTAAAGTGACTAAAGTTATAAACATTTATATCACAGTTAATTTACTTTAACTCTCATTTAGAAAGCTTCTGTTGCTCTGTTAGAGGATGCTGCTAAATGTCATATTCACAATTCTGGAAAGTTACTGTCAACACTTTGCTATGAATGGGTATTAATTAATATTAAATTGCAAGGACTTCCATAAAATTTTAATGGATACCAAAAGGCAAAAAGAGAAAAAGGGGAAAAAAAACTTTAAAAAAAAAAAAAAAAGGAAAAAGGGTTTGTCTTCTGTGTTATTACAGAATGGTTTTTCACTTAAAAAATCCAAAATTGCCAAGAACTACCTCAGCTAGTAGCCATTTGTTTCAAGCCAATACTGACTCGTGTCATATAATGAGGGAATATTAGATTTGGTAATCTCACTGACACATGTTAGGTCAGCATCGCCAAGAAACACAGAACTGTCTCCTAGAAATAACCCTTCTCATCATAGCTGCATTGCATGGTGCCTAAGAAAACTGAATCTCTAATGAGAACAGTGGCAGGAAAAAATCTTCCTCAGACTTTTGGAGGAGGAAGGTGGCAGACAGTGATAGAGATGATAGTAACACTTCCAAAATTTCCTGAAAGTATATTTTGTTGATCAGAAACTGAAGTCAATAAAATAAATGGAGACTTAAATTTGATAAGCAAAGTTGCTGGAAAAAAAAAAAAAAAAAAGAAAGAAAAATTAAATGTTATGATCAGTTCAGTAATGTCAGACTGTTGAAAGCCTAATGGAAGCCATTTGTGACTTATTCAACTCTTTCATAAGAGTAAATAAGGAAGAGAGTATAACAGTGAGAATTGCAACATGAAAGAACCACATAAAAGAGACATGAGTCAGTTATAACACAAGATATCAAATATGGACAAAATAAAGGCTGGTTTAGCAAATTAATAGGCCTGAAAATTTTAAAGATTTTGTAAAAATTGCAGAGGATTCTAATATATAGATAACTATCAGAGATTGAGATAAGAATAGTTGAAGAAGAGACTACAAACTATGTTTAATGGATGATGTGATCAATATAGTATGAAAATTACCTAGAGCAATCATGCATCAAAGACTGGTTGCCTCTAGAATTCAGTCCACCTTCCACCCAGAGACATAATGAATCCAAAAAATAAAAAGTGAAAACACTTTTAAAAGAAAAAAAAGGATCTTTATGTAATGTGGATATAAGATTATTCTTTGAAAAGCAGTTTTGAAAGATAACTATGTGTGAAACAAAGATATGAGATTGAGAGCAAGAAAAGATAAAATTAAACCTTTTTTACTATTAGCCTATAATTGTGGAGTGATACAATGAGTTAGAAAAATAAAAAATCTATAAAGTAAAAGCATACTCAGTTTTAAGAGAGGATTTATCTATGGAAGACTCAGACATTGGAAAGCAGTGAAAAATATTTAAAATGGTAATGGACAGTGACATACCAAGAAATGTTAGCATTTTAATTGTGTATTTATGAAAAGGAAGGAATAAACTAATTCCAGTACTTGAAAAATTAAATTACGTGAGAAAATGGAGATCAGAAATAGCTCCAAGGAGAAGAGGACAGTCAAATGTCAGTTATCTACAATCTACAAAATGATAATCTGCTACAGACTTAATAAAATTTGTTAAAACTCTTTTAACAAGTAACAGCAAAAATAGATTTCTGTCAATGTGCATAAAGTCATATACACAGGGTTAAATTAATTTTGAAGATCTAGGAAAATGTGATTATATAAATCAACACACTATGACTGTGAATGTCAAGAAATTTTAAATAATCAGTAATAATTGTTATGAAGCAAGAAATTAAGGCACACACAAAAAAAAGTAAGGAAGCTTCTTATTTTTCTATAAAAAATACCTAGCTTATAAAACTGCCATGAATGTTGCAGTTCCATGAATTCATCTTAGGAAAAATTCTGTACCACCACAAAGGAAGACTCCTGTACTTGTCACCTTCAGCCACCTCCTTCTATGTCTGTTTATTTGAATCTAGTATTCCCCTGGCATTTCAGCAAGACTATTCAAGTCACTAAACTCAGAGAAAAGTAATTTAGAACAGAATAATTTTTCAGCTTATTTAGTCAGCTGAGTCCATTCATCAAGTAGTTAAGAAACAGAGGTGGCACAAAGAATTCAAAGAACAGAAAGAGGTGCTCTCTTTTTGCTGACAGTGAGCTACTAGATTTTCTCTGTTCCTGTCAAATAGAGCCATACTCTGAGAATGACCAACCTAAAGACATATAAGACCAATACAAGGATATTTTTCTTAAGCAAGAGAACTAGACAGAGAAAGACACAGAATGAGAAGGTATGGATTTATAATATAAGCGTTAAGGGAAACCACAGAATTTAAATGGTTAATCTGAAAAAAAAAAACCAAAATCTATAAGAAATCACATACAGGACATATCTGCAGGTTCTGTTATCTTTAGTGGGATGTTAAAGTTAGGATGATAGACATCAAGTGAGAACCTCAAGAAAAATTATTCCTACAGTTAGACTTCTTGACTGATTCAAGAGGCAGTGGAGAAATCATGTGGAATCTGACTCAATTTTTCAAAGCAGGATCTGAAAGAAGAAATATTCCCTTGGTCTGAAAAGATAAAAGTAAATTTTGAAGAGATTTCACATCTACGGTGTATGATACCAGGAAAGAGAAGAAATTGCAAACAGGAAAAGAAAAAGGCAAAAGAAAGACAGTTCTTCTTAAAGCAGAATAGTCAGTTAATAATATTGATCATTACGCTGCAAAACTAACCAAAGGAACTAGATAGTGTGAATGTGACAAAGAGTATAATTAGAAATGAAATTATTTGGTGAACAGCAGAATCAAAGGAATGTCACTGTGAGAAACTGACCTGACACCAAAAAAATGAGGGAATGGTTTCAGTGCTATGAAACAGAACTGGAAACTAAGTGTTAGCAGATAGTAGAAAGACTGAGATGTATCTGGTACAAAATGGAAGTCAGAAAGTTTGAATAGGAAGGTTAATAATCTGTAGAGTCAACAATAGCCAATACATGTGGAGGCAGTCAGAGCAGAAGGGCTGTGTGTTACTGTGTCTCCTAAGAAAGTAACCTTTTTGCAGAGGCTATGTGATCCTTCTTAGAAATTGCAGAGAAAAAATTATAATCTGTTCAAGAACAGAAAATAAAGAATTAAGTTCTGATTATGAGTCAGAGTCAAGCTTAACTATCTTATTTCATTTGCTTGGTGAATGTTCGTAAAAGAAGCCTAAAAGGTAATACTTGTTGTTTTTCTTCCAAATGAATGATGAATGAATTTTGAAATAAATAGTAGAGCTGATTACAGTGTAATTTCTGGAAACACAGACAAATATATTGTGACACATAACTAAATGGTGACTTGCCTGGCTCAAAATCAAAACAAGTCTTAATTTATGCAGTAAGCATGAAATGAATCCATGCAGTGAAGTCATACAAGCACTTCTGTAGGAGAATAAATACCATCAAGACACTTCAAAATAATGGGACAGGAAGCTTCCTGCTGGCTTGTTTTGAAGGACAGTCTACAGATACAGAAGATCAAAGGATAACTCAAACCTAGGGGAGTTCCTTTCGCTTAGAGAAGGAACTTCCTTCAGAGGATGACCCAGCTCAGCTAGTCTATGTTTCTGTCCTGAAACACTAGGCAGAAGATATATCTTATTGTATAGAGACCCGAGCCTTTTCAAGGAAAACCTATCCTTGATGACTACCTTCTGTGATAGACTGTCTCATTACTACAGCTTTTTATCAAATATCAGCCCAAAATATTTGAATAAATAAATTAGGAGTTAATAACCTTTTTTTAAGAACAGGTAAGACGAATCTGTCTTCTTCAAGATTTTTAAATTTTTTCTGGATAACTCCCTGATATAATACTCCTGTATCCTGGTGTTATTTAAAGGCTAGTCTTATTTCAAGCAGGAGATCAGTCTAGACAGCCTCCAGAGCTCACTTATGATCTAAATTATTCTATCATTGAATGATTTTATCTGCCATGGGAGCTTATGAAGACCAGATTTTAAAGTCAATGTCTTTAGGAAAACTAAATCAGAAACAAAAAAATGTTTGGAATGAATCTGAACAACAACAAAAAGTTTGTTTCTTTAAGAAATGTTTAATTCATTCCTTCAAACTAAGCTAATGCACTGTATTTCAGAGAAAAAATAATAATCTTATTTTTATTCATTATTTTTTCTTGTGAAGAAGGTGTCCTAGACATCAGACTATGAATATTTTATTCTCATATTTTTGGTTGGTTTTCTATTTTCAGTAAGCACTTTCTGGACCAAGGACAGAAACCCAGGTGTTGCATCTCCTCAGGAAACGGACTAGCCATTTGACTAGACAGCTAGTATCATTTGCCTTGCTACTCTATGCATGTATTTTGAAGAATTTTACAGAGCGGTACAAAGCTACTGGAGAAGGAAGGTAATTTCAGGATGCCCAATGAGTTTATCACAGGCCGTATATTGTAATAGTTGAATGAAGGAGATACGAACTTGACAGCCCCGTGCCTTATTTCCTTTATTAGAAAGAGTGTTGAAAACAGAGCCATAATTCATGTTCCATTCAGTAAATAAAGGCATTTTAATTCCGTACTGAATCTAGCCTTCAGGAATGTCATTGTATGTCCTGATTTCTGTACAGAGTTCCCTGGCATGGTTAGAAAACCATATAAGGAATCAGTGTGAAATGAGGTCATTTATGTCTTTTTAATAAACTATTGATTTGGTCACTGCATTCACAAATAAAGATGAACATATATTTGTACATGCAAAAATGCCTGGAATGCTTTTCTGGAGAAAATCTTCTTTGACTGCTTAATTTAAACATGATAAGTGTCTCCTTATTTTCAGGTGAATGAGAGCCACAAGTTCATTTGTTTGTCATATTCTCTCTTTGATCCCTCATTGACTGGTATGATTGATTGTCCTTTTCCAGACAGTCTTATTTTCCCTTCATTCACTTGGAACCTAATTCAATTATGGACAACAGTAAAACATTCAGACATTTTAACATGCATACATTTGTTCAGTGTTGCTCTTTTCAGAGGAATGATTTCTGCCATTTTCCTCAGATGAATTCTCTTTAATACCACAGGAATGCTGACTTCTAAAATTATAGCTTTATGTTGGTGCCTTTGATGCTATGTATCAATATTTTTCATTCTCAGCACTTCCCACAAAGATACTTTCAAGGATGCTGAGCCTCAAAAAATGACTGTTGCCATTCTTGTGAAATTAACCACATGCAAAATAAAAGATTATACTTTATATAGACAATTTATCACTTCAAAATAGAAACACACTGCTCCAAACCAATGCTGAAGTTAATTTCATTATATTTAATGGAGTTACTCCAGGACTTCAACTAACTGCATAAAACTATGAAGGAAAAAAAGAAAAAAGAATTTAGACAAGCTGTGTTCCCGACCATGTGAAAGTAATAACAGAACTTATCTAAATAACATACTGCTTAGCTTAAGAGTATACGTGTATTGTAATCATATTTTCCAGCATACAACTGTAGCCCAGAAGTACATGTACAAAAAGAACAACTAAACAAATAATCACGTTTAAGCTCCTAAATATAATCTAACTTTTGAAACATGAATGATAAACATAAATATCTTAGTTAGAAATGTAAGCTGTGCTATCTAAAAGAAAATAGGCTTGACAATAAGCAGATTAATAAAATAAAAATCAAATTTTGATTCAAGAGACAAAATGAAATAGGTATACTGTATGCCTGTATCTAACTGTTCTTGATGTTGAATGAAACAACCATTGGAGAAGGTCCTTGGTGAGATGAAGATAGGAGCTCAAGACTTCAGCCTTTCCCAGGCAAATGCATCAACTGAAAGTAAATTAGTATCTCTCCCATTCTGTCTTCAGGAGGGAAATAGACTGTTTCTCCTGCTTCTCCTTCCTTGAATGAAGCAAAAAAAAAAAAAAATTATCTCTCTGATTAGAAGCAAACAGCTAGGAGTGAAGGTGATGTCACTTTGAATATATTCAGTAGAGGACCCTTTAGATGCACTGAAGTCTCCTAACCCAGAAGTCTCAAGATAATTTTCATGAAGACTATGGTAAGCAGATGCAAACAGTAGTACCTAACTGAAGGATATATGTTATCTTGTAATTGTATTTATGTCAATACCACTCTGCTACTCACAATCAAAAAGAGAAAAAAGTTGATCTGAATGTTTTAGAACAGACACTGTAAAGACAAAGAAAATGCTAGAAAAAAGAAAATGCCTTTTGCTGTAACAAGTTCTTTGACGCTTTTCAGAAAATGTGTTAAAAAAAAAATACAGTGCAGATGGAGGAAATGATTCAGGCAAAGGCAAATGGGGCAGGAATGGCAAAGGCAGAAGTAGCAGGAGCACCCCTGATGTGACATGCTCAGGCACAGCTTCTAGACCTGGGGCTTTACTGCTGGCGCTTTCATCCTACTCTCACCTCATTCATCCCTGTGCTGTGTGGAATCCTCGTAACAGCCATGGTGAAGAAAATGGCAAAGCCCAAAGGGAAAAATGAAAGGGCTCTTTTGTGATTTTCCCTTTTTCAGCCTTGTGGGAGATTGAGACTGAGCTTTGTCACAGGCTAGTGGCCTGTGACAGTGGTCTAGGGAGATGAGCATTCTCCAAGCAACAAGGCACAAAGAGAGAGAAAGAACTGCTGTAATCAACTGGGGAAGAGAATGGAATACCTTATTTAACTTTACTGTAAATATAAAAGGGAAATATGATTCTTAATTGGAATAATCATCTGTCTCTGATGGGAGACAGCCCTATTTCAATATTTCCTGTAAAAAAAAAAAAAAAAAAAGGCCTGCAGGACTGTGAAGCTAATTTGAACCCCTCCCTCAAAAAGTCTCACAGTAAAACTTTCCAGCATGCTCTGCTTAAGCTGTTCATACACATCACCTACCGCAGAAATTTCTTAGGTGGAAACCCTACCATTGTTTACAGTTTGCACTCTGATAGTTAAGGACAGGAAGGAAAAAATGCCACTAAACTAAGTGAAATTAGAGGGGGGGTGGGGGGGATTATGAGGGCAGAAAGTGATGAATCAGACTGATATTTTGGAAGAGTTACTCATGTCTAAGGACTGTTAGGTCAGTTCTTTAAGAAAGCTTCATACTGCTATGTTTTGACTTAAACATGTTGATGACAATGAGTAATCCTGATACGCTTTTTAGGAGAAAATGTGAGAATCTAAGGGAATTCCTTTAGAGAAATATACAGTGGAAAAAAAGCCACACACATTCCCCACCAAACAGGAATGGACCACTGCCCAAAAGGAAGACAACCTGAGAGCAGATATTTTGCTGCAAGTACTTTTGTGTATGTTCAACTGCCCGTGAAAGAAAGGGAAAAAGTATAAAAGCCAACCCAGGAGACAGAGAGGGACTGGGTTGTGGGAATAGCCTGTGGGCACTAGCTGAATGTGGTCTTACAGGACTGTGAGAGTATGTGCCAAGAAATGACTGTTCTGTGTTGTCCTGCAGGCATATGAAACTTGTGCATTCCCTGCAAACATGACTCCACTATTCAGGTCTAGTTCTACCACCAGCTTTGCCTTTTTGAAGAGAAACTATCTGAAGAAACACAACATTTGATTAACTTCAAGTGTTTAAACAGGCCAGCAATTCTGCTATGATAAAAATGTCCTGAAATATTTTTGTTATCTCTAGTATTCAGTTTTTCTATTACATTTACATGATAGTGTTTGTTTTACATCGACAACATCATGTTGAGATGTTGAGATGTTACATATGTATGTGACATTGTACAAGAACAATGATGTTCAGAGAAAAGGATTGGACATGCTTATATTGAACTCACGGATGAAAATCACGTGTCTTCAGGTTTGATTACAAATTCCAAAATCACACTGAAGCTCAAAAATGCAAACAGTTAATGTTTGTATATTTTACAAAAGTAAAATAAAGATGCAGTTTGGTGTGAAGATTTTTACCTTACTTAAGGAAGGGTAACAAGTCATATCATTGCATTCAAATAAAAAGCTTTCTGCAAAAGTTGATAGGCAAAATCAACTATTCTTCATAAATTTCTCTCTCTCTAGATATAATTATTTTCTTCCAAATATCCAGTAGGCACAAGTGAAGACTGTCATGGTTTTATGATTTTTGTTATTGGTATTCTACATCATGTAGTGCACTGGGAGTTAAAGAGTTAATGGTCCAGTTCCATGGATCATGAGTAGTTCCTAGTACCTGTCTCAGAAGAGGAGAATAACTACATCTCCTGGAGGGCTGTTCACTGTTCTGTTACCTTTTTCCACTCAGAGGGAAAGATAAAAGCCATTCACTGATCACGAGACATTCCTTTTCAATCTTCCAGCTCGTCTCTGTTGTGGCTGCCATATCACCTCAGCTTACTTAGAGTAAGGCCTTTGGTTTAAAGACACTCTCTCTCATTTTATTTGCTTTCTTATCTTCAATTCCAATTATATTGTATTATATTGTATTATAGTGCATCTTGCATTCCGATATCTTACTTAGTAAATTAGTTTGTTTCTCCCCAGATTGTTGCCGCTGTTTTGTTTTTAGGCCCATCTTCCTACCGTTTTTCCCTTTTCCCTTTCCCAGTGCATGGGTCCGTGGGTCCTCCCGCCCCTCTAGTCATGGAACCAGGCTGAAGCAGTCCATAAATCATTAACAAGATCCATTCAGCCACCACTGCAGCTCACAGGACTGAAGTGCTCTGGTAGAATGGAAATGTCTCTGAAGTATCCAAACACCCTAGCTGAATAACCCTTGTCACACTCATATTTGAAAATCTTGCAGTCATTAGCATGTTAACACACAATACATCTCTGATAAGGCTGTTTCGCTCTCAGGTTATGAAAAAACTTCAGGACAATCATTTTTACTCAAGTCACATTTCCTAAATCCCATGCCAAGTAGTTATTCTACATAGCTTACAACACCCAGGCAATAATCCATCACAGTCATGCTTGTGCATCCTACTAAGGAACCTCAGCATAACTGATGCTATTATTCTCTTGAATCTATGTATACGGTGAGACATGCCTAGTGAAACTGGCATTCTTTTACATTTTACTCATTTTACATTCTTTCAAACGTTTATTTAATATCTTCTTAAATTAGTTGTATCAAACAATGCAATGTTATTATAATGCTTTCAAATAACACAAAACCAAGAGTTGCTGGAAGTGCCATAACATGCTAAAAATCCTAGATAAACTAACAGTCTCTGGGCAATTTTGTAGTATGATCAATTTGTGTTCATTCTGCTACATATCTTGCAGTCTTGTGTTCTTCACCATTCCAGAACAGTTCTTCTGTAGAACTATTTTACTACAGATACGAGTTTTCAGAGAAGTGTTAATCACTTGAAGTAAGCCAAATTGAAATTCGGTGAAAGCAAGCCATAAATAATATGCATGCACATAGAGCAGAGAAGCTCAAATCTCTCAGCAACATGTTTAAGAAAAAGCAAGGTAAGGGAAAAGTAAAAGCTAGACTGTATTGCCACTGTTGTTAGTGTACAAAAAAAATTTTAAACAGCATGTGCAAGGCCACATCAGAGAGACTAACAGCATGAGACATGTCCGTAACTTTTTTATTAGTCCCTTTGGCAGTACTTCAATTCAATAAGCAAAATCTCTATTAGCCTTAAATTCTTGGATGCTTTAGCATAGTTACTATTAGGACAATGTCATATTAAGTGATGCTGCAGAACAGAGTGACAGCATGCCACTGAGCCCAGTAAAGAATATCAATAAAGTCTGCAGCTAAGAGCCTTCCCATCAGAGCTGATGGGACTGTAGGTGAGGAAGGGCAACATGAAGCTGTCTATGTACACAAGGAGCTCTTGTGGGGGCTCATGAAATGACCTCCAGAGAGCTGGAATAAAAGCTACAAACAAAAATGAACCATTTCCAGTGAGAAATCTATTAAAAACACTAATCACTTGCATGTCATGATATTCCCTGAAAGATTTCAGAAATGATAAATGACAAGTGAATCAATATTGAGTCAAGTGTTAGTCATTTAATATTCTGGAGCAATGTGTCTCTAACAGCATACCGTTGTCACTCCACTGCTTTGGAGGCACCATTTTTCTGTCTGTCACTGTAGTGTCTGTTAATCACCCAGATCTAATCTAGTTTGACCCAGCAGTGCAGCACTAGAGACCACAAATATTCCTCTCCACATCTGTAATAAAAAATGGCAACTAGCATTTTTCTGACATGAAAAAGGATTATCTTAGAAGGGAATTTTTCATACTGCAATGTAGCACAAAACTAATTTACATTAAAACTCAAGGTGGTCTAAGGAATTTTGCAAAGTATGAATCCACTGGCCTCTAATTTCTATAAATGTGATCTCTGTTAGATGCTAGGTCTACATGGGAGAGACAGCTTTACTGTCAATTAATACTGTACACTAACTACACTCCAATAGCAGGTTCTAAGGCAGTATCACTGCCTATAAACAGCCATAAGCCACTATATCACTAAGAATACTTTCAGTAATAGCTCTATATGATGAATGTAGATAGAGTGAAAGATATCAATTTTCAAAGCCTGGCTTAAAAAATACAGGTGCCATTATCACCTTGAAAGTCTGTAGTGGTTCCTTCTCCAAAAACTGATTGTCTTTTGCCATAGAATGCTACAAAATATTTACTAACAATGGATGTATTATGTTTGTCCAGAATAAGTACTTATAAGTACTTACTACATGGCCCCAGAAAGCACAATTTAATGTTTTCCTGTAAGATAACTTAATTTCAGTCTTCCACACTGCTCTCCAAAGGCCCAGTTTCCTGTATCCAGCAGAAGGCTATGAGGATCCAGTTACATAGAGCTTACTCATGGATCATTCAGTCATTCAGTACATCCATAATTCACATTTCACACCTCAAAATACGTAATACCATTCAGCTTCAAAATCAAGTATGGACATGTAACAAACTGCTGTGCAAATGACTCAGTCTCTGCTGTTAAGGATGTATTATGCCATAAGCACGTAACATTGTTAAAGTGGCTGTTAATATAATCAATGTCTGTTATATGGACTTCTCAAACCTGATCCATATGTTTCTATTGTTCTTCATGTTAGTAAACCTACATTTTAGGAAGACATTTATACTTAAAATGAATAGTATATGATGGGAATAAGAAAAGAATAAAAATTTTAAAAATATATTGTATACATAAAGTTTGCACATCTGTAGACAAATTGGCATATTGTAACAAATAAACTTTTTTAGTAAATTTACACAAATGGAAAACAATCTATCCATACTATATTCAATGAGAATTTTGTTACTGACATCTACAAAGTCAGAATTTAATTTATCATTTTGTTTGTTCCTGCTGATGTTCACTGAAAACAGAAAATAAAAGTAAGCAAGGGAATAATATATCTAATTTTTTTTGACAAATACTGTGAACACATGTCTATACTAAGTTTATATGACCACAAACCAACAAGTTATACTGATGCTGCAACAAATTACTGATTAGAAACAAATTATACTGACACAGTAGCATAGTGTAATCTTCATGAATGTAATTCATTCTACACATGAATTTGAGTATTGTGAGCTCACATATTTGAGCCATGATGAGTTAAGCCGAAATAAATCATGCTGCATGAAGCTATACTGCAATCCACTAAATGAATGAAGGGAGCAAAGCCTTGTCAATAGTTGAATGAGAAACTTTCAGAGAAAATTCAGCCTTAAAATGACAGCACCTATGTGCTAATACAAAACACTAACCCTATTATTATTTCTTTGTTCTTTAGGGTGTATAAGCCATCTGATTGGCACTTGCTCAGTGGAGTGAAGACTGAACCTCAAAAAGGATACACAGACTGTAGTCTCTCTGGTTCTTAAAGGACATGGATAGGTCTGAAACTATAATGTGGCTTCAAGTTAAATAAAAAATAGAGGGAATCTTCCTTGTCCTTTTGTCTTTGAGACAAAGCAAGAGTTGATTCTTAATGTTTGACTCCAGTAAAATTCCAATGCTTTCAATGAGAGTTTTGTCCGACTAGTGCGCATGGCTTTGTTCCAAGAAGGATTGGGAGTACAAAGGTGAAGACTATGAAATGACATCACCCTCCTGCAAAATGGTGTATGCTGTAGAACACAAAGAGGTATGTATTTGGATTTTAGGGTTTGTTGTTCCTTCAGCAGGGGTTTTTATATTCTGGAGAAGCAGACCCCATCCTAGAGATACATAAAAATTAGTAATAGATTACAGGCCCCAAATGACATGGGCTCAGGCAGGTCAACTCATTTATTACTGTTGATGTAATAAGGCATCCCAGTCTGCCAGCCAAAGGGATTTTGATTTGTGTGGAATGAAATATGTTCTCCACAATGTACACTCTTACTCTGCCTTGCTTTCCAGGCTGAAGTCAGATACCCTGCCAATTTTTAAAACATCTCTCTGCATCCCCACTTCCCTTTTCACAGAATCCCAGAATCATAGGGGCTGAAAGGGATCTCTGGAGGTCACCTCCCTGGTAAAGTACGTTTCCTAGGGCACACTGTGCAGCAAAATGTCCAGGTGGGTTTTGAATATCTCTAGAGAAGAAGATTCCACAACAGACTCCCAGAGGGCAGCCTGCTCCAGTGCTCTGTCACCCTCAAAGTAAGAAGTTATTTCTCAGGTTCCAAAGGAACTTCCTGTGTTCCAATTTGTGCTCATTGCCCCTGTCTTGTTGCTGAGAACCACCAAAAGGAGCCGACTGAGATGCAGAACTCTGCGCTTGTCCTTGTTGAACCACACAAGGTTCCTCTCCACCAAACTCTCCAGCCTGCTCAGGTCTTGCTGAATGGCAGCACACCCTTCTGGCCACTCCTCTCAGCTTTGTATCATCAGCAAACTTGCTGAGGCTGCAATCTATCCCTTCTGTCTCAGGACATTTCTGTTTAGATTTAAGATGAATGTTAAAAAAAAGAGGGACAGAGAGAAATTAAATACGTATTTTTTCTACAATCTTTGATTATATTTTATTTTTGTAATTATTGTAAAAATATCTTGAAGCTCTGTTTTTCAATTATTATTGCTCATTTGATAAGATGAAGCACTGTATGCTATGAGCTCTTGACTTTTATGCCATTTGAGATTGAAAATATAATACTAAATCCATTAAATATTCACAAAGGGAGTCAAATAGGGTCATGGAAAGTGCTATACATTAATCATACATGTGTGGTATTCCCTTGTTAAATTATACAGTTCAGCTCTGCATTTTCTGACAAATGAGGTCAAGATGTTGCTAGCCATTAGAACCTAATTAGAGGAAATTCTTCTAGCTTTTTTAATGAAGAAAGGAAAACCTTTGGAAATGAAAATATGAAAAAAGTTAGATTATAGAGAGCAAAAGTAAATGGAAGAATTTTTTTTTTTTAAAAAAAGCATGTTTACAAAGAAAAGTGTGCTTAATTACAGAGTTCACTTGGCTTGCATCCTCATAATGTCACCACTCAATAAGGTTACACTACGGATAAGAACCAATGCCTTAGAGCAATGACATATAAGATGAAAACAATGAGTATGTGATTACAATTGTCAATTCCTGCTATTGTTGTTCTTTAGCATTAAGTGTTAGCAGGAACAAATGAAAGAAAGACCTTTCAACACATAGCTGTACTAGAAAGTTACGAAAATCATCTGGTTTTGATGTGTCAACCTGAACACGAAAAGATTTTTCATGTCTCAGTTGAGTTTAAACATTTCTGTGACCAGAGGAAATAACAGAAAGCAATGACTCAGTCCAAAGTAAAATAAGGCAAAATCCAAGACAGTCAGGAATCATTCTAGTTTCATGCTGACTACACCCTTGTGGAGATAAGCAGCAAAAGATGATGAGTACCAGCACCTTGCACACGCTGTATGAAGCCCATGTGAAACTGGGGACTTCCTGCCCTAATAATACAAAAAAGAAGAACAGGTCACAGAATGGGCTGGGGGGGAAAGAGCTATGCCCCACATCTGTCACTACATCTCAGCAGCCAGTCTCTCTTGCACAAGTGCAGGGAAACATATTGTGTGTCTGCGTGAGCACATGTACATGTCCCTATGTCACTGTGTGTATGTGACTGTGTGTATGTGTGTGTGTGTGTGTGTGTGAAATGCCCTTCATATGCACTGGAGACATGAAGGAGTGCCTCTTCTCCCTGGAGAATACTGCTTCTTAGATCTTAACCAGTTTAGTATAGCTTTTTACATAGCCTCTTCATAGTGAGGAGGAGATAATATTTCAGTATACTCCCACTTACAGCCCTCACAGTCAAATTCCACAAAATCCCCACTACAGAGCCACTTCCTTTCACATGCATTTATTTTTTTCCGGAATTTCATTTTATGGACAATCAAAATGCTTCACATCACAATTGTTTCTGGTAATCCAAGACAAGCGAATTTAATCACACCAACCTATCAACAGAATTTGACCAAAAATGCAAGTATGGGATTGTCTTCACAGAAGTACCTTTACTTTTCACGTGGAAAAAAAATCATTGTGAATATTAGCACTTTTTTGGACAAGTGAAACATGTTTATTTTGTTTAGAATATTTAATATGGATGTTTAGTTCAGTTATAAAAATTACCTTAATCTTTGTATCCTTTAGAAAATTATTTTCAACAAATTATAACAGTGTATGATCTCTTATTGTGAAAAAAGAGGGTCATTAAGGCAGACTGTGTTTGCCTAAGGATGTATTTCATAGTGAGAAAAAGCATGAACGCATGGCTTATAAATCAACAGAAAAGTCCCACAAATGTTCGTGTAAATGACCACATCATGGGAGAAACTTCAAACAGAGTCTAATTCTTAGATACCAAAATCTCTAACCAGAAGACAGAAAACCACAGGGAATCAAGCTTTTTACCCTTTTGTACTAACAGGGTAACATCTTTCTTGCCTTGTCTTCCATTTTCATTTTTTTTATAAAGGTAAATTGTATTATTACCACTTGGCCAGTCTGGCAAACTTGCTCATGACTGTTGGTAAGCTCCACACATTTCGTAGAGTATTTCTCTAGGAGATAGCTGTTATTTCCCTTCATGTCCATTATTGGAGCATTGGTTGGAAAAAGATATCCCATAAGACTAAGAAAAGATCATAAGGTTTTTCTAGTCCAGGAGAATAGAGTGGGCTGCAGCCATTTCTACACATATCCATAGGAAAGCAGCTCTTCCTGCTCTGCCAGAAAATATTTTTCTTCTGGCCACTAAAAATCTACGCAAAAGTCAGGAGGCTGGCAAGATGATCACAAACATGAAAAAAGAACTTTCTATAACAGCATTATTTCTCTAGGAACTAGTACCACACTACAGAAATTTTTTTGTCACAGTTATCCCCACTTGCTGTCCTTCAGTTCATACCGTGGAGTGGCCTTAGGGCACAACAAACAGCTTCCATTTCAACAAAACTAAACCAAAAGTTGTGCTTCGGTAGATCAACTAACATAATGAAACCAGAACAAGTTTTCAGTCCACAGGAGCAGGTGATCTAGTTCAAAATAAACTCTTCCAAAATGCAAATATTGTAGACATAAACTCCTCAATACCAACTTCTTTGACCTACAGATAAGACTTGCTGGATGTACCATTTGCTAAAACAGACAGGGCCTTAACAAAGACAGGAAACTGCTGGATGATAAAAATGATGAGGTCCTCTGAATTTTAGAATGTAAAAATATGTAAATTCCCTGTTCTAAAACCAACTGTGTTTATGACAACCTCAGTGACTGATATGTTTATCTGTAATATGCTTCGGATATAGTTGAGATAGAGACTAAACAGGTGAGTGTTCACTGCAATGTGTAAATACTTAATTATTTACATGATAGTACACAAGAGAAGCTTTCTACTGTAGTCTCACTAATTTCAATGTGGACTACATTACTCAGAAAGTGAACTCATTTAAACCAGTAGTTCCAGAAATGCTCTGATTTTCTACATTTCTGAAGATTCTTACTTTCTGCAGATTTTTTGAGTCTGTAATTCTTCAATCATTTATGTATTCTAGAGAGTATGCAGCCCTCTTGATCAAAGAGGGAGAACAATCCATCATATGCGGAGATAGACACAAGTTCTTCAGTAAAGTATCTTTACCAGAGCATACTGGTGTTTGCAAAACCTTCCTTCTACACTATCTACTATGATGTAATGTTTACATAGAGCAGAAAGTTCAAAGAAGTTCTTTGCATTTACAGCCTCACATTTACTTCAGCAATAAACAAGTTGAAGTATGTTACATGGTGTGTCTAAAGCTTTGTATCATTACTGTTTAGAAAAGCTTTTCTCTCTTAAATGTTAACTACCTTTTTCTCTCTTTATTTCTGAAGAGGTGGAGTCATCTGTCTCTCTTTGTATATAAAAGATAAGCACAGCCACTGTCTATGAGAGGTTAAATTGTTTGAATATCTCAGGAAAAAAAGAAAAAAAAAACAGAAATCATTCACAATTTGGATCAGTCATGTAGACATTTGAAGTTATGGACAACTCACAAGGAAATTATTCATGTTCAGTGTCATTGGACAAAAGTGTCCAAATCCATTTCCCTTTCATCAAGCTTTGAAAGAAATCTGTACAGAAGTAGCTACTAAAATAGCATTTTTTCTGTTGGTTTTCAGTCTCCTCTGTAGGTCAAGGTAATTTTGGCCGTGCATCGTGCATATATTTGACCACATATAACCAAGGACCCAAAAAGCCTGAGGCTACACCTCTGCTATTTAATCAAGTGTGGGCCCAGCCCAAACACTGCTATATGGGCTTCAAAACACTATAATCCTTGGGCACAGTTTTGATACGAGTCAGCAGTCCCAGATCACATTTTTCTTTAAAAAAAAAAGAAGTGAGAGATAACACAGGCAGAGACCACTCCCAACAGGCAATGTGAATACAGTCACCACTTCAGGTAGCTAGGAGAGACTAGCTGTGTAGATGTGAGACATCAAGACAATTGGCTTCAGAATGAAAGCACGGTGCTTGCCCTGTTTTATTTGTTAGTGGTAGTTAACC
This sequence comes from Chrysolophus pictus, assembly GCA_037305975.1. NCBI lineage: Eukaryota > Metazoa > Chordata > Aves > Galliformes > Phasianidae > Chrysolophus > Chrysolophus pictus. The sequence continues at coordinate 46,250,017 of CM074578.1, forward strand.
CCTTTTTTTCTATACAGGAAAAAAGTACATAATTATATTCTACATTTTAGTTTCTTTCATTGCAGAATTGTTCTGACCTGTTTTTGACAATTATGTAGTAGAAAATGCAGACAGACTGTTTACCTTCAATATGAACAAAGGATCTTGTCAACCGTAGTGAGAAGACCTAAAATTATTAGCAAACTTGGCAAGATGCAGCTTTCTTTATCTTCCATATTAGAGATAGGCAAGCTATATCATTTAGCCCAAATCTATCTCCTCTCTTTTTATATACAGCTCCTCTTAGTGGACTGTACTTTTCCCCCAAAGCTTGTCCATATGTATGTAACAGTTAATTAAAGCTTTGTCCAGTGAAAAACCTTCCCTTGTCCTCAGATACTTATTTCTACTGGTTTGAATGGGAACAAACTGTTCATTGTAGGGTGGACAGAGCATTCTTAGAACCAGTTTCAGTTGATCTAATAGCCCAAGCATGAAAGCATTTGTGAGGGTACCAAGTATTAAACAGTAAGGGTGACAAAGACCATCGGCTTTCAGACCTAACTATCCAAAAGAATGCACAGTATGCAAGAGGTGGAAAATTAAAAAAAAAAAAAAAAAGAAAAGAAATTCACAGGACATTCTTGTAAAACTGCCAAGTATCATTTTGACCATTGCTTGCATTATATTATTATGCTCTTTAATGACTTCTTCAATTATATCAACAACAGGATCAAGTGCACCCTGAGCAAGTTTGTGGATGACACCAAGCTGTGTGTGATGTGGTTAACACAGGGGATGGAATGCCACTCAGAGAGACCTAGACACACTCAAGCAGTGGGCACAGGTGAACCTCACGAAGTTCAGCAAAGCCAAGTGCAAGGTCTTGCAAGTGGGTCATGTCAACCCCCACTGTCAATACAAGCTGAAGGACTAAACAATTGAGCACAACCCTGCCAAAAAGGACTTGGGGGTGTTGGTGGATGGCAAGCTGGACATGATCCAGCAGTGTGCCCTCACAGCTCAGAAAACCAACCAAATCCTGGGCTACATCAAAAGAAGCATGGCCAGCAGGGCAAGGAAGGTGACAGTCTCAAAATGAATCCACTACCTTAAAGAGGACATGGGCAGATATATTTGTTCTGATTTTTCAGGACTTGTACAGGAATGCAGAAGGAATCAAAATGAAAGTGAGTAAATATTGCTACTCTAACTTGTTGGCAATTTTCAGTGTGATTTTGTACAGTCACTTACATGACAGCGGAGAATTAGACACAATGTTACCTATAGTCCCTGTCTATAAGATGTGGTGGATGGATCTAACAGCTCACAGCTGACAGAAAGCATAGATCCCATCTCCTACATATTTTCAACTTGTGATCCTGGATATGCAGCATTGCCACATACCTTTTGCTGACTGCAGAAAGTTCTTCAGATTTCTCCATTAGTCAATTCACCTCCCTAACTTGGAAGAAAATAGAAAACTGGATAATTCTCTTCGAGTTAACTGGTTGAATGGGCTCTAGGAAATAGGTGAGAAAAAGCAGTGAGAACAAGACAGTGTTCTTCCCCACTGAGAGGGAAGAACAAGAAGGGAAAGCTCAGAGGAGGAAGGACAAGGGAGATCTTCCTCTTGGCAGCATCAATGGCTACTTCAGCCATTCAGCCTCCAAGAAAAGATAAGTTACCTCTGAAGTCATTTGGAAAAGACAGTACAAAAGTAAAGTTCCCAGGGATTCAGCCATCATCCTTTACAGAAAAGGAATTATTTGCTCTGTGCTTCATCTGTAATTTGGAGGCACCACCAAAATTACTTCACAGATAAATTTACATGGCAGCACTAGGACTGAGCTGACATTGCCCACTTGTTATTTGTAGACAGGATCAACTTTATTCTTTGGTAAGGTTCACATACGTTAAGGGTCAAGGAATTCTAAATTTCAGCAGATGTTGTAGAGCTGGCTTCTTCTTACAACTCAGTTGTACCTGCCCTCTGCACAAGAAGTAAGCTTGTCTGAAGAATCACATCAGTGTTTTTTTATCCTTAGGGCCCTAGAGACAACCTCCCCAGATCTCCACTGAACTGCAAGCAATGCCGGTCCTGCAGGCACAGACCACTCAAATAGGGCCAGGTAATTGGAAACTTGTGCAGCGTGCTGTTGAGCAGCCAGTTCAACTGTAGATGGTAACCTTCTCTCAGTCAGCTGGGCTTGGGGGCTACGGTGCACAGGAGGAGGTGGGAGAGGAGGCAATAAACACTGGAGGCCAGCTTAGAAAAAGTGGGTATTGGAAGTGGTAGAGCAGATCAAAAGGGAAGGAAGTATAGAGTTACTTGATATTTGACTGACATAAGAGGGATGATTCATTTTCTACTGGTTTAAATACAGTAAATTCATCCATCGTGTGATTCTGACACATTACTATTACTATGGTTATTATTGTTATTGCCACTGTTATCGTTATTATTCCTTCACTTTTATTATAGTTAAAATTTTCATACTCATTTGTCTTTATATCTTTATGTTTTGAGGTGAAATCACACTAACATCATACCAGTGACGTATGGGATGATCCTCAGGTCTGGAGTGCTTGAGAGAGACTGGTTATCACCACTTGCATCACAGCAGTCTCTTATAGTATTGCTCCACAATACAGATTCAAGACTCTTAGCAAGACTTTAAGTGTCAAGGTCTACTCCTTTGCTATGAGATATGGTTTAGTAGCTTAGTGGGTAGTAATAGTGATAAGAGGACAGTTGGACTAGATGATCTTGTAGGTCCTTTCCAACCTTGTGATACTGTGATTCTATGATTCATTACCTTGATCCATCCATAGAAAGCGAGAAAGACTTTGCCTTGCGCAGAGAAGAACAGAGCCTGCAAATCTCCATTAGCAGATGCCATTAAGATGCCTCCCAATCTCTTAAAGCAGGCACCCTTAGCATGAAGTCATAGGAGTCCACAATAGCTAATACAGTCTCAGACTAAGATGATATTTTTAAAATTTTAGTTTCCTGGTTTGCCCTACATGACAGTAAATCAGCAGATTGACAGTCCTAATTCCCAGGCCAGTCTGCAGTATTAAAACCAATGTTAAATGCACAAAAACTCACTGTCAGCTGAAAAGTGTACTGTATAGAAGGAGAAAAAATATCAGCTGGGTTTAGGACTCAGCATTAATTCTCTGTGGCTACCAGCTATAGAGAAAATAGAAAACAAGAATTCACATAAATTTTACTGAGCCATTATCACTCTTCTTTATTTGAGAGCATTGGCAAGGTGGCATCTTTCAGTTCCTCCAGACATGTTTCAGATGATATAAATCAGTATCACTCTGTTACACTGCTAAAGCTGGGATGACCACATTGAACAACAGGCTTCAGTTTCCTGTTGGAAGTGCTGAAAAATTTTCCTTATGCCTTCTAAAAATATCTTCTTGTTTTCAAAGTAGTATTTGCTAGGTGACCAGATCAGAAAAAGTAAGTCTATGATGTTTTCTAAGGCTGCTTACAGATGTATAGAGCTGATTTTTGCACATCATGACAGCTAGGCATTTAATTTGGTAATTCAGAGGAACCAGTACTAAAACTGCCCAACTGTACCATATCAGCTTGAACATGAAAAAGCAAATGTGATGTGAACACTGCAGACTTTCAGTACCAGGCTGTATTGTAAAAGGCCTGACTCATTTCTTGTCTATTCATATTACTAGGAGATGCTCATGGACACTTTGTGTGAGTATCTATGTATTAAAATCTCACAAAGTCTTCCATCCTAAATCCCACTATTCCTGCTAGGCTCTTGACGGTAAGTACACCTTAAATAAAATGAGACAAGAATTATTCATTAATCAGAAAGTTGGTTATGTCAAGAACAAAGCAGTATTCAAGTCTGTGTGCTGCAACTAATGAGCAAACAGTAATTTGTCTCATTTTTCTCTGGCTTCAGGCTTGTCAATCATCCTCACCCTGGCCAGTAAGCACACTTAGAGATGCTGACTGATGCTGTTGAAATAAATACAAATTTTCCATTACCCTATATGATCTAACTTCCACTAGAACCTGATCTTTCATACCCCAATTGACAGCAGTTAAAATAGTCCTAGGGATTAAAAAAGTTTATTATATTTTGAAAGGAACATTTTATTTTCCCTACTCAAGTTTCTATCTAAATATAAACTCAGCCTACTTTTTTTGATTGACAGTAGATAAAACCAAGACCTTTCATTCAGAAGCATATTACATTCTAAAAACAATTTTTGAATGACAGAAATCCAATCAACTAATAAAAATATATTTTCATCTTGGCTTACTTGTCCTGATCATATACTGTACTATGTTAGATTAGTCTACATTGTCTGTAATTTAATTACATTTATGAGATGTGTGACATTTAACTTCCATTATTACACTTTCTACTGAATAGTTTCTCTACATTGGATTTGTCTGAACAAAATACACCTTTGCTATCTGAGCATTTCAAATGAACTGTAAAAATAAAGTAGTAGTGCATCTTCTTCCATGTAATGAAAATTTCCCAAAGCATTAAGAAGATATAAAATCATTTTCATTGAGCTTAGTGTTTTGGGAACATTCATAGACAGGATCAGAAGCAGAGCTGCAAACTAAGATGCTTTGTCTGAGATAACTCAGCTATCCTTCAGCTTGGAAAACCTTGAAGATTTTTCTTCACTCTAGTTGGATTATAAAAATAGAACTACTTCATATCAATTTAGGACAAAGCATATCCAGAAATACAATATTTTCTTATTGATGATCCCACTGTCTTGTTTTCAATGATACAATTTTAAGTGCTAGAATTCCAAGGTAGAAGACTGATGTGTCCAAACCCAGGTGCTTCTGATTTCTTATTTATCGAGACAAAAATATTTCCTTTGAAGGCAGCTGCTCAGTGAACCTGCAGGGCTTACTCTGAAAACTGCTCTAATTTTATCTCCTTTCAAAGATATAAAGATTGGGCAATAGCCCCTTCGTTTTCAAAGCATTGCCCAAGGCCTGGGAACATGGGGTCCTACAGTAATCACTGGAAATTATGCAGCTGAAACTGCATGCAGCATTTTGAGCTTTCCTTCAGCTAAGTGACCCATCTTAAAAGAATATATAATTTTCATGGGACTTTCTCAGCTGGGAGAATATTGTGAAAGCCAATGATAACAGATAAAAACATCTGGTACCTAGAGTCTTCTTGGAAACACTGTGAGAACAATGTGGTGATTGAATTACCTTTGACATTTTCATCTTAAAAAATATCTGTAACTGATAAGTGTAAATTGTCCAGAATGTTATCAGTTCTTTTAACCCTGTAAGGAGGTAGCTTGCCCTAGGAAATAAGACGTTTAGATCAAAGCCCATTAAAATTTCTGAGTATAACAGCAAAGAAAAGGAGAATCGGATTAAAAGAATATGATAACTGATTAACAGGCAAATGAAGCCAAATAAATGACTGAAGTGTTCTGGCCTCCTGAGCAATACAGGCCAAATTATTTCTCTGAATTAATATATTTGAACTACAGCATATACCTCAAAAAGCCTTGATTCACCCCTTAGACATTATGAGTTTTATCAAGGCTGATAAAAAGGGGGCATTATAAAGTTTGAATGTATTTTACATACACTTTGTTTTACAGCCTGGAAAAGACCCTTACTATCAGCTTTTCAATCTTCACACATACAAAGTGATAGGAATATAATCATAAGCTCTCTCAGACATTCTATTCATGAGAATTTCAGATAAGTCAAGTTTTTCAGTCCTATAATCATGTCTGTGGCTCCAATGCATTCCACTACACCTGTCATCTTAGAACCCAGTTTGGTTGCTTCCCTACTCCATTCTCATAGAATCATAGAACAGTTTGGGTTGGAAGGAACCTTTACGATCATCTAGTTCCAACCGCTCTGCTACAGGCAAGGGCACCTCCCTCTAGACCAGGTTGCTCAAAGCCCCATCCAGCCTGGGCTTGAATGCTTCCAGGGAGGGTGCATTCACAAATGGATAAAACTGTCCTCTTCATACATATAAAAATGGCACAAGACATTTAAATGTAAAATTGTACTGGCAGTTTCTGGAGAGATTGAATTTTTATATGTATATCTGCTGCATGCAGCATCATACCACTAGCAAAGCATACAAAAATATTACCCTGCTTGTCTTCTTCAGGTTCTTCTTATGCATAAGATGTGTCTTCTTTCTTGCTACCGCATTTCCTATTTAGCCCAATTAAACCCCATCCTGTCTTGTGTTTTTATGTAACAGCAACTAGGTCTCAATTTATCATTCTTTCCTTATTCCATGAATCTTTTGTAATCACAATCAGTAATTTTTATTTTCCTTCCAGGTTCTTCATGAAAACATTAAATATTGTTGGGAAAACAGTGATCTCTTCAGAACCCTGCTGGAAACAAATCTGTTCATTGATGATCTGTTCCCTGTTTACAGTTATGAGATTTGGTATTTCTCCAAACTCTAGTTCCTTTAATAAATGTCACATTGATTTTACTTCATCTAGGTTTTAAAACAAAATGCAGTGGAACATCAGTCAGACACTTTACAGAAACCAATTACATTCATTCCGTTATCTATCTATGAATTGAACTAGCCTAAGCCATAATAATAAGCTGGTATAGTACCGGTTTAGTTGTTCTCCATATTAGTGGAGACTCAGACTGCCCAGTCAATTATTCTGTCCTAGACTGACAAATGTATAGATTAAATCATAATTTTTGAAGATTACATGACTCTTTCAGAAGACTCCTAGGCCTTCCCAAAGTTAGGCTGAATATTAATAGCCATTCCAAGAGTTCCTCTAACATCTCCTTCAAAACAAGTCATATGGACATATGGATTTAAAATCTCCTGGGTCACTAATAGCTACTCTTTAACACCTGCCTGTTACTCACATGGAAAGCATTCTATTAATTTTTCACCCCATGGATATAGCACTTCCATGCTTATTGCAGGGCCATCTGTGCTGTATTTTAGCCTTGAGTTTAGGTACCACAGTTCTGAGGCTTGTCCTGATCCAATGTATTCAACAGGATGCAACATCAGTGACCATCAGCAGTGCACTTCAGTAACAAAACCAAGGTGGGAAGAAAGGTCTAAATTCATGATTGCTGGGCAATTCTGACAGGTCATAAGCAATAAGCTGCAATCTAGGCTTAAAAGTAGTAGCATACGTGAAACTGTCATTATGAAGAACAGCATAACAGAGTTATTCCAGTTACTATTGTTAAGTGTCTGCTATGGATTTCTAGTCTGTGTATGACATGTGAGAATTTCTCACAGAGTAAATACTGCAGAAGGCAGCCACTCTCTCTCTTTTTTTTTTTTTTTTAACTAATTAAAATAAATTCACTGAACAAGTCTTAAGTGAGCAATTAGTATCTCTATCTCCAAAAATACAGCCTGCTATAAGCATCTTACAACATGATATGCAATGCCTTGTGCACAGAAAGGATCTTCCTTACACAGAGCAGTTACTCTGCAAGAAGAATGTATCTTAACAGACAATGGAGGAATTCACATTTCTCGCATTTCCATAAGTCACAGAAATGAGTCTGGTTTCTTTCATGGCGTGGCCTGGCCTGCCTGCTCCCATGAACTGTTCATTTTCCAAAAACATGGTACAAATGTGGAAAAACACTGTTCGTTTCCCTTCCACCCTGTGTAATACAATAAAAACCATGCTCTCTCTCCTTCCTTTCTTTTTTTTTTTCTCTCTCTTTCTTGATATTTCTTTCCCATTTGTTCGCTTGCTTGTTTGTTTCTCTTTCTCCAGTAAAAGCCCATTGCTGAGCAGGGGAAAGGCAAGATGTGAGGGGGCAAGACTGTGTTAATGCCCTAATTAAGTCTAGTAGTTAGCTGATGGGAAAACGGTTGTCAGGAGAGCTGATAACAAGCATAAACATGACAAGCTTGTTTTGAAAAGTCATCCTGTCACTCTGTTTACTGAGGCTACTGAATGCAGCTCCAAGCTACTGTCATATATGTTTATATCGATCTATCTGCATCACTTTAAAAAAAAAAAAAAAAAAAACTACTTTTTTATTTCATTGTAGGAAAATAGATAAAAGCTTCACAGATCTTGCATTTCAAGGGATCAAGGAGTCCCCACAAATGAAGATACATTCACTGATTTAAGTGATAATAGAAAATACAGAAGATAAGACTAAAAAAGTAAAAAGTTTCACACATCAGCTTTAACTTTCTCAACAACTTACAGGAATCCTTATTCATGCTTAATTTTACTGTGATATTCAAGTAATTCATTATATTGATATTAAATATATTAAATGTCTATTTTAAGTATATTTTCAGGACATCTGAAAGGGTTACAAAATACATGAAAAAACAAAAGTCTGTATGAAATATCAGTCTCTCAGTCATGGCATACCTTGCTAGGGCAACACTTTTTTTGCAGCTGGAATTAAAGTATTGAATATGCTTCATTCTAGTGGTGGCCAAATAAGACTTAAGAAATTGTCGAAATTATCAGCTGTATGAAATACTAATTCAAGCTGTCAGTCAAGCTGTGGCATACAATCTAGGATTTCTGCTTTGGAGAAGCCTATCTTGGTTTTCCAGAGCTAAGCAAATAGTACAGCATGAAAACTGAGACAAATGAGTAAGCCATGTGTAGGTTTTTTTTTTTTTTTTTTTTTTCCTCCTGAGTTGATTCAGCATCAACACACTCATTTCCTGGTTTCAGATCACAGCAGAAATGCAAATATAAGGCTATATGCATGAATCTGGAACAGAAGAGGGTCTTACAGTGGCTTCATTTGATTTTGCTTCAGCTTCGGCATAAAGAGTCAAGTTCCAAGCTAAAACATCCACGTACTGAATTCTTGTTGCTGTTGCTTTCTATTTCAATCATAGGTGATTCATTACAGCTGAGTACTGTTTCACAGATCAAGCTTTAATTATTTAGCTGATACAGAAGGAGTATGATACATTGTTGTCCAGCTGACACAAAGTTTAACTACATGCTCCTTTCCTTCATGGCGGAAGGGGCTTTATCAGAATTCAATTCATGTCACATACCATAAGAAAAAAATTCCAACAGCTGAATAGAAAGTATTCATCAAGGCTATCTAGCAAGAATGTTTTATAAAATTAAATTTTACTGTTGACCTAGATTTTAAATATTGTTATGTCCTGTGGATCATAAGGAGAGATTAAACCCTCAATCTTCCTCAACAGTCTTTTGTCACTTGGAAGGAGACCACACTGGAATCCATCTAATCTCACTTGACCATCAGACAGGGAGGTGCTCTGTTTGAGCCAGCCACCCAGAGACCCTTCTCACTATTCTGTGAAAAGAGAGAGGAACCTCAGAAAGGCCTATCCTAAGCCCTTCAGGTTCAGATGCCCATTTTAGGCTGGTATGGGCTGCTTTCTGGAGGTACTCAGCCCTTCCCTCACTATACACAGAATCTGTACTCTAGACAAGACATCTCGTGTTTTGTCAGCTGAATCAAATGAAATGGATGCTATCCTGTTTCCTGACAGCAAGGCCAGGCTTTCGTCTTGTATATTGATCAGCTACTAGAAAGCACAGAGTATGTTCAGTGTTATGGACATTCCTCAATAAAAGCTGAACATATTTCTTGTATGAAACATTGTTTTTATTCAGCCATCTTAAACACTTAAATATTTGTACAGGTACCTGAACACCTTCAGTAGTGCAAGATAGCCACTTATATTCTGACAGTAGCAGACAGAGAGATTAAGAATTAACAGAGAGATTAAGGTTCAGATCTACAAAATGGACCTCACTTTTAAGTCTCTGGTTTCTGTGCAAAATCTAAACTTTGATTTTAGCCTGTGTTTTGCCTACAGCCACACAGGCAGTCTCTGGTGAATACAGTATTGAGGTCTTCCAGATCCTGGCCTCTAAAAATATAATACCTAAATTTTCATTGTTTTTGATGTAGCTAGCAGGCAGATACCGAGTGACTTCTCTAAAGACACATCACACTTAGCCATCTGCTAACAAATGGCTGAGTCCTGACACTCCAGAACAAGTCAATCTATACTAAGCTACTAAGTAGCTAAACATCATTTGGCAGCTCTCTTCACCATCACAGCTGGAGCTTACATTGCAGCAACATCTCCTTTCCCATCTTTAGCCATAACCTATTCACAATTTAAACTTTTTCCCCTCAGTGATAAAAAGCAGATTGGCCAATCATCTTTCTAGCAATGTGAAAACACAGCTATAATGCATCATAAAGGGAATGTTAGATGTACAGTCACCTCAAGCATCACTACAGAAATAGGAATTTCTATATTACAATGAGAGGAAATACATATTTCTATATTACATAATATATTTATGTTTATGTTATATGTTTATATTTATGTTATATTAATATATTACATAATATATTTCTATATTACAATGAGAGGAAATACATGAACTTCACAAACACTTTTTCTCAGGTGTGATGTTGCTAAACTCTGTCTCCTGGCCAAACCTCAGCCTGAGTAATTATGTTCAGAATGACCTAAATTCATTCCCTCTATACTTCAAACTAGATAATTCTTAGGAGAGTAAGCGAAGAAAATCACATACAGTAGCTAGGAGCTGCTGTCAGAGAATGACTTTTATCCAGAAGTTTCCCAATGCATTTTGCCAACTACAAAATCAGTCTAGCTCTGGGTTATATCAGTCCTTACAGGCTCATCAGAAGATTCAATATATAACAGACAAATCAGTGGTGAAAAAAAAAGTATCTCTGAAATTCTTTCTCTGTTGCAAATCTATGATGAGTTAAGCCATCTCAAGCTGCCTAACATTCATCAAGCAGCAAGATTTGTCTGCAGTCCTCACTAGACTTTGCAACTCTTCTCTATTAGTAAGAACATCCCACTGGTGTCTGAAAGGTTTCAGTGAAACCTAACAGTCATTATGAACACGGACAGTACAGTCTTTACAGCAATAGAAGCTGCAGCCGAAGGACAGACAATATATTCAAGAAAAGAAAAGCTAGGCATTTTCTTCTTCAATGTCACCAGAAGGGATCTGAAAGTTTTCCTCGGTAGAAAGGATCCCAGAAGTTCCAAAAGATTTCGGATGAGGTGCTACGTGTTCTTCTCCTACTCAAGAAAAAAACCTGAAATTGCAAATCACTTTTAACTCATACTTTCTTAATGCTACAGAAAGCTGACAGAGATAAATTAGCAAAGCATTTTTCACTTCTTTGTGAAATGCACAGAGAAAAGCTTCAACAGTTTCCTCTGGAGAATGGTCTATAAATGCCTAAAGTGACATAAATATTGCTTCTAATACAAACATGAATGATGATTATGAAAAATGCTTTCATATATTCATATATGCGTGTGAAATTTCTAAAAAGATCACATCTTCCTCATAAAATGCTTACAGCTCTCCAGACTGACAAAGGTCAAAGAACACTGGTTAAGTAATACTTAGTAATACTTAGACAGTACTTAGAATTGTATGTCCTCCATCAATGAAAGTCATATGGCTAAATTCCCATCCACCTCTTTGAAGAGTTGTCCAGAGATGAAAAGGCTCTCTCTTCTGTTATCTGACTGGTCTCCAGTGATTCACGTAAAAAAAGAAAAACTTCAGAAAAACAACTTCTTAGAAACATTTCACAACACTAAACAGTCTTGTTTTTAAAGATACTTCTCAGCAGATGTTTACAGACTGCTGGGAAAATGGTTCTGCTCTTCGAGCAATTAGGTGAAATGAAGAGCTTCTGTACCATAATAAGAAAGTTACAGAAATATCATCTAATTTACTTAATTACTCAGTCTCTTATCTCTTTTGAGAATCACACTTCATGTCAAAATAGGGGTATATTCTGTTATCATTTTAAAATAATTGGCACCTATATAGGATCAGAGACAATCAAATCATTTATACATACATACAAAGAAATGGTTAAATTAGGGAAAAGAAGAAATCCTAAAAAATAAGGCAAAACCAAGAAAATTCTGAATACTTGCCACTTAACACACATACTAATCACAGCACTAGTTAAAACAGTATGATTGGGAGCTGTTTCGAACTAATGTACAGAAAAAAAGTTTCAGAAGAAATTATTTTAAGTGCAAATGAGTCAATAAACAGTACACAGAGTACAACAAAGGGTCATGCCCTAAGTGCGTATGTTGGCAAAACAGCCTAAAAATTGGCTGAGACTGAATTACAGGATTTTTGCAGCAAAAGCAACCAAAACAATAAAAATATGCTTCTTTTACCAGGAGAGGAGAAGGACAGTAGATGCAAAAATATATATATTTTAAATGATGCTATCTTACAATAGGAGTTGTTTGGGTTTTTTTTCCTTCTTTGTTGCAATCTCAGTGTGACTCAAGGCAGGTCATTACAATACCATAGGCTGTAGACATCTAAGAGTATATCTTAGGATACGGATATGCATCTAAATAACTGGATGCCTTTTCACATCACTCTGTTAGAACAATATACTCACTGTCAGCTAACATCTGCTTTGAATTACTGTTCCTCTGGTTAGTAACCAGCAAACTCATTAGATTCAGGTGCTGTGGTTGTGACTTCAATCACATGTTATGAAGCTATAGAGTTAGAAAGCTTTATTTAAAGATAGGAAAGTTAACACAGTTAACAGGTAGACCTATTATCATACATATACATATACTGTATATCAGGATGGTGTGAGATATAGATGTGATGAGCTCAGGAAAAATTACTTTGAAATAAGAGAGGCCCATTTTTTGAGAGCGCAGCCACTGATTTAAATCGGTATGAACAATCAGATTGAGGGAATTGGTTAAATGCTACAATTCCACAACTTATCACTATTACTTAATCCTTTACAAAGTTATGTCTATGAGCACTTTTTTTTTTGTCCTCAGAACTTTTCTCCTTTCTTTTAATGTCTTCCAGATATTGAGGTTTTGTTACAAATCTCAGAATAACTTGTAAACAAGGAGCTAGAATTATGTAAACAAATATATACTTTATATTTTCACCTTTTCTTAGTTCTTAGTTTTTAAGCTTAGCATACATCAATAACAATGAAAATGAAAGTAAAAATCCAACTAAAAAGTAAGGTTTTAATCTAACAACTTGTAAATTAGGCATTACTGTTTTAGATGGCCTGGCTCATAACTTTGCTGTACATCTGTGTTGGCCATCCAGTAATATCTTTTTCCTACTCTGCAAACCTTCATATCTTTAGGTCTTTGGAGGCAGTCTGTAATAGGCAGGTCTTGATACAAATGTTGTACATGCCATGCAACCTGAGCTTTGTAATGACAGACCCTTTGCAAGCCCAGTGATTTGCCCATCTAATATTAAGTGTCTTAATAATTTGCCAGGGTAAGACTAAATATTTAACTTAGGGATTCCTGTTTGGGGAAAATGAAACTCCTGGCTGTATAATATGGGATAATTTTTCTCAGAACACTGATCCAGAAGGTTAATGACCAAAATCAGAAATAAAAAACTCCCAGTTCTCTCCAAGTTTACCTTCCTTCTAAATGCTGTAGTTACATCTGCACTGCTAGCATGCAACAGGAGTGGATTGGCAAGGCTTAAGTGTTTGCGCTAAAGATGTGACTCTCATGGGGATGGGAGAGGAATGCTGTTTTTGTTCAGTAGGAGGAGTTCATTCTACATCTAATACACTTCTGTGGACTGTCCTTCTATGGTTAGAATGCATTAAGAGTCAAACAATCACTGAATTTGATCTAAACTGAACACAGCGTGAGCATGGAGATTACTCCACAATGCAAATCTAAGTCATAAAAGGAAACAAAGTGAATGAAATGTTGGTCTAGACTACTGTGTTAATGTGGTTATAAGAGATGAAGGATGCAGCTTCCTGGCAATGCAGACCAATCTAAGCTAGAGCAGTTATGGCCCCCCCCCTTACTCCAAATAAATAAACAAATAAATGTGTTTTTATATTCACTTCAATACTTACTCTTTTGATCTCAAATTCAACTCAATATGAGTTCACATGAGCTCCAGTATTCAAGTTGGGAACATTCATTCAATCTACATTTGTAGATTAATTGAAATAGTTCAAGGAGGGAACTATGGCAGGCCTAACTGACTTAAATTGTGTCCTTAGATTAGAGACCTAATTTACTAAAAAAAAAGAAAGAGGACATACTGCAAAAATATCCAAACATCATATCTCTGTGGTGTGATGCAGCAATATTTAGTGATATCAGCTGAAGCCCAAGAGCAGATGTTAAAACTTAGGTGCTCACACTTGACCTTCTCTGACATCTCTCCTCTGCACGCTTTAGTTGAACCCTCCGTTTCTCCTTCTATATTCAAGTTTTCTCCTTGAGTCATTGCCCTAAATGCCAGCCTCTATGACCTTGCAAAAAGATTTCTACAAGAAAGCCAAGAGCTTTCTCCATCATCTGACAAAATGATGAGATGCATTTTTAATCCCTGCCCTTCCCCAAGTAATGCAACAGTGAAACTGATTCCTCTCTACTCTATGCTGGTATATAATAATACTCTTATGCATTCCCTATTCATTCCTCTCAGAAAGACTTCAAAGGTTGCAAAGGCCCCCAGGTGCTTTTTCTACTCTTCGAAAAAATTGTCTTACTGATGGTGCTGTTGTATAAATTTCACATGTAATCAAATGAAAAAAAGAAATATTGATAAGAGCATTTGTGTTTGTTCCTGTCAGAAATGGGTTTCTGTAAGATTTCTGTAAGAAATCAATAACAGTTAATGGTACTAAGCAGAACAGACCTGTGTGGAATAGGTGCAAATATGCAGACATTTACTTTTTCTCCCAGAAATAAGATTCCAACCAGCCACTTTTACAGTTCACCAGACAGGTCATCAGCATATCAGTGAAGAAATTTAACTCCTTCATTATCCTCATATTCCCTACTTTGCAAGCTTTTCCAGTATGCCTTATTCATTGTTCAATATACGGTAGGAAAACCTTGCTACCTCTCTCATCACTAATCCATAAAGCCCAATCGTTTGCACTAAAAAGCAATGTTTTGAAATCAGCCATTATTAGTCTCTTGATTACAGCTGTTAAATCAGCTGTTAAATATACTAACTTTCAGGCCATAGCTTGTCCATACTGATATTCATTATCAATATTTTTCCCTTGACAAACTTTAAATTTTCCACTAAATAGTGTTCTTTCTCATGATATTTTCATTTGTACACACCTCTGTATGTACACAAGTCAGTCATTTTGGATTTCAGAGGTCATTACAAGTGGATGTATTTTGAAATTACGGCTATTCTCACTGCATTCTTAAAATGTATTCCCCTCTAAATATACTTATGGTGGGAGTGGTTTGTTTACTTCTCAGTATGACTTTCTGCATCCGTATGAATCTCCATACCAGCACGTGAATAAGCAAACTGGATTTTTAACTCCTGTGATTCCTCTCCTGCATGTCAGAAGTTGTTTATAAATGTCAGTGGCTGAAGACAAATTAGATTTCTGAATGACAGGTGGCCAGCAGGATGTGGGAAACCTTGTGATAGACTGCTGCCTTCCTCCTTGCCTTCCTGTTCAATGCCTCAGATAGATTCACACGGCAGTGTATGTACATTCCCTGTTCTCCTGCCCCCCTACTTCCTATCTACTTTCCAACATTTAATTCATCTTCTTGATCAGGAACAGATCTTGAGTTGATGTTCTTATGGAGTTATCTGTTTTAGCCCTAAGATGTCATTCTTAATAATACTCAGCCTAGAGACCATCACTTTATAATGGAATAGGATTTTTTCCTCTGTACACATAGGCACATTGAATAAAATCAGCTATTATTGCCTATTCAATCAATATAAGAATGTGTTTGTGAAAAACTTTGAAGTCAAATTTTATTTTCACTGTCCTGAATAATTTAGTAACATCAGAGAACTTCACCTCTTCATCAGTCTCCCACTCCTTTTTCTAAACTTTTATTGCCTTCTTGAACAATGCCGGCCCAAGCAGAGGGCTCTAGGAGACTTCAGTGATGATCTCAATTCACTTAAAGCTGACCATATATATTTCTACTCTGAGGTAACTCTGAAGCATAGAAAGTTCCGCACAAATGTGTGCAAGAACTTCTTTACGGTGAGGTGACGGAACACCGGAATAGGCTGCCCAGGGAGGTTGTGGAGTCTTCTTCTCTGGAGATATTCAAGACGCACCTGGACACCTACTTGTGGGAGCTGGTGTAGGGAACCTGCTTTGGCAGAGGGGTTGGACTCAATGATCTCTGGAGGTCCCTTCCAACCCTTACGATTCTGTGATTCTTTCTCTTGCTTCCTAAAATTTGTGACACCCAGCACAGGAAAGAAGCTATCAGGCTAATGCAGTGTCCTTTACTATTATAGTCTCCTTCCTTCAGGCAAGTCAAAATACCTAAGATGCACAGTGATAAGCTAGGTGATTGATTATATTGATTGTTAATTAGAATGTATTAATAGTCTTTACATCATGTTGGTATTCTATGCCTGCTTGAAGGTGTATTCAGAAACGCAAATTAATAGTCTCACAACAACAGTCACAATCTCTATCTCACGTACAACCTCAGGGTACTTTGAAAGTGAGAAGAAACAATGGGGACAGACTACACTCACTCATCTGTTATATGAGGGCAGCTCCAAAAGTAATGCCTCCTATTTTATCACAATGGCCCATGATGTCAGAGGCAGATGTTGGCAGTACTGTAGTAGAGATTAATGCTTCTCACCAATATTCTGTTTTATTTTATTACCATGCGACAGATGGCAGAACAGAAGCTGTTTAACAAAGTGGTGTCTGACACAGAAGTGCATACAAATCAAAGAAATTTAATTTCTCCATGCAAAAAAAAAAAAAAAAAAATTAAAAAAAATTAATGGCAGTCACTGACATTCATTGATGCTTGCTGAAAATTTATGGAGAAGAAATGGTGGAAGTGAGGTGTTCCAGCAGTGGTGACAGCAACCCAACCGCCACTGGGGCAGATTTTTATGAGCGCAGCATGCAGGCTTTTGCTCATTGCTGACAAAAAATACACAGCTAAAGGTTGTGACCATGCTGAAAAATAGTGTTCTGTAGCTGAGAATTTGTTCAATCAAATAGTGCTATTGTGCTCTTAGTACCTGTTGTAGCTACCATGGAAATAAATAGGAGGCATTACTTTTTGAACAACCTATGTATATTTCATCTGCAGCTTATAGAGATACTGGGATTAAAGTTCCTGTGTACCTCCT
The DNA here is from genome assembly GCA_037305975.1 of Chrysolophus pictus. Taxonomy (NCBI): domain Eukaryota; kingdom Metazoa; phylum Chordata; class Aves; order Galliformes; family Phasianidae; genus Chrysolophus; species Chrysolophus pictus. Next base: position 46,267,219 of record CM074578.1, read on the forward strand.
TCAATAGTTTTTACTTTACATATGTATTGGTGGAACAAATTCAGATAAGTGCATTGTACTTGAAAATACAGCATTACCTTTTATCTCCCAGTCTTTCCAAATTAATTGCATTTCATAGGTGGAGTGTACTAAAACTTAGTGAAAATACAAGAAAATAATCTACATAACAAAGAAAGGCAGCAGTGCTCTTGTTGGTTTCTCTATGGTCTCTCCTGAAATCTCATTTAAATGGTTTTGCAGCTGGACATTTGCAGCAGTGCCAAGTCCTTTTAGGAAAACATTTGCAAACCAGCTCCTGAAGATGGTCTTGAGAGATAAGGCTGAAATTTTTAGTGCTTACTGAACAGATGGAGAGGATATCACATGGGAGATAAGAGAAAGAATAGGTATTCAGAGTGATCAGAGCTAAAGTAAACAACTAGCCTACAAACCTCTGGGCCTAAACAAGACAGAAACAGGAGAGAAAAGAAATATATGCCCTTAGCTCTAAATACAATACAACATCAAAAAGAAAAATCAATCTTCCTGCTGAAGAAACTGCAAGTGGAAGAAAAAAAAAAAAAGTCAATAGTTGTTTCAAGCCATTATTTGTTTTTTTTTTTTTTAAGCATGTCAATTCTGTCCACCCTGATACTAACAAAGCTTAAGTAATAACCAATTCACTAAGTCTTCACAAACACACAAGTGTAGTATTAGAGTATGTCAAGCCACCTGAGATTAATCTGAGGTCTGCAGTATGTAGAACTTGGAAGACTTGCAACTTCATGTTGGACTGAAAAACCCTCTGACAGTATCATGGCCCTGTGTTTATTACAATATGCACAACAACTTACACATGTTAAAGAGGGGAAAGCTGCAATGCTGGGATTTCAGTGTTAGGTGATGTGACTGTTTTTGTTTGCTTGTTTTTCCCCTCTAAGACAGCTCTGGTGGAAATTTGTAGGTTGCTTTAAAAAAAATAAAAAACTTTGCAGAAGGTCACCTCACAGAGCCTCTCATCACTAGAGATATGATTTAGAGTAACTTGAGGAAATTTGCAGAACTGTACGAGGAACTCAGCAAGAAGGTATTTTTCTTGAAGCAGTCTCTCATTATCACTTCATTAGGAACTGACAGTCTTAGTCTGGTAAGGACCTATCTGGGTAATTAAGAGAGTGATTCTCATTGTATGACACCACTTAAACTAAATGCTGAAAATTACTCTAACATCACAAGCCTATGGTTGGCCTTAATCCTGAAATTGTTCCTGAGGTAGAAGGAAAGAATAACCTGTAGAAGGATGACTAGATAATCAGACTGGGAAAGTCTGGGAATACAAACAGAGCGTCAAAGGACACTTCAGGGTGCCATGTGGTTTCTCTTTCAACCAATGGCATCACAGCACCTTGAGAAGTTGCATTCTTTCTGCAAGTCTTGTATCTTAAGATACAACCTTGCTCAGGGAAGCAGGTGCATCTTGAGATACAACTTTCAGCAGGAAAACAGGAAATAACAACCTTGAACTATCATCTTCCTTCCCATCTCTTTTACTGATAAAGGAAAATGGTAGAATAACATAAGCCAGATACTCCAGAGACAAAAACAAGTCCCTAGCACTGCCACATAATTCAGTACTTGAGGTAAATATGCCACACAGGATTATATTTGTGCTGGTTCTGCAATTGGAAACACCCTTTTAGGCAATATGATAAGTCCTTAACTATATGCCTTGTTCTGCAAATTAATGTATATTATGTATAAGAAAGAATGGACTTAAGAGTTTCTGCATAAACTGCTGATTAAAAGTACAAGTTGACACGTTCAAGAAAAAAGGTGTTAATTCTAGGTTGATTAAACACATTGGTAGCCCTAGCATATTGCTAGTTAGCCACCTTTTGTGGAAGATTAAAGAGCAAACCAATCTAGCTGTAGCCATTCAATGGCTCTGATGGATGATAGGAAGACAGCAGGAACATTCAGCCAAGGAAGGACAAAGCAAGTTCCTCTAGAAGATGCTGTCTGCATTTAGGCTGAACTAAACGTACCATGTATCACTTTATTCCTTCAGTGATTCAGCTTTGACCTGCGCCTTGGCCTGGGGACAGCAGTCAGTTTTCTGCATGGTCTTTGAGTATCCCAAACCAGTTTTAGCCTAAGTCACAAATGAGGAAGGCTAAAATCCAAACAGAGATAGATACTCTGAATATAAAACTAGACAGTCCACTTTCAGATTTAGTGCTATTCAAACAGGAATATGATGTGGAAAGATTAATTATAGTTTCAGTGCAAGTTCGCAGTTATAAAATCATAGAAACTTTAGTTTGAAAAGGGCTTCTGGAGGTCAAAAAGTCCAACCCCATTCTCAAAACAGGGCCAACTTCAAAATGAGATTGTGTTGCACTGTGTCTTTTCCAGATGAGTTTTGAATATCTCCAGATGACATTTAGAGTACGTTGGTACCTACTGTGAATGTCATTGTTTATATCCAGAAGCAACTATGCCAGTAAATACTTCTTTGATAATATTTGATTAAGGGATTGCTGTTTTTGTTACCAGCATGGACTTACTGTTAAGGAAACTCAAGGGTTTAAAAGACACAGACCTCTACCCTCTAACTTATTCCAACACATAAAACAGATTTCTCTTAAAGCTGTTATGAACATTTACCTCAATCTTAGAGTTTGATTCAGTTCTAGTTTTGTTGTGAGACAGGAATGAACTTCAGCATATTTTAACACTACAGAGAAGTTTAAGACCATGTAATGAGTGTTTTTCTCTCCTTCAAAAGGAAGTGGAGCTCTCTCAGTGGAAGAGCAATGGGATAACTGGGACACAGGAAGAAGTTAAAGTCATTCAATTTAAATTAATTTATGCAGACTAAGTTTGGCATTTGGGAGTTTTTATTTTATTTATAATACAAATTAAGTGAATTCTTTCAATTACTTTAGTTGTTTCTAGTTAAAGCAGCCACTGTTATTCTCAGCTCTGGCTGCGCATAGTGTTAAAACACTGAAATATTATGAAAACATACATTCATGATGATACCAACTTTTTCACAGGCTCCTAAACTTTTATTGCCATAAAAGTATGCTGGACATGCAATACTTAAAATGACCCAGGCAGAGCTGCATAAGTCCAGTATATCCTAAGTCACTATACTCTGTGGATAAAAGTATGTGTATTTACACTATACATGAAGTGACTCTTCTACAGCACTGAAGTGCCAGGCTGGCCATCACTAAACAGCTGTCTGGTCATGCTTTAGGAGTTAAAGAGTTCAGCCATAATACTAAGTAAGAAAATTCATAGTTCTTTGTGCATGACTGGTGCTCACACCAGTCCTTCCAGGAATGCATCCTGGTTGCATACTTGTGCCAGTGCTGGCTGTTCTGTGTACTTATTTTTTTACAGTAGTGAAAAATCTCTAATACATGGAACTCCTCAAATCAATCTCCAGTACGCTTCCAGTGACAGGAAGTACTGCAATAATAGTGGGGTGGAAAAGTCTTCAGCTGCAGCAAATGAGGTCAAGCCCAAATGCAGAAGTAATAGATGCAAAAACAAAGGGAAAGAACTACCTACCTTTAGAAAGCCTTAGATAGGTAGGGATCACCGAAGAGATACCTGTGCTTTCACTGCCAATACTTAAATGAGGTCTGGGAAGGGGTGGAGTCAGGATCCACCCCTTCCAGTCACTCAGGTGCATTGCAAGTACCTGAGCTCCCCTAGGTTGGCCCTGCCTTCTCACCAGGTACTCAATCACTGTTTTTGGCCATGACTTAGCATTTTCACTACAGAAAGACAGTGCATATCTTTGCTGCTGTGTACGCTCATCTTCAGAGTGCCATCCAGGAGATAGTGACAGAAAGGTGAAATTATGTTTATGCTGTATTTTAACCAGAGTAAAATAAGGAAGCTTAACAAAGTAGAATGAAAAAGGAGCTGTGCAGGTCTTAATTAAATTAATATCCATATATTTATTTGTTTTCAGTGTAGAATGATAGGGAGGTTTCTTAACCAATAGATTGAGAGGGTTGGATTAAAGAATATAGGTGGCAAAACGTTCACATTAAATTAGAAAGTAAGAAGGTTCTGATAAAGGAATCCAAGACTGGGCTTGACAGCATATGCTGGAGTCAATGGGACAGCTAGGTAAGCAAGGAGATTTGCTGTCTTACTTTCAGCGCTGTTAGAAATATTTTAATTTAATTCTGGGGCCTGAAAGAGTTTTGCCATTGCAAGTAGTCATGAAAATACACTAAGTCATTCATTTCCAGTGAAAGGCCATTTTCAGTAGCAGTCTCTCATCTTTACTGAGATACAGAGAGCAAAGGAAATATTTCACAATTACCTCAAAACTAATAGTGGGTAGAATGGAAGTTAGATTAGATATCCAGTCAGAGATGTTTAGTGCTGTAGGAAAAGTCTTTTCTAAGGCAGGTGCTGTCATGCCTCTGACACTTTCCTATTTCCTTTCTGAAAAATGTTCACTTCACAGTCCTTTCCTTCCTAGGACTTGCAGATTGCTCACCTCCACAGCCATGGCCTCAGAACTACATTTTTCATATTCTTCAGTCTCTTTAAATCTATCCCTCATTTTCTCATTTCAGCTAAATCCTTCCCTGTCACCTCAAGTACTGTTCCTCCATAACCCTCACCTCAAAGCTGGATTCATACACAAAAATTAATTAAAAAAAAAAAAGAAGTAATCACAATCTCTTTTGATTCAACGAAGGTACTAACATCCTTAAAACCACACTATGAGTAACATGCTCATTCTTAAAGCTTTCATTGGAAACATTTACCTGCTCCTGATCCGGCAGTTCACCAAGCCCTCTCTTATTACGGCTCCAGAGCCAAAGATGCCCCAGGACAGACTTCTCTTTCCAATCCTTTCCCTCTCCACCCAAATAGCACCTATGTTGAACATGGAGGCATCTGATTTATCTGTGCCAGCTGCCAGCCTTGTAGTCCTTGTACACTCCCCACCCTTCTTTCACAGGCTGTTGTTATTAAGGGAGGCTGCCCACCTGCCTGCCTCCTCCTGCCAAAGAGAAGCTTCTGCTTCTGCGTCTGGCTGGGTCTCTGAAACTCCAGACGCATTCAATAACAATCTGTCCAAACAGGGCTCTGAAAACAGAGAAAGAAAGCGTGTTCAATAAAGAAATAAAAGGTATGGTAATCCTATATTCTCAGCTTGCCCCTCTTTATCCAATACCAGATAAGCTTATTACAAGAGGAGTATGCATCTTGTGCTCTCCTGGCAACGCTGAATTAAATCCAGACAATTCAAGGAGGCCATTCAGGAGGGAATTTAAAGGAGAGGATTGCATTAGCTGAGTGGAGAACTGAGTAAGGTATAAACAAGTATTTCATCAAAGACAGGGTCAGGGTGAGGGCAAACTCTGGCAAGAGTCCAACCACAGTGATGACCCAGAGGGAGATGTTGGTGGAAGAAAAAGTTCAGGGTCACCAACAACAATGAGATTTCTCACTTGGGTAGAAAAGTAACGGTCTAGAGGCACAAGAAAACTTCAGCCTAATTAATGGCTCTCCTAGTGGAAAATTTAGTATCAAAATAACATAGCTTAATTATTATCACCACCATTTCAGGAACCCATACATCTTTAACTTCCTATCTGGTTTGTAACACAGCATGGCCCCGTGGAGTTTTCATTGGACTGCCTCCCTCAATCGAGACTGATGCAGCTAAGTACTGCACTGTGCCTGTACAGCCTGGATACGTTGCACAGCTCAGTCAGCAGCTCACCATCTAAACTGGGAGAAGGACACAGGGTGGGTGGACTTGATCCTTTCCCTTGAGGATGCTGTCCAGGCACCACGGAAGCAAGCCATGAAATGCAAAGGTGAACAAATGGAGCAGGTTTGTTTGTTTGAAAGATCATGCCTGAAATGCAGTAAAGCAATGCATTTTTCAGCTTGTTTTCAATGCCCTGCACCCTCTATGACAGATTCATTGTGTCCCTGTACTTCATATGTCCTTTTAGAGAGGGAAAAGCAGGAGATAACAAAATGCCTTGAGCTTAAAGAGCTGTGCATTGGGGAGCTAATTCAAACAGGGCCTGAATTCACTCTTCTTATCTAAGTGTTAAACAGTCATTTGCAACTCAAATGAGAAACATGTCATGATTGCTGGATTTTAATTAAGTTACCCAAGGAGTAGGTACTACTCATTTTCAGTAAATATATCAAAATCTCACCCAGTCTTCTTTAGCAGAGATTGGATTAGAGAAAAGTACAGCTTGAAAAGTAGAGAAGTGCAGACATAAAGTATAAAATGGGTGCCTTCCTCTCCTTTCTCTCAAGACACTTTAATTATCTCCATTTTAGCAGTATTGATGGGGGCTGCCACCGCACCTTCAATTCACGTGCCCTGGAGACCAAGGAGAATGAAAACCATAAAGTTTTGGGTAATAGTCCTTTTGGAGGAACTGAGGCCCCAGTACAGCTAGATATAGCAGCATGGTGATGTCTGATACAAGCCATTAAAAATACCCCATGTAGTCTATAAATTACAGCTGTGAAAATGGAACCAAAGCCTTTTAATGTGCTTTCCTCAGGAACATATTTTTATGTACATCTGAGTGTTTGCCTAAGCCCATATGTTATTACTTAACCTCAGAATCTATCAGGTATATGGACAATAAAAACTACAAAAGCTAAAGCATAATTTAGCAAAGATTGGTCTGGTTTCCCTGAATTTCCTGTACTTTTTAAAGCAAGCATTAGCTTTGTTACCTAGAGTGCTTACAATTGTTAGAGCACCTGATCAGCTCACAGCATTGGAAATAAGAGAAGTTACAGAGTTTGAGTATAAAAATCCATTTCAGGTGAAGATCTATTTTTCATTATTTAGTTAGTTTGTGTGTGAGACAAAAAAAAAAAAAAAAAAGTGTACATATTAATGGCAACCAGCAAGGTATCTTTATTACTTTACTTTGTTCTCTAAGTCCTGCTACGCTTGGACAGAACACAGCCAAGATGGTTCTCCAGGAGCTGGAGTGAGGGGTTGCAGAGAGGTAATGAGGATTATCATAAAAAAAAACCCTCTTCCCTTAGCAGAAGTGGAAAAAGCAATGTTTGCTCAAACCTCACTAATAGTATGTTTGATTTTTTTCCTTTCTTAAGAAATAGTGCACATTAAAAGTCAAATATTTCACCTTTAAAAGCCTTTGATGGCATGATGAGTACCCAGAAAAGTTTTACTTATGCTATTGATGGAGAAAGTGACAGGGAGCTGAAAAGAGAATAGGATGAACATAAATTCAATCTTTCTGATAATTAAGACTTTTAAAATGATTTTTGAAAACAAATTACTGCTGCTGGCAATATTGTCTGATGTTTTAAGCAGATGAGTTAATAGGAGAAATATTTGATGGAATAATTGCTTGACTTGTGCAGTTCAAATGTAGTGTCTAAGCTGCCAGTTTTAGCGAATAGAAAAGTGAATTGCCTACCAAAGCCATTTCTTCTCATTCAGGGCAATACAAGAGGGCTTGAAATTTATAAAGGTGTAAAGAAGAAAGAAGGATGTCCTTATTTTGTTTTTGTTTTCTCTCTTTTTGCAGCATCCTAGTTTTCAGTATTTGCTGAGGAATTAATTGTATGAGTTCAAATTCATAAGTGAAATTTTACATAAGGTCCCTGACACCAAAACTTCATCTAGCTGACGTAGAAGACATTAGGTACTATATAAGCTGCTTAAACTTCTCATAAGGACTGAAATTTTTATGCACACATAGGGCAATCTGCTGCTGGCATAGAGCCAGCATATTTAAGGATGTTTTAAAGATTTGCATTTCAAGAAGCCAAAGAATCTTGTCAGTTCTCAAAGGCAGAACTATCTATGAGTTACGTAACTGGAAGGTAAAATCATGGAACATATCTGTGCCTTAGACAGTTTTCAGAATACCATTTTGTGCAGTAAAATTCCAGTGAGGCACTGCTGTTTTATTAATTTCACAAAGTTTTGGCTCACTATTTCCTTCCTCTAAAGTTAATTTCTTATCAGTCTCTAGGGAAAAGACATTTACACAGTAATTTAAGAGTTATCTGGCCAGGTATGTAATTAATAACATATGGTACCACTGTCACCCACGGAGCGTTCCATCACTCTTATAAATGGAGAAGAATGTTCAAAAGCACTCTTAAAACTAACGCTGACACTTGATTTTTAAGTTGCCTTTGTTTTTTAGGTTTTATTCATGTCATAAACCCTAATACTCATTTCCATCACTGTCTTCTGTTCCCCCACAATTCACACAACATTTTTTTTTAATGTGTAATTCATCTTTTGTTTTTTTGTTTGTTTTAGATTCCAGCTTTTTTGGAAATACTTTTCTCTCTTTTCCACCATAAATGCTGAAGGAAAAAGGAAAGTAATTCCCTCATATCAGCAATTTGAAATAACCTTGTGAGAAGTATGTGGAAGAATGTGTGAAATAGCAGTCCTTGGAAGTGGACTACACAACAGTTGTGTAGGTAAACATGGAAAATCAGACCTACTGCTTCCTATTTATTCCTAGTTAAATAGGATAGAACTCTCTGCAAATTGAGAAACAAGGTCAAGAAAATTGCCTTTTAAAGCGTGATCCTTTTTTAAATTACAATCAAGTATGTAAATACAATATTAGCTGATTATTTAAACTTTACATAAAACTTCCAGGGGGAGGAGAGAGGGGAAGTGAACTTCCAAAATTCTGGATATTCCCACGTGAGAAAAGGAACACTCTCCAACAACTGTAACCTGAACAGAAGGGGGGTCATAGATTTGCCCATCTCCAAATATATTTCAAAGGTTATTGAAAACATATATGCTCACTAAGGGCAAGATCCTCATTGTGTATTTTCATGACTGCAGTTTAGGTGTAGCAGTGCCAAAACACAGCCAGCACTTGAACTGGCTTTTAAACTCACTAAAGAGACAATGAGAAAAAAAAATACATTTTTTTCTCTATCTACAATAACATTCCAGGCTTTACTGGCAATAGCATACATGAGATAATGTAAAAACTTTCCTTTTTCTAACTCCTATGATTTACAGAAAGACATGTATGCAACCTGCAATTCCCATCTTACTTATCATCCACTGAGTCCATTGGTACCAGTGACTATCATTAATTCAATCAGAGCAGAGGGTACGTTATTTTAAATTTTCAGTGGTCTTATAAGGTCATGTTTATCTTCAGTTTAATGACATATGAGAAATAATTCCTAATTAAAGCATTTATTTTCATCCAAGTCGCTGTGCTCTGTGAACAGGCTTACAATAGGCCTGCCACAAACTCTAGAACCATCCTTTAGAAATTGCCTGCAGTTTTTCCTTCTAGGGCAGGATCATGCCAGAATTGTTCCACTCAGTGTTAGTCATACACCATCAGGAGGTATGCCCTTTTGTACATTACAGCTATGTGAGAAAAATACGAGTCAAAAATTACCACAGAATAAAAGGAAACAATCAATGTAATATAAACTTGTAGCCAATATTTCCATGCTATGTCAATACATTAAAAAGATTTTTAAAACACTAATCAAAAATAGTTTAAAAGTCCTTCATAAAATTAACAGTCCAAGTGTTTATGAGTTCAAACTTCACATTTAATAACACAGAGGTTAAGGGAAGTTGTGTACAGAGGATATTATTTACAGGACGAGAAGACCAGTTCTGTTTTTTGAGAAAGGTGTTTTTCTTTTACAGCACAGCAGTTGATGATCTTCCCACAACTTTTGGGTTATGTCAGATGATGAAAGAGGCCTGATGCTAGGAGTAAAGCCCTGAAATCATTTACATTTGTTTTGTAACTGCATTTCTATGCAAATGTACAACATTCAGCTTTACATCAGCAATTTTAAATCCACTAAGTAGAGACACTTTCTGAGACTTTGTCAGAGGGAAAGGATTAGAAACTTTAAGCTTGACTGAAGTGCTGGTGGAATATAACTCATCTGAAGAAGTTTAAAGAATGTAAAAAGTATCTATATTTCCCTTTTTTTTTTCCCTGAACTTTTCTTCTACTCAAATAAGTAAGTGAAGATCAGATGAACAGCAGTTGTTGCAGTGACAGGTTATAGACCACAGAATGTCACCTTTCACTTATTACATAAAGTATTTGTTTGAGGTATAATTTTTGAACCCTGTCAGAAAATCCATAGTATTACTAGCAAAGCACTTCAAGTGTTTAATGGCTTTTACTACTATACTGTCTGCTTTACTTGCAGTTTGAATGAATCTAGTTGCAACTTTTGTCCTGTTGCTTTAAATGTTTTCACTAGAAAATGGCAACCTTCACCTTCGTAGCTGCCCAAATACCAACACCAAATCCACTGAGACGTCTTCCACAGCAGCAGTGTTACTTTGGGAGTGTGAAAGGAGGTCTCACTGCCAGGCACACTGTGCAAGGTGTTACTATGAATGCTGCAGTGCTTCCATCTCTCATGCCCTCTCCTTCTGAGTGTGCCTGACTTATTTCCTCCTTCCTGCATTCTGTGTCACTTGATATTACTATAGTTTCAGGAACAAATTCATTGAGTTTTTGGCCTATAACTATCTGCTGTCACAGCTTAAAACCTGCGACTCAACCATGTGACAGGAAAAGCTCCTGCCAAGCCCAGAATTTGCTTCTCTTCATAGTCCACATGTGAAACAATGTACAGCTCAGTACTGCTCCTCTTGTATCATGTCTCATAATCCAAATCAGCAACAAACAGGGAACCGAATGCCACTTAATTAGCTCTATAAAAGACAAATAACATTATGGAATGATATGAAACGTTATGGAATGTTATAGATGTTGAATAGAATAGAACAGAACAGAACTTAATAGAAATAGAAATAGAAATCTGAAATGCTAGAAAGCTCCATTGCTCCTGAAGGGAAAGCCAGTTTTGAGAAGTTAGGATAATAGAAATCATTCAATCATTCTTCTGTGTCCTAGCCATTTTTGTATGCTACTGGCAGCTAAAGATATAGTTGCAGTTATTTACATTTTCTCTCAGAATTAATAGCTTTGTAGTTATCATGGGAGCTATAGAGTCACTGTACAGGTTTTACAGGTACACTGGTATGACTGTCTATGGAGTGATGATCAGATAGAGCTTAGTAAATGAAGATGGGTTTATCAAATGCCTTTGGCAGTACCATAAAGAGCCAGACTCTGCATCTTAATAACTGCAGGCCTGTGTTTCATTTTGCCCTTAGTGGGAAGATTCACTGTGCTTGTAGTCTTTTAATTAAAACACACCTATGATCTGCAAAAGTTACATCATCTCTGTATTTGCTCCTCAGACAAGAAAGGTTGAAGGCTACCGTTCTTCTTCAGAATCAGTTAGATCTTCTCTTAAGAACTTGCATGATCTCTTCACTGAGCCATTCTGGGCATTTATTTTAAATTTGACATGGTGTTAGGCAAATCAAGATTTTGTTTTTGCACCATGGTTAGAAACCATGTTCTAAGAAAAGCAAAAACATTCCAGCTGGATTTTTCTTTATAAGTTGGAATATAGATTTATCCTTTCTCAGTTGACAATGGAAAATATATTTTGAGCTATCTGAACATGAAGAGAAATTGCTTGTCTGCAGAACCAAGACTTGCAGAGGTTCTGATCTTGAGGTGGTGGAACTGAGTTAGTTACTCTGCCTTTCTTACGAGATCATCTCTAACTCCCATACTTGTCCTGTTGGAATCAAAAGTACTGCATGAACCTGTTTGTATGGATACTTAAAACAGTTTCCTGTTCATTCTAAACCTCTCATTTCAGCCCCTGTCTGGCCACAGAGTAAATTTCATCATAGACCTGACAAAAAAGGTATTATTTTCAACAGATTTCCACACAAGTGGATGTTCTCAGAAGTACTAGTAGCAGCACCAGGGATGTAGCAACAGTATAAGTCTAGGGCCTTGGGAAAATAGAGAAAAGAAAAGGATAGGAGAAGTGTTGCTCCTTTTGACTACAGTCTGCACTTCTATTTGCTTAAAACCACAACCTCATACACGCAGGTTCTTCTCCCTGCTTGGGGTGTGATTCTCCTGAGTCCTATGTGCTTACTCTGCACATTCACTTCTTGTCTTCAGGAATTTTTGGCAGCTATGAGATGTGGTTTGTATTGAGTAATTACTGAAGTGGAATCATCTAAATGTCCTTAAGGAGATGAAAGTTAGGGTGGAGATTTCACTTAATCCAGTTCTGCTTTCTCTTTCTTGGAGGGAGCAGAGTTTAACTCAAAAGTGTTACAGTCAAAACTGGTCTCCAGTTATTGTCATCACTGAAGCAGGATCTTCTCTTCAAGCACTCCATTCCACTGTAGGAGGAACATCAGACTAGCACAGTTGTTTGGTTATGAAAAATGCTTCAAAACTGTTTAAGATCCAGTTATAAAAACACCTACGGGACATATAGGATGTTTGGTTTCAAAAAAAATTGCTCTCTCAGAGGTAAAATGAAATGTACTTATTAGTAGAGTAAGTAATGTCATCTGCTTAATTTAATTGCTTCTTTTCTGAACATTTGCATCACATTATCTAGGAGGGTTGCCTGAAGTTTACTCACTTACCAAGAGTTCCTGGAGCACAAGTGGCTGACCCTGAATCATCCTTGGGAAACCATCCAGCCAGAAAGCCCCCTCCAGAACATCTGGTTTGTGGCTGCAACCACGAACAGCAAGATGAACTTTGAATGATGGAAAAGCAAAATATGTTGCATTTTCAGTCCAGCTGCTAATATTGGATTACTGCCTCTTGCCCAACCAACTTTCAGCTCTATCCCTTTCCAGCTTTGTTCCTAGATTGAATGCATTTAAAGTGTGAAAGTGACTTGCTCTCCATAATGCTACTGTAAGCATCCTGCTGTTTACTAGTCCTTAGCTGTGTTTTCTTCAAGCTTTGAACTTTAATGACTCATGCTGATACATGCGACATGATGAGTACTTTCTATATTTAATTATGTAAAAGATTTTTGTGATACTCTGGCTGCAGTTTTAGTTTTGGCAGTTGGTATTCCTCCCAGGGTAGTCTAAGTGCTTTTGGAAGTCAAACAGAAGAGGGAATACAGTTACACCTTAAACTAATTTCTGGAAATGGGTAAAAGTGAAGTAACATCCCAAAATAGGTTCTCCCATCAAAATTCAGTCAGTAAGCATGTTGTAAGCAGTGCCATTCCTCTATGGAGGGCCAGATATCTCAGTCTGAGATACAAGTTTGCTAAAAATGTGAAGACATGATTTGTTTCTTAAGCTGCAAGAAAGGCAACAAGAGGCCTAAGGGACTATAGACATTCCCGTGTGAAAGCAATCACAAGAACAGTGTCCTTTCCATCACTTCAGCCAGCAAATCTAAACCAGCATAGGAATATTTCAAAATATGATAGAGCTACTGTTGTCGTGTTTGCTTCATCAAAGCTTATGAACAAAAACCCTGTAGAGTATTAACCTTGCCATTGCAACTGGAATTTATGTCATGAGATAAAACCACAGTCAGAATCTTCATCTGAAAGGTTATGCATTTTGCTAGATCTCATGTTAGGAACCTAATCTATATTTATAATTTGTTTATCATCAAGTCATCTGATATTTACAGATCTCATGAAAACTATGGTCCTACTCAACTCAATAGCATAGCAACTTTCCATCTACTTTTCATTGTTACAGTTGTGTACTCATTGAGGTGTGTCCTCTGCAGACAACATTTAACTATGATCGCTGAATTAATCATTTACAGCTCTGCAACGTAGTCTTTGAAGAAAGAGTTGCTTGTCTCTCAAAGGTCAACATGAGGCAAGATTACAAATCCAAGGGTAAAAGCTCAAAGGCTGTTAATTAGCCAGCCAGCATGTCTAAAACAGATTGTTGTCCCAACAGTCAGATACTTGTAGACTGAATTTAACTTTTGTTTTACTGGATGAGCTAATTCTTGAAAGAGTGATCAGAGAAGTTTGAGCATGATAGAAAAGTAAAGCTTTAAAGACTAGACCAAGGCCACCACTCTGCAGGCTGGAGCTCAGAGCCAGGACCAGCACTGAACTGGAAGGTAGCTTCTAAAAAATGGAAGCAAAAAGTCAGACCCAGGCTGCTTACAGAGAAAGATGATCCAATATCCTCACCTGCTGTCACAGGCAAAAAGCTAGCAAGATTAGCTCAACATGGAAAGATATTGCTTCTAATGATATTATAAAAATACTAACAGCCTAGTAACCCAGCAGCTTTATAACACAACAGTTCATCTTAGAGAATATCTGATCAGTGACTGGCATTATTCAAACAAATGAGTCACAATGAATTTTGCAAACACAGGAAATAGGTTTCTTAATCTGTTGATTGTTTAAGCTCTTTCAGACTGATATGGCCCATATACTGAAGCAAAACTAGGTGAAATAATGATCCATCTGAAGACTCCAGGGAAGAACTGGGATAAAAAAAAGCAAGAAATCTAAAGCTCTGTGCAGATCTGCAGAACCATGCAGGGGTCACTTCTTACCTAAATGAGCAGTATGATCCGAATCACACTCAGGGTGGCCCTGAGGGTTTCAGGCTTACCAAAATGCCTGCTTCTCCCTTCTACAACCTCACAGCAGCCCATGTCCATTTCCAGGTGAGAAAAACACCATTAATAGTACATAGGCCTGGTCATACCATGTTGTCTTGTGTCATTTCATCTCACAGTGACAAGTGGAAAATAATACATGGAAAAGTAATCTGTACTTACAATCCGTCATTGCTGTTCAGACAGAGTTGTAGGGAGGAAGTTTGTGCTGTCCCTCAGATGAATTTTGACTAAATAAAATAGCTAGATAGATAATCTATCTAACACCTTCTGTGGTTGGGTTTTTGTTGTTGTTGTTGTTGTTTGGGATACAGAGCCAGCCTTCAGCAGCTACTCTCTATTCAGAAACTTTCCAAACAAATGAGAAGAATTCAACACCATGTGACATAAATCTGGCTTTTAGCATAACTTTAGCATTTGACTGTGATCATTCTCCAGGGATTTTATGTTGCTGTTTAGTACATACCACTAGAAATCACCATTGTTTGACTATGAGAATCTACACACATGCAAATAATTATTGATCATCCTTGGGAATGAGTAATTTTGATAAGATTTTTAGAAAACATTCAAATGTAAATTATATTTGGCTCTGATAACATTCTGTTCATAGCTTTAGTTTCTACAACAGCACAGTGCTAACTGTAGGCCTTGAAACTGTTCGCTCAAGTCCATCTGAAAAGATAGTTGTTTTTGATCTTTTCTTCAAAGCTCTGCAGATCTTCACAACCCTACATATGAACTGATTACATTTCAACGAAGTAGCATTTTTTTACTTGAAAAAATACCCTAAAAGAAGCAGACAGCTATATTATATGACCTATATATGTTAAAGGTATGTGTAGATGGAAGCCAATTTAAACAAATGTAAGCCATATATTTTCAGCTATGAATGAGAAGTGGATTATTATCTCGGATATTAAGATTGATGCAGATGATAGATCACTAGCTTCTGACTAATTAAAAGATGTATTCCACATAATATACAAATGATAGCTTATTTCCTTTTGTATAGAATGTTTTTTCATTAAAAAATATTTTTTACATTTCAGAATATGATTTTATCTCTTGTAAGTTTTTATATAGGTTCCACCTTTGCCAGAACACATGAAAATTTCAGGAAGGCTGTTCCAAATCTGAGTGAAATGAACAGTTATCATAATACATTAAGCCCCTCTGTCTCCCTCTTTTTTACTTTTCTGTACAAATATGTATGTGCCTACACATACATATGGGTAAAGAAAATAAGATTTTTCACCCAAATCTTAAGGAATGGCATTCATAGCTAGTGTTCCTTTCTTCTGCTGATTTATTTCTTTTACAATGTCAAGGAAGTGTAATGTCAAGGAAGAGGGCAACTTAGCCAAAACTCAATGTTTTGTTTCAAGCCAGCTCACAAAACCCATCTCTGTAGGCCACTGTATCCTTTGTTTCTCTCAGATAAATAGTGTTGTTTCTAAAATCTCAGTTCCAATGTAAAAATAATAATAATAATTTAAAATATTCAGGTATTTGTTCTGGAATCATAGAATCACCAATGTTGGAAAAGACCTTCAGGTTCATCCACTCCAACTGACCACCTACCACTAATATTTCCTCACTAAACCACACCCCTTAGTACAACATCTAAACGTTTCTTGAACCCCTCCAAGAACAGTGACTCCACCACCTTCCAACCTGTTCCAGTACCTGACCAGTCTTTTGGAGAATAAATTTTTCCTGATATCCAGTGTGAACCTACCCTGACACTACTTGAGGCCATTCCCAATTGCCTTAAACTCTCATTCAGAGCATAAAAGCAAATGTGGTTTAGTGTCATTTTCTGAATCATAGCTAACTATTATAAACTGGAAAAGTAATAATCAGCTTTTTGTAAGAGAAGATAGCAAATAGTCATAAATATCAAATATTTATATGAGGTCATCATTATACAAAATACAAACAAATGAAAAGCAAACAAAAAGACAGTTGTGTATGCTACCTTGTCTTAAAGCAGACTTCAGTGCCATAGGTTTTAGACACCTCTATCTACGCTGCTACTATAGACTCCCTTGGTAGTCACAGATAAATATTCCATATACAAATGGCCTTTATCAACATGTTGCTTACACATGCATTCTGGGATGAAACAGCATACTGAGATGAATATAGCTATCTTTTAGATGACTAACTAAGGCTGAGATGGATCCTACCTTTAGTTAACACCGGGTACATGATGAAGAGGGAGCCAGACTCTCCTCAGTGAAGCCCAGTGACAGAACAAAAGGCCATGGACCCAACTGGAATAAAATTCATACAAATGAATATCAGCATTCTTCAGGTGAATAGTGTTTACTGAGGGTCATCAAACACTGGAAAAAGCTGCCACAGAGACTATCAACTCTTTGCTCTTAAGCATATTCAATACCACATGATCAAAGGCAAATTAATCTAGCTGATCTTGCTTGAGCAAGAGGACCACCATCTAGAACATTGTGATTCTGTGATACATTCAGAAGATTTATAAATAATGGTTGCATTTCACTTTGAAATCTGTTTTATGTTATGGGATTGATATATAGCATAATTAAGACTAAGTGAGAATGACTTTTCTACTACATATATTTCTAAAAAAGAGAAACCCCGAAAGAAATCTGTCTCAGCAAATGTAAATACTAGTTTGACAGCTAACAATTACTGTGTAAGACAATATGTAAAGAGCTCTGTCAATATTTCCATGAAATGTTATTGTATAGTGGAATTAGAAACAGTAGTTAACTCCTCACACATTTGGAAATAAAGCTATCAACATTTAACACAGTGGTGCAGTATAGTGATACTGTTGTCAATTTGATATACAGTCTTCTTTCTTTTCCTTTCTGTAAAGAAATAAATTATGTAAGAGACAAACTGATAAAATTACAATTTCTGACATTTTTGACATCCTTATAATATTAAGAAAGGACAAAACCTGATGAGAATGAATACAGAACTATTTCCCTTCGTTCTGCTGACACTTTGAGTTATTCACTGTAGTTTCAAGTAACCTCCTTTTGAACTATATCACCATATCTGAAAAGTTCTTGGATAAAACCTGACAACAACTTTCCTCTACTCTGTCTGTTTTGTGACTATGTTTCCCAATTTGCTCTTTTCACCAAATTAAAGGCTTGAGTAATAGAAGGAATATCACAATATATTAATTCATAATTTCAAGTATAATAGCTTTGCTGATCGAGTCACTAATTCCAGATGTGCTGAGCTTTGGTCTATTCATGACATCATCTCAAACCTTAAAACAATCTATTGAAACTGGAATGAATAATTAAATAATCTTAGATGCTACTAGGGATTAATGTATAGATTATACTCATGTATAGCATAGCCTTTAGGAACCTTTTAGCTGTTGCCCTGCAAACTTGTACTAATGAATCTAGTCTAATCACAGAATCACAGAATCACAGAATTGTAGGGGTTGGAAGGGACCTCCAGAGATCATCGAGTCCAACCCCAATAGTTGCAAGAATATTCACATGGCAATATGCATCTGAAGTAGATTCCCACAGTCTGCTTTCCAAACAAAAGGGGCATAAATCATTACAGATTCTGTGAAGGAAAAAGAACAAAAACTAACATAGACAGTAACCATAAAAGGGGGAAAAGAAGTGGAACCAGCTAAATGCACAGCAAATAACAGTAAAGTAAAAGTGACATCAAAGTGTCAATACCACAGTTTGGCAATCCCAGGTACAATATGGGCCATTTGGAACCAGAGGATATGACTTTAGGGTTTTATGAAGACTCTTTTTGCCATACAGTTTCATAATTTAAACTTCAATAAAAAATAAGCAGCAGACAACATTGAACAGGCTTGCAGTCCTCATCTGTTAGCACAAGATGATAAGGAAGAAATGGCAACAGAATAGCTTTATGGGTATGGTCTTTTGGTCATTCCTAGGTCATTGTGATGTGGCTTACAATTCTCTTTCTCCCAGCCTGCAGTACTGCAATGTGTTTTTCAAAATGTAAAAACTTTATTCAAACTTTAATAATCTTTTTTTAAGGAGATTTGTGGCAGCCACCATCCACCTAGATGTATATGAGGCATCTGCTTGATACCAAATCTTATTTTTCTCATGTTTCAAATATGATCTTTTTTTTCCTCTTTTTATTTGGGTAATAGTTTAGGAGAAAAGGCATAATTGGAGTGAAAATGTCTACTTTGTCTGCTACCTAACTGGAGAGAGGAAAATCTTACCAAACACTGTATACAAAAAAATTTGCTTTTAAAAATTATTATTTATTTTTATGTTTTACACCAGTAATTAAAAAAAAAAAAAAAAATCTGTGGTATTAATACCCAGTCTTACCAATTCTCTGCATTCCAGTTTTGCTTGTGATCCATTTTCTTCTAATTGGAGTTAGGCAGTTCTTTTTGATCATTTTGTAACTCTAATGCATCCTTCTTTGCTTCTTTTTTTTTTTTTTTAACTGAAAATTTTAAGTATTTTATTCCACGTGGAATAGAACATCCCATGGAACTCAAAGTGACATTTTTGGGTGCTTTGCTTTGTCAAGTAAAAATTGAATTTTTCATTCCTTTTGATGTGTACTAGTTTTACTTTTATTTATAAATTCCACTGCTGAACCAATAAAATCAATTTCTCATGTTGCCCTAGTTTCATCTGTAAAGATTTTGCTGCCTTCTCCTATCAAAAGATTACTCACATACTCAAGAAATCTCTTTCTCCTGAAGTTATCAGTCTCCTTTATTTATTTTCACCCTTCTGTCCATTTTTCTTTTTTTTTTTCTGTTTGTATATCATTTTTCCAGAACATTTTTCCTGCTTTCGTTATGACCTAGAGATGAAACAGAGGTGTGCAAAGAGAAACAGCTGAATCAGATTGGCCATAAATGAAATAGTGACAAGAAAATTACACCTGATGATTTGGGGGTATGTTAAAGAGCATTTAATTTACTTGCAGTGTTTTACATATTCACTACAATAATAATAACGTATGCCTTGCTGCATGCCTTACCGGTGGCAATACAATGATGATCTAAAGCAAATATGTCACAAATCTTTCAAAATACCTCTATAGATGATAGGCAAACATAAGTGCTTGATGTTAAACTAAGTGCAAGATCAATTAATGTGATCAGGCATTACCTAAACTGCACACAAAATGTCCCCTGTTACTTATGCATAATCTTTTTTTTCATTGCCTGCCTCCTTGACCTTTGGAAAATATTTCAGGTCTTCTTTATTTTCTTCAGAGTTTCTGTACAGAATAGTTTTCCTTGTAACACTACTATCTTCACCGTACCTTCACTGTCATTCTGATAATATAAAAAAATTATCACTTAATTTGTGCACTGCCTGTATGTTATAATATTATGGTCTAAATGCTTCAGGAGATCTGAAAGAATTTCTGGTAACCTTGGCTAAAGCACAGATTCCCAAAGCACTAGAGCACTACCATTGTTCACAGTGTTTCCGAGGTCATCATGTTTATCTTCATAGTTAGCAGCACTGTAAAAGTGGTATGAAATCTCATCAGCTACAATCTCACCAGGGAACAGTTATGACATAACAACTTCACTGGTAGATTTTTTTCTTGTTACTGAACACAGTTAACATAGCAGACGACATATTTTCCTACTATTTTAGTTGGAAAAACAAATGTTTTATGGACAGTGAATATCCACAGCCTGATTCAAACTTAGGTTAAATGAGAACATCTTCATGCAATATAAAGAAAAAATCATTTACATGAACATTCTAGCTCTAATGTAAATGGATGCAGCTGTGCTGATGTAGTCTAAGAAGGCTTGAAATGACTTTTGATCTTTATAGGATAATCTAGCATTAATTTAAGAATTACGTATCTCTGTACTTTACATATGAAAAATTCAAGTTAATCTTTCTTCAACACTTGTTATATAGAAGCACCCATCTCCAGCTGATGCCTTATACAATCACAGCCAAAGTGTGAGGAACCCCACATTTTGCCCAAACAGAGAAGTTTACTCACATGCTACTTAGTTGTAAAGAAAATACACAATTATTTATTTTTTTCTTTTTTTGCTTCCTATCATCTGACAATCATAAGGCTAGGAGAAATCTCTGCAATGCGTCTAGTCAAAATAGGACAGGTCTATTTGTATGGCAGGATATAGTTGCACTGACAGACTACGCTAACTACAGAGGTTGTTTGAGGCTCCTTTCTCTGATTTAATGGAAAACAAATGTGCCTTAGTGAAGATAGGATTAATCCTCAGACATCCCATATCCCCTTCTATAAGACACAAAGGGAGTTGTTCATACAAGGAGAATGCCCCAAGCCTGAATTTTCCAGGAATGGAAGGGGGATGGCATTCTTCCTCTGGCTGAGTGCAGAGGAGGGCATTGTAACTGCTTTTGAAGTGATGAATGGTGCATCTAACCAGCTGAAGCAGGCCACCTGCACGCCACGCACTGGAAGCTGGGGAAGTACTCAGAAAGGTGTTAATAACTCCTTGGATTGACAGTAGCAGATTGTGCAGCCTTTTGTCAAATAGTGACTTCAAATAGTGGATTTGCATTTACCCTTAAACAAGCACAAGGGCAACTCCAACTTACGCATTCATGTTTGTATGTGTGTGCATAGATGTTGCATTTTATAAAATGCCTTGTTGGCTCATTCCAGAAGTTCTTCATGATGCAGCTTGAGCTGTGTACACAGGGCAGGATGAGTTGAAGAAAACATTCCAAGTAGCCTAGTGCATTCTTGTTCAAGTTAACTTTAAGTACAAAGGAGGAGGTAAACAAAGGGCTAAAGAAAGGAAAATACAGAAAGATCTACAGTCAAGGGAACCTGAAAGGGATTAACTTGGTCTCCCAGGCATGATTCGTTATGCTGATCTGAGAGAATAAGACAACATAGGGCTGTGGTAGCTGCTGACCTGCTAAGCCCCTTGGAAGTTTGAATTGGCAAATATCACATCCCATCCTGAATGACTTGCTCCATCTGTGTTTTCTAATGTCCAAATTGACAGCTGCCTGCCATTTTGGCAAGAAAGTCAGTGCAATTTGAGAATCTGCACTGGATGGCTACTGCATGCACACACAAAGGCTCACAGACTTTAGGCTAACAAAGCCTGTTAGTTAGTGACTCCAGTAAATAAAGAAGTCCACGCTTTCCAGTATGTAAACTAATTCCAAAATTATTAGTAGTTCTTGAATCCATTCACACAGTGGTGGCTGCACATGCATTTACTCACACAAAGTAGTGTAAAGAACTGAAGACTTCTGTATGCGTTTACTCCCAGGTAGTCAATTCAAATATAGAAGGCATATGTTTCTTTAAAAAACAGAGAGATATCAATCTGTCTTACTCACGTTGTTCAGACAGCTGTTAAAATAGCTGTTTTAATTAGGTTTTCATTTAGCAACTTTATCAAAAAATGGAAGATAAAAAATCCTCACTTTGAATGTGTATCATTGAATACATATTCTGAGCATTGTAATTGAAAGAGAAGGAAGAATAAATCAATAAACAAGGATGGACTAAATAATTCTTAATTGAGAATTCATTAAGAATTAATAAAGAATTAAGAGTTCTTTATTTCAGCCTTTTCCATTCTTCCACTTGAGCCAGAGATGAGCTGCCAATGAGGAGTACAATAGCTAGCAACATTGTTGCACTCCTCTATGACATTCAGAAAGACAGAATACAATTAATATTTAACATTTATAACATGGAAACATAATGTAAGTCCCTACCTACTTGAGGTTACCCCAGCTACCTTTATTCAGAAGTGAGAACAGAGTCAGAAGAGTTACATGGATGTTATTTACCGTCTGGTGGCATTTATTATATATTTTCCTTTGTGTTACTTTAGCTTCACGTGGTTACAGTTTTATACATTAGGCCCAAGTTATTTTATGGGATTTTAAAGAGGTGAAAATACCTCATAAAACAACAAAAAACATCATTGGTTTCCTTTTGCCTTTAGGTACATGCACTGAAACCAGCCAAAAGCCTCAGGGTAGACAAATTTAGGTCACATTTGTGCAAAACAGCTCTGTTGCCACAGTGCAAGTTACTTCTGCTTGCATAACTGATATTTTCAAGAAAGCAAAATCATCTGTTTCATAAATAATATTTTTTGAGAGACCCAACAAAAATTTTTTTAAATCCAAGAGCTGGGCTCTAACAGGATGATTGTCCCAAGAGGCTACTTCACAAACCAGTGAAGAAGCGCAGGCAGGATGCCTGTTGTATTTCTCACTGTCCCTCTCAAGCCGTCCATAGGAGGAAGCGTCTACCTTGCTCAGTCCTGTGTGAGTGAAGAACAAACAGCTGACTGCTCCAGGAAGAATGGAGTGCCCTGGAAGCAACAGAGAGTAAGTCTTGAGCATCCTTGAGTAAAATATTTGAGTGTGTCTGGCTTTGGGATAGGCTGTAGTGGTTTAGGGAAATTGCTCTTCCCTTTCTACTCTGGGCTACAGCAAAGAAGAATGTCATTTCCAGCTCTTGGGGCAACAAAAAAAGGTGCACAAAAGGAGCATGTCCATCAGCAACACAAAGACTGGCTTCAAGTTTCTATCTACAGAGGGAGGTTTGTGCAAAACCTACCAGTAAACAGAGCTGGCCATCCAACAACTTCTGGGGCCCCTTCTTCATTGTAGGGAATATCTTTTTTTTTTTTTTTTTTCCACAACATGGAAAAAAATATAAGGTTTGAGAGGGAGCATAACTGAGGCCACGAGGATAGGTGCTGAATCATCAGAAGCACCAGTTTCTGACAGCATTTTGTGCAGCTTCTGTGCCAGGAGAGAGTAGATTTGGCCCACTATATATACTGCATGGTAAGTTAGAATAATACAGCTGCAGCAGTGTAGTTTTGTGTGCTGCCTATTAATAAATAATATTGCTCCAGTGGTTTTCTAACAGTTCATCAGGAGTTCACTGACTTCTATCTCTGTTGTTAGACCATGCAGCTGTATTTATTATTTTGTTTGTCTGTTTGTTTAGGTGCTTGCATAACGCACCCCAAACACTCCCTTCACTCATCAAGAACTTTCAGACAATTTGCATAGTTAATCGACAAAATGTCGGCTTAGATAGTGTCTCATTCTTGAGCTCCGCTTTGTTTAATACGTTTCCAATTCCTAAGATTACCTCCCTCAGGCACAAAGCTGAGTAAATAGATTGGCCTTTCACCATACCTTGAAGGTCAACAAATTCAGGGTCTGTCAAGCCACTGGGTGATGCAACTGCTAAAGCCAAGGATCCTGTGCCAATGCAGCTTTGCTTTCTGCCCCTGGACATTCTTTATGTCTCCATAAAAAGCCAGCTCTCGAGAGTTAGGCATAGGGAGGTTAATCCTTATTACTAGTGACACTGGAAAAAGCTTATGACAGATGCGCAGTGGTTCCCCTTTGGAAGACTGTGCATAACTGAGAGCATGGGAAGGATGTTTTGCAGAGAACTGCCAGAAGGCTTAGAAACTGTATTAGAAAACTGTATTTTTTCACTGCATATCTCATTTAATGAACCTCCATGCCTCAGGGTAAGGGAATGTACAGTATTTGAGTAGATAATCTATGTGATGTAACAAATTAACCTCTGAAAAGAATCTCAGTAGTTATGCAAAGCTCTATGTTGCTTTCTTTTGGATAACTAAGCCTCACATCCTGAGTAAAAACAAGTTTTTACTGTAAGATAGATGGCTCCTGCTCTGCTATTACACATCATAGTGAAAAAAAATAATAATAGAAAGAAAGAAAAATGTTTCCAGTTTCATAGGACACCTTTGCCTAAGCACTCTGAAAGAATTGAGAAGGGTATTTCCTCTACCATCCTGTCTCCAAAAGGAAAGTGTTTATGGATCAAATTCCTCTTTCACCATAGATTTGTCTTATTGGGAGGGAGGAGATAAAACCATACAGAATCATAGAATCATAGAATCATAGAATGGCCTGGGTTGAAAAGGACTACAGTGATCATCTAGTTTCAACCCCCCTGCTATGTGCAGAGTCGCCAACCACCAGACCAGGCTGCTCAGAGCCACATCCACCCTGGCCTTGAATGCCTCCAGGGATGGGGCATCCACAACCTCCTTGGGCAACCTGTTCCAGTTCGTCAGCACCCTCTGAGTGAAAAACTTCCTCCCAATATCTAACCTAAACCTCCCCTGTCTTAGTTTAAAACCATTCCCCCTTGTCCTTGGACAGTAGTAGGACCATGTAGAATCACAGCTAGCAAGAGTCACTAAGTGGCAGATGTGTTTTGTGACCTAATTGAAGCCCTCCCAGAAATTTTTCACTCTCCTACTGGGGGTGAGTTGGTGTCTTGAAGATTAGATGAAGTGCATAGACCCCTAGTGCCTACCTGGGCTGACAGTGGCCCAATATTTCATAAACAAGCAGGCCTTGTTTATGTCACAAAAGGGAATACAAATTGAACAGGAGCTGGTTTATTACTGATGAAGGCTTGCAGAAAAGCAGCTACATTCTTTGTTTACCAGATGTTAGGGCTGCATTAAGGCTCTCTTAGATCCTGGGTAAGTGATTGCATGGTGGCAGCTTTCTGAGTAGTAAGAGATCTCACTCCAGTTTTGGCTCAGGGCAGCTCAGCTGAAAATAAGACAGTAAGGGAATACAATGCCAATATATGAATGAAAGCATAGTGTAAAATACAGAGCTGTTCATGCTCAGCCACCTTCTTTTCTATTCAGAGTTTGCAAAGAGAGATGTTGTATGCTCAGCAAAGAGCTCTCATGTTGGTGAAATTGAATTTAGCATTTTCAATATTTTAGCATATAATTGGCAGAGATAGGAAAGCCTTTAGGAATTTCTTTTGCTTGCATATAATAACAACAAAAAGTTGGCATTCTAGTGGGTTTATTTACCTTTTGAAAATATTTCTGTGATAATTTCTTAATGAGGGCACAGAATAAAATTGCCATTTTGTACCATGCTAGTTTATGTAATACAATAAAGGGAAATAGTAAAACCAGTGCATCTTTCTTAACAGACTGAATGGGAGATCCTGCAATTGGTTGCTGCTAAACATCAACTTCAGAACAATGTACATTCTAGGGAACCACACAGAACACAGTGCATAGAAACAAAAACCTCGCAAATTGTAGCATGTTTTAGGCCTCTGCTTGAGGGTATTATATTATTTGCACTAATTCTGAAGCTAAAGAATGATCTCAAAAGGAGGTTTAAGCCACACAACAAAAATATGAAGTGATTCAGAGACATTAGAAAGAGACGACTTAGCTTCCACTTTTATGCATGTACTTGTCCTTAGCATGAGTTCTTATAGAATGCGAGCCTTTGCAGAACAGGTTATTAAAAGTCACACAGCAGCAGTAAAAGCTGTGGGGGAGCTGAGGAGTGAGTGAGGAGCTGGACTTTAACCTTGCCACTCCTTCAGGAATGATTGTTCCTTGT